>CM072820.1:46093639-46833292 GCA_036937905.1 Salvia rosmarinus
TATAGTTATTATTTGTAGCACAATGAAAATAAATTATGTCCATTGATTTACTAAAATCAATGAATTAGATTTATTCTTATTTCTTACACTTATTTACATTCTCACATGAATCATCTCATATATATATGGTTGGATCCTCGTAGTACCCGGTCCCTAAATAGTATGTATTACCTAATCTAGACCACACATTTTGGACATGTGGCCGCACTACAAGCTGACACGTACATCTCATTTTCCTTCTTTTTTTAATTTTTTTTAGCAAGGGGCAAAATGGGAAGAAAACAAATCAACATTCTTCTTCTTCTTCTTCTTCTTTCATTTTTTTATAATGGCGACGATGACGGACGACAGCAATAATACATATGGACAACAAAAAATAACAATTTTTGAAAGAAAAAACAAGAACAAAATTTTGAGAATGAAATTGATGGATTTTGAGAAAAAATAGAAGATGAATTTGATAGAGGATTAAAGAATTGAGAGAGATGGTGGCTATGTCAGTGGTTCGTGGCGAAATTCATCGATTAATCGGGGAAAGAGACGACGAAATTGACGAAGAAGGATGGATGAAAGATTTGTTGTCGAAAAACATAAAACTGCATTTAACAAAACATAAAACTGCATGTTGGCACGAAACACAAGCATGCATTTAATAAAACACGTTCATGCATTTAATAAAACATGTTCATGCATATTATAAAACGTAAAAATGCATTGTTGGCCAACGGACGCGTGAGCGCACGCTGGACGCGGGGCGTGCACTGGGCACACGTTTTCAACCTTACATGCATTATTGTGTTCAACTGTATGCATTTTTGTGTTCATTTAAATGCATTTTTCAGTTCAACTAAATGCATGGTTTGTTTTTCGCAATCACATAACAAATCAAATTATTAATATACTCTTACTGTAGCGAAATCAACAAAATTAAGCTTAAAAATTGAAAAAATCTCCACCATAGGATCTATGATATTAGTGGATGAGATTGATTACTACATACTTCCTCGGGCTCATGTAGTATTTGATCCATCCTATATATATATATATATATATATATATATATATATATATATATATATATTTATATATGGAATGGTTCCAAATAAAAATCTTGTTTCGTTAGAATTGTGAGAACACTACACCGGACATACAAAGTGAATGTATTGTGATAACAATACGATAACTATTGTGCATTAGTGTTATCACGGTGTATTAACATACAAAGTTCAATGTGTTAACTTTATACGGTCAATGTAGTGTTCTCATAGTTCGATCGAAAGTTGATGCATCCATTGAAAAAGTTACTTACCCTACTCTCCTATCAAAAAGTATAATTTTGCCCTCGTGTGATTCGAATCGGGGTGAAAATTCTATTTTTGAGTGCGATAATTTTCCGACGAATACATCAATTTTCACAATGAATATATTAAATTTTGTGGTTCCCATATTCGCACGATAATAAAAAATTTAAGTTAACACACACACACACACACACACACACACACACATATATATATATATATATATATATATATATGGAGTGATTACGGTGTGGACACCCCTTATACTATGAAAATAAGAATTATTTTTGAGCCTCAGATGCACAATTGGATGACTAAGATCAAAACTTACATCTCACATGGATTGATGACACATTACCAATTTTCTTCAATTTTAAACGTGAACGATAAAATGTATCGCTATTTTTTTCTCTTCCTTCTCAAACAACACATTTCCTATATTTCAACTTCTATTTTCCTCTCTCTCTCATGTTATCTTTATATTCTTCTTTTTTCTCTCCCACTTCTCTCTAATTGGACACCACCACCACCACCACTACCACCTTCATCATCACCATGTCTTGGCGTAACGTATGCACATTTTAATATGCGACTATAAACATATGCATAATTACTTAAGTGAACATATACACAATTGGTTATGCAACTGACCATATGCACAATTTTGCATATATGATATGCACAATTAGTTGTATGTACATGAACAAGTGCATAATTACATATGTAAAAATTACAACAACAAACAACACAAAAATCCCTTATAATATATGATTGATAGATGTAGAAATATTAAGATTTCTAAAAATCCTTATTTACAAAAACAAACAAAAAACATTAGTACTATAATCAATAATGTTAACCGTTGATTAAGTTATTTAAACGAATGTCAATAGTTCTTATTTTGTAGGATAATACTTGTATGTATATGAAGCAAATCATGAATATAGAGATGTATATATACACAAGAACCACAAGCACAAGTTTCGCTCAAGTATTATTAAATACCTAACTTGTAAATTTAACTATGATTATGTCTTAAAGTTTAAATATATGTTTATTTCTTAATTTATGTCTAAAACTTAGGATAAATAAATAAGGTATGTGTACAGTTCTATGATACCTTTACATATATATACCCGCATTTAAAAAAAATATTCATATATGTGTCGTCTCCATATAGATATTAATATTTGTACTTGTACCCATTACTCGAACTTTAACTAATTGTGAAATATTTATGAATTAAACAAAATATTGTTTACAACTAAAACCATTTTGTTGAAACACAATTCAAATTCCTTCATAAATCACGATAGATCTAGCTTACAATTAAATATTTATAAATCACCAGGCCGTCTTAGCTCAGCTGGTAGAGCGCGTGGCTTTTAACCACGTGGTCGTGGGTTCGATTCCCACAGACGGCGTTTTCAATAGAATAAGTTCTTGGCATTTTTAAACATTTTAACTTCTGTATTGCTTGACCAATTAAGTCTACCTTTTCCTTTTCCGTCGGGGAAGAGGGATTTTCTTCTTTCATTTTTCACTTTTGTTTTGCATGTTATAAGGGCCATATTATTTTTGCATGTTTAATATGTTTACTTTAAACATATTAACTTTTATAGTAGAGGTATACCATATGTTTATATAACTTTAATATATTTTTTAAAAGTCATATCACTTTTAATTAAGGACCAAAGCTCAAGCCTCACAAAATGTACATTTACTATCCAAGTAATTTCTCATTAGGATTTAACTATACTTTATGACCTTAGTTTTTGTTCGAGTTTCAAGAATAGTACTCCCTCCGTCCACCAAAAACGTGCATTTAATTCCTTTTCGGTCCGTCCACAAAAAATGTGCACTTTCCTTTTTTAGAAAGACCAACTTTACATTTTTACCCTCAACTTATCCACTTATTTACAAAAAAACACTCATGGCACACCTTTTTACACTCACAATCCATTAATATATTCATTTATTATCTCAATGACACACCTTTTTATACACATTTACTTTACACTCATTATAGTTTTCGTAAAACCCGTGCCACCAAAATCGATGCACGTTTTTGGTGGACGGAGGGAGTATGAAATATAAAACATATAAACACAACCTTTCTTGAGTCTCTGAAAATGACACTAGATCCAATTTTGGTACAAAAATACTCATTGGCACACAAGAGTCCCGAACTTAGTTTAAGTAAGGGTTATTGGCATATAAATACACGAACTTTGATGTGATTTTGGTTTTGCACATGATCTTGAAAAGGAGTATATAAATTCACGAACTTTAAAACTGACATGACATTAGATATGATGAGTTGATAACGATATTGAAATAGATTAACAAATAAAATATAAAAGAAACATTTAATTGGTAAAACACGCACATTGACTCATTAACACATGCAAAACACATATATACTTTATGAGAAAAAAAAGGAATATGACACAATCAAACAAAACGAAGAGATCACTTCAAATCTTAAATCCACCATTTGTAAATGACGAACAAGTAAGCTACGTCAAATGTCTTTTTTTTTTCATATACGAACTTCAAGATTTCCACATCGTTACCAACTCATTATATCTAATGCCATGTTAGTTTCAATTTGATCGGAAAAATAAATTATGGTAAAATTACTACAATTAATAATTTCGTATATTTGTATACTCTTTTTAAAGTTCATGTGCAAAATCAAAATCAATCAAAATTCGTGTATTTATATACTCATTTTAAAGTTCATATGCAAAACCAAAATCACATCAAAGTTTATGTATTTATATGCCAATAACCTTATAAGTAAATATTCTACTCTATCTAGTTCAATCCATATTTAAAAGAGCATATGTCTTTTAACCATATTTTCAAGGATTCAATTGAAAGTAATAATTAGGGTTAGTGATGGATTAAAGATGGTAAAAGATATAAATAAATAGTATTGTTGAGGGTAATAACTAATTAGTAGGGAGTATTTTGTGGAATAGTTTTCATAAATGAAATATAAAGAAGTTTGGTGACGTACCAAAAATGAAAACTAGGAAGAAAAATGGTGGACGAAGGAAGTATGAAAAATAGATAACATTTATCTCGACTTTAAATAATTTTAGATATATTTAATATACAAAACACACACATATACATATATATATATATATATCTTTAAAATTAAAACAAGTAATGATATTTATAGGTAAAATCAAAATTTATAAGAATACACACTTTTTATAATTTCAATAGAAAAAAAATATTATATCATATCATTCTATGTCTTTAGTATACGGTCAACTTTATACTTGCATATACTCATAATAACGTACCATTTTTATGAAAAAAACTATTGTTTGCGTCCGTGCAATGTACGAGTACGTTTTTACGTGTATTTTTCATATATAACAAATACTCACTCAATTATCAAATAGAAAAATTAAAACTATAATACAAAATATAATTTCATGAGCTAACCACACTTTTTCTTGGAAAATAATACTCCCGTTTACACCCGCGCTTTGTGCGGTGTAGTGCAACATCATGTCTCATTTATAGCGTCAAAATATTAATATAATCATACACATCAGTTTACATTTTTAAATATTCGAAAAATGGAAAACGATAAAAAACACCTCCATTAAAATTTAAAGATGTATTTAATTCTATGTAATTGTGTAAGTTGTACTTATGAATTTATTTATTTGTTAAATTTCACTATATGTTTTATTATTTACTTTGGGTGCAACAAATTTATACGTTTAATGCAATATCCATATTTCTTACTAATATTTTCATTCTCACATGATTGATCCCTTTGAATTTATAAATTTTGTGTAGAAAATAACACTTCAATATATAATTTCACAGATTTGTAACATGTGTCTAATATATATATATATATATATATATATATATATATAATATTATGTCAAAAAAATAAAATAATAATAATAATTTCTAATTAAGTGAACATGAAGAAGTTCAACCGGCCCAAGTAAATTATAAGCAAAGCCCACTATTGACATCTTTTTGTCGAATGACTTACGCTTTTTACAAATTTCTTGTAATATATGTCAAGATCCACTTAGGCTGGAATCAATAAGATGATTTTTAGTTGAATTTTTTTGGCGCATTATACTTTCCAAAATCTACAAATGTTTTGCCTCTAACATTCTTCATTAATTTTTGTGATGCAAAGTAATTGAAAAGTACTTTAATTACAAAATATGTTAATTAAACTTTGTACATAACTAATTAATTAATTTTAAGAATATATATATATATATATATATATATATATATATATATATATATATAGAGAGAGAGAGAGAGAGAGAGAGAGAGAGTTCAAATAAGAATCATTTTTAACATGAGAACCAAGAATCACAAAATTTCGCTATGAACAAAATGAATTAGTTATGAAAGTTGACGATCCAAGAAAAATTACTAAATCCAAAATTCGATATTTTTCATCGGGTTCAATTCCATGAAGAAAGAAAATTTTATTTTTAGATTTTTCACCCAATTGAATCTCGATGAATTCATCAATTTTCACAGAAAATTCATTATTTATTGGTTCACGCTAAAAATAATTGTCACGTTAACCATTCTATATATATATATATATATATATATATATATATATATATATATATATATATATATAAAGAGGATGGTTATAGATGAACTAACTCTAGAATGAGAACTAGGAACCAATTCACACCCTCTATCTCACTAAATCTAATGGTTGTGCATGAAAATGGTCAAAACTGTGTACAAACTGCTGAGTAAGTTTTTCACCCGTTTAATCCATTTTTGCATAACAGTAATTTTAACACATGGTATTGTCCCAATTAACCACCCCACTTCCTGAATTATCGCTCCTCTCTCATCCCCAACCATAATTTACCGCCGCCTCACTCCATCTGGAAATATTGCTAACCGTCGTACAAATTCACAATTGAAATTCACAGTTACAAATATGGTGATTACAAGAGAACTCAGTCTGGGCATACGAACTTTAGCTTCATAAAAGAATTTAGTAAGCTTGAGGCTTTTAAGATAAACCCCCTTGCGTTACTGTTGAGATGACATGATAATTTATAGTCTATATGAATATGTATGTATCTTTCGACATGTGACCACTGAGTGCTTTTGTACTCAACCCTGCATATAATTATAAATGTGCAGAATGAACTGTGATGTGAATGATGAAGTGCAGAGTCGAGCTTTTGTCGAGTTTAGTTAAAGAATGCCCCGAGATACATGTCTTCAACGTGTATCTCAACTATACTTTTTCGCTACAAAATACTTGATTATATTTTAATTACAGTGATCAATTTAGCTTTTAGTTAAGCAAGTTCAATCTCTTTCTACCCCATCTCCTAATTTTCCATCCCTGGTCACAATTTCCCCGTTTAACTATCCTTAGTAAAGTCCGATCGTAATAATTCTACATTAGAGGAAATGAGTAGTATCATTCTACATGTAAAGTGACTATTCATTCCTCTAACTTTTTTTTTACTCAATAATGTAAGGTATAAAATTAGAATATTCCTTTATAGAGTTAATTGTCAAAGATGAATTTATTATTATTTTATATTTTACTCTATAATAGTGTATAGTATAATAGAGTGAACCATAGGATATATTCTTAGCTCATCTGTTAGAGTGCGTACGGGTAGGGATGTCAACGGGCGGGCTTTACTCGGACCAGAACCAATAAATTAATATTGGTTCTGGTTCTGGAACCGGCCCAGTAAACATCGGATCCGGATCGGATCCGGACCATCAAGTTATGGTTCCGGATCGGGTATTACCCATTGCTAACTGGTTACCCGTTGGGCCGCTACACCCAAATCCCCAAAATTTTCAATTTCATATTTCAAATTTAAACAAAGGAAAATCTTTATTGGACTAAAATATAAAATATATTATAAATAAATATAAACGTATTTTGAACATAGTCGTATTTTGATTTTTAAAAAATTAACGTATTTTCGTCGTCGTATCGTATCGTATTTCATCCCTGTCTTCTTAGCTTATGTCTGTGGATTGAGGTCTAGAATTTATACCATTAGAAGAAAAACTATCTTTGGGTGATGAATCACGAGCAGTTATCCTAATCCAACTAATTTGCTTGTGCAGTAATTCGGGGATGGTTAGCCAGAAGGCATTTTAGTCACCTCCAGAAATTGATACAAACAACTCGTGGAGAAGTGGAATCAGAAGTCAAGGTACTGCGTTGCAAAAGCCATGATTTAAATGTTTATATCACGAGTAGAACTTAAATGTAGGCAATTCGATCCTTCCCTCACTCTTCTCTAAATGTTCTTCTTGGTTGTTCGAATCGCCTCCGGATATGTTGGCTTTGGTTCTTGGGAGAACTCCAAAAGAGGGTAGCAATGGCGAAGAAACTCTCGAACACAAGGAAAAGAAAATGCATCCATTAGAGAGCAATTGCAAGTAAAGCGGAATGATTGCTACTTTACAAGTAAGAATATTTGCTCTATTTTATAAGGAAAATGCTATAATAGCAACTTTCGGGTTCGACTTATCACCACCTTTTCCCCCTTATGTTCTGCAGATGGATTTGGGCTGCAAAGAAAGAGCGCCGTTGCAAAAGTGCCGTAGCCAACTAGCACACCGGATGAAGGCGGTCACCTCATTCTTGTAGAAAGGCGAATGAAGGGTTAAAACTCGACAACAATGGCGTCGAGGAGTTTGCGAAAAGAAGGTAACGTTTGAGGATGACAACCGTCACGATCGTGGGAGGACGTTGGCATTTGGTAACTCTATTGAGAAACTCCGAGGTTGAAACGCATGATCAAGTCATGGATGAAAGAGAACAAGGTTCGGTTGAGAGATTCAAAGACAAAAATACACTCGATACTAGCTATTCCATTTTCGTACGCATCTGACCTCGATGATTTAATCGTTAAATTAGGCGTGAGTAGATATATATATATTAATCTACAATTAGTTTTAAGCCACGAATCCGATGTTGTAAAGTCTTGAAATGAAAAAAAAATAAAAAAATGACCGGTCGAACGGAACCGTACAAAGCAGGCGGGTCTTGACCGTCCGGTCCAACAGTTCGGAACCGGAACCGAACCGAACCGTTGTTTTAAAATTTAATGGGCTTTAAGCGGTTTCGGATCGGTCAGGGTAAAGACCGCCGTTGACATCCCTAGGTGCGGGTCGTAGGCGTCGCCGATTTATAAATTTTGTGCCTTTCTTAATAAAATAATATTGGCTCTCAAATCAGCAAAGTTTTCTTTTCAACTTTTTCCCCATTTGTATGTCATTGTTATATGTTCAACCTAAAAAAGAAAAGAAAAGGAAGAATATCTCTATTCATAGCGTTCGTAACCTCTTTTAACAAAAAAAAATTAAGAAAAGTCAAAAATATGTGTTCCTTCAATTAAGGAAAATAAAAGATACATACAAGAAACAATTCGCAAAATCTCAATATACCTTTTTCTTACATCTCAAAGTCACTTCTCATACTTTGTATATGTAGCTATATCACCACCACCAAGTCCATGAAAATGCAAGAAAAGATGTTTGTACTTAAAAAGTAGATATAATCCATAACTTTTGAAGATATAATTATTTCCTAAAAGAGAAACAAGTCATCTTGAATGAGATAACTCAAAATGAAATACATGCCATTTTGAATGGGACGAAGAGAGTAATATATTTGTAGGAGAAAGAGAGAGATGAGCCCTTTGGTTCATACGCCAATAAGACAAGTGTAGAAATGCCCAATGCACTTGGAACAGACCGAATCCTTGAGGCCCAAAGTTAGAGAAGCATGACAAATGCATGGTTTATTTCATATATTGATGTTATGTGTCCACCAAAATATTTCCATTATTGTGTCACACCCATGGAATACAAATTGTGTTCATTGTCCTATGAAGAGTTAAGAATAAATTAGTTGGGTTCTATCAAATTCAAAAAATAAAACCCTTCAATCTTATCCTAAAAAATAGCAAATTCAAAATTGGACCAAAAACAAGGCCTTTCTTTTCAATATGATCTTATGATCTACTACGCACCATGATCATCTGCTATAGGAATGAAAGAAAAGAAAATAGAGAATCTTAAAACCAATAATCAAGTAAATTTTTGGATAAAATCTTGTCATTTTCATCGTTTCTTCTTTGTGCCGATTTTGATTTGATTCTTCCGATGCATTGCTTCCACGTTTCCTCTTTAAGATTTATGAGTTGGGTGTTATACGGATGTGGTTATATTTTTCTAGGGTTTACTTTGGAGGGTTATTCGGATGACAATATTTAGAATTTTAAATTAAGAGTTATGGGGGCAAAATAGTCCATTTACTATTTTTTCTATAATTGATTTTTAAATAAAATGTTATAGTGAAAAAAGGGGGTTATGAATAGAATCATCTTTAGCAAATCCTTAACCCATGGGCCGTGGTCCATTAATTGAGAAACGACTTCAGTCTATATTTTTAGTGCATATATATATATATATATATATGAAAGTTCAATGAAAATTTTATTTAAAGTGAGAATGTAAGAATAATTTTTAGTTATTTGGTTGCGAAAATCTATGGTGAATGCATAATTTTACTGGATGAGTGCATCACCTGAATTTGAATCCCATGGAAATGAAAATCCATTTTTTAGTGTAGAAATTTGCATTGTTCTTACATTTGTAAGATAACAAATATTTTTACAATTATATATATATATATACACACACACACACATGACAATAGATAGGGTTGGTGATGAGTTTCATTGAACGAGATGTCAGGTGTATGGAGGAAGAGGAAAATACATCTGACTGAAAAATTTTCAGTTTTCTTCAGCTTTACGAAAATTGATTGAGTCAGTAGTTGATCTCATTGAAGATAATAACTATCAGTCAGCGAGCTCATTATTGAAGCTCAGTGTGTGTGTGGAAAGTGGTAAAACAGAAAGATTGAAATTTCGACAGACTCAAGTAACATAAAAAACACATAGCATAAGTTCATATGCATGCAGACGTTAGATATAGAAGTGAGTGATCAGATTGAGTCTGAGTTCACTGTGCAATGTTGTGTTCAGATAAGGAAGTCAAAACAACAAACAACAAAGTAGTAAAATACATAAGGATTTAACGTGAACGGAGAAATCCCTCATACGTCTACGAACTTGCGAACAAGTAAATTGCAATTAACCTTGTGAATTTAGTGTTTATACTTCGAACGAAAGTAACTATGGATCTCAGTTCACTTTAGAGATCCAATCTCGAGCAATTCTTGAGATATTAGTACTTAGGTTATTACGTCAGGACCTCTCAGCTCTGCTTTTGCCTTGTTTACCTTAGGGCTACTCTTCATTGCTGCTTTCAGATAGCTATAACATACTGCTTACTGATGAATTCAATCTAATTTTGTAGCTCTTGGACTTGGTTAAAACTACATTTTCAACTAACTTGAGTACGTCTTTACAAAGAAGAACAATTCTAAAGATATGCAACACCCATCTAAGCTCTATTACAAGTATTACAACGAAGAGCAGCTTAAATATATGGGAGAATAGACCTAAGTAGTTTCATTGTAGATGAAATGGTGAAACCAAGAATTGGAAGAACGAATTCAATTAAAGTGTCACCGAAGTTGGAGACGGAGTTTTAGTTGTGCCTTTTTTCTAAGAGCACCAACACAAGGACTCGCATTTACCCATGACTTGGGCATTTTCAAGTTGAGAAAATCCCGTATTCATAGAGGTTCAAATTCAAGCTACCCGTTAGAGAGCCTTTTGAAATTCAAACTCTATCTTTTGAAAATACAATAACTGAACTTGTCATCTCGTGCTTTGTCTCTTTGTGAGTCACATAGATGAGTTCAACAAGCTATCAAGAAACCTGACTTTTTTTCATTAGCTTAAGTCTTCAGTCTTTAGTTGAGTCCAAGTCTGATCTCATTATGAATCTCTCGTACTTCTTCTGACTTTATCTTTTAATAATGTGATCCGCGACAAGACTGTGACTGACTTCAGATCTTATGACTTAGTATCTGAGTACTTTAGGTTATCATAATTAATATATAATTATTTTAACAAAATTATGGGTGAGCTCATGGTGAGACGGAGCTCACCCAAGTTTTTGTCATATATATATATTGTTGTTGTGTTTATGCAACACAATTAAATGTACGCAAGTGCACGTAATCAACAAGTAATACACGGAAGTATTCCGAGATCGATTCCACAGAGATCGCACTTTAAATTACGTCGACAACAACTTTGTTTAATAGAAAAGCAATAAAGGAAAATTAAATAGGAGGTAACTCTTTAATATAAACCGATGAAAAACTTAGGCTAAGAGATAGTTACTGCGAAGCAAGATAAAATTCCAGACACAAAATTACACTAAAACAACCGATAGCAAGAAAGAGAAACAGACTTGACCTCTCGATTCCATCCATGCTCTGTACTAAATATGCTACAGCATTGTCGTTGCCTCATCGCTATGACATGAACTTCTCCAATTCTTAGTATTTTTCCAAATCTAAGATTATATTCTGTAAAGCCACTCAATATATTCCTATATCGAACTGCTCTTAGAATACCTTTACTAATCCATTCATATTTGTCACGCAAGGTAAACACATATTCATATGCTATTCACACACATAATATTTAAATCATGTTCTCACGTCACTCTATAAGAACTTCCCAGAAATCATAGAGCTAAAATCTCACCCATGGTGATCAAGCACAAGCAAGATAAATAATTCCCAAAAGAGAGATAGCAACTTAACAAGATATGCGTAGAAATGAGCTCGTCACACGAGCATAGGTTTCATCAAAAGATCAAGTCCTACAGGTTTAGCTCATAGCGAGCTGTTCAACAATATCCAGAAAAAAAAAAACCATAACAAGTTAAGAAGAAATCGAGAAAAGAACGTAGACTTATTCGTCGGAATCTTGTGCTCGCTCCTGGATCCCCTTCCGATGGCTTCCTCTCCAAGAGATCGCTCCTCTTGATTCCTCCCAGAACTGAATGATTGTGTCTCCTCTCTTTCGTGCCCAGAATATCCTCCCACTCTATTGTCTATCCCTTTTTAATAACAAACTCTTATTCTTTTTAGGGGTGCAGACTGCGCACCTGCCAGCCCTTCAACCTCTGATGTTGTGTCCTTTTTCTGTTGGCTCTGACAGATAACAATTCGCGCGTCCCCTTTATGCTGTCGTGGCCAGCTGCCACGTGGATGTGGTCATGCAGATCTCCTCTCAGTTCTTCAGCCAAAACCTTCCATACTTCATCGTTGGTCATCCACCAGCACGGACTCTTCTCCGTTTACGAACTTGACTTTGCTCCAGAGTTCTACTTCTCTTACGAGCTCGTCCTTGCTTACGAGCCCAACTTCAGTCATGAGCTCGACTTCGGTTACGAGCTTGACTTCCTCTATTCTCTCTTCTGGAGCTCTGCTTCGAGACTTCGCTCCGGCATCCTCAGTTCTTTCACTCTTCCTTGGAGCTTTACTTCACCTTTCGAGCTCGACCTTGCTTACGAGTTCGACCTCGCTCACGAGTTCGACCTCGCTCACGAGTTCGACCTGGAGCTTGGCTTCGCCTCAGCAGACTTCCGCATCGTCTTTTCTATCGCTCTTCCTTCTACATGCCATAGACTGATTAAATGATGCTTAAAAATGCACATAAAACCCCATAAAAGCACTTGACTCAATCCTACACGCACACACACGAAAACATAACATAAACATACAAAACAACACAAACATACGAACAGAACACACAATACTCAAGGTTATTATCATCAAAAAGGTCACATAATAACTCTTTTATAAGAGTTATCACACCCCCAAACTTAGCTCATTACTCGTCCTCGAATGATGCTCTGCCACATAAATAACACAAAAAAAAAAAACACCAAAAACAAGAAGCGATGTGCATGCACTACAAGAATTTTGCTAAGAGACCACGGGGAATGCCCATGGTCTATTTCAAAAATCCGCGTGGTCTATAAAGGTGTAGTCTTTTACGTGCGGCTATAGACCACGCGGATTTCCGTGTCTATTCGGTTATGATCACGATGAAAACCGCGTGATCTATAATGTTATGACAACGGCCACTGAAAGTGAACCACGGTCTTTCCCGTCGTCTATGACATTATAGACCACGCGGTTTTCACCGTGGTCTATAATCGAATAGACTACGCCAGATTTCCGTGGTCATAATCGAATAATATATTTTGTTATTTTATTATTTATTTAATACATGTTTTCATAATTCGAATGCATGTTTCGTTAATTAAAATAATAATCCAAAATAGATATAAAATATTTCATAATATTTATATCAAAATCAAGGTACACATTTCATAAGCATTCAAAACATTATATCCGGAAATTCACAATCTACATGTATTTTCTAACTAGCTACAAGTATTTTCTAACTAGCTACTAAAATTTATCCAAAAATATCCATTCACCATCTTTAACAACAAATATTTTCTAACTAGCTACTAAAATTCATCAAAAAAAATCAACTTCACCATCTTCAAGCATTTCACCCTTGTGATCCGAATGTGCCTGCAAAAGTGTTCCAAACTGACCATCCCAGAACTTCACACTACCAGAACTATCCCCACTGGCTATTGTCCCACACCTGATACCACAAAATGCAAACAGAAATGGAAAGGCTATTGAACAATGTAATTCCGATATGCAAACACACCAGAAGCACAAGCAGAAACACTGAACCAGCACCTACCTCAATGCAAGTAATGACCATATGCAAAGATCATTTCCACTAGCCAAACACCCATGACCAACAGTTATTCTGTATATCTCCTGAGCCAACTTAACATCCCAACACCTTATGAACCTACGCATGAAATAAAATTAAATAAAAACTAATGAGTTATCAGAAACTTGAAAAACAAAACCATACTAACAGTCTCATGAAACCCATCCATCTACAAGCTAAGAGAAAGGCTATATGTCCAGCATTTCAGATTAACTCAACATTCACAAAAAAAGAAAACTAGCATACCCGTCGCTACTCCCTGAATAAATCCTATTACCATCTGAACTCCAGGTTACACTAAGTGTGCGACCTGAATGAAAAAGAATAAGAATAAGAATAATCATTAAGCATTTTATATTCCAGAACGACATTGACAAAAAGGATTCTCAATTATGTAGGGGCTTGATATCTCAGCACTGACCCTAGGTAACGTTCTATTATAAATAAGTTCGTCTGCATCAGAAACACTATAGATTCGGACACATCCATCATCGCAGGCAATTGCTAACCGGGTACTTTCAACATCATTATGCTCATGAACCAGCACTGCATGTATATTATTGTCTTCATCTTCGCTTTCACTGTTCTCCTCGTCATCAACATCACTGGTAATTGAAGGGCTAGTGTGACCATTCTGATAAGATTTCATATCCTGCCATCCAGTTAGATGCAAACATCACTGGTAATTGAAGGGCTAGTGTGACCATTCTGATAACTCAAGTGTGAGTATCAACTGCAGCAGCCACAACACCATAACTTCCTTACCGACAACCTCTTGGATTTCATATAAATTTGCTTCACCATACTCAGTGAAGAAGTCCGTGAAAGGCATGTTCTGACAAGCCAAAAGAAACATGAGCACTTTCTATAAGAAGCATGAAGGTAAAGATGGGACAAGAATAAAAACTTTAAATACTGAGTAGCAGAAAGAGAATAAAATTGTTGCCATGTTGTGACAATACCCAAAAGAATTTAGTAGAAATTATTTCAATTGTAATAAATGTACTGTGCATCAGAACACATTTTAAGTTTAATCATTCATATAATAAGGTTATATTAAGTCCAAAGTTTTGTTGTACTAATTAATCCTAGCCTGAAGAAAGTTTACACTACATCAGCAGAATTCAGTAAAGAAGAAAGAGCATATTTTAAAGGTTTTCATAGCAGCATACTGTTGAGCTCTTGAGCGTGGACAGAGGCCATAATCATTGCTAAGGACATCACAAATATTCATATTTAGGTTGCAGCCAATACAGCATTACCTACATCCAACTACAAAGAAGTGAATAATATAATTTTCACAAAACCTAATTATACATAAAAAGATATAAACAAGTCCAGTTATTTGTGCTAGAAAAAAAATCAAAACAATTACAAGAGAACGATCTGACATCCCCTTTCCCCACCCCTAACCCATACGGCGCACAAAAACAAAGATTGAAAAAGATAGATAAATAAAATCCCTTTTTCTGATGGTTAAGCTGAACCTAATCTCGAGATAGCATCATTCAACGGACTATTGAGAAGCAACAAAATACACCGCGTTGTCACTAAGAAAATTAGATTTCATATCCTGCCATCCAGTTAGATGCAATTCATTGCATGGCTCAGGTACGAAACAAGAAAGGCAGTAATCATCAATACCTTGACCAAAAGGCCTAAAGTGCATATCTTGACTCAAAAATGAAAATTTTAATACGTATGCTTTTTCTAAAGTATACATGTACCGAATTATATTTTTAGACCCATTCCTAATCAAATTTATTTCAGCCGTCCAACAGATTCTTTTAGATAGTAATAAGTACCAATGTATCAACTGGAATTGAGTACACTGAGCTATTTGGAGTGCTTTGTAGAATTCCAAATCCTAGCCATTAGCTCTCATTAGGAAGACTCATGCTACATGATACAAATGCATCTGGCAATTGTACAAGAAAAGTGGAAGACGATCGCATCCTAATACCAAAGCTTAGTATGCTTCCATGTTATATTACATCAAGCTCCCCAATTTGTAAAACTAAGATCCTAATCAAGGTAGTTGATATGTCATATTGACTTATCTAATATGGAACAGAGAAATAAAATGAAAATTTTAAAATAATAAAGAAGCTTAGAATAATTTAACTACAGCACTAACCTTTTGTCTCAGATCGAACAAATCCCACTCGGAAATCGACCCATCGATGCTGGATGATAACAATCGGCCCAACGGTCCACCCCTCCACCCGGACTGACACCAAACCAGCGAAGACACTCTAGAATTAGGGTCCCCGTGTATTGTCTACACACGAAAACCCCCAAAGCAAAAAAATCAGAAATTCGCTAATTCTTCCATTAAAACAGAACTAAAACATGATATAAAAAAAATCAGAGGGTGGCGCGGCCTACGAGCTGACAGTGCCAGCCAACGGAGCTGGGAGAGACGAGTCAAATCTTGAGGGAACCGTCGGCGCGGGCGGCGGCGACCTGTGAGCTGTCGACGCTGGTGGCTAGGGCTACGACAGCCGACTGATTCCACTCCACCGAGTTGATCCTGTAAGCCTTGAGCATTTTCGTTTATCGAATTTTCTCAAGATTTAGAGATTTTAATTAGGCGTGCATGAGACCATGTTTATCAACAACCACCAAAAATCCAACCATCCAACCACTTTAATATTTTATTAATTTCTCTCTTCTACTTTTACTTTAATTTTCATTCAACCACACCACATCCATTTTTACGATTTATCAACGACCATCCGACCATCCAACCACTTAATTTTAAATTTTATTTTATTATTTTTAATTATACATAATATAATTGATTGTACTTTAAATAAATTACATAAACTATTATTGTTGAAAAATATTGAAAACACAAAACGATAAATTGATATAAAATAAAATAAAATTTGGCAAAATACAAAATAAGCAAAGTAAGTCCCAAGTTACAATAATCTAAATCTGAAACTCATAAACGTTACATAATAAATAAAAGAAAATTACACAATCAATTCGATCGTCGAATTTTGCCATATATGCTCGATCAGTCGTAAAGAAGAGCGGTGTGAGCTTCTACATTCAAGTTGATTCCTGTTTTCATATAGCACGATAGAGCTTGCAATCCTATTCGTAGAGTATATGAAATCATTATTTTCTTCCATCTTCACTTGGCTATTATTCCGTCCAAGTCGATCTTCTATAAATTCGTCGGATCATGATAGTTTAGATAAGTGCTTCTTTCATCTTCCACTATCATATTGTGCGTGATAATGCAAGCCATCATTATTTTTCCCATAATATCACGATCCCAAATAAGACATGGACGCTTAATAAAGGCAAAACGAGCTTGTAAACATGAATGCACGCTCAACATCTTTTCGGCGGCCTCTTGATGTTGAGCAAACAATTGGTGCTTCCAAGTTGTGGGCGAGGAATAGATTTGACAAATCTTTGCCCATTGAGGATATATGCCATCGGTGAGATAATATCCCATATTTTTTCATGGCCATTTACGACATAATTGACCTTTGGTGCTCGACCTTCCAAAATATCATCAAAAAGGAGATTGATCAAGAACATTGATATCATTTTTGAACACGGTGTTCCAAAAATGCATGCCAAATCCGGAGGTCTTATGACGCAACCGCCGAGAATGATTGTTGGTGTACCGCTTTCTTCCCGCATATTGTCCGCCCATGAAGTAGGACAATTTTTCATTCCCAATGCATACAATCAATATCGCCCAACATGCGGAAAGCCGCATCGTTCTCCGATCTGAAGTAGAGTTGCCATATCTTCTTGATGGGCTTCCGAGCTACTCCGCACCGAAATCGATATTACACCTTCAACAAATTTGATGATCGATTTACGAATGAGTTGTGCACTCATTCGTAGTATTCGTCATGCATATCTCGCCAAGTTCCATATGCCAACACCCGCATAGCTGCAGTGCATTTTTGAATCGCAGACATACCTAGACGACCAGCAGCATCAGGTTGTTGCTGAAAAAATTTATCAGTGGCAACGAGCTTGTTCATTATACGTTCGAACAAAGGTTTTCGCATGCGATACCTTGTTCGAAAATATTCTGGAGGATAGATTGGCTCTTCAGCAAAGTACTGCTCGAACACACTTTCATGACCCTTCTCGCGTTTGCGATCAATATACCTCCGTGTAGCTCTAACATTATTGTTGGTAAGTTGTAAAGTTAGAGTTCTTTGCTGAATGAAAACATTCTCGACTACATCGTCGAAGCCGATTTTGTGCGGCAATGCTTTCTTCCCATTCATCATCATTGAATGGATTAGAAGCATCAAAACTAGAACTTGATGCCATTTTCTAAGGGATGGTGATGGATACAAAGTTTGAGCAAGGAATTATGAATGAATATAGAAAGAAAAATCCTTAGGTGAGATTTAAAAGACGTTTGATAATTCATGTATTGATGTATATATACAAGTAGCTCGGCTCTTCGTGAATCAAAAGAGTCAATCGCCCACATATTTTACGACGCTCTTGAATTATTTTTCGGAAGAACGTTATCTGATGCTCTTGAATTGACAACACATCATTAAGCGGCCATTATATGTTATCTGATGCTTTTCAATTATTTTGGCGGGAGCACGTTACATGTTAAATGGCCCACGATAATTTGTCTATTATTTGCCGTAAGACTAGCTATAGGCTCTTCAATTACTCTGGCAGAGCACGTTACATGTTAAAGGGCCCACGACAATTTGTATATTATTTGCCGAAGCACTAGCTATAGGCTCTTCAATTACTTGGCGGGGAGCACGTTATACAGTGTTGTTGAAATGACAACATATAAAATTTTTGTCGAGAGGCGTTATCAAATTTTGAAATGACAACACAATTGTTATTGAAAATATATTGAAATTACAGAAACCACACAAATTTGAAATTACACAAACAACACTAATTGAAAGTACATAAATTGAAAGGTACTAGCTCACAACAATTTAAACACGCAAACACTCAAATTACAATAATAAAGTACGATCACATGCCATATAATTCTTGCATTAGCTTAAGCTTCAAAGCTTCTTCATAGGAGATAATCGCCTTTAGCCAACAACGTGTTAAGCGTAAACGTTTTCAGCTTCTCTCTCTGCTCTAGATATCAGTTTCAGTTTGACGCGTGATCCTCATTTGACGAAGTTCTTCAGTCCATTCATCTGGGATTAGAGAAGACTGTGATGCTGATGCCGCTTCTTTTCCTTTTCGTTTAGCCTTGGCTTTAGCTTTATCTCTACCAATAGGACGACGAAATCTCGAAGCCTCGCTTGCATTAGATTCTGGTGTGGAGTCGGTTGGAGGGTCTCCATCCTCATCGGTCCTTGATCTTTTTGAGTTGCCACGGCTTTCTTCAAGACTATCCCCACCGTCTGGCTGGGAACGTGTATAACCAGTACTATCCAAATTTAATTCCCATTTGGGGTGGCGACTCATAACTCTTTCAAACACCTCAACGTGAGCAAACTTCGATTTCCATATAGCTCGCGCAAAGATCCTCAATGTCTTGCCTCGACCGACCGCCGTTTTTCGATCATAGCTTTCTTGTAAGAAGAAACCCACTTGCTTACATTTTTATTGAGGCGTCGGAAACGTTGCCTCAATGATTCCAGGGACCTTGCATCACCAAGATCTGGGTTTTCCTTTCACCATTCCTCGTACATATACAAGATACTTTTCCAAAATGAAGAACTATTTTGATTTTTACCAATAATTGGATTAGTACTTACCATACACCAGGCAGACATTAGTGCTATATCTTCTTGATCTGTCCAACTTTTTGCAGTGTTGGAAGAATTTGTGTGTGTGTTTTTCTCAACATTTTCATGTGAGTCATCTGAGATGTTTTGAGGGGTTTGGTGATTTTTTGGAATTTGAGAATGAGGAGGATTTTGTGAGAATGAAGGGTTTGCATCATAATTGAAATTTGAAAATTCTTCAGAGTTCGGAATATTTTCAAAGCTGGGATGATAATCATAAGAAAAATCAAAATCTTGAGAATTGTAATGAGGGTTATTACCTTGATCCATAGAAAAATATAGAACAAGATAATAAGGATACAAGTTAAGAAAAAAAGAAATTTTTAGGTGTGTTAAAATATATAAAGACTGGTCTCTATTTATAGAGAATGAAAAATATAAATTTTGGTATATTTTTTATTTTTTTTATATATATTATACAAAAATTATTTCAATTTTATTCATATATATCATTCTAATTTAAACAACAAATAGGATGAAGACAAGTGTCTCCACCCTATTGGTTGAAAAATGAAGAGAGAGAGAGAGAGAGACCAAGTGTGGTCTATTTTTCAAAGTGTTCGACCACTTCTATTTTTTCCATTTCAATTTTATTTTTTTTTTAATTGAAGAAGGTCGACCAAGTTGCATTTTTGAGCCGATAAACATGGTGCAGAGGCGAGGCCGGGAAGCAGTGGGCGAATGTAAATCAAAGTAGGTTTTGAGAGGTGAAAATTAGGAGAAGTGGGCGAACATAAATTAAAGTAGTTTTGAGAGGTGAAAATTAGGTCAAATTCCCAAATTAATTAAGTGTGAGTAAAAAATTAGTTAAGGCATGAAGATGGGTTAAAAAACCACATGGCTAAGTAGCGAAAGACCACGCGGCCTAAGCCCGTGGTATTTAGTCGACGTGGATGTTAGACCACGTGGAAAAAGCCGTGGTTAATAAAAGTTATGCGTTAATAGACCACGCGGTAAGGGCACCGTGGTCTATCATATGAAAAAAACGCTAATAGACCACGCGGTTCTCTAGCCCGTGGTCTATAACCGTTTAAAAATATGGTTATAGACCACGCGTTTCACCACCCACGTTGTCTATGTCATAATAGACCACTTTAGTACTAATGTGCGTGGTCTATGAGCAAAATTCTTGTAGTGATGACGCTTCGATGACAGCTGAGATGATGGCCTAATCAACTAAGGATGTTGCTTTCAGTCAAATTTTTTCAAAGAAAATGAATCATTCAGTCCTTCTCGTTGCACGCCTAGTTAATCACCTCATATTGCGAGGACGTCGCTACAAATATCAACAGTATAAAACACATTAGCAACTACATGAATCTTCCCATACTTTGGTTCTCCTTAATATGACCATATTTTGATTATCAAGTGCACAAATGTCTCCACAAATTCAATTCGGCCAACACCTCTCCACTAACATAAGTGAACATCAATATTGGATCAGTAGGTCTTTAAAAGCTTATAATGTTGGGCTTGGGTGACGGTAGGATTATTTGGGATAATGTAGCTCAAAACACCCGGGCACCTTTACTCATTCTTGGTTTCAAACTCGCCTTATAAATATCTTTCTTCTTTCTACTGAGGGTGACCCTCTCTTCTTCATTGTTTCTCTCCTTTTCATATCTGATGGGCTCAAAACTTCTCACTTTTAATATTTTCTTCTTTTCTCTGATGGTGGTCAATCTCTTCTTCATTGTTTCCTCTCATTTTCATATCTGATGGGCTCAAAACTTCTCCCTTTTTTAAGCGTGAATAACCCACAATTAACCCACATTTTTGCAAAACTTAACTTCACCTTCAAGAGGTTACCTTACCTCGCCACCCCCAAACTTAGAACGCAACATTGTCCCCAATGTTGGAATTTATACCAAAAATGGGGGATGAAGCACTTTTAATTCAATTCTGAGGCAAAACACGGGCAGCGGTAATAGATAAGATAAAGTCCGAGCCACAAGTAGACATGCCCAAGGTGAAGGGTAAGAAGAGATAAAATAATATATGTGGGGTATAAAGGAGAGTATTTAGTGGATGCATGAAAGAAAAGGTCAGAAGCTCAACAGGGACCCTAAGAAAATCATGTTATAAGGGTAGGCTAAGAAAGGCACAATCGATCCAAGAATAGCCTACGTCCTATCCATATTAACACATTCATGTATATTGTTTCAAGGGGGAGTACCAACCAAATATGAAAGACATGCATTCATACAAAAGTGTAGACCAACTAAGGGTTACCAATGCAATGGTAAATCCCTATAAGAACTAATATGCTAACACCCAAAATATTAGAGGCACACCCTCACAAAATAAGGGTCAAATCCAGACAAGCAACAAGGCAGACTAAAGATCACAATGTAAAGCAAAAAGAGACTAACATCATTAAGCTATCCATCACCAATCAAGCATCAGCCTCAGCAGTCAATGAAAACAGAATAACATGCACCTCACACCACAAACAGGAACATGACAAGCAACGACACAAACAAACAAACAATGCTTCAGCAAAGCCTAAACCAAACAAAACACGAAACACACACACAACCAACAACAAACAAACAAAGGATTGAGTCAGAAAAACGCCCCTGGACTACACCTCGGGAGGACCCGAAAGAGTAGGAGAAGCGGGGGTAGATGGAGCAGTAGCAGGAGAAGCATCCTCGGCTTCAGGAGAATCAGCCAGCTCGACATCATGGGATACGAGCGAAGTGAGAACAGGGTTGGCGTCTAGGACATCTTCGAAATTTCCTTCTTGCGTGGTGACATGGGCGCTGTCAACATCCTCTTGGCCTTTCTCCGGAGCATCCCCTTTCGAAAGAACTTCAGTGGCAGCCGACCCAGGGGAAGCACCATCGAGTGGCACTTCGGCAGATGGAAGTAATGGCGCCCGAGCCTTGGTGAGGGCAGTCGGGTCAGACTCAGGTGGCTGAGCCTGACTATGGCCAGCATCTGTTGAAAATTGAGCACGGTTGGGCCCCGCTTCAGTCTCTTTTTCTGCCCCGGTGTCAGCTTCATAATCCGATGGAAGAGGCCAAGCCTGGAACAGCCGGTGTGGAAATTTCGGGAAGGCCGGCATTGTCACTGTAGATAACGATCCCAGACTACTTTCCAAGATGCGATCCACCGACGACAAGACACCCAATAATGCTTGAGATCATCCTCAAACGCCCGCATCAAGCATGAGGACTTTGATTTGTAGGCAGAGGAACTTCTACATTTCCAGAACTGTGGGCTCAGAAGGGGTCGGCAGTGGGGGAGATGGGTTAGCCGGAGCGGCGTGCAAAGAGGGGTCTTGACCGGACCATGACGATGAGTCAAGGTCTTGATATCAATAAAGCTTTCTCGATGAGGCGGTCTCGTCATCCCCAAAAGGTACTCCGGCCTGTATGCACAGTTGAGTTATCAAAGAGGGGAAGAATAGCCGTCCTTTCTTCCTCTTATGGCATTCATCCACCTCGCGCCGAATTTGGACGCCCACATTGACTGTCCTCCCGGTAAAAATGCACAGGAGCAACAACATACACTCTTTAGAAACAGTGGTATCATGGGTGGTAGGCAAAATACGGCTTTTAATGAAATGAAGCCACACATGAGCCTCCAATCGTAATGACACGGCTTTGATGGAGCGACACCCATGTGTGGAAAAAAGCCCAACCGTGTCCTCTACGGCCGTCGATCCGGGCCTCCTCTAGGTCATCCAATCGTTGATTTGTATCTTGAAAGCGATTTTGGTTGAGCTTGTATACAATGTTTCTGTTACCACTATTACAATCTCCTATCGATTTGAATACTTGATTGCATATATCCGTGTCCCCTTATCTCATATAAGTTAGATCATACGATTGTGTAGAAGATCACGTAAGTCCGTATGATTGGTCAAGCTTAATGAGATATAAAATGTTTCACTGGTGAGACAACTTGAGGACGAGTTGTCGGTATAGGCATGCGGTATATAAGAAGTGACTTGACTTAGTTACTTGTCTATCTTTGGTACGTCTCGGCGTATTGAAGGATCACGGTGAGATGTGTTCTTCTATCCGACCGTCGAAGAACCAAGATCTCGGTGACTTACGATGATCTAAACCTCGATAAGGTATTAGGTGAGTATGAGTTCTTGACCATCACTTTGACTTGTTATGGGTGAGGGTTATATGTTCTAACCCAAGATTATCCGCATCTTAGGTGGTGGCAGTGCTTGTATGTCACGCTAGTTATCATGTCGAGTCACCGTATCCGTTTAGGATGATGACGTCCCTTAAGGAGCTCAAAGGTTTATTGTACTAAACCCTGCGGGTTGAGTTAGCTCAAGTACAATAATAAGGTTGAGTGGTCCGCTTAGGAATTAAAGATATTAATTATTTTAGCGATGATTGCTACAAATAATTAATGGACGTTCGATATCTTAAATACGGGATTCGTAATGTCTAAGTGCAAGCTCGACTCACCTTCGGTAATAAAGGGTAAGTCGGCATTTATTCTCTAGTGGCATGAATAAATGTTTATAAATTAATTTATGTTCAAACTGGGCTGAACATAAGATAATTAATTTATTTAAGGCCCATCTTTATTCCTTACATTTGATCCCTGGGCTGGCCCATCCAGGCCCGTTGCTTAGGAGGAAAATCGGTCCCTATGCTCTCTTATGGAAATGATTTTATTCTCTTTATCCTACAAGGATATAATTATATTTATGGGATATGCATGGATCCTTTCCTTATGGAATTATGGTAATGCATTATAAATATAAGGAAAGAGATAGAATCAAAGTTAATCTATTATTAATCATGCCAAGATTTTCGTGAATCACTTAGAGTATTATTAGTGGGATATTCTCGAAAAAATCTTATGTTATTAAGCTAAGTTTTCGTGAATCACTATTAGTATTTATTAGTGGGATATTCTCATAAAAGGTTGATGAAATTGAGATTAGTTTTTCGTGAATCACTAAGTGAATATTAGTGTGATAGTTCTCAAAATTTCTCATTGGTTTTGATACATTATTTTCGTGCATCACTATTAGTTCTATAGTGAGGATTCTCGAAAATAGTGTAGAGAGTAGAGGGCGTTTTTCCGAAGCATTCTCCATAGATCGTCCTCACTCGACGTTGGAGATTGGGCAACCGGGATACTGTCCCGAAGGTCAAAGCACGAGTCCGTTCCGCTCGATCCGCTCATCCCTGCCGACCGAACTCTAAAGGTCCAAAAGGTAAACACGAGAAACCCCTACGTGTTGCAATTAATTATATAGACGCATGCTAGGTATATAATCAATGTATGGTGAATTAAATATCCAAGATAGATCCTCGGGCGAGGCTAAACCTAGTTTTCCTACATTGGTATCGAGCACGGGATCGAGAATCTTGGCTCTGTTGGATTAATTCACGTTTGATTATTACGGCGCTTATTTAATTGTTGGATCCGCTGCTCATCGTGGCTCGTTTATTTTGTCGGATTTTGTTTTACACCACGAGAAAATCCGTGGTTAGATTAGATTTATTTTCTCGTAAATCTTATCCGTAAAGAAGAACGAAGACGAAAGCACGAAGAACGAGACGGCGGAACACTGGTCGCACGCGCAGCGGCGACGGCACGCAAGCGTGCATGGTGCTGTCGCCGCGGACGCGCGCGACAAGGCGGCTCGCGAGCGAGCTCGCGTTCACAAGCATGGTCGCAAGGCGTGCTTAGCGGCGGACGTGAACGATCGGGCGACGCAGCGAGTGCGCGAGTTTATCGTCGCGGAGCACCGGCGGCGCTCGGTAGAAGGCGGCGGGGAGCCTCGGCGGCGTCGCGCGTGGCGCTCGGCAAGATGGCAGCGATCGCGCACGCGGGCGCCGGCGCAACGCCGCATGCGCTCGGACGGGCTCGGCAGCGATCGCCAAGCAACAAGCGTGAGACAGCAAGACGCGTAGGCGCCCGGCAGCCGCAGCGGCGATCTCGGCGCGCCTCGGCAGCAGTCCCCGGCGGCACTCGGTTGGCGCTACCGGCAACTCGGCGGCGTCTTCTCGGCGGAGGCGGGTCTTTGGGCTGGCCAGCGAATGAGGGGCGGCGGCAAAGCTAAGTAGCGTATGGGCCGTGCCCCAGCGCTGCCCCAGACATTTTTGGGCCGACAAGGCCCGCAACCCGTTCCACCGAACCGAGTTTTGGCCCGAATCCATTTTTGACGAATCCGTCCGCGCCCGCACGCGAGGCCCTTTTGAATCCGTCCGTGCCCGCACGCGAGGCCCGTTTCAAGTTTAATTTCGTACTTTGCAATTCTATGTAATAGATTAGGCAAGAAAGTGCGAGGTTCCACGAGTGGGCCACGATGAACGTTTTATTTTATTTTTATCGCTCATTGCATGTCGTGGATGTTTAAATTATGCGATGGCATGCTATGTATGTTTAAATTACGCTGACAAACCTTTAAGTGTTTTACGATTTAAGTGCGCATAGTAAGTATGCCGTGTTTATCGCGTTTTCAAGCATATTTTAGAATTCTGCGAGCATGTTTTACATGTTGAGTTCTATGACAAGCATGCTTAGATTACGTGATCTCGCATGGACAAACCTTTTGAACAAAAGACTAAGCAAGCAACCCGACATATTAATTTTCCAAATTAAAATGTCCGCACCTCCACCTTTTAATCTCTAAACAAAGTGATACGCACTTTGAGTAAACGTCCACACGCGTGGCTTGCTTGCACTGTTTATCATAAGTTTGTTAGATGAGATTTCTAAATAAAACATTTTAAATCTATTGAGAAGTGGGAGTTTCATGTGTAGCGCCCACACGCGTGGCTTACATGTGCGATTTTTCATAAGCTCTCTAGAGATAGATATAAAATGAGATAACAAAAGAATTTGAATTGGAAGCGGTATGGTCCGGTGAGTATGCCAATTCTAAGAATTCATTTTCATCGTTAAAATGTGGTCATTGCTTAGACATCACCTCGAGTACAACTTCCATGAAGTCCCTTCTTGCGATAGTGATGTGGTCTAGTAAGGTCCAATCGTTAATTTCATTTGTCATAAGGTTAAGTTGACATGGATTGAAATTAAACGACTAAAAGGTATATTTTAGTCTGGTCGAGGGGTTCATGTGTAAACGTCCACACGCGTGGCTTGCATGTGGGATTCCTTGGGAGATTGGAGGTTTCAATTAATTTTGTTTTATCAAAAGGTTACAATATTATTGTTACAAATTATGTGCGATCGTATGCTTATGTGTTTTACATTATCGTTTCAGATATGTCTCTTACACCGATTATCAATATGCTCGCACAAAATCCTTTATCCGGTCCAAATTTTATCGAGTGGAAACGAAACATTGAGAATGTTCTTACTGCCGAAGATAATTTATTTGTACTCACTACACCCCGTCCCAAGCCTCTAGACGATTTATCTACTGATGAGGAGCGCAAGGAGCACGAGAAATGTGACAAATCAAACAGAATGGCAAAGTGCCTTCTTTTGGTCACCATGTGCGAGTCCCTGTAGCTCCAGCATCAAGAGATGGAAAATGCAGCCTCGATATGGCTAAATCTTATAAAATCGTATGAGGAGTCGGACATAATCGCTTGTCATAATTTGACAAAATCCATAATGTCAAGTTCAATGAAGGAAAGTGATTCGGTGCATGACCATGTAGAGCAAATGATCAATCTCTTCGGAGAGCTCGAGTTGGTTGGAGGATATATTGATGACGTAGTCAGAATCGATATGATCCTCAACACTTTGCCCAAGTCTTTTGATGACTTCCGTTATAGAACAGTCCTTTATGATAAGAGTTATACTCTAGATTCATTGCAAGAGGATCTAGTAACGAAGAACGTAAAATGGGTAAAGGTGCACAAGCCTTTAGCACGCACCTCAAAGAAAACCACTGCTTTATCGAAAGATGAAAAGGAAAAGTGGAATTCAAGGGATGCTAAGGCTAAAAAAAGAGTGGGAGTAATACAAAGGGCTCTACCAGCGGTTTGAAAAATCGAAGGAAGCGAGGCAAGTGCTTCAGTGCGGTGAGGCCCGGGCGTTGGAAGGCTAAGTGCCCCAAGCTCAGGCTCAGTACGCCATTTGCTTAGTAATGTAAACATGTTTAGCGACTTGTTCTACCCATTCTTGGGTAGTAGATACGGTGCGATCGATCATGTTTGTTACACCTTGTGGGTTCTGCGGACAAGGAGCTAGCTAATGGCGAGATAACGATCTCCATGGGCAACGCGCGAAAGTCAGCTGTTGCGCTTGGAGATGTTTCTTTATGTTTTGGGACAACAGCTTTAGTTTTGAAAGACGTTTTGTATGTGCCGGATTTTCACGGAACCTTGTTTCGCTTTCAAATTATTTACTCATGGATATTCTGTTATTTTTGATAGTGGTGTTTCTATCATAAGAAATGACGAACTTTATATAATTCGCTTTATACTATTTCTGCAAAACATAATACCTATAACTATGTTGCATCTTCATCAAACCCTAAAAAGAGAAAGTTTTCTTCGCAAGATGACACTACTTTTCTCTCGGCATCTTAGATTAGGTCACATCAATCTAAATAGGATCCAAAGACCGGCTAAGAATGGGCGTTGGGTAATCTCACGGTTACATCAGTTCCCGGTCTGCGAATCCTCGTATAGAAGGTAAGATGTCGACTGCACCCTTCAAAGCGAATGGTTATAGAGCCAAAAAAATGTTAGAGCTAGTCCATTCGACTGTGTGGACCAATGTCCACACAAGCTCGTGGAGGGTACAGTATTTTGTCACTTTCATCGACGACACTCAAGGTACGGATACGTATACCGCTTCACCGCAAGTCTCGAATGCTTTGACAAATTCAAAGAGTTTAAGGCGGGAGTGGAGACGAAGCAAGGTAAGAGTATCAAGTCATCGCGGTCTGATCGCATGTGGCGAATACCTCAAGAACGAGTTTATGGACTATCTAGTGAAGTGTGGGATTACATCCCGGTAAGACTTCAACCGGCACACCACAAAATGGTGTGTCGGAGCGAAGAAATAGGACTCTTTTGGAAATGGTTAGATCTATGATGAGTTATGCTACATTGCCTATTTCGTTCGGGGGTATGCCTTAGAAACAATGCATACTTGCTAAATCTAGTACCATCCAAGTCACCGAAAAGACCCATTTCGAGTTGTGGTTGGGCGCAAGCCCGCTTTAAGCCACATAAGGATATGGGGCGATCCAAAGACGTCTTTGAACAAGAAGGTCGACAAGTTGGAGGCTAGATCCGACGCAAGCGTTTATCGGCTATCCTAGAGGAATGAAAGGTGGTTTATTCTATAGTCCTAAGGATCGGAAGGTCATTATTAGCACTAATGCTCGATTCTTAGAAGAGGACTACATGAAAAATCATAAACCAAAGTTGAAATCATTCTTCAAGAATTAGAAGATGATCGATTCCACCACCGATTAGGCAAAGGTACGAGATGTCGAGTCTAGTGGGAGGATCGACACCGGATACTTCAAGAAATTGAAGTGGGTCGAGTTCCACCGAGATACCGACCGCATAAGTGGTACCTACCCAGAAGTTGTGCAAGATAGAGAACCACAAGTTAATGCACCCACCGTTGTCATTGTGTCTCATAGTACCGTCAGAGTGGGAGGTTGTTCGTCAACCCGAGCGATTTATGTTCGTGGGAGAATCTTCTGATTTAGTCCTAGAAAATGAACAGCGATAATCGACCCATGGACGCATTGAGAGGCGTTAGAAGACAATGATGCAAGATCATAGAACTTACATTTGGACGAGGTGGTAAAGTCCTATGGATTTACCCAGCTTGCTCAGCGAAAGTTGTGTGTATCATTTAGACGTCAACGGTGATGTGGTATTTCGCACTTTACGAGATGACATTCTTCTATTTGGCAACAATGTGAAGTTGTTATCGATGTAAAGAGTTGGTTATCCGATCGTTTCAAATGAAAGACTAAGGAGATACAACAGACATTCTTGGGATCAAGGTTTCACCGAGATCGCAAGAGGAAAATGTTGAGCTTATCTCGTGCATCTCGCATCGACATCGCGACTACTGCTTTAGTATGTAGACCGCCTAGAAAGGATTGCTACCTTCGCAGACATGACGTTCCTTTATCTAAGGAGCGATCACTTTTGATCGCAGCGAGATAGAGGAAAAGAGACAAGTTCCTCAAGTCTCATGTATGCAATGTTATGCACGAGGCTCGATATCTGCTTTGCGAAGAGTATAGTAGCGATATCGCCTAACCTGGACAACACATCGGTGCAAGAAGCATATACTCAAGCACCGAAAAGGACTCGAGATTATTGGCTAGTTTACCATGCGGATAGTCTAATGCCTCCGGGTTATACAGACTGGATTTCCAAGTCGACCGTGATGAGAAAAAGTCAACCCTGCCATGTGTTTACCTTGGGAAGTGGGAACCGATCCCGACGGAGTGCAAAGCGGCGATGCATTGCGGACTCTACCATGGAAGCCGAACATGTAGCCGCTCGGAGGTCGCTAAAGAGGTCAGATGGTTCAAGAACTACCTCATGGATCTAGATGTGGTACCGGTTTGCCCAAGAGTATCATGGTTTATCGTGATAACTCGGGTGCAATGGCAAACTCGAAGGAACCACGGATCCACAAGAAAATTAAACACATAGAGAAAGTACCATGTCATACGAGAAATCGTTAGACGAGGGATGTGTTGATTGCAAAGATTGATACGACGGATAACCTAAGCGGATTCATTCACGAAAGCTGCAAAGAATAAGTCTACGCCGGGACGTTAGAGGACTTGAATTGCACTAGATGGCACCCACTTAGAAAGGAAACTTTTGTATAAGTGGGAGAAGCAAAGTGATGGTTTTGTTTGTAATAGCTAGTAGAGACACATTGATACTAAAAGTTTGCTTTAGTATAAGTGGGAGATTATCGATTTGTATAATCGAAAGCGCTTTGGTTGAGCTTATATACAATGTTTCTGTTACCACTATTACAATCTCCTATCCGATTTGAATACTTGATTGCATATATCTGTGTCCCCTTATCTCATATATAAGTTAGATCATACAATTGTGTAGAAGATCACGTAAGTCCGTATGATTGGTCAAGCTTAATGAGATATAAAAGTTTCACGGTGAGACAACTTGAGGACGAGTTGTCGGTATAGCTGCAGTATAGATAAGAAGTGACTTGACTTAGTTACTTGTCTATGCCGGTACGCCTCGACGTATGAAGGATCACAGTGAGATGTGTTCTTCTATCGACCGACCGTGAAGAACCAAGATCTCGGTGACTTACGATGATCTAAACCTCGATAAGGTATTAGGTGAGTATGAGTTGTCGACCATCACTTTGACTTGTTATGGGTGAGGGTTATATGTTCTAACCCAAGATTCTCCGCATCTTGGGTGGTGGCGATCTTGTATGTCGAGCTAGTTATCTCGATCGAGTCACCGTATCCGCTAGATGATGACGCCCCTTAAGGAGCTCAAAAGGTTTATTGTACTAAACCCCGCAGTTGAGTTAGCTCAAGTACAATAATAAGGTTGAGTGGTACCGCTTAGGAATTAAAGATATTAATTATTTTAAGCATCGATTGCTATAAATAATTAATGGACGCTCGATATCTTAAATACGGGGATTCGTAATGTCTAAGTGCAAGTCTCGACTCACCTTCGGTAATAAAGGGTAAGTCAAGATTTATTCTCTAGTGGCATGAATAAATGTTTATAAATTAATTTATGTTCGGTCAACATAAGATAATTAATTTATTTGAGGCCCATCTTTATTCCTCAGATTTGATCCCTGGCCGCCCATCCGCACCGTTGCTTAGGAGGAAAATCGGTCCCTATGCTCTCTTATGGAAAGGATTTTATTCTCTTTATCCTACAAGGATATAATTATATTTATGGATATGCATGGATCCTTTCCTTATGGAATTATGGTAATGCATTATAAATATAAGGAAAGAGATAGAATCAAAGTTAATCTATTATTAATCATGCCAAGATTTTCGTGAATCACTTAGAGTATTATTAGTGGGATATTCTCAAAAAGCTTATGTTATTAAGCTAAGTTTCGTGAATCACTATTAGTATTTATTAGTGGATATTCTCATAAAAGGTTGATGAAATTGAGATTAGTTTTTCGTGAATCACTAAGTGAATATTAGTGTGATAGTTCTCGAAATTTCTCATTGGTTTGATACATTATTTTCGTGCATCACTATTAGTTCTATAGTGAGGATTCTCGAAAATAGTGTAGAGAGTAGAGGCGTTTTCAAGCATTCTCCATAGATCGTCCTCACCGACGTTGGAGATTGGGCAACCGGATACACCCGAAGGTCAAAGCACGAGTCCGTTCCGCTCGATCCGCTCATCCTGCTCGACCGACCTCTAAAGATCCAAAGGTAAACACGAAAACCCCACGTGTTGCAATTAATTATATAGACGCATGCTAGGTATATAATCAATGTATGGTGAATTAAATATCCAAGATAGATCCTCGGGGCGAGGGCTAAACCTAGTTTTCCCTACATCCACAGAGGGAGCCCTCTTCATAGCGGATAAAACATCATTCACATCATTCTCCAAGTTATAAAAGTCATTAATAGTTTCCGGAGAGAAGACCACCAATTTACCCCTCACCACAGCCGATAAACCCTCTTTATTCGGCAGATGAGTGATGTTCGCGTAAAATTCTTTGACTAAAGGCGTAATGGGTGGAGGTGGAATTTCTGCAAAAGATGCCCAACCGTTGAGGGATATCAACTCCACCACAAATACTGGAGTTTCTTTAGATTGCTGGAAACCCTTTTCCATCCATAATTGTCTTGATTTTAAACACTTAAATATCTCAAATCCACCATGAGCTCGAATTTCAAATGTTGTCGATCGACCGACCGCCATTGTTGACGAGGTTTGTCCACCGCCTTTTGACCGAATCGCCTCGTGCCCGCCTTCCTCCAACACTTTGGCTTTACCTTTATCACCGACTATTTTTCCTTTTAGATGAGGAGGGTCCCAGCCGTGGAGGCGAGGTGAAGCTTCCCACGACAACAAGGCCCCGATATGATAAAGGCGGTCAACGCTATTGCTCTGAGTATTCAATGATTACGCTTGCCTCCGGACCCGGTTTTTAGTATTAGCATGGTAGCAAAATTTTTGGAGAAAGGACGAAGGAGATGAGATTAATTTGCTAGAACCGAACAAGAGCGTGAGATATTGAATGGCAGACGTGGATAGTTTGGGCAAAATCGCAGCAAGGTAGGGGAAATTAGGAGAAGAGTTTGGTCGTGCGGTGGAAAAGAAGAATTGGGCGCGGCCTTTTAAACAAAAAGTCAACCAAATTTCTCCCGCCCTTTTTGACCAAAAATTCAAGCTAATATTTTACCTTTTCTCCACCCGCTGCAGGTCCAATACCGGATCAAAAATTAGCATAATGCTCAGAATTTTTGCTCAGAAGGACGCATGTACCACACCTGCAATCCAAACTTCAACACATCATTTTAAAATAAAACCCTCATCCTTCTTAAAACAATGCTATAGCAATTTATTATCAAAGCCAAAACAAAAGGACAAAAGAGCAAGAAAACAAATATGTACAAACGAAACGCTAGGGCTGCCAAGCGCCTGATCGCCATGGCAACCCATGATACCCATGGTCAGGCGTCCTTCAAAGATGTTGAGGTCTTCTCGCGAACGACCTCGCCACCACAGTAGTGCTTGACACACTGCCCATTAACCATAAACTCACGATCCGACGTCCCTTCTTGTAATGTTATAGCACCATGGGGCGCTACACGAAGAATTGTGAAAGGACCCACCACCGGATTTCACTTACTGTGAATAACCTCGCCTCGAATTGAACAATAACACCTGCTGACCCGGCAAGAATTCTCGGCGCAAAATGTTGTTATCATGCAATCTTTTCGTTTTCTCCTTGTACAATTTTGCATTTTCATAAGAAAACCACCTAAATTCATCCATTTCACTTAATTGCAACAAATGAGCCTCTCCAGCAGCCTTATGATCAAAATTCAGCTTCTTTATCGCCCAATAGGCTCGATGCTCCAGTTCCAGTGGAAGATGACAAGCTTTCCCATAGACCAACCGGTAAGGTGACATCCCTAAAGGTGTTTTGAAAGCTGTTTTGTAGGCCCACACTGCAACATCCAAGCGCATGGACCAATCCTTGCGTCCTGGGTTCACCACTTTCTCCAGTATACCTTTTATTTCTCTATTGGAGAGTTCCGCTTGACCATTCGTTTGCGGATGATATTCCGTAGCAATCTTGTGGTGAATGTTATACTTGGCTAGGACAGCACTCACGGTCTTGTTGACAAAATGTGTGCCTTCATCACTAATGATTGCGCGAGGAGTACCGAATCGTGTAAATATGTTCTTTTGCAAGAACTTAATTACAACCTTCACGTCATTAGTGACACTCACCACGGCTTCCACCCATTTAGATACATAATCGACCGCCACGAGGATGTAGAGGTTACCAAATGAGGGTGGAAAAGGACCTATAAAGTCGAGGCCCCACACGTCAAAGAGTTCAATTTCCAAAATAAAGTTCATTGGCATCTCATTCCGAGAAGATATATTTCCAAATCTTTGACATCGATCACATTTGTGCACAAACGCATGGGCATCTTTAAACAAGGTCGGCCAAAAATAACCTGATTGAAGTACCTTAGCCGCCGTTCTTTGTCCGGCAAAATGACCACCATATGGGGTGGCGTGACACCCTTCTAAAATTGATTCCAGCTCTTCATGCAGAACGAGCGCCTCATCAACCCGTCAGCGCAGTGCTTATACAAGAATGGTTCATCCCAACAGTAATGTTTGACCTCGAAAAAGAACCTTTTCTTCTGATGTGATGAGAATTCAGGAGGCAACACTCCACTGACCAAGAAGTTGACAAAGTCCGCATACCAAGGTGTGCTACTGTGGTGCATGCTCATCAATTGTTCATCAGGAAATGCATCTTGAATTTGGACATGAGTTTCGTCACCCTCAGCTGTCGGCAGTCGGGATAAATGATCAGCTACTTGATTCTCTGTTCTTTTCTCATCTCTAATCTCCGGATCGAATTCTTGCAAGAGCAAGATCCACCGAATTAACCGTGGCTTGGCATCTTCTTCGCTACAAGGTGCACGATGGCTGCGTGATCCGTATAAACAATCACTCTCGACCCTACGAGGTGGGCTCTAAACTTTCACATGCGAATACTACAAAGAATAAGCTCCTTCTCTGCTGGTGTAATTGATTTGAGCCTCCACCAATGTTTTGCTCGCATAATAGACGGAATGGAATACCTTCTCCTTTCGTTGACCTAGTACGGCCCCTACTGCGAAATCACTTGCGTCGCACATTACTTCGAAATGCAATGACCAATTCGGACCAATAATCACCGGGCTGTCACTAGAGCTCGCTTCAAAACATCAAATGCCTTCAAACATTCAAGTAAACTCAAAGTGGCGATTTTGCTCAAAGAAGGCACATAGTGGCTTAGCAATTTTGAAAAATCCTTTATAAACCGTCTATAAAATCGCGATGTCCCAAGAAGCTACGCACACCTTTTACGAGAGTGGGTGGTGGAAGTTTGTCTATCACTTGATCTTTGCTCTATCCACTTCGATCCTTCCTCGATATGTGACGGCCCAGCACGATGCCCTCGCACCATGAAGTGGCATTTTCCCAATTTAAAACCAAGTGTGTCGCCTCACAACGCTCCAGACCTTCCCAAGTTACTCGGGCATATCCCAAAAGTATCTCCAAACACGGAGAAATCATCCATGAAGATTTCCACCGACTTTTCCACCATATCCGAAAATATGGCCATCATGCAACGCCGAACGTTCTGTCGGGCATTACAGAGTCCAAAAGGCATTCTTCTAAAAGCAAAAGTGCCATAGGGATGATGAAGGTGGTTTTGTGTTGATCATCGGGTGCAATAGCAATTTGATGATAGCGAATACCCATATAGAAAATGAAAAACTCCTTACCAGCGAGTTTGTCAAGCATCTGATCCATGAATGGCAGAGGGAAATGATGTTTCCTGGTTGTCGTGTTCAGTTTTCTGTAATCAACACAAACATGCCATCTAGTTATCACCCGAGTTTGAATCAATTCCTGCCGATCATTAGAAATCACCGTAACCCCACCTTTCTTAGGGACGCATTGCACCAGGCTTACCCAAGAACTATCCGAGATCAGATAAATGATTCCAGCATCCAGCCATTTAATAACTTCTTTCTTCAACACTTCTTTCATTGCTGGATTAAGACGACGCTGGTGCTCTATGGAAGTGTTGTGGCAATCTTCCAAGAATATCTTATGCATACACGAGAAGGGTTGATCCTTTGATATCGGCAATCGACCATCCAATAGCTCTCTCAGATTTTCAAGAACACCGTAATGCGGTTCCTCCTCGTCGAGCTCGAGAGCGGTGAAATGATTATCGGAAGAGTTTTTCCCTCGCCCAAATAAGCATATTTAAGATGGTTAGGCAAGGTTTTCAGACTTAACGTTGGAGGTTCTGCCGATTGAAAGTTTGGATACCGGATGATGACGATCCGCAAGCCCGGTGACGACGGGACCTTGCCGGTATGAGGTGTAACAGGACACTTCTCGTTAGAGGGATGCCTAGGAAACCCCCTACCTTGCTCTAACTCCATGAGGTCGGCATATTCCTTGTCATTGTCTTCGGACTGAGACGAGTGCTCCAGCAATGTATCCGCCACGACCTGCTCTAGAACTTGAATTACCGAGCATTCCTCCACTTCGTCAGGATACTTCATAGCATTGAATACATTGAAAGTAACCTTCTGATCATATTTACCCTCATTGTGAGTTCGCCTTTTGGACATCAATCAAAGTCCTTCCGATTGCAAGGAAATGATGTCCCAAAATAATAGCAACTCGTGATCCGCTTCATAATCCAAAATGATGAAATCATGGAAAGATGAATGTATCCACCTTTACTAGCACATCTTCAATTTTTCATTCTGGATGAGCCATAGATCGGTCTGCTAATTGTAAGATCACGGTTGTAGGCCTAGCTTCCCCTATCCCGAGCTTCCTGAATATTGAGAGCGGCATTAAATTTGTACTTGCTCCCAAATCACATAGAGCACGACCGACGTCGCGTCCTCCAATTGAGCATGGAATTGTAAAGCTCCTCGATCTTTCAACTTGGGTGGGATTTTGCTTTTTAACATGGTACTACTGCTCTCGGTCAGTGCCATTGTTTCGAACTCACCCAAACGTCTCTTCTTGGTCGATGTCTTTCAAGAACTTCACATAATTTGGCATCTGCTCCAAAGCTTCACCAAAGGAATATTAATGTGCATTGCTTTAAGACATCTAGAAATCTCAAACCGAGTATCTTGTTGTTTCTTTTTCACCTTTCGGGAAAGGAGGTGGTGGACGATATACCACCGTCCGTTGCTTCGACAATGGGTTTACTAAAGCGAGCTTCTCGGCAGACAGAGATTGCTTCCGTGCTTCCATTTCGACACTTTGTGTTAGTTTTCGACGACTCCGCATTTTCTTCTTGGTTCAAGAACTCTATTTCATGCATTTGCTTTCCACTTCTCGAGTGACACCTTGACATGTTCTTTATCTTTCCGTGGGTTTTCCGTGTCACTGGCGATTACCAAGTGGTCGATTCCGCATCTCGTTGGCTAATTGTCCGATCCGACCTCCAAATTCCTTAGAAGTGGGATCGCTTGTATTCGCATCTGTCTCGCCATATACTCCTTCATCAAAGTTTCAATAATGTGGAGTGTCCTGTTGCTGCTTCGGTTGGAAATTTTGCTGGTACGTATTTTTCTCAAAATTTCCACCACCACTTGTTCCGGACCCTTGGCCTGCCCACGAGAAAGTCGCCATCCAGGGTTGTATGATTGTGAATAAAGATTATTCCTCTGGCCATTCTGATTTCCTATGTAACACACCGAAGCTGGGTTTGATGGGCAACTATCAAAAGTATGCCCTTCCCCACAATAAACGCATGACACCTCGTTCACTTGCATTGTGGGTGCAACCACGGGAACACTTGTCGGTTGAACAACTGGATTGGCTACTTGCAAGCCTTTTAACATATTGCTCATGGATGCCACTTGAGCAGTTAATGCCATCAAGGCATCCACCTCCAACACACCAGCAACAGATTTCTTCCACATTGGAGCACGAGAATTGGACCATTGGCAATTGTTATTTGCAATCCTTTCCAAGATCTCGTATTCCTCATTGTAGGATTTAGAGAGAATAGCCCCATTTGCGGAGGCATCAAGCACCAAGCGTGTAGACGCGTTTAACCCATTATAGAAAGTCTCAAGTTGAATGCATTGCATGATGCCATAGTGAGGGCATTTCCGTAGCATTTCCTTATAACGTTCTCATGCCTCGCACACTGACTCATCATCATTCTGTTGAAATGACATGATGTCATTCCGGAATCTTGCATTCTTTATAGGTGGAAAATACTTCATCAAGAATTTTTCCCCTAGCTCGTTCCACGAAGTGATAGAGATGGAAGACCATTCAACCATGCTTTTGATCGATCTCGTAGCGAAAAGGGAAATAGCCGAAGCCTCAGTGCTTCGGCCGAAACTCCAGGTAACTTGAACGAGTCACTGACCTCCAAGAAAGACCGAACATGAAGATGTGGATCCTCTGTGGCTTGACCACCGAATCGCATCCCCTTGTTTGGAGCATTTGGAACATGACCGCTTCACCGAATCGATTTGTTGCCCCGGGTCTTGTAATTCTCGGATTTAGCTCATTAAATCGGGTTAGCATAATCACGTATACCCTCCCCGTCATCGCAATAACTATGGCATTTCCTCCATCAACTCTCGGTGCATGCGCCATTCGCTTGCGCTCTGCGGGCTTTTGCCGACGCCTTCTCTCGCGAAAGTGCGCTCAATCTCGGGTCTAACGGTATAATACTTGCGCTTTTGCTTGCGATATACCACAATCCGCAGCCCCTTTCGCACAAAAGAAAATAAACAGAGTTAACCACTAATTACAAAGAAACACAAAGTTGCAATATCCACGTAATTTATAATTGGCGATCCCCGGCAACGGCGCCAAAAACTAGTTGTTGTGTTTATGCAACACAATTAAATGTACGCAAGTGAACGTAATCAACAAGTAATACACGGAAGTATTCCGAGATCGATTCCACATAGATCGCACTTTAAATTACGTCGACAACAACTTTGTTTAATAGAAAAGCAATAAAGCAAAATTAAACAGGAGGTAACTCTTTAATATAAACCGATGAAAAACTTAGGCTAAGAGATAGTTACTGCGAAGCAAGATAAAATTCCATTCACAAAATTACACTAAAACAACCGATAGCAAGAAAGAGAAACAGACTTGACCTCTCGATTCCACCCATGCTCTGTACTAAATATGCTACAACATTGTCGTTGCCTCATCGCTATGACATGAACTTCTCCAATTCTTAGTATTTTTCCAAATCTAAGATTATATTCTGTAAAGCCACTCAATATATTCCTATATCGAACTGCTCTTAGAATACCTTTACTAATACATTCATATTTGTCACGCAAGGTAAACACATATTCCTATGCTATTCACACAAATAATATTTAAATCATGTTCTCACTTCACTCTCTTGTTTTCCACTCTATAAGAACTTCCCAGAAATCATAGAGCTAAAATCTCACCCATGGTGATCAAGCACAAGCAAGATAAATAATTCCCAAAAGAGAGATAGCAACTTAACAAGATATGCGTAGAAATGAGCTCATCACACGAGCATGGGTTTCATCAAAAGATCAAGTCCTACAGGTTTAGCTCATAGCGAGGTGTTCAACAATATCCAGAAAAACAAAAGCCATAACAAGTTAAGAAGAAATCGAGAAAAGAACGTAGACTTCTTCACCGGAATCTTGTGCTCGCTCCTGGATCGTCGCCCCTTCCGATGGCTTCCTCTCCAAGAGATCGCTCCTCTTGATTCCTCCCATAACTGAATGATTGTGTCTCCTCTCTTTCGTGCCCAGAATATCCTCCCACTCTATTGTCTGTCCCCTTTTAATAACAAACTCTGATTCTTTTGGGGTGGTGCATCGCGACCGCCACCCTTCAACCTCGATGTTGTGTCATTTTTCGCTGGCTCGACGAGATAACAATCTGCGTCCCTTTATGCTTTGTGGTCACCGCCACGTGGTCGTGGTCCCGCAGATCTCCTCTCAATTCTTCACCAAACCTTCCATACTGTCGTTGGTCATCCACCAAGACGGACTCTTCTCCGCTTACTGAACTTAACTTTGCTCCGAGCTCTACTCTCTTACGAGCTCGTCCTGCTTACGAGCCCAACTTCACCATGAGCTCGACTTGTTACGAGCTCGACTGCCTATTCTCTTCTCGGAGCTCGCTTGAGACTTCGCCCAAAGATCCCCGCTCTTTCACTCTTCCTTGAGCTTGACTTCGCCTTTCGAGCTCGACCTTGCTTACGAGTTCGACCTCGCCACGAAGTTAGACTGAGCTTGGCTTCGCCTCGCCAGACTTCAAAGATCGTCTTTTCTGTCACTCTTCCTGCTACATGCCATAGACTGATTAAATGATGCTTAAAAATGTACATAAAACCCCATAAAAGTACTTGACTCAATCCTGCACGCACACACACGAAAACATAACATAAACATACAAAACAACACAAACATACGAATGTAATACGTAATACTTAAGGTTATTATCATCAAAGTCACATAATAACTCTTTTATAAGAGTTATCATATATATATATATATATATGTATATCAAAGTTCAATGAAAATTTTATTTAAAGTGAGAATGTAAGAATAATTTTTAGTTATTTGGTTGCGAAAATCTATGGTGAATGCATAATTTTCTTGGACGAGTCATCACCGAATTTGAATCCGTGGGAACGAAAATCCATTTTATTAGTGTAGAATCAGATTGTTCTTACATTTGTAAGATAACAAATGTTTTACAATTATATATATATATATATATATATATATATATACACACACACATGATAATAGATGAGTGGCAAAATGGGCGGGTCGGGCTAGTCGGCCCGGCCCAATGGGCTTGTTGTTTTAGGGTCAATGGTCCTACCAAATGCTATCGGTGAAAATATGGTAGCTCACCCATTATCTCGGGCCACGGCCAAACCCTACCTAATATTTAATTTAATAAGATATTATTTTAATTTCAAAAAATATGATAACAATAAATAAATTAAATCTACTAACATCAATTTCAAAATAAATAAGATAAATTACGTTTACTAACATCAATTCCAAAATAAATAAATTAAATTAAATCTACTAACAAGTCTAACATCAATTTCAACGTACATAAGATAAACTTAAAGTTACAAATATCATCAAACATCAAACATCAAACATTGACCTTAAAGAAATGTAATAGAGAGAGGGATGGACGAAAGGAGGAGTTTTTAATAGTCATTCATTTTATTTTCTATATTTACTATTTAGTATTTATTACTAATATAAAATATTAAAACTTTAAATGTGTGGGCGGGCTTTTAGCCCGAAACCCGAGCTTTTTAGCCCCAAAGTCTAGATAGGCCGGCTATGTGGTGGGCTTTTTAGGCCCGATTTTTTGGTCACTATTTTACGAGCCCAACCCGACCCCAATTCCGGTACCGGTAGCCAATTTTGCCGGCTCTAATAATAGATAGGGTTGGTGTTCAAAATTAAGGTTTATTAATTCACAATTAAGGTTTATTCATTCAAAGTTAGGGTTTATTATTCAAAATTAAGATTTATTAATTCATGATTAGGGTTTATTAATTCAAAGTTAGGGTTTATTATTCAAAATTAAGATTTATTAATTCATGATTAGGGTTTATTAATTCAAAATTAATATTTATTAATTCATAATCAGAGTTTATTAATTCACAATTATGATTTATTAATTCACGATTAGGATATATTAATTTAAAATTATTATTTATTAATTTATAATTAAGGTTTGTTAAATTAAATAATTTTAATTAAAATTAATTTAATAATAATTAATTAATTATGGTGGTCTCACTACGCGCGCACTGGAGACCACCCCGGGATATAATCATTATAGAATATGAACTTACTTTGCATTCTACTTTACAATAATATAACACAATAGAGTAAACTATTGAAATTGTTGTAAATATTCTTACTTACAAATTCGTATATATACATATAAGCTATATATATTCGGATTTGTAACTAAGAGTATTTACTTACAAATCCGAATATTAAATCCTAAATTTGCATTGTATAGGTGGTGGTGGAGCTAAGCAGCGCCATCATTTTTTTACCTTTTTCTTTTATACTAGTGTTGCACCCGCGCTGCAGACATTTTATACTTTATTTTTTTAAAATCTATGAGAATTCCTTATATATTTTATCACTCACATATACACATATCTGCACACACTATAATTATGCATTTATTGAATTACTAGAAGTAAGGCGTTTGGCCTTCATATCCTTTCAAATAATAAGTAATGCGTTTTTGTTCATACAGAACGTCACGAATATTGAAATATAAGAAAAATAAATATAAAGAGGGACAATCTATCAAAAGTGTTAAGAAATCGAATAAACATATTCAAGTTACAACAATTATTAACAATACTTAAGAACCACACAATATTAATTAGATAAAAAAATATACTAATAATAAACTAAAACACAACCCTAGTAGATCTAGAAAATTTAGTGGAATAAACATAAATAAGTTTTGGAATATAAAAAAACACATAAAAAAATTATAGAAACTTACTTCAATACCCATAAGGATAATTTTTCTAATTTTTAAAAACATACATTTGAACATAAAAGGTTGTCCTACTTAAAGATCAATTATCAATAAGTTTGATCAAATTCAATAGTATATGATTTATGATTTTTCATCTTTCTTCATGAGCTTCCTACATTGTTTTCATACAGAGACTAAAAATTCATCATTAATGAGCACTGTGAATGTGTGGTTATGATTCTCTTAATCTTGTATAACTTTTGCAAAATTAAATTATTCAATGTTATATTGGGTTTTTCTTATTTCATTATCCAATCTGTATTAAAAATTACAATTTTAAAAATATATTTAGCTATGAATTTTTAGAACTTTGTTATGTAACTTATGTATGACCCTCTATGTTTGGGCTTTCAATTTCACTAACTTTCAATATATTTTTAGAAAATAATTATTAATTAATTAATCACTAATCATCCCTATTTTTAAAGTTAACTCCTCGCAATTAATTCCGTTGATAGATTAAGTTTTAATTAAATATCAATGAATACAATAAAAATAAATTCACTATTATTATATTGAAAAATATTCGCAAAAATCTTTTACAACATGATAACTTTACCATTTCCTTCTTAAAATAAATAATATATATAATCGGCTGGGTGCCTAGGTTTAATCAATTATAACTTATCTTTTGCTTTAAAAAATCAAAATTTTGGACTCAGTAAAAAAAACTGAAAATAAAAAAGTATTAGGTCTTTTCATGATCCTTCATTTAAGATTTATGTTGCATTTTTATCCAAAACGAAATTATATGAAAAATAGAAAAAATGTGCTGTACAAAAAAAAAAGAATTAAACAGTAATTAAACAATCTTCCAGGAAAATAGCTACAATTATTGGTGGCTTTGTATCGCATTAATTGTCCGCGGTTTGGTAACCTGTATCAGTTTGTTTTTTATTTTAGTTTTTATGGAGTAATTTGTATTACACAGTTTTTCATTACTTAATATATTTTATATTTTACAATTTATAATTTAAATTCTCTAATTAAATTTATTTACCAACTATTCTGTTTTTTCATATATCTCAGAAAAAAATTCGATTTCAGTGCTTTTTGTAACTGTAAACCAATAATTTTTGATTCTCCAAATTACATTTTTACGTCAGCCAATATTTAGATGAGACACATCAAATTCTCTATTATAAACGGATGTATACAGATTCTGAAGTCAAATTCTAACCCATTAATTTTAATTAAAAATCTCAACTCCGAACAATTAGATCACCCCTTCAAGACATTAATAACTGTACACAGGAAGAAAAAAAATATAATCCCTAAAGTGTGATTCTTTTGACAAAAAAATAAAAAAGGAGATAAAGTCTTAAGTCGTTATCTTAGCTTTAGTAAAAAATCGAGCATAGCTTCCCAAAGAAAGCTGAATGTTTTACTTTTTCTGGTATATTGGTCCAAATAATTGCGACTTGTAAGTGATAGGTATGTCGGTCTCTGCTGATAATGATATTCTATGGCCCATTACGTCCAACTAACTCCTCTCAAATGTGCACAATATTTTTCTCTTTCCAATTTTCAAGAACAAGTTTATATAAAATTTATTATACTACTTTTTTCTGTAAAATATAATAAGGGAATATTCTTCTTTATATCATGTCCTGTATTATTTCTCTTGAAAGAATAACCTTTCATTGTTGCATATTTTTCTAATAAAGTTCAATAATTATATTCGAATATAAGATTTATTAAACAATGTGATTCTCATTGATAATCATGAGGTTTAGAATTAAAAATCTTGTTATTTTTTCCCCATTTACAAAAAAAACACAGTAATTGCATTTAGGCCCACACTAATTTGTTAACTAAAAACTCTTATTCCAATAAGAACAAATAATCTTCCAAAATTCTTTTTACTCAACAAACAAGATTTCAATTTATATATCGTCCAACTTGATTGACATGAGTGGAGCTTGATTTGTTTTTCAATTTAACTTAAACGAAAAGGTTTAATCAAATTTAAATGCCAGATATTAGTCAACTTGATTCAATTTTATTCATGTTAGTTTATTCACCTGTGGATGTGTATATCATGTTGAGAGTTGTTTGTTGAAACCTTTGCAGTCAGATGGAGAAGAATATGTGGATTAGATTTGATAAAATGTCCCAACTATGCTTCTAATGCACTAAAAAGTTACACCAAGTTTTCATCTTTTCCGCAATCCACATAAAAAGTGACTTCTCGTGGTGATTGGGATTGGTTGTATTTGCTCACACAAAAAATACCACTGACGCCTCTCCTTTTTTTTTTTTTATTATCAGGGGAACCTTCAGTCATTATCACTTTCTTTTTTTAATTCTTAGTCTATTTTATTTGATTTTTCATTCATTCTCCGTAGATTTATTAAACGTACATTCAAAGAATGATCGTGTATTCCAATAAATTTAAAAAAAAATAGGAAAGAGAATGATAGATAATTTTTTTTAAGAAAAACTCTACATTGATTCCCTAAAATAAAAAATAAATTTTATTACTAGGAATTAATATTAGAGTAGTAATTATACCAAATTTATTGTAAGGGGGCCACCTCTTAACATAAATGTTAGGGTTTTTCTTTCACACCTTCCCCCTTTCATCAATAATATTGTCAGCAACTCCAAAAAAAAAAATATTGTCAACAAATTTTATGGGCTAAATTATTATATTTAGGGGCATAATTATATGACATAGGTTTGCTCCAAAATAACACAGTAAAATAGAATCCATAGTATTGGAGGATGGAAATTAGACTGAGAAAATTAACCAATAATATTTTGGTATTTATCGACCTTATTTTCCATCCTCTTCCCCCCAGCGCATGTGGGACGCAGACGTCTCGCCCTCTCACCTTTCACCTCAAAATCCAACATTTTCCGCCGGCTGCCCGGAACACACACACACACAACAATGGCGGGCAATCAGGCGCGGCAGCCTCACGCCATCATGATCCCCTACCCCTACCAAGGCCACATCAACCCCTTCGTCTCCCTCGCTGTCAAGCTCGCCTCCCACGGCTTCACAATCACCTTCATCAACACCCAATCCGTCCACCGCCGCATTTCCCGCGCCCAGACCGGCGCCAGCCGAGCCGATATTTTCTCTGGCGCGCGCGATTCCGGCCTCGACATCCGCTACTCCACCGTCTCCGACGGCTTCCCCTCGGCTTCGACCGCTCACTCAACCACGACCAGTTCGTCGAGGGGCTGATCCACGTCTTCTCGGCGCACGTCGACGAGCTGTTGGGAAATCTGACCGACTCCGACCCGCCGGTCACGTGCTTGATCGCCGACACTTTCTATGTTTGGGCATCGGATATTGCACGCAAATATAATTTAGTCTGCGTCTCGTTTTGGACGGAACCGGCGCTCGTTTTGTCCTTGTATTATCACCTAGATCTCCTCAAGCAAAATGGCCACTTCGGATCCCAAGGTTATTTTCGATTCTACTCAATTTAAATAGGTTTTCAGGTTAAGGTGAAACAGTATTATTCGATCACTTCACCCCTGAATCTCGCTTTTTCACATTTTGACATCTAAATCACCATGTTATTGTTGGAATTACTCTGTAATTCATCAGTTTGAATGGTCAGTATAAAAAATACGATACCTTCAATTTGGAAGGGTTAAATCTCACAAACTTAATAGTTGGAATGGATTGATGAAGTTGAAACTAACATGAATCATGATAATGGGAAATGCATCAGAATTAGGGGAAATCATTATGTTTTATGAGAGTTAAATCATTTCGAATAATTTATTTTCAGTACTTTGCATATGAAGGATATGACTAAATGTAAAAATTACTGCATCTGGAACTAACCAAGGCTTCAAATTCATTTGCATTTTCTCTCAGCCAGACGCAAAGACATGATTGATTACATCCCAGGCGTCGGAGCAATGAAGCCAACAGACCTGATGTCTTACCTCCAAGCTGATGATATATGGACGGTGGTGCACCGTGTGATCTACAGAGCTTTCGAGGATGTTAAAAGGGCTGATGTAATCATCTGCAACACAGTTGAAGAACTCGAGCTCAACACGCTCTCGGCCCTTCACGGGAAGCAGCCCACTTACGCCATTGGCCCCATTGTCTCGGGCTTCACAAACCAGGCGGTGGCGACGAGCCTGTGGTGTGAATCAGACTGCACCCCGTGGCTCGACAGCAAGCCCAACGGGTCCGTTCTGTACGTTTCCTTTGGGAGCCACGCTCACACCACTAGCAAGCAAGACATTTGGGAGATAGCCCGAGGGCTCTTGATCAGTGGCGTGAGCTTCGTGTGGGTGATCCGGCCTGACATTGTGAACTCGGACGAAGCTAATTTTTTGCCGGCTGGATTTGAGAACAGCATGAAGGGCAGAGGGTTGATCGTGCAGTGGTGCAGCCAGATTAAGGTCATTTCACATCCCGCAATTGGAGGGTTTTGTCGCACTGTGGTTGGAACTCGGTGTTGGAGAGCATATGGAGTAGGGTCCTCTTATATGTTTCCTTTGTTCACTGATCAGTTTACTAATCGGAAATTAGTCGTTAACGACTGGAAGATCGGGATTAATCTTTGTGATCGGGCCTCGATCACCCGGGATGAAGTCGAGGGAAGATCAAGTATTTGATGAGCGGAAATCTTCGGAGGAGTTGAGGAGTGCAATTAAGGAGGTGAGTAGAAAATTGGAGAATGCATTGACGAGTAATGGATCTTCAGAGAGGAATTTTAGGGTGTTTATTGAAGAGATAAAGGCCCAAATCAAGAAAAAGCAGGGTGGCCTTTGATGTGCAAGACCAAAGCAGAGTTCATGTTTGGGCTCCCACAGCAGTAACTCTTTGTGAGCAAACAATTTGTAGCTTGTCTAGTAATATAAACTAACGGCCTAAATTAGGCGGTTGTTCAGTTCTTTATTTTGTATTATTGAGATGATGTAGAAAAGAAATTAAACATTTGATCTTTTTTTATTGAAATGAACAGGGGAACTGCGTAAATAGTAGCTCTTGGTTTTTAGGTTGTGTAAGAATAGGTTGTGTATGAATTTCATTTATAAGTCGAAAGCGTCTATGATTACCTCCGCCGACTATAATCTCTTCGTTTCTTGATTAACATTTTATGTTTGCGTTTCTCATTTCGTTTCTCTAATACATATGTAAATTTATGATATTCAAACCGAACATTGTTTCTGATAAATCTAGTGTATATTAATATACGAGATTTGTGTAAAGCAGTAATGAACACGAGAGTTTTACGTGGTTCGATCCGAATGAGATCTACGTCCACGGAGGTGATGACCTCAATACTTTCACTATAATTGGATTACAATGAGTGTATCTAAAAGCTCTAGTATTCAACAAGTTATCAACCCTTCTACCTTCGATCTAACTCCTATTTATACATATCTAAGGACCCCTAAAGACGTGCCCAATCCCCCGATTGGCGGGATCTGATCCCCTCCTATGTAGGGACTTTTCCTCTCGTCTGTAGGGATCCCTCGCCTTCCATGTAGGGATCCCTCGCCTTCTATGTAGGGTAGAGGCGGATTAGGGTTTTGAGGCTGGTTAGATTTAGAGGTCGGGCTCGCTTAACCGCGTGGTCGTTATTAACTCAGCCCACTGTTTGGGCTGTCGGTGGGCCCGAGCGGTTGGGCCATATCCCATCATAGCTCCCCCGAATAGTCGAGTAATGTACCATGCCGAGGTGAAGTGAAGAATGCGCTTTGCCGAGGTGGGATGTTGCTCGGCTGAAGTTGTTGTCGAAGGTTCTTCGATTTTCTTTGATGTCGGGGTTCGACCGCGATCTCGATTCGAATCGAGTTAGGCGATGCCCGCCTTCGGGCATGCACCGCTTGTCAAGACCGAATCGAGTCACCGTCGTTGGACAAAGATGTCTGGCAGAAGGATGCCGAGGTCCGATCTGAATAGAAATATCCTTCTGGATGATACCGAGGTCCGGGGTCAGAGTGATGATTGCACGATTGGACCAGTTGTTAGCGCGTTGATCACGTCACTTGCGCCAGACGGTTGGTGGGCGTTCGGAAAGCGTGCGCGCGTCTACTTCTTATCAAATTGCAATCAGCCACGTGGGAAGTTGAAACGGCAATTTGGGAGGCCATTCGTACTATAAATAGGCCCTAATGAGGAAACTGTTCACTTTCTTCTCCCCATCGTTCCAGAGCAAAAGAAAACTCACAGACTTTCAGAGTTCTCAGAAATCCATTCCAACTCATCGAAGAAGCGATAACCCATCATTTAAAAAGTAAGTATGACTTCCTCTTCTTCTGCCCGTTCTTCTTCTTCTTCTCCCGATAGCGAGGTAAAGATTAGGGACTATATGTGCCATAATCTTGCGGGTAAATCCTTAGGCATTAGCGCTAGGGTTCCTTCGATTTCTTCTGTCTGGGATGCGTATAAGGTTAGGGATGCTATATCATCTCTGACCGTCGACGATGTGATTAGAGTAGGGAGGGAATGCCATATTCCGGAGGATGTCTGGTGGTGTATTCCGAAGCCTAGCGATAGGGCGTTGGCCCCTCCGGAGGGGTTTATAACGGTGTATGTAGACGCCTTGAAGGCCGGACTTAGGTATCCGTTAGCCCCCATCTTTTTGAACATTCAGGAATATTTTCAAATTCCTATATGCCAACTTTCCCCAAATTCCATTAGGTCGGTGGTAGGTATGGGGCTCGCCTGTTATGGCATCGTCGAGGAGTTCTCCTTCGAGATCTTGATGCGTTTTTTTAGCATCAAGAGTAAAGGAGGTGTGTATTATCTTTCACCGCGGCTGCCGTTTAGGGTGACCGCCCCCTCCAAGGTGTCTCAGTGGCAAAGTAAATATTTCTTTTTGCGGGCTGATGGGCACCCGAGCTCATTTCACATCCCGCAATTGGAGGGTTTTTTCGCACCGTGGTTGGAACTCGGTGTTGGAGAGCATATGGAGTAGGGTCCTCTTATATGTTTCCTTTGTTCACTGATCAGTTTACTAATCGGAAATTAGTCGTTAACGATGGAAGACCGGGATTAATCTTTGTGATCGGGCCTCGATCACCCGGGATGAAGTCGAGGGGAAGATCAAGTATTTGATGAGCGGGAAATCTTCGGAGGAGTTGAGGAATGCAATTAAGGAGGTGAGTAGAAAATTGGAGAATGCATTGACGAGTAATGGATCTTCAGAGAGGAATTTTAGGGTGTTTATTGAAGAGATAAAGGCCCAAATCAAGAAAAAAGCAGGGGTGGCCTTTGATGTGCAAGACCAAAGCAGAGGTCATGTTTGGGCTCCCACAGCAGTAACTCTTTGTGAGCAAACAATTTGTAGCTTGTCTAGTAATATAAACTAACGGCCTAAATTAGGCGGTTGTGCAGTTTTTTATTTTATTTTGTATTTTGTATTATTGAGATGATGTAGAAAAGAAATTAAACATTTGATCTTTTTTTATTGAAATGAACAGGGGAACTGTGTAAATAGTAGCTCTTGGTTTTTAGGTTGTGTATGAATTTCATTTATAAGTCGAAAGCGTCTATGATCACCTCCGCCGACTATAATCTCTTCGTTTCTTGATTAACATTTTATGTTTGCGTTTCTCATTTCGTTTCTCTAATACATATGTAAATTTATGATATTCAAACCTAACATTGTTTCCATGATTTATGTTCGGCTTCAGTCATCTCCTCTTTTCTTTTCTTGTCGCAACTTTGGAAATGATGCCGATATCTCCTTCATATGTATAGAACTAGTCCTTATAAGCACTATGCAATGATCCTCACAGCTTTTTAATCGTTGAGTCACTGTAATTTACCTTCTCATATTCTCATAGGACTAGAGTGTAGGGATCATGGGGAGAGCTTCGCATTTTCGAATCGACGTATCTATGATCATATTTTAAATTAACCGGGGATGCCATTATGATTGCTTTCTGCTACCAAGGCCATATCACCCCGTGCATCAATCTGGTTATCAAGCTTGCTTCAAATGGATGCGCGGTCACGTTTGCCACACCGAGTTCGTTCACCACTTGTTATCCAAAGTTGGCGGCGTTAACATTGCGGAGGCCGTTTCCTTCCTCGGAGCACTCCGATCGGTAGGGATGTCAATGAGTGGGTTTTATCCGGACCAGAACCAATAAATAAATAATGGTTCTAGCTCTGGAATCGACCCATTAGATACTGGATCCGGACCGGACCCGAACCATAAACTATGGGTCTTAAGCGGTTCGGATCTGATCGGGTCTGGAACCAGAACCAAATCAAAACCGAATAAGAATCAGAACTAGAACCGCAACCGTTGCTTTATAATTTAATGAGTTATGAGTGATTTTAAATCGATATGGATAAAACTAGTTCATTGACAAACCTATTTAAACTTAGGCTTGTCAATAGATGAGTTTTACTCGAACCAGAACCAATAAAAAGTATTGGTTTTGGTTCTAGAACCAGAACCAGATCCGGATCGGACCGGACCATCAAACTATGGATCTAAACGGTCCGGATCTAAAGCGGTCCTGAACCAAATCGAACCGTAACTATCGCTTTAAAATTTAATGGGTTTTGAACGGTTTTGGATCGATCCGGGTAAAATCCACCCACTGACATCCCTACCGGTCGGGTCTCGACATGCATTACGCAATCATCAGCTATGGGTTCCCGTCGAATTTCGGCAGGATCCTCAACTTCAAGCAGCATTGGGAGGCTATCTTTCTTGATTTCCCGTCGCGTGTAGATGAGTTAATCATTGCTCAAAAATATAACATCTTGAACTTCTCCTTTTGGACACAGCCGGCTCTTGTGTTTGCCATAGACTATCACTTGGATCTTTTAAGAGAGAATGCTATTTCCCAATAAAAGGTATGTTCTCTTAAATTTGTTTTTTTAATATATGTTTTAGTTCATTTCAATTAATTCGTGTTTAAGATCTTTAACGTGTTGGTTATCTGCTTGACAGCAGATGATCAGGAAAATGAGATCATAGAGATCTTATACCAGAAATTTTGCACGGGATGGCTCGATTAGAAGCCTCCGGGCTCCGGTTTGTATGTTTCACTCGGCTTTCTTGCTCAGAGAAACCAGCAACTAGCTGAGGAGATAGCTAATGGGGCTTCTCAGTGGACTTCACTTTGTTTGGTTGATTGGCAGTGGCACAGACGTTTGGCCAGCCGAGTTCGAGAATGAAGCAAGGATCGAGGGCTGATCGTTTCGTGGTGCAATCAGAATGCAGTGATTTCGAATCCAGCGGCCTTAGGCATTGTGGGTGGAACTCCATTCTAGAAAGTATATGGTGTGGGGTTCCGATGATCTGCTATCCGTTTTTTGCTGATCAACCATCTAACAGGAAATTAATTGTTGATGATTGGAAGGTGGGGATTAATCTTTGCGACAGAACATCAGTTGATCGGGAAGAAGTTGCAGAGAAGATTAAGCATGTGATGAGTGAAGAAACTTCAAATGGGTTGAGGGATGAGATGAAGAAAATGAGGGCAGTGATGCACACTGCAATGGATGAAGATGAGTCATCGGAAGTAAGTTTTCATCAATTTCTCAAGGATTTGTTGACTGAGGATGAGGCTGCTCAATTCAGATCATCTATTGACATTTAGAGTGGCATCTTAGATTTGTAGATGATTGACATGTGACTATACAAAAGGTTTATGATTTATGATCTATATAATAAAATATACATTCTAACATCAATAAAGAATGTCACACAAAAGGGTAATAGAAGATATTAAATAGCTGAATTTTCTTGATTTATCAATTTTGTTTTCTTTTTATTTCACCCCACAATCTATATATTAATGGTTGAGATTGGATTTATTAGTTGTTTATTTTCTCAATAGTTAGAAACAATCGAACTAACTATTCGATATTATAAAAATTTCAAAAGCATCATCTATAAAAGAATTCAGACTGCAATATTGGATTTATTTAATTTGTTTAGATTAATTAATTTTCGATATGTCTAGTCTACATCACAATATGCAAGAATTCATCGTTTTGCGGTCACTTATTATTGAACAGGACATAGGGGCAGTTGCCAAGCTGACAAAAGGGGCGGGTTGGGCCGGCCCGGCCCTGTCCATCGGGCTTGTTGTTTTTACTAGGTCGGGTTGGTTTCGTAGAAATGTTATTAATTTAAAAATATGGTAGCAAGTCAGTCTTATCTCGAGCTATCTGCCACCCGACCAAACCCGCCCAATATTTAATTTACTAAAATATTATTTTTAATTTTAAAAATATTATTCTTAATTTCAAAAAAATATGATAATAATAAATAAATTAAGTCTACTAACATCAATTTCAAAATAAATAAGATAAATTATGTCTACTAACATCAATTTTATTTTCTATATTTACTATTTCGTATTTACTACTAATATAAAATATAAAAATTTAAATGTGTATGGACTTTGGTCTGTTAACTCCGGCTTTTAGCCCTAAAGTCGGTGGCCACCGATGGGCTATGTGGTGAGCTTTTTAGGCCGATTTTTTCGGCCACTATTTTACTGCCCAACCCAACCCCATTTGGTACCTCGGACCGATTCATCGGACCGGCCAATTTTGCATTTACTCTAGTTGCCATGGTTGAAATGTTTATTGGATAGAAAACGTAATGCATGATTATACAAATCGTAATGTTTGTATCGATATTGTCGAATCTGCCAGCATAAATATATCGTCTGAATTACATTTTGTAAAATAATACTTCCTCAATCCCATTATTATTGATTCTTTTTCCTTTTTGGATTATCCTATTATAAGTTAGTTCGTTCTAAAAAAATACTTTTTACATTAAAAAGTACCTCGAATTTTATATCATACATTATTTTATATATAAAATATAATTTTTTTAATCTACGTATAAAAAAGAAAGGACATGAATTTAATTTGTTCATTGCACTGATATATTAGTAGGTGATTCTTTTAAAATGAAAATCGAACTTATTAACTTGAAAAGTCAAATTGAGGCAGAAAAAATGGACGGACTAAAAGATAATATTAATTATTGAAACATGGCGACGCGGTCTCCTATTTAACGCAGTAGAACCAATAATGCAATCCAAGGAAGATATGGCGAGCAAAAAGAGCAGAAACCACACGCAATAATGGTATCATTTCACCTACAAGGCCACATAATCCCTTCGTCAACCTCGCCACTAAACTTGCTTCCAAGGGCTTTCTATCACCTTCGCCCACCTCGACTTCATCCACCATCAGATCTCCCAATCTCAACCCAACGCCACAGGAGAAACCGATATCTTCGCTGCTGCTCGCGCCTCCGGCCTCGACATCCGCTACACAACCTTCAGCGACGGCTACCCTCTCGATTTCGACCGCAACGCTAATTTGGATGAGTGGGTGACATATTTCCGCTATGGATTTCCGGATAAAGTCGATGAACTGGTTCGGAAAATATTGGAATCTGACTCCTCAACTGCAGCGTCTAATTATTTCCTGATTGCTGATACATTCTGCGTTTGGCCCGAGAAAATCGCAAAGAAATACGGTCTGGTGAACGTCTCTTTCTGGACGGAGCCGGCGTTAGTTTTCACGTTGTATTATCACTTGGAACTTCTGAGGGGAAAGGGGCACGTTCCTGTTAACGGTCGCCGTGAAATCGTGGATTATGTGCCTGGCATCAGCTCCATCAATACCAAAGATTTTATGTCGTATTTGCAAGATACGGAAATTCAGGTGATACACAAGATCATTTTCCTTGCGTTTGATGCAGTGAAAAGCGCGGATTTCATACTCTGCAACACCGTGCAAGACCTAGAAGCAGACACAATATTAGCTTTGCAGCAGAAGCAGCCATTCTATGCTATCGGTCCCCTTTTTCCGGCCGATTTTGCGAGGAATTCCATCGCTAAGAGCCTTTTGCCCGAAGCTGACTCCGCGGATTGGCTGAATTCGAGGCCGCCTGGATCGATTTTGTACGTTTCATTCGGTAGCCTGGCCACGACGGACAGGAGCGTGATCCTCGAAATCGCCGGCGGCCTTTTACTGAGTGAAGTGAATTTTTTGTGGGTTCTTCGGCCAGGAATGTTAGATTCCAGTGGTGGTGGAATTTTGCCCGAAGGATTTGAAGATCGGACGAGAAGCAGAGGGCTGATGGTGCCGTGGTGCAGCCAGAATGAGGTGCTGCGCAATCCGGCCATCGGCGGATTCCTGACTCATTGCGGCTGGAACTCGATTCTTGAGAGTGTGTGGTGTGGTGTTCCGATGATTTGTTACCCACTATTTACGGATCAAATTACGAACAGGAAATTGGTGGTGGATGATTGGAGAGTGGGGATTAATCTGTGCGATGGAGAATCCATTAGCAAAGAGGAAGTTGCGGAGAAGATAGAGTTTGTGATGAGTGAGGAAAGGTCACAAGAATTGAGAATGGAAATTGAGAAAGTGAGGAGGACACTTGAAAATGCAGTAAGCGTGGATGGATCTTCGGAGCGCAACTTTGATGGTTTTGTTGAGGATGTGTGCCACGAAATTTTAGGAGATGTCAGTGAGTAAGAATTTTAAATGTAAGTGTTTTGTGTCTGTGATGTTAGCGCAGGATTTGGCCTTTTGGTTATCCCCTATTGAGAAAACTAAGGATTCGAAACCTTTCTGTTCAAATAAAAACAATCACACAACTCGCTTTTCTCTCTGAACACACAGTAAACTTGGTAGTTTGGATAAACTTGCTGTTGAAACAGGACTTATCTCCACCGCTTCAAAACTTTGTACAAACTTGTTCTTTTTTATAAATCTTCGAATTGGAAGGTGTGTGCAGTTTTTGTCCGGTAATTCTCTTTTCAAATAACTGAGGCCTGAGGGGAATGAAAAAAAAAGGATTTACTTCTTAAAAAAAAGGTTTTAAATGATAAAGGACACTATGTTCCTAAAAAAAGAGTAAATGAGTTCCTCATTTTCTACAAAAACCTCTTCGGGGTAGAGTGTCCCAGTGATAGAACTGATCCGAGGGTGTTTAGGGCTGGTCCTCTTTTTATAACAGAAGACCACCCTATCCTTATTGCTCCTGTCTCTCCTGCTGAAATTAAAGAAAATATTTTCGGTATTGATGGAGATAAATGTCCAGGGCCTGATGGGTTCACTGCAGCATTCTTTAAGGACAATTGGGACATCCTTGAGAATGATGTAGTGCAGGCTGTCAGTGAATTCTTTAGTAAAGGATTGATTTTCCAAAAATTTAACCACACTAACATGTCCTTGATCCCAAAGAAAAGTCACAACCCTACGGCTAATGATTTCCGGCCCATCGCATGTACAAATGTGATGTATAAGACAATTACGAAGATCCTAACCAATAGAATAGCCCCTTTCCTCAATTCTATCATTAACCAAGCACAGTCTGCGTTTGTTAAAGGTAGAGTAATTACTGATAACATATTCTTGGCACAAGAATTGCTTAGAAAATATGAGTGGAAACGAGGAGTAACACCTAGATGTATGGTCAAGGTCGATCTCCAAAAAGCTTATGACTCCATTTCTTGGAACTTCTTGTCTGAGGTCCTCAACGGACTGAATTTCCACCCTTGCTTTGTGCATTGGGTTATGACCTGTGTGACTTCTCCTTCCTTTTCCCTCAGCATCAATGGGGGGGTTCATGGTTGCATTCAAGGTAGGAGAGGATTGAGACAAGGTGATCCGATGTCACCTTCCCTCTTTCTCCTGTGTATGGAATACTTATCTAGACTTCTATCTGTTAACACTAGCATTCATGATTTTAATTTCCATTATAAATGTGATAGGAATAAAATAACACATTTGGCTTTTGCGGATGACTTGCTTCTTTTTGCAAGAGGAGATACTAAATCGGTAAAGTTTTGGTGACTCTCTCACACAATTTGCTAGAGTCTCGGTCCGACTATAAACTACCATAAGTCTAATATTTATGTGGCGGGTGTCGCCTTTGAGAAGCGATTAATTACGGACCTATTTGGGTTCCCGAAGGAACTCTACCTACTAGATACCTTGGTATCCCGCTTGCTAGTAAGAAACTTGGGGTGGCACACTACTCTCCTTTGTTTGAGAGTGTCTCTAATAACATTAACAGTGGAAGAACACTAATCTTTCCTTGCGGGAAGACTTGAGCCGATCAAGTCGGTCTTGCGAGGGTAGAATGCTTTGGATCCAAGCTTTGCCGCTCCCTAGTACAGCTTATCCATGGCTCCTTAAACTTAGTAGAAAATTCCCTGGGGTCGGCCTATGCTCCGTCGCTGGGTAGATGTATGTAAACCAAAAATGAAGGGGCCTTGATGTGAGAGACCTCGGTGCGGAACAAAGCCCTATGGCAAAACACTGAATATCCATTCTAAAGTCGATACACTTTGGATCCGTTGGGTTCATAGTGAATACCTTAGGGAAACAATGGAACATCACTACAAAATCTAAGGACTCCCATTGTTAAAGAATATTGTAGCAACTAAAAGTGCTATTATCCAAAGGGTTAATGGGAATAGTCCAGAAGCGATTAAAAAATTGGAGGAATGGTTTAAGACAGGGGGTACATCAGATGCATACCACTTCCTTAGAGATAAATGGGACAGAAAATTCTAGTACAAGGCTATTTGGAAACAACCTACTCCCTCTAAGTACTCTATCTCCCTTTGGTTTGCTCTAAATGGGAGATTAAAGACAACGTCTAGAGTTCATGCTCCTATAGACTCTAACATGTGTATCCTTTGTAAAATGTACGAAGAAACGCATTCTCATCTCTTTTTTCAATGTGAACAAACAAAAAAAGTTTGGAATAATATAAGGGATGGCTTAACCTTAGCAATAATACCTCTACCATTATGAGTGCGTTGAGCATATTCTTAGAGATAAAAGAGGAAATAAAATTGTTAGAAAAGCAAACATATTGCCTAGCATCCACCTGTTAACCATCCGTGGTATGTTAGGAATAAAGTCATATTTGAAAATATGCCTTTTAATGATTTGCTTATTGTAAAGGAAATTAAAACAAGTGTATTCGGTATCTTGTACTGCTTTTTTTCGATTCAATGGTCATGGATACTATGGAGAGGTACACCTCCTCCGGACCATGAGAAAACAACATGCATTGTCTCACCCACCACGATATGTTTTTCTTTTGATGGAAATTGATTTGCTCTCCAAGGGCAAATTGTGTCTTTTGGTACTTGTGCGACTTGCTACCATTATCAATACAATAATTAATGACCTTGGATACGCACAAGAAATGGAAAAATGGTATTGTGTAGGATATGGAGAATCCCATTGAACTGAACACTGGATGCAAAAAAGAAAGCCGGATGGAGAGGCAGCCAACCCCTGGACCTTTGATGTAGTTGGATTACGCTTTTTTGGGATGATAAATTTCATTATCTTTTAATTGATGGTTTTTTGCATGTGAGACGGTAGTGGAGTTGTTATGTATGTGCCTCCCATTTGTAATGATTTACTTTTCTTAATGGAATTGGGTGTGTGCGTGTGTGATAGGGATTGGGCTAAGCCTGATGCACCTAAAATTTACTATGGAGTTCACAACACTACAGGGGTGATCATGGTAGTTCCACTTGATCGGGTGGAACATGGCATTTTGGTCAAATTCTAAAATTAACATATTGTCTCTTTTCTCTAACAATAATGGTTGGGTTTGGGATCATAGTTGATATTTTTGAAATCCAGTAATAGATTCTACTTATTATTGGAAGTTAGAGATATCAATTCATCCAAAACGTGATGTTGGCCATTTTTATTAAACATACTATTGTTTCATTTGGTAATTTTTCCCGCCATATAGGGTTTTTTTTGTAATGATGATTGGAGATCCTATGTAACATTTGGATGTTTTATTCATTGTATGATGGTAGTTATCCAATAATAATAGGTATTTAGCGCTATGGCCTAAATCCCAACTACTAGTAGTATCGATTGCGTGTGTGTTGTATCTCTGGGTATGCCATCGTAACGCTTGTACTTTATTGCTTTCGTATTTTATAATATTGCACACATTTTCTTAAAAGAGTAAAGGACACTTCACGAACGGAAAACAAAATCCCGATCCAACATTTTAAAAATAAAAATAAACCACAAAACTCCTGCACTGTCAAATACAGTGCGAACAGATAAAAGTATTATTTGTTGTTAAGAAGAGTATCATTTATATTAAAGAAAAGTATCATTTATTTTTACTATATAGTTTAGAAAGTATCATTTACATTGAAAAAAATATCAATTATACCGAATAAAAGTATCAAAATCTGTATATACAGATGAATATAAATGAGATCACCTCAAAATAAATATATAAAATCCCGGGTAGAAGTCTTGCGACCTTAGTATTTTTGTATTAATTGACAAAGAAAAACGTTGAAATCTGACCCAAAACCACACACACAGTGCCCAAAATTTTCAACTATTAATAAGACTAGCATTTTAGATTTGGCCCAATACTTGTTAAAATTTCTTTGAAAATAGATTCTAAGGCTCAACAATTTCAGCTTTTCGCGTAGAATGTAAATGAACCAAACTATTCGTGAGCTATTCGAAGCTCGACTCGCTAAAAGTTCGTTCGAGTTTGTTTAGTGAAGCTCGTTAGCTAAACAAACCAAGCTTGAGCATGGTAGTATTCGGTTCGTTAGCTCGTGAACAAGTTCGTTAACTGATTTAACTTAAAAATATAAAATTATTAACTAGATACAATAAATTTATTTCTATAATTAGTAATTATTGTGTTAAATCTCTTAACTACTTTTATTTGTTATAAGCAATCAATAAATATATTGTATTATTGTGGGTAAAATAATTTATTTTTAAAATAAAATAACTAATATTCTAAACATATATATAAATTTGGAAAGTTTGTTTGGGTTCGACTAAAGCTCGAATAAGCTCGTGAGCTCGAAATATTCGATAAATAAGATTCGAGACTCGGCTCGATACTAAACAAACCAAGCTTGAGTACGATGGTGTTCGGCTCGGCTCGGTTCGATTACACCCCTATTTTCAGTTGAATAATTCAGTTCTAAAAAATCCCTAAAAAGATTAGCTTTTAAAAAGGTCATTTTTCTAATTAGGGGAATAATTTAAGCAAACATAAGCTTTACATAAAAATTTCATAAATTCCACGAGTTTAAAATTCAAATGAATAACTATAAATAAATAAGTAAATACTTCTTCCATCCATCAAAAGCTTGCATTGTTTTTAGTGGTCCGAATTTTAATAAATTGTAGTAGGTTTAAAGTGAGTGGAGAAGAAGTTTGTCCCACATTTTAAGTGTTAAGTGTTTTTCTTTTTGTAAATAAATGGGATAGATTGTGAGTAAAATTTATGAGATTTATGTGTGACTTATGTCCAAAAGAGTAAAATGCATGCTTTTTGTCGACGAACAAAATAAAAATAAAAATACAAGCTTTTTTGTAAACGAATAAAATAAATAAATAGATTCAAATTGTGATAATTGTATCAATAGGTTTTTTTTTTTTTTTTTGAAACCAAACAGCCATTTTATTAGCACGAGCAAGATGTATGAAGAAGACCCTCCACAAAAACTGGGGGTTCTTCCCAAATATGCACAGACTCAAACTCATTAGCTACCCTAGCCAAACAATGAGCAATCATATTGCTCTCCCTCCGAATAAACCTAAATATACAAACTTTCAGTGTCCTTTGGTTTTGCATAAAAATTTGAAACTTGTGAAAAAATATACCAAGTTTAACTTTATACAATGACGTTAATTACCCACAAATATAAAACATATATTCAATCTATCCTCATTTTATAAATGCTATCAAATTTACCCAGATATACTATAAGGGACACAATCACCCTTCAGTGACACAAATTTTGACTGTGTCAGTACAATACAGTGCATTTGAATTAGGCCCCGTTTGGTAGCCTTGTTTCGTCAGGATAACAAAGTTATGCGTCTGTTTGGTAGCTCTGTTTCGTATCCTGCGTCTGTTTGGTAGCTTTGTTTCGTATCCTACGGCCCGTATTTTAATGACGGACTTGGTGGTTTTGTCTGTTTGGTAGCTGTTTGCACTATTTCTTTAGGATTTGTAACTCTCCTAAGTGGTGGGTTCTGAAACCCACTGAACAAAGACATTTTAACTAGACGAAACCTAACTAACCTACCTAAGTTTGACTACTTTAAACGTTTTTTAAATTTTTAAATAATGTGTATACATAACGTATATCTTAAGCTCGAATTAAAATATTCTCACATAAAAATTATTTAAAATAGTAATTGAATGCTCAAATATATAAAATTTTATAATTAGATAAAATAAATAATTTGGAATCCATATACACTTTTAGCTATTGTTGGATGGTGATAAATCTTGTGTGTGAGTTTGCGAAAACGATAAAGAACACAAGAGGTTTTATGTGGTTCGATCAGGTAAAGATCTACGTCCACGGGTATGATTCTCAATACTTTCACTATGTTTGATTACAATGAATGTATTTAAAAATCTAGTATTCGATAGTTCGGCCTCTTCTACCTTCAATCTAACCTCTATTTATACGTGTTGTGGATCCTCAAGATTACCATGGATCCCTTGCCTTGTATGATCCGATCTTTGATGATAGACTCGATCCTGAATATCTCATGCAATATCTTTTCTTAGATTTGATCTTGAATAGGATTTAGATGTTGAACCGAATCATATAGACAGTTGCTAGGCTGAGCCCAGTTCGCTTGGGCATGCTATTGGGCCATAGCGGTTAGGCCCCATATCCTTTCAGATGGCCATGGTCAGGTTGCCCACTTGTTAATCATTGATGGTGGCAATGATAACTAATTACTTTTTAAAAAAATATATTTATTTTTAATTTAATTTGTACAAATATGTAATCACATCATATTGCATGTCATTTTCTTATGTTGGCCGCAGTTCAGCTCGAATTGACATGTGAAGAAGCCATATCCAATGTCGTTGTCTTCTTTATGAGAAAGAGTGGGGTTGGCTGCCGTTTGAGACAGAGAAGATGCTTGATCGTTGGGAGAGAGAATAGCGTTGGCCGTCGTCGGAGAGAAAATCGTTGGAGGTTTACTGTCGTTTGGGAGAGAGAAGACGCTTTATCGTTGGGAGAGAGAATGGCATTGGCCGGAGAGAAAATCGTCGGGTGTTGATCGCCGTTGGGGAGGAGAAATGGTTGGCTGCCCGTTGAGAGAGAGGGGTTTGGCCGTGGTGGGGTGGGCAAGCCGGGTGGGCTCGGCCGTCGGTGGGTGGCTGGTGGTTGTGAATATGGGAGTTAGAGAGGTGGATTGTGAGAGTAGTGTCTTGTGTGGTATAATTCACAACATTATTCTCGGTGATGGATTATAGGGTTAACAAAGTATTTTTGGATAAAAATGTAGAGAATTTAAAAGTTGGGTCTAAAATATATGGAAACTATAATAGTCGGGTAATTAGAATTTTCCCCCTAACTTCATTGTAATTTATTCATAATTAAAATTTTCATCAAATTGAATTTGACATGACTATAAGTGGCGTAACTCCAATCAAAACAATATCATTTTGCTCATAGAATAAATTAAAGGAATCAAAATTCTTTTTTCAGTTCAACATCACCCTCTCTCATTCTCTAAGCTCTCCCTCTCCAGAAATTCCGGCAACTTTGGAGGCTAACACAGTCAATTTCGTGATCCCAAATATCAATCTCTTACACTGGGCGTATAGCAGAACCAAAATTGTGGGCGTCCGATTAAAAGCGGAAGTGAATTGTAATTTAAATGAAAATGGTGCAAAATTTGCTGGCGGATTTAGTGAGAATATTGTTCGAGCCGAGAAAACTCGAGGAAAATTGCTTAAATTAAAGACGCATTAGTGAAGTATAGCCTGAAAGATGGGTCGATCTCCCTCAATAGATCGCAATACATTATAAAAAAAATTGGAAGAGTCCAAGCTTTTTTTGAAGGATGGGTGGGAAAATCGACGGCGGAGATTCGGCGGAAGAGCAATGGAGGTTGAGGGTCTGGGCGGATGAAGCGGCATTTAAAGAACACCGAGAAGAGCTTAGAGCAACTTGCGAGTTCTTCACTGTGAATCTCCAAGCTGCAACTTGAGAGAGAGCGAGGAGCAACTTAGACGGCGCTTCATGAAGACATCGGGACGAATCCGCGATTGAAGGGCGACGGCGATGCGAAGCAGTAGCCAACGGCAAGGAAGCGGCGGTGGGTTTTTTTTTTCGAAAAGAAAAACCAAGAGAGCTTGACTGTGTGTGGGGGAGAGAGTAGAATAAAAAGAAGAAAAAAGAAGAAGAATTATGCAATTGAAAAATAATTTTTTTATAATTATTTTATAAGTAGAAGGAGTTGATTTGATTGAGGTGGTGTCGGATCAAAATTATGTCAAATTCAATTTTGATGAAAATTTAAATTATAGAAAAATCATAATATTGTTTAAATTTGTATATTTGTTTCACAATTTTTAGAATTTACATGCAAAGTTCGTGTATTTGGATACCAATAACATTTATTAATATTATTACTAATAAGATAATTAATAAACGGTTATTTATCTGTAAATACTAAACTTTCACCAAATTTTGGTTTTGCATGCCAACTTTAAAATCTACGTCTTAATTACTAAACTATTGATTTTATCCGATTGTTATCAATTAGGATTCCGACCAACACAAACGCTGACATGGAACGCCAAAAATCTAATGTGGCCAAATCGTCTGACGATTAAAATAACATCGTTTTTATTAACAAAAATGATGTCGTTTAAGGCTAAAATTATATTATTGCCAAATAGATTTGAAATTACACGTGCTCTTCAAATTAGAACGTAAAGCTTAAGGACTGAAGAGAGAGATCGAGAGACAACCATACCAAGTGAGAGGTGTTGGGTTTGAGAGAAAGCTGGTAGGTTGTGCTATAACTACTTCTTCATCTTCTAATTTGTCGAGCTCGCCTAATCCTCCCATGTTGTGCATTCATGAAGTTCCCGCTACGTTGAAGACTTCGCCCACTGGAAAAAATCCGAAGAGACGATTCTATTGTTGTAGTTCTAGATGGGTAAGTTTATTGCTCATGTATTTGTTTAGCATTTCAATAACTATTTCTCAATTAAATTTGAATCAAATAATCATTTGAAGTTTTTGTTGATTTGTGAATCGATTTTTTTGAACAAATTAGAATCGAATGTCATTCTGGAGTCTAATTAGTAGCAAAATCAGATCAAGAATAAGAGTCAAGAACCATGTCAACATTTATGATGGTTAGAATCCTAGTTGGTAGCAAAATCAAATTAAATCAGTAATTCAGTAATTAAGACGTAGATTTTGAAATTGATATGCAAAATCTAAATTTGGTGAAACTTCAATAATTTACAGATAAATAAGCCTTAATTAAATATTTAATGAACAAATAACCCTTAATTAAAAATATTCAATTGGATTATTAACTATCCCACACTTACATTATTCCTGACAAATAATGCATATAATGTAATTATGAGATAGTTAATAATTCATTTAATTTATTAAATAGATTAATCAATTTTTCCATACGCCTACATTAGATGTGAAAGCGACACTTGAATATTTTATATGTCGATTTGCAGTCATTGTTGAACGGGGCATAAAATTTAAAGTGCTGTATTGAACACCACACAAAAATTTAGTAAGTAAATGGGTCAGTTACAACCATTCGAACGTTTCGCGGAGAGAAAAGGTAAGTGCAATATGGAATACATCTAACACAATAATAAATTAATTCAAATTTAAAGTTCGTATCGATAAAGCCAGAATCTGCCAGCGTAAATGGTATCGACTAATTAATTACATTAATTTATCCAATAGTGATCCAGATTTGATGATGGAAATTACATTGACCAATTTCTCATTATATTTACGCCATATTCTGTACAAGGTTAACGGTAAGGGACTGCAAATGAATAACTCAATCTCATTATATCAGATTGAATATTAGAAATTATAAACCCATCAATGTGTAATAAGTCAATAATGTACTGGAACATATAAATTTGTGATGTATAAAATTATTAGAGACTAATTCTTTTCCGCTTACCAATAATAAAATTAGATGATAATTTCTTTTTGAGTGATGTTAGTCGGCCATAATGTGATCAGCCATAATCAGCTTTATTGAATGAAAAAAAAAATCATTTATTTAATATTTAATCTATTAAAAAATTAGTTTTACATTAAAACCATCTTATGTAATTACATTTTTGCTCTTATCGAACGAAAATTTTAAATTTAAATTTAATAAATTTAATACTTTTCAGAATAGGTAGAAAAATTATATTTATGTAAAAATGATTAACACATTAATTTAATGTTTATTATTTTAATAATTAATTATATTAATAATTACTAAAATATCTCATATGGTCAACCATATCTGGCCGTATAACTTTATTATTTCTTTTTAATGAAATGATATATTAAATGTAGTGTAGGTGATTTTTTCGAAATGGGAGGGACTAAAAGATTTTTTATGCAACAACTTGAATTATTCAAACACGGCAACTTTGTTTTCCTCTTATAAAAGCAGAAGAAGACTGATTTAGAAACCAAAACAAGAAGAAAAAGAGGATATGACGACCGAGAAAGAGCAGAAACCACACGCAATAATGGTATCATTTCACCTACAAGGCCACATTATCCCCTTCTCCAACCTCGCCGTTAAACTCGCTTCCAAGGGCTTCTCCATCACTTTCGCCCACCTCGACTTCATCCACCACCAAATCTCCCATTCTCAATACAACGCTGCAGAAGCCGACATCTTCGCCGCCGCTCTCAGCTCCGGCCTCGACATCCGCTACACAACCTTCACCGACGGCTTCCCTTTTGATTTCGACCGCGCCTATAGCGATGAGTATTTGAAGTTTTTCCGCGATGGACTTTGGGAAAAAGTTGATCAACTGGTTGCCAAAATACTGCACTCCGATTCTTCAACTGCAGCTTCTAATTATTTCTTGATTGCTGATACACTCTGCGCTTGGCCGGAGAAAATCGCCAGGAAATATGGTCTGGTGAATGTCTCTTTCTGGACGCAGCCGGCGCTAGTTTTCTCGTTGTTTTATCACTTGGAACTTCTCAGGGAGAAGGGACACGTTCCCGTCAACGGCCGCTGTGAAATGGTGGATTATGTGCCTGGCATTGAGTCCATCAATACCAAAGATTTCATGTCTTATTTACACGATACAGAGCTGGAGATGATACACGACGTCATTTTCCGGGCGTTTGATGCAGTGAAAAGCGCTGATTTCATACTCTGCAACACGGTGGAAGAGCTAGAAACAGAGGCAATATCAGCTCTGCAGCAGAAGCAGCCGTTCTATGCCATCGGTCCACTTTTTCCGGCCGATTCTGCTAGGAATTCCATCGCCAGGAGCCTAATGCCTGAAGCCAACTCTTCGGATTGGCTGAATTCGAGGCCGCCTGGATCTGTTTTGTACGTTTCATTCGGTAGCCTGGCTAAGACCGATAGAAACGTGATCCTCGAAATCGCTGGCGGCCTTTTGCTGAGTGAAGTGAATTTTCTGTGGGTTGTTCGGCCTGGAATGTTGGATTCCATCGGGGGTGGAATTTTGCCGGAAGGATTTGAAGATCGGACGAGGAACAGAGGGCTGGTGGTGCCCTGGTGCAGCCAGAATGAGGTGCTGCGCAATCCGGCCATCGGCGGATTCCTGACTCATTGCGGATGGAACTCGATTCTCGAGAGTGTGTGGTGTGGGGTTCCGATGATTTGTTATCCGTTGTTTACAGATCAAATCACCAACAGGAAATTGGTGGTGGATGATTGGAGAGTGGGGATTAATCTGTGTGAGGAAGAAGGCATTAGGAAGGAGGAGGTTGCAGAGAAGATAGAGTTTGTGATGAGTGAGAAAAAGTCACAAGTGTTGAGACAGCAAATCCAGAAAGTGAGAAGGACACTTGAAAATGCAATAAGCGTGGATGGATCTTCGGAGCGAAACTTCGATCGTTTTATTGAGAATGTGTCCCACGAGATTTTCCGGAGATGGCAGTGAAGTTTCGTCGCTTCAATTCTTCATATTCAATCTAGCGTTACTCTTCTTTCTTGCGTGCAACAAAAATCATTAAAATAATATTTCGAGATCTGATCAGATTGTGTGTTTGCTCTAGTTAATTCTCGGATATTTTACCAATTACAATTTGCAATTTCACATGGACTCGGTCTTTAATTAATTGTCGGGATGTGTGGTAGATATTCCGAAGAAACACAGTAATTAAATGATTATATGGAGATTTATTTTAATCTAGCTATCTATTCAGGTCACCATCTCGCAGAACATAAATAGATTGATGGGTTCAGATTTCGCAGAAAATAAATATTGAATGCCGACACTAATGTTTTGGTTCTACCTTTCCAGTTATGGCGATTTAGTAAAGCAGTGTATTTTCCAACCTTTTGGTATTGGACATTGACAGATACGTATTTTCTCTATTTTCAAAGTCAATTCTATGTTAAATTTATGAACATGTTCGTTAATTTAATTTTGGCTTTATCTGTTATATTATTAGAATTTTTCACTTTTGGTATTATTGAGTAAATTGAATTAATTTGGGCCTACTTTGGAGTAATTGCGCTAAAGATGATTGAAGTCCATCTCAATACGAAACTATAGTCTTGTTCCTAGTAATTAAACTATCTTAGGTCCAATCTATGAATACATAAGTTAGAAATTGGAAATCTTGTTGGGAAGATTGCATGGATGATTTTATCATGTTTCAGGTTTGCTTATTAATCAACTTAGCGAGGAAATGAACTTGCACCCGAGATCTTTGCCAATATCTCGACACTTGTGTTTGCTTTTTTTATTTTATTTTTGTTTATGTCCATAGTTATTTATTGTGTTCATGTTTAACAAACCAAACTGGATTAGAATGTTTAAAATGTCATTTACTTAATATTGTTGATACAAATCATGTGTATTGTTAAGTTTTTATTCTCGCACTCTTCTAGCAATCCAAAGGGTGCATTTTGGTTAAACAAAATTTTGACGCCGTTAGGGAAGACTTTAGGCAATTGTGTTTTGTGTCACTTTTTCTGTAATTTTGCTTTTACTTTATTTTTCTGTAATTATTGTCTTCCATCAGGTGCGTTTGATTGGTGTATGCTAGGGAACCGCAGTCTTAATAGAAAGTTTGCGCAACATACATCGTCCGAGAAAACTTAATTTACCAAACCAGGAGGAAGAGAGCTCGTTAGGGACCACAAACTCAATTGCAAAAATTCCTAGAGAGAGACTCAGAGCTCCAGTGATAAGTCTACACACGTAGAGATGGCAGAAAATGGAACATAGAAGCATATGAGAGATTTTGCTTATAGAAACAATGAATCTTGCATTGTACTTCGAATGGTAGGCAAAAATTATGAGTTGTAGAATACTCACTTCAACTTACTCTCGTCGTATTATATGATTCATGGTGAGATGCCCTAAACTTTATTCAAGAGTTCTATGCAGTGATCCAAACATTCCTATTAAATGGCCTTAATGAAGATCAATTGAAGATGAAGTGTTTTCCTTGCAACTTAAAGGATAGAGCCAAAAGATGGTTAATGTCACCACCGCTGAACTCATTTACAAACTGGAATGGCGTATATGAGAAGTTCATGGACAAGTATATTATTCCAACCAGAAGACCAAAGATTTGACGTCTCATATTGTTACTTTTGCTCAAGCCATTTCATGAAGCGTGCACTTCCAAAGATATAAGCAATATATTCGAGATAGTGACCTCGAATTCTCAACAAAATAGCACAAAGTTTAAGTAGGTTGAGGCAAAAGAGGCAAGTCCAAGTTATAATGTAATCAAATAGTTGGCGGAACTGATAAGACAAGTTTAGATGTTCAGAACGTCTGAAGGGAAACAACAACCCATCAAATTATGTCAGCCAAAACATATGACATACGTGTAGAATGAGGGCCAATGTTTTCCAAAAGATAAACGAGCTAGCCTATGATGAAGAGAGTCTGGTTAATGCAATGCAAGGATTCCAACCTAGTCCTAAGTTTGATCCTTTTTCTTAAACTTATAATCTGTGTTAGAGACAATATTCGAACTTCCTGATCACCACAGTATTAAAACCAACATGCTCCACCCCAGAAGCTATTATTGGAGGATACATTTCAAACCATCATTCAGTCGAGCCATACGAGATTTGAGTCCATGAAAGCATCGATGAAACAAATAAAGACTCAAGTTGGTCAATTAGTTGATACTGTTGGAAAGTTGGTGCAGTAGAAGAATATCAGAAAGTTACCTAGTTAGTCGGAATAGGCTCATGTTGTCACTATCCTAAGAAGTGGTAAAATGGTAGACAACAATGTTGGAGAAGCTCGGAAAAAAGGAATGAGTCCATAAGAAGATGATGCAGTAGAGCCCAAAGAGAGCAAGAAATAAGAAAAAAAGAATGAACCAAGACTACATAAACCAGAGAATCTTTACCATCCACATATTCATTTTTGGAGTCGGCTAAGGAACAAGAAATGTTGAATAAACATAAATGTAATTTTTAGTGGATCTTAAATTTAGAAGTTAGTGGGAAAATAAAAGGTCAAGAGTTTTTTGTAGTTGAAAGGCCAAATGGTGATATAGGAGATAGTGGTCTTTTATGGTTTTTAATTGAGTTTAATTGTTGGCATAGTAATGTTAAGTGCCTATATAAAGGTCTTGTTGTTTTCATTTGAGTAGAGAACAACAAAGAGGAATACAAAAGTTATATTTTTCTCTCCACAATCCATTTTAGTTTTTACAAATTGGTATCAGAGCCAATGGCGAATGTGACGGGTCAAATGTCGCTACCACGACTAACAAAGGCGAACTACGAGAATTGGAGCATTCAAATGAAAGCTCTTCTTGGATCTCAAGATGCGTGGGAGGTGGTCGAAGATGGTCTGGAAGAACCAACAGATACCACGAGATATACGGCGGCTAAAAACAAGGCGTTGAAAGAGGCGCGATCAAAGGATAAGGCGGCACTATACATGTTGTTCCGAGCCGTTGACGAGTCGGGCTTTGAGAAGATTGCTAGCGCAACTACTTCAAAAGAAGCGTGGGACACTTTAGAAAAAGTGTTCAAAGAGCCAACCGAATCATGCAAATCGTCTCCAAACTCTTCGTGGCGAGTTGGAGCATGAAGATGAAAGAGCGGAAAGTGTATCCGACTACATCATGCGTGTACAAGCCGTGGTGAACCAACTCAATCGTAATGGAGAAGCGTTAAGCGATGCACGAGTTGTGAGAAGATTTTGAGATCATTAAGCGATAATTTTGAGAATGTTGTGTGCGCGATAGAAGAGTCAAAGGACCTTGCGATGCTCACAGTCGACGAGCTTGCCGGTTCTCTCGAGGCACACGAACAACGTAAGAAGAAAAAGAAGGAGGAGATACTCGAGCAAGCACTTCAAACCAAGGCGTCAATCAAAAACGAAAAGGCACTCTATTCTCAAATTTTTCGAGGTAGAGGGCGTGGCCGTGGAAGTCGTGGAAATGGTCGCGGTGGTCAAGGCAGCAGTTATGAAGGGTACTATACGGAGAAGGGACAGTCAAACCAACCAAATTGGCGTGGAAGAGGACACGGTCGAGGAAGAGGAGGCCGGTCGATCTATTCCAATATCGAGTGCTATAAGTGTAACAAATATGGTCACTACGCAAGGGATTGCAACTCCGATAAATGTTATAATTGTGGTAAATTGGGGCATTTTGCAAAAGATTGTCGAGTCAATCAAAAGGTGGAAGAAACAACCAACATAACCTTGGAAGACGAAGCAAATGAAGGCATTCTCTTGATGGCTCAAAATGAAGTCAACATCAACAATGACACTATGTGGTACCTCGACTCGGGGGCAAGTAACCATATGTGCGGTCAAGAGCACCTATTTAAAGAGATACAAAAGATTGAAGATGGTCATGTGTCCTTTGGAGATGCATCAAAGGTGGAGGTCAAAGGCGAGGTACGGTTTGTTATTTACAAAGGATGGCTTGATAGGTCAATCCAAGATGTTTATTACGTGCTGGACCTCAAGACCAACATTTTGAGTATGGGCAACTCACGGAGAAAGGTTACTCGATACTTTTAAAAGATCCGTACTACACTTGAAGGACAAGCAAGGGCGTCTGGTTGCTCGAGTCGAGATGGTAAGAAATCGGATGTACAAACTGAATTTGAGAAGCGTGCGAGAAAAATATTTGCGAGTCAACATAGAAGACAAGGCGTCGTTGTGGCTAGGGATGTCAATCGGGCCAGCCCGCTCGGGTTCGGGCCAACCCGCTCGGGTTATCGGGCTATTCGGTTCGGGCTATTCAGGTTGATATTTTTTTCGGGTTAGAAATGTTCAACCCTAACCCTAAACTCTCGGGTTTCGGGCTAACCCATCGGGTCAATCGGGCCAGAAGTTTAAGTGAAGAAAAACTATATATATATATATATATATTTATAACAAATATTTTATATTAAGCGTTGGAGTAAAAAACAAATAAGTGAAAAATAAATATAATACATTCCACAAGTTTTTTTTTTTTTTTTTAAATCTTATTATACTAACTTTGAAGAGCAAACAATAAAAATTAAAATAATGCTCATGACTAAATTCATTTTTTTTTTCTAATATGCTTTAATATTCGCATTCCATGTAACTAAACGATCTCTAAATAATATAATACAATTATAGGGGAGTTAAAACTTATATATAGAAAAATTTTAATACGTTAATTCAATATAATACTATTTAAATTATATTACAATATCAAAAATAAAAAATAATGCTAACAACTAAATTATTTTTTAATATATATGAATATTCATATTCCATAATAGCTAATTCACTATGTAATAAATATTTTATAAGTTAATTCAATATAATACCAATTAAAATTTATAATTTGAAAAAATTAATAAGTTAATTCACTATAAATAACTAAATAAACAATCAATCTATAATAGCTACAAAAGTCAAGATAATTAAACATGAAAAGTAAATTTTGAAATCAAGAATTTTGAATTTCTAACTATTAGATAAAGGAAAAAATGAGTTGTGTTTTTTTTTTTTTTTTTATAGCGTTCACGGCCGTTACATGACCGAGCAGGCCAGCCCGATTAACCCGTCAACCCGAATGGGCTGGCCGAATAGCCCGATTTTATATTCGGGTTATGATTTTATAATGACCCATTAATTTTATCGGGTTATTCGGGCCACCCGTGGTTTCAACCGTATTGACATCCCTAGTTGTGGCATCTCGCTTTGGTCATCTACATCACGGTGGTCTAAAAGAGTTAGCAAAGAAGAACATGGTGCACGGGCTGCGGACATGGACTATGAGGGCAAATTTTGTGAAGAATGTGTTCTTGGCAAACAAACGAGAACCTCGTTTCAAACAAAGGTCGTATATCGAGCTAAACATCCTCTCGAGTTGATCCATACCGACATATGTGGACCAATCACCCCGTAATCTTTCAGGTAAAAGGTACTTCATTTCCTTTATCGATGATTTCTCACGAAAAACTTGGGTTTATTTTCCGCAAGAAAATCCGAGGCATTCGAGGTTTTCAAAAGTTCAAAGTGACGGTGGAGAAGGCAACCGGTAGACACATCAAAACCGTGCGATCCGATAGAGGTGGCGGTATACTTGACGGCTTTCACGAAGTATTGTGAGGAGCAAGGCATAAGGAGATTTCTAACCGCACCATACTCTCCTCAACAAAGCGGTGTGGCGAGAGGAAGAATCGGACAATTCTCGACATGGTTCGATCAATGCTCAAGAGCAAGAAGATCACAGAAGGAATGCAGGCGAAGGCGTGCAATGTGCCATCTATGTAAAAATCGATGTCCACATGTGAAGTTAGATGATCGAACACCACAAGAGGCGTGGAGCGGACAAAAGCCGGCGGTTTCTCATCTCAAAGTGTTCGGTGGTGTGGCTTATGCACACGCATCGGATCAACGAAACGAAGCTCAAGACAAAAGCAAAGGTATATTTTTATTGGATATGATGAGAAGACAAAAGGGTACAAGCTACTAGACCCGATAAGCAAGAAGGTGGTGGTGAGTCGTGATGTGCGAGTAAGCGAAGCAAGCGGTGGGGCTGGAAAAATTCAAGCGGAGGTTACCATCGAAGTTGGAGAATCATCGATCCACCGCACCAACAAGCATATCAACAAACTCGAAACTACGATGATGAAGATGAACCACGACAACCCAAAATGCGAAGTTTGCAAGATTGTATGATTCGACAAATGAGGTACACCTTGTATGTCTTTTGCTGATCTTGAAAATATCGGTTTTGAAGAGGTGCGAGACAAAGTGGCGGTGCCATGGACGAGGAGATTAAGGCGATTGATCGCAACAACACATGGGAGCTAGCGAATTGCGAAAGGAAGTTAGCTTATTGGTGTGAAGTGGGTGTTCGAAAAAAATGAATGCTCAAGGCGAGATAGAGCAGTGCAAGCGCGACTTGTTGCGAAGGATACACGCTAAAGGAAGGAATTGACTATGGACGAGGTGTTTGCTCTGTTGCAAGAATGGAGACAATCAGTTACTCATGTCAAGTTGCTCAATTAAATGGCCGATATTTCGGATGGATGTTAAAGCGGCATTCTTGAATGGTGTGCTCAAAGAAGATGTCTACATCGAACAACCACCCGGGTTCATGAAAGTCGGAGAAGAGAAGAAGGTGCTAAAATTGAAGAAGGCGCTTTACGGGTTGAAGCAAGCATCGCGGGCATGGAATACACGATCGATACATATTTCAGGAGAAAGATTCAAGCAATGTCCCTACGAGCATGCCGCTACGCAAAGAAGAATGGAGGTAATGTGTTATTTGTTGCTCTTTATGTCGATGACCTAATTTTATGGGTAACAATGATGAGATGATAGAAGAGTTTAAGGCACAATGACATGGGAATTTGAGATGGTGATTTGGGCTTGATGAAGTTTTCCTTGGCGGAGATCAAACAAGTAGAGACGGTATTTTTGTATCACGGGAGGCATATGCAAAAAGATTTTAAAGAAGTACAAGATGACAAATTGCAACCCGTATCAACACCAATGGAACGGTGCAAAACTCTCAAAGTTTGATGGAGGAGAACGTGTCGATGCGAATAGATACGGTGTTTGGTAGGAAGCTGCGCTTATCTCACATGCACAAGGCCGGATCTTTCATTAAGTGTCGGCATTGTGAGTCGGTTCATGGAGGAGCCGTTTATCCACATTGGAGGCGTTAGGCGAATACTACGATACATTCGAGCAGTGTCACTCGGGTTGTTCTACTCAAAGCGTAAGATTATAAGTTGGTTGGGTATTCGACGGTGATTGGTGTGGAGACATAGATGATCGAAAAAGTACATCAGGATATGTGTTCTTTATGGGAGACTGACACGCTGTCGTTTAGCGTTCAAAATAAATTTATAACCTATTGCCCATCACGGCGTAGCCGTGATAAGTATAAGGTCGATCCCACGAGGAGTTGGTGTAGCAATCTCGATGTCACGATGTCACTTAAAAGGATGAGAGTTGTGTAATTATCTTGATCACTATAGGTATGGCTAAAGTAACTCGAAACGAACTCAAAGGGAATATCAAATAATAAGGCGAGTCGCTTGGGCAACAACCGTGAAGACGATTAACACTCGGTCCTAGGTGCAAAGGTTTTTCTACATGACATGCATCAACCGGTTATAAGAGACATACGTCGTGACCCGTTGTCACGCGTCACGCCCACGACGCACCCTCCAAATCTATCCTTTTCGTGTAAAGAAGGCGAGGACACCCTATGCAAACTATCTAACCCGTAATGCCCACGCACGAGGACACCTCGGTACATGCAAGCTACTGAGTGCGTTATGATCTAGATGGACCGGTATTGGCAAAGGCGGTTGCTATGACTACTCCAACTCGCCCACACGGTCGTACTATTTGGGGTGCGGACACCGACACCGTAATCCAATTATTACTTGCAACCCTCCCTTACCCACTATGTTATTTGCAACTAACACACCGAGTTTGGTTAAGTTATATATTGCCCGGGACCTAGTGCTTGGGAACACACGCATGCGGATCGTAATGCCCTACTTAGACCTCTCGAGTTATATTAATCATGCTCCACTTAGTCACGCCCAAACCGTAATAAAGACTTAGCTAGACATAAAATAAATAAACATCTGCAAGCTTAATTGAAACCATAATTAAACGGAACCAACTTACTATTAATTGAGCGAAATAGAAACGGCGAGCCCAAAGTGTCCCGCAAAACATCTGAATAGCAAATAAAAGTGTTTGCCGAAGGACTTAATGTATGTGGTCTGCTGGATGAATTTGATAATGAGTGAGAGTTGGAGCGAAGAGACGCATATAGGCCGAGAGAGGCGACGATTGTAATGGTCCATGGGTGGACAATCGGTAGGTTTTCCTTGTTAATCGGTGCTCTTTCCTTGCCAGACGGATCCGAGGTGATCTCCTCCGGATTTCATGAGATTCGTGTCACAGCATCCTTTCCGGATTTAGCGAGATCCGCCCGGATCTCGCATGATCTTGCCCATTAGCTCTCCTCTGCGCTTCTGCTGCCTCGCTTCTTCTTCTTGGGCTCTACTCGCCTTCACTTCCGCTTGCCCATTAGACTACCCTTCGGAGATTGAACTTGTGCGGTGCAGCAAGGAGGTCACGCCGTGAAAGCAACAACTCTCGGAGTTTGAAGCCCGGTGTGAGCTAAGCTCCTTGTGCCTCGAGGTGCATCGTATCTCTATTCACCCGCCAAGCAAGTTCCACTCCTTCTGCCCATTTACGCCTGCCTTGTTCCTGCGGACCAATGTGTCCTCCCGGACACAAAACACAACAAGAAAGACACAAAAGACTCGATCTAGACCTAGACAAGACACGAGAAAAGAGCACAAAACTTGGGCTCGTCACGCATTACACTTTAAACATGCTTGTCCTCAAGCATGCAGCGTGTTGCCCAGACAAAAGAAAGAAAGAAAAGACTCAAAGCAAAAGGTTAGCACATTTCCTCCGGCGGGATATCTCGCCAATATAAGCTTCGTCGAATAAACTAGCAATTCAGTAGACTTCATTCAAACAACGACCATCAAACAAGTCAAAATACTAATTTGAGCATATTGGGCATTTTCTTTACCAACACTCTGCACTCTTGTGTATAGGCTAGTGTATACGCTCGGGACATCTTTCATTTCGACTATGCCATGAAACTGCGTGCTCTCTACCATCTCCATCGTTTAGACAAAGTTTTAAACATTCATCCTTAGGTCTTTTATTTGGTTGTAATAGGGCTTAAGACATAGGTGGGAAATTTTGGAGCGAGGCTAAGGTCATCACGGACTCGGGTTCGAGAATTTATTTTGTCCTCCATGGTTCCTTTCGCCTTTCTCTTACAGGCCTCAAGACAACCATCTTAGGACTTCATCAATATATATATTCTTTTATTTCAAGCCCTTTTTCTTTCAATTAAGGTACCTTCTTTTGTATTGGGCATTTGCCCATTTCTTTGAAATCGGTAAACCCTTTTTTCTTGCCCATTACAAGGCTCTTGTTTCTTCCTTTGCCCTTCTCTTCTATTAGCTCCCGAGTCTAATTGACCGGTGAAGCTTCTTTTCAGACTAATTTAAGTGAATGAAAGAAATTATTAAGCACTGAGGGGTTGAGCGAGGGATTAACATTAGGTAGGACATTTTTGGCTCGGTGGGCTATTTGAAAGAAAAATATGCCTAAGTCATCTAAATGTTTTAACTAAGTCGATAAGGCCTCGACATAAAGTGCCGCAAGTTCTAGCAAAAGCCTAATGGAGATGTCGATAATCACACAAGAAAGGAAAGCGTGTTGATCAAGATCTGACAGTTTAAGCTCAAATCTCACCATGTGTGCTTAAATTAATTCGCATCCTTATTTACATATGGTCATGCTCAAACGAATTCCTAAAACTACTAGCATTATTCACAACAAAGCAAAATCACCCAATCAATCCCACCAATTTAAACATGCCAACCGACACACAAAGCGAAACCCCCCGCTCACACACTGCGTTGAGCAAAGTGGGTGAGCAAAGGAGGAACACAAACAACAAACAACGAAACAACCGAGCAAGGTGGCGGTCCCTACTCAAACACTTTGCCTTGGGCAAAGTGGGTCGAAATGGGACCGACTCTCTTAACTCAAACAAACAAAAGCAGGCCTTGACCCCTTCACTCACACACTTTGTCTAGGGCGAAGTGGGTGAGGAAAGGGTTGACCACCAACAACAACAAAACAAAACAAAACAAACAACAAAACAAAACAAAACAACAAAATAGAAAAAAAAAAAAAAAAAAGGGAGGACAAAGGTCGAGGGAAGCTGGATACAGATCAGTGGGCAAAAGAGCTAGCGAGGCATCATGGGTCGCTTTACGTTGTTCCTCTATCACAGTCAAGCGGGCTTTGATGTCATCATCCTCCTCAGCTATCTTTGAATCCTCTTACGGTGATCGGGCGTGGTGAGGGCTGTTTGGTCGTCGGTGGCTCGTGAAGGCGGTTTTAAATCTGGTCGTAGTATATGTCCTTCATCCGTTCCAACATAGCGTGTCGATATCAGACTCGGGCTCCACTTCCAGGTCGGTATTCGCTTCGTCCAGTACCTTCAGCTTCGTGGCCAACACGGTCACCAAATGGGCAAGAGAGATCCTCTGCTTAGGATGAGTCAGGATGTCCTTGAAATGGGCAGCTGCAAACGCGGCAAAGTTCACCTTGTGGCCATGCCACATGCACCACAAGATGAACAACTCCTGCTGGGAGATGGAGTTGCTGCTGTCCACCTTCCCGAAGAAACTGTAGGACAGTAGGCGATGGCACATCCTTAGCGCGTTGCTCCTCAGCTCATTGCCCTTAGTGTATCCTGACTTGAACGTTGTGCCCAGACCAATCGATGACCATTTTTCATTCCACTCCTCCCCTGTGTGCTCGGGGACGTAGGTGAAAGCCTCAGATGTATACGTGGTCTTCGTCTCAAACACTTCTGTAATGCCCAGGGTGCAGTTGAAGTCGTTCACAGAGAACGAGAAGCTGTTGCCCATCAGCTTAAATTTGATGCAGTCTGTGGTCAGCTTCACTTTGCCTGGGTTCTTTATTTCGAGAGTTTGAATAAACTCCCTCGCCAATGTGATGTACAGCCGTCCTGGCCATTCCAAAAACGCTCCCCATCCAATCCTTGCGAAAAACTTTTTCACCTCATCCTTAACCCCTGGACTCTCCAAAGACCTCCATGTCAGCGTCTTGGGCTTTATAATGCCCTCATCGAGGTGGTGTTGAACCTCGGGGTGGCCTCTCCGTGGTCGGGGCGGCTTTCCCTTTTCGGAGGAGGGTGATGCCGTCTTCGCGAGTACCCACAGGTTCTCTTCGCGAAGATGGAGGTAGCTCAACGAGGCTTCTTTCTCGGTGGTGGTGGTGCCCCGGAGTCTTTCTCGGTGGGATTTCTTCTCTTTCTTCGCTTTTCTCCTTCTGGGAGGGCTCCGGTTCGTCGACCGTCAGAGGTGGACTCCTCCGTCTCATGAGGTATCTTCCTTCTCCGTCATTTGGGACAACCTTCTCCTTGTTGGCCTTGGCTTCTTCTTCTTGGGTTTCGCCGCCGCCTCTCTCGGTGGTTCCTCCGGCGTCGCCGCTTTACGGGAGAGGGCGCTTGCTCTCTATTATTTTCTCGTGTCCCTGAGTTAGCGGAGACGGCTTTTAGGCATTTCGGGGTAGTAGGAGTCTCGGAGGGTCGCCATTGCTGATTTTAGCTCTGTGGTTTCTTTGGTTCGGAGGGAATCGGGAGCTTTTTGGTGGTTTTGGCTCTGGTTTCTGAGGCGTCATTTTTTGAAAATGGGAGGTTTCTTTTAAAGGCTCGGGTGAGAGAGGAGAATTTGCGAGAGGTTGAGGCGTGGGTGAGGTAATTATGGAGTGGGCGGTTATAAGGGACGTTCGTCCTTTCTCCCGACAACCGCCCGCCACTTGTTCCGTAACTCACCCTCTTGCCCACGGCGAATGTCTAGCGTCTCATCTTGCCTCTTGATCATGATCACACTGTTTCGTAGATTGACCAACACAACACCACACGCAAAACGGGCCAAAACAAAAGAAAACAAAGAGAAAACAACAACGAAAGCAAATAAAATACCAGTTGCCTCACGGCGCATGGTTATCGCCGTGGCTCGACTGGACCTCTTTATTACTCTTCCCGTCGAGGGCTTGCACTCGGTGCAATTCCCGGATCTACCTCGTGATGCCCATAGTAAGCCTTCGACCGTCCATTGACCTTGAAGGTTTTTTCGTCTTCGATCTGCGATCTCGATACTCCATTCGAAATTGAGTTTTGACTTCATATGGTTCGCACCACTTGCTTGTTAACTCGCCCGACATCAACTTGAATCGAGGCGGTATAAAAGCACCAATTGCCCTCGTCGAATGACTTGGCTTTGATAAGACGGTCATGTGCCTTCTTTAATCTTTCTTTATATAGAACGACATTATCATAGGCCTCTAGCCTTATTTCTTCCAGTTCCTGAAGCTTTCTAGCTTAGCCATCATGGTCCCAATCAAAGTTGAGCTTGTTCAACGCCCAAAATGCCTTGCTCTAGTTCTACCGGTAAGTGACACATCTTGCCGAACACAACCGGTATGGTGACATGCCCAAGGGGTTTTGTATGCGCTCTATATGCCCATAGCGTCATCAAGACGAGTGCTCGATCCCACCGTAGGTCCCACTACCTTCCTCAATATAGTCTTGATTATTCATTGGACAACTCCGCTTGCCCATTAGCTGCGGATGGTAGGTCAGTAGTCACACGATGGGTTACACCGTATTTCTAACAATTTGGTGATAGTAGTGTTGCAAAATGGGTTCCTTGATCGCGATAATTGCTTTGGTACGCCAACTCGTTGAAGATATTAGCTTTAAGAAAAGTCAAATTACCTTTGAGTCATTAGTGGCACTTGCCTGGCCTCAACCCATTTCAAACATAATCCATCGCAAGCGGGATGTACGATTGCCCTTGAGCTCGGTAATGGTCCCATAAAGTCCATCCCATACATCAAAGATTTTGGAAGGATAGGTATCATGGGCATCTCATTCCTCTTTGTGATATTTCCTTCCTGTTGACACTCTTTGCATTGCTTACACAGCTCATAAGCATCTTTGACTATCGTGGGCCAGAAGAATCCGCTGTCTAAAACCTTTCTCGTTGTCCTCTTGTGCCCAAAATGACCTCCACATTCTTTGGAGTGGCAGTGATTCAGAATGTCTTTGATCTCGCCGCACATCATCGTCATAAAACTTGATCGGCGACTTTCTCCATAAGTAGGATCATCCCATATGTAGGTGCGACGACCGCCTTGATCTTGTTTCTTTGATAAGTAGTGAGCCCAATAGGGAGTTCTCCAGTGGTTTTGTAATTAACCAAAACTGCATACCATGGCTCGAACTCCGTCGTGCCCTGAATGAAGTACAGATGTTCTTCAGGGAAGGTCTCTGCAATGGGCACCGGGTCTTCTCCCTTCAATATCCTACTCAAGTGGTCGGCCACAAGGTTTTGTGCTCCACTCTTGTCTTTGATTTCTACATCGAACTCTTGGAGAAGCAAGATCCATCTGATCAGTCGTGGCTTTGACTCCTTCTTGGCCATTAGGTACCTCAGGGCAGTATGATCGGTGTAGACGATTGTCTTGGCCCCGATGAGATATGATCGAAATTTTTCAAAGGCAAAGACGACCGCCAAGAGTTCTTTCTCGGTTGTGCTGTAGTTGCATTGGGCGGCATTGAGAGTTCTCGAGGCATAGTATATAGCATGACTTTCCTTTCCTCTTCTTTGTCCCAAGACGGCTCCCACGGCGTACCCGCTTGCATCGCACATAACTTCAAACGGCATGCCCCAATCAGGGGGTTGAATGATCGGTGCTGAAATTAAGTTATTCTTCAGAGTATCAAAAGCTATCTTACACTCTTCATCAAATTCCCATGGTACATCATTCTGGAGTAGTCGTGTCATGGGCTGGGCGATCTTTGCGAAGTCCTTCACAAATCTTCTGTAGAACCCAGCGTGCCCAAGGAAACCTCGCACTTGCTTTACTGAAGCTGGATAGGGCAATTTGGCGATGATCTCTACTTTAGCTCTATCTACTTCTATCCCTCTTTCAGACACCACGTGCCCAAGAACAATCCCTTCTTGTACCATGAAATGACATTTCTCATAATTTAGGATCAAATTCTTTTCGACACATCTCTGTAGGACTACCTCCAAATTTGTCAAGCACTCATCGAATGATTCCCCATAGACGGTAAAGTCGTCCATAAAGACCTCGATGCATTTCTCCAATAGGTCCGAGAAGATGCTCATCATGCATCATTGAAATGTCCTCGGGCATTACACAAGTTTAAAGGCATTCTTACGTAGGCAAATGTCCCGAATGGGCATGTGAAAGTAGTTTTATCCCGATCACCTGGGCAACCCATATCGCATGTAGCACAGTATCCGCCTAAAAAACAAAAGAATTTGTTTCCGCCTAACCTCTCCAAAGATCTCACAATGAAAGGTAATGGGAAGTGATCTTTTCGGTCACCGTGTTGAGCTTTCGATAGTCAATACACATTCTCCAACCTGTTTGGAGTCTCGTTGGGATCAACTCTCCTTTCTCGTTTTTCACTACCTGAATGCCTGACTTCTTGGGCACGACGTGTACTGGGCTGACCCATTTTATCGTCTGGGATATATGATGCCCAAGTCGAGAAGCTTCAAGATCTCCTTCATGACTACCTCCTCCATAGCTGGGTTTAACTTCCTTTGTTGATCGCGTACTGGTTTGGCTTCTTCTTCCATCAGAATATTGTGAACGCATATGGAAGGGTCGATGCCCTTGATGTCGGCCAATGTCCGTCCAATAGCTTCCTTGTATTGCCCAATAACACTTCTCACGCCTTCCTCCCGACTCTGGATGAGTTTAGCATTAATGATCACGGGCAAGGTGTCGTCCTTCCCTAGAAAGATGTACTTGGTGGTGAGGAAGAGTCTTTAGCTCGAGTTTGGTGCCTCATAAGGGATGGAACGAGCTTTTCTTCTTCCTTCGCCTTGGGCATGTTCCGTATATTGACCACTGAGTCCCTCGGGTTCGCTCCGCAAATAAAGCGAGGCCTCCCGACATTGTCCGTGGTCGCCTCCTGGAGTGTCTTCCTCCTTAAGACCACTTTCAATTCTGCATCCAGTGGATCTTGTAAACCTATCTCGGGCGTGATGTCTCCTACCATGGGTTCAATGTGATCAATGAATTCCACGACCTCAATATCAATAGGATGCTCCATGGGCTTGAAGATGTTGAAGGTCACCGTCTCGCCGTCAATTCACATGATAATTTGCCCGTGTCGCAATCAATCCTAGTTCTTCTTTGTTTTCATGAATGGTCGACCCAAGAGCATAGCGAGGATTTGTTACCCATCGTGCCCATATCCAAAACGTAGAAGTCCGCCGGAAATATGAGTTCCTCCACTTTGACCAATACGTCTTCGATGATTCCTTACGGATGAGACGTTGGACTGTCTCGCTAATTGAATAACCACTCGTGTTGGCCGTGGTTCCCACCTTTAATTCATTGAACATTGACAAGGGCATGACGTTTATAGATGCTCCCAAATCAAAGATGGCCCTTTCGACATCAGATTACCTATTACGCAGGAATAAAAACATCCCGGATCTCCACACTTCTCGGCAATTTCATTTGTGGGGATCATGGATACATTCTCTCCCACTTGGAATTTTGCATCATCTTTGTATTTCACCTTTCTCGCACAATTCTTTCATGAACTTTGCCCATTTTGGCATCGTGCCCGAGCGGTGATGAGCGGTATATTAATTTCCACCTTCAAACACGCGATATATCTCGCTCATTTCTTCCTCTCTTCGTTCTTGGTCAATCTGCTCGAAAAGGAGGTAAAACCTTAGGATTAGGTTTGACATAGGTTGGCTCAATGATTGCCTCTTCTTTTCTCATCTTTTCCTCGAGCGATTCCTCTTGATCATTGTCATCTTGACCATTGTGTTCGTGAGATCTTCCACTTCGTATGTCTCGGCGTCCTAGGCATGAAAACTTTCTCGGTAGTTTCTTCCCACTTAGGGCTGACATTCGGTTGGGCTAACTCATTTACCTCTACTTGAGGAGGTAAATTTCCTTGCTTCTTCTCAAGACGCTTCTGCGTCCGTTAATTGGGAAACTTGGTTCCCAGGCTGCTCGAGGGCTCCCTTGTCTCGACCTTGAATTCTCGTTCTCTTGTTGAGCCTTCACATTTTCTCGTGCCATAGTGTGCACAAGTTCAGCCAACGATGGCCCACCGCTTTGGTCACGTGATTATTTCTGTATGGTGTTGTTGTCCTGCCTCCCATCTTCGTTGTTGTTGTCCCGCCTTCTTTGGTTGTTAGACCACCTAAAGTTTTCATGGTTCCTCCATCCCAGGTTGTAGGTCCGAGAGTTTGGATCATACCTCCTGCCTCGATTGCCCATTACCATTCGACCCACCGCATTGACTTCTTCTTCTTCAAACAGTGTGGGCATTGATCCGTGTGATGATGTCGCGGCAGGCGCATATTTGCAAACTTTAGCTTTCTTTTGCCCTTGCCACGGTCCTGGTCCCGGTCTGTGTTGGTTATGAACTTGTCGAGCAGGTTACGAGTTTATCCACTTGGTCTCCACGGTTGAAGAAGTAGCGGCTTGCTTCCTAACTTCTCCTCATTCGTCTCTATTTTCTTGACCATCTCGCCCGGCCATCTAAAGGCCTCACTTGGGAACTTTATTGATATTGATCCTCCACAAGCTGCATTCACCCAAATTTTCTCTGTTGCCCTCAACCCGCCATGAAATATTGGATCGATCATGATCTCGAATTTGATGTTGAGGGCATTTACCGCTGCTGTTTAAACCTTCCCGATAATCATAAAAGGTTTCTCCGTGCCCGTTTGATGCCGCTTATCCGCTTTCTCATGTTCGAATACGGGTGGCGGAAAGTACTTCTCGAGGAACTTACGGTTGTTGCCCACGTGGTCACACTTCCAACGGCGAGTGTGAGCCGTTCTCTTTGCCCCATCATGCGAGAGAAGGGAATGACACTAATCTCACATACTCTCCAAGGTTTTCATTGGGCGGATAGTCCCATACGCCATCTCGAAATCTTGTAAATGCCTTTATGGATCCTCCCGGGCATGTCATTTGAATCGGGAGGATTTGGATGAAGGAATGCTTCATCTCCCGGTTGCCATTGATCGCGGGCAAAGTGATGCCCGTTGGCCTCGAGTTCGATTGTTGGGAACACCATTTCCTTAATGTCCGCTCTACTTGCGGTTGTTCACCCATCGTATTGCCCTCCGGGTTCTCTTACGGATTAGCCGCCTTGCAGCTTGTCGTACCCCTGTCTTCGCCGCTTCCTCCGCCTTGCGTGCTTTTCGATCTCGGGATCGTACAAAGTCCTCCGTTCTCTCCCGCAAGGTTAGGTCGTAGCATACAATAAAGAAAACAATATAAATTCAAGAAATAGAGATACTTTGGAATGCGAAACTCCGACAACGGCGCCAATTCGACAGCTGTCGTTTAGCGTTCAAAATAAATTTATAACCTATTGCCCATCAGGCATAGCCAACGATAAGTATAGGGTCGATCCCACGAGGAGTTGGTGTAGCAATCTCTGATGTCACGATGTCACTTAAAAAGGATGAGAGTTGTGTAATTATCTTGATCACTATAGGTATGGCTAAAGTAACACGAAACGAACTCAAAGGAATATCAAATAATAAGACGAGTGCGGCTTGGGCAACAACCGTGAAGACGATTAACACTCGGTCCTAGGTGCAAAGGTTTTCTACATGACATGCATCAACCGGTTATAAGAGACATACGTCGTGACCCGGTTGTCACGCGTCACGCCCACGACGCACCCTCCAAATCTATCATTTACGTAAAAAAAGCGAGGGACACCCTATGCAAACTATCTAACCCGTAATGCCCACGCATGAGACACCTCAAGACATGCAAGCTCACAGCGGTAAGTATGATCTAGATGGACCCGTATTGGCAAAGGCGGTGCTATGACTACTCCAACTCGCCCACACCATCAGACTATTTGGGGTGCGGGACACCGACACCTTAATCCAATTATTACTTGCAACCCTCCCTTACCCACTATGTTATTTGCAACTAACACAACGAGTTTGGTTAAGTTATATATTACCCAGACCTAGTGCTTCGAACACACGCATGCGGATCGTAATGCCCTACTTAGACCTCTCGAGTTATATTAATCATGCTCCACTTAGTCACGCCCAAACCGTAATAAAGACTTAGCTAGACATAAAATAAATAAACATGCAATGCTTAATTGAAACCATAATTAAACGGAACCAACTTACTATTAATTGAGCGAAATAGAAGCATGAGCCCAAGTGTCACCGCAAAAACATCTGAATAGCAAATAAAAGTGTTTGCCACAAGGACTTAATGTATGTGGTCTGCTAGATGAATTTGATAATGAGAGTGAGAGTTGGACGCGGAAGAGACGCATAAGTCGCGCCTTCATCCATATATATAGGCCGAGAGAGGCTGACGATGGTAATGGCCCATGGGCTGGACAATCGGTAGGTTTTCCTTGTTAATCGGGCTCTTTCCTTGCCCAGACGGATCCGAGGTGATCTCCTCCGATTTCATGAGATTCGTGTCACAAGATCCTTTCCGGATTTAGCGAGATCCGCCTGGATCTCGCGTATCTTGCCCATTAGCTCTCCTCTGCCTCTCTTGCCTCCTTCTTCTTCTTGGGCTCTACTCGCCTTCTTCACTCCGCTGCCCATTAGACTACCCTTCCGGAGATTGAACTTATGCGATGCAGAAGGAGGTCACGCCGTGAAACGGAACAGCTCATGGAGTTTGAAGCCCGGTGTGAGCTAAGCTCGCTCGTGCCCTCGAGTGCATCGTATCTCTATTCACCCGCCAAGCAAGTTCCACTCCTTCTTGCCCATTTCGCCCGCCTTGTTCCTTGCGGACCAATGTGTCCTCCCGCACACAAAACACAACAAGAAAGACACAAAAGACTCGATCTAGACCTAGACAAGACACGTAAAAGAGCACAAAACTTGGGCTCGTCGAGACACCGCATTACTTGGCTTTCAAAGAAGCAACCGATTGTGGCGCCTCGGCGTGTGAAGCGAGTAATATGTAGCGACATCTTGGTGCGTATGTCATGCGATATGGCTTAGAAATCTATTGAGCAAGATGGAGCTAAAGCAACTAGGTGCAACCATGATTCAAGTTGACAACAAATCGCAATTAAGTTGGCAAGAACCCGGTGAACCATGAAAGAAGCAAACACATCGACGTTCGCTTTCACTTTATCCGAGATCATGTGAAGGAAGGAAGTGTGGAATTGGTGCATGTGGTGAGTCGGGATCAAGTTGCGGATATCTTCACGAAGTCACATCGAAAGTTCTTCTCGACAAATGCAAGAAGATGATTGACATGATGGATGGTAGAAGCATTTAAGTTTATGGGGGAGTTTTGTGAATAAACATAAATGTAATTTTTAGTGGATCTTAAATTTAGAAGTTAGTGGGAAAATAAAAGGTTAAGAGTTTTTTGTAGTTGAAAGGCCAAAGGGTGATATAGGAGATAGTTGTCTTTTATGGTTTTTAATTGAGTTTAATTGTTGGCATAGTAATGTTAAGTGCCTATATAAAGGTCTTGTTATTTTCATTTGAGTAGAGAACAAAAAAAGAGGAATACAAAATTTATATTTTTCTCTCCACAATCCATTTTAGTTTTTACAAGAAATAGGATCAACATTTCAATGATTTATACAAGTTGTTGTCAAAGGTGAATATGAATCTGTCATTGCTGGATGTAATTAGAAAATGTACTAGTGTACGTTAAATTCTTCAATGAATTGGTATCAGAGAAGATGAGGTTTGCCAATGATGAGAAGATTGTCATGTTTGAAGTGGTAAGTGCAGTTTCCCAGCAACAACTGCTGCTAAAGCAACCTGCCCAAGTAGTTTTATTATTGAAATTGCTTTGGGGAATGATAAATAGACTTCTGGAATGCATAACTTAGGGGTAGGTATTAACTTAATGTCGATTCCATTTTCAAACAACTAGATTGGGAGATATTAAACCTACTTGCATGTGCTTATAAATAGCTGCTACGTTTGTTTAGTATACTTAAGGGGTTATCGACATTTTGGTGAAAGTTGGTGAGTTAATTATCACCACAGATTTTGTTGTTTTGGATGTAGAGGATATGAGAGAACGAGAATGAGCATACTCAACTATTAAGAAGGCCTTTTATGATGACAACCAATACTTTAATTGGTGTGAGAATGGAATTTTGAAAATGACAATGTTGGGAAGGGAGAATATCTTTTCCATTTGTGATAATGATGTTATACCTTCTTCACCTTATTAAGACTTGTTCTTATCTTCGATTAGAATTGGTAAAGTAGCGGGCCGGTCAAGCCCGAAACTTCGTCGGGTTTTAAATTTTTTGGTCGGACCCAAAATTTTTCGTGCCTAAAATATGAAACCCAAACCAACCCGGGTGGGTTTTCATGACGAGCTTTTTAGATAATTTTTTAATATATAAAATTAATATTTTAAATTTAAAAAAATTAATTACTTAATTAAGATCTCATAACTCCTTAACTTAAATAAAGAATCAGTGATGAGAATATTTTGAGCTTACTTATTCTTAATTTCTTATGATAATGTGCTTCTTGTATATCTTGACCTATTTATGTATTCCTACGATGCTATTGTAATGCATTATAATTTTAATTCTTTAATTTAAGGAGAAAAAACTAGTAATTACAAATCAAAGATAAATGATATTATTAAACGTCAATCCCACTTATACGCATAAAATAATAGAAGAAAATAAATTAATTATACTGTAAATATTTAAGATCAAGGATTCAAAATAGATTTTACATACTATAAGGTCATTAATCATCAATGTATATATTTTTGGAGATCGGTCATTATTTTTTTCAGAATTTATTTTCCTGACCAGTGTGTGAATTAGTAAGAAAAATGTTATTATAAAAAATAAATAATTATATAAAATATAATTAATATTATTAAAAATTTATATATATGTATATTAAATAATATTATAAATATATATATTTAATAGAAATCGGACGAATTTTTATTTCAAACCCCGAGCTCTTTTGTTCAAGCCCGGTGAGTCCGGGTTTTTTAGGCGGGCTTTTTAGCTCAATTTTTTCGGACCTTTAATTTTGATGCCCAAACCACCCAAACCCGGGTACCGGGCGGGCTTTCAGTAGGGCTCATTTTCTTGGCTAATGTCGATGCTATTGATGCCTTGGTCGAGATTGCTTTCTTGCAGAGCAATATTCAAACCTATTTGCCGGGCCCGATGATGAGTAAGAACATCCTCTCGAAGAAAGTGTGGGGTGATGAAAGTAGAGGTGGGTTGATACGATATCAAAAAAAAAATTGACATCTTGTATGAAATTTTTCATATTGATCTTGTGATGAATCATTCTACATCGAAAATTGTGATATGAAAATTCCATACCGATACCATATAAAATTTTGTATACCAAAATTTAAGTATGTCATTTCATGTCTAAACTACCAAAATTTCAAAATATAATGCATACATATATACATATACATACCAAAATTGCATCAAATAAATATAAATAACATCATAGCAATTAATATACAGTCACACTTTCAAATTACTCATTGATTTTTTTTATTTTTTTTACTAAATTTAATTCCATCATGAATTCAGGAAGCTTTAGGGTCTTGACGACGATTCGAATACTAACTTTAGTAGAGGAACGATGGTGCACGGTGAATTACTCTTACCTTGGAGGTGAGGGAGCTTTTCTAGTTTGTAGTGGAGGTGAGTGACCTCGCTTAACTCCTTCAGCAGGACTATGCAAAATAAAGAACGAAAGATTTATTAGCAGTTGGTCATGACAAGGATGTCAGAAGGGGACAAATATATGCCAGACACTGGATTCAAGTGTGGCTCAGGTGAGAGGTATCATGCCAAGTTGTCCTGCCACCTAAAAGATGACATGATTGTTGATGGGATATGGCCCAACCGCCCAGTTTCACCGACAGCCCAAACGAAAGTGGGCTCGACGTTATGGATAGCCCATATGGTTAAGCGGCCCATCCTCTAAACCCCAACCAGCCTCCAAACCCTAATCGCCTCCACCCTACATGGGGCGAGGGATCCCTACGTCATGGAGGAAGAGTCCCTACATGGGAGGATCGATCCCGCCAATCGTGGATTGGGCACGCCTTTGTGGTCCCCGATATGTATAAATAGGGTTAGATCGACGGTAAAAGGGTTAGCAACTTATTGAATACTAGAGCTTTTAGCTACACTCACTGTAATCGAATCATAGTGAAAGTATTGAGGAATCATTCCTCCGTGGACGTAGACTTATTCTCGATTGAACCACGTAAAAGCCTTGGTGTTCTTTACTGCTTTACACAAATCTCGTATATTAACATACACTAGATTTATCATTGGCGCGGCCCGTGGGAAAAGCGAACAAAAAGTTTCGTTTTTCTACAATTTAATGGCGAGAACACGTGCAAACGCTAGCACCGCCGCCGATGCTGGCAACAACCGCGCGGATGACGATTAGGTGGTCACACAGCGTCGCGGGAAGGGGATCGTGGACGCCACCAGCGGCAATACGCCTGAGGGTTACATGGAGAACATTCCCATATACCCTCAGGATCGCCGCCCTAACGAGGAAGAAGATGTCGACCTCAACGCTAGTGAACAGGCGGTTCACCGGTCTCACGAAGTCCTTGGCCGAGCTTTGTCTGAGTTCCTCAATGCCAATCTCGGCCAATTCCAAAATTTTCTTCACCAGAGGACGAACGGAGCGGGACCTCTCGAGTGCCCGAACCGGTGATTACAGCGCCGAGGTCGCTCGCCCACCGGTGGTCAACGCCACCTCGCACACAGCCGAGAACGCGACATCAACCCGCCGCAAGTCAATCATCTCGCCGAGATGGTCGCAACCATTCACCACCATATCGCCCGCGAAGTCGCTCGCTACCTCGGCATGCCGCCTAGAGAGCCGAGCAAGATAGAAGAGAGGAGAGGCGGAGCCGAACTCCCCCTCGGAGAGCCGACAGACGCCGTCACCGGTCTCCCACCCCTCCAGAGGGAGATGGCAACGATCTTAGGGTTCGACCGCACGGAAGAATAATCTCCTTTCTGGAGAGATTCTCGACACGCCTTGCTTCGTGACGACAGTGGCACCCAACATCGCCGCCACGATGGCCTTGGGGACCCTCTCGACTTTCTCTTCGCCACACCACCAACATGGCGAACCAAGGAATGGAGGATTTCCATATGTAAAATCTTCCCGAGGTGCCGATCTCCAACGCCCGACGCGTTGGTTCACTCCGCCCGCCGTATCAAAGATACACCGCCTGTGATCTCATGGATCGCTTCAGTGGCGTTTCTACCAAAAGATGCCACCAACCGTAGGGAAAACATATGTTTAGCCTCGCCCGAGGATCTATCTTCGATATTTAATTCACCATACATTGATTATATTCCTAGCATGCGTCTATATAATTAATCGCAACACGTAGGGTTTTCTCGTGTTTACTGGATCCAAGAGGTCGATGGAACAAGATGAATGGATCGAACGGATCGGACTCGTGCTTTGACCTTCCGACTGTATCCGATTGCCCAATCTCCAACGCCGAGTGAGGACGATCTATGGAGAATGCTTCGGAAAATCACCCTTTGCTCTCTTTGCACAATTTTGAAACTCTCTCAATCGACTACGAGGGGTTGAAAATTCTAGGTTAATTATGTGAGCATTAACCAGACTTTATCTCATACCTTATATTTATAATGCACTACCTTAATCCCATATGAAAATTACCATAATCCTATATGGAAATTACTATAATCCTATATGGAAATTACCATACTCCTAGGATTATTACCATACCTCGTGATTATTACCATAATCTAATATGGAAAGGATCTATGCATATACCATAAATATAATTATATCCTTGTGGATAAAGAGAATAAAATCTCGCCTTAGAGAGCATAGATGGGCGCGATTTTCACACAAGCTAAAGGGCTGGATGGGCCACCAGGATCAAATGCAAGGAATAAAGATGGCCTCAAATAAATTAATTATCTTATGTTCAAATTTAACATAAATTAATTTATAAACATTCGATCATGCCACTAGAGAAAGAATGTTGACTTACCCTTTATTACCAAGTTGAGTCGGCTTGCACTTAGACATTACGAATCCTCGTGATTTAAGATATCGAACGTCCATTAATCATTTATAGCAATCTGATCGCTTAAAACGACATAACTTCATTTCCTTAAGTAGTACCACTCAACCTTATTATTGTACTTGAGCTAACTCAACCGCAGTGGTTTAGTACAATAAACCTTTTGAGCTCCTTAAGGGACGCCATCATCCTAAACGGATACGGTGACTGACATGTATAACTAGCGACATACAAGATCGCCATCACCCAAGATGCGGAGAATCTTGGTTAGAATATATAACCTCACCCATAACAAGTCAAAGTGATGGTCAAGAACTCATACTCACCTAATACCTTATCGAGGTTTAGATCATCGTAAGTCACCGAGATCTTGGTTCTTCACGACGGTCGACAGAAGAACACATCTCACCGTGATCCTTCAATACGTCGAGACGCATCAAAGATGACAAGCAACTAAGTCAAGTCACTTCTTATCTATATCGCAGCCTTAAACCGACAACTCGCCCTTGTTGTCTCACGGTGAACCTTTTATATCTCATTAAGCTTCGACAATCATATGTACTTCGTGATCTTCTACACACCGTATGATCTAACTTATATATGAGATAAGGGACATGATATATGCAATCAAGTATTCAATTCAGATAGGAGATTGTAATGAAGGTAACAGGAAACATTGTATACAAGCTCAACCAAACCGCCAAGATACAAATCCAACAATCTCCCACTTATACTAAAGCAAACTTTAGTATACAATGTGTCTCTACTAGCTATTACAAACAACCATCACTTTGCTTCTCCCACTTATACAAAAGTTTCCTTTCTAAGTGGGTGCCATCAAGCGCAATCCAAGTCCTCTAACGTGTCCATCGTAGACTTTTGCGGCGTGCTCTTCGTGAATGGATCCGCTAGATTTTTCGTCGTATCAATCTTTTCAATCAAAGACGTCACCTCGCCTAACGATTTCGTATGTCATGGTACTTTCTCTCTATGTGTTTGGTCGCTTGTGGGTCCGTGGTTCCTTCGAGTTTGCCACATCGCACCGAGTTATCACAAGAAACTATGATACTCTTGGGCAAACCAGTACCACATCTAGATCCACGAGGTAGTTCTCGAACCATACAGCCTCCTTAGAAGCCTCCAAAGCTGCTACATATTCGCTTCCATGGTAGAGTCCGCAATGCATCGATGCTTTGCACTCCGCCAGATACGGCTCCACCTCCCAAGGTAAACACATAGCCCGAGGTCAATTTTTCTCATCACGGCCGCCTTTGAACCGAAATCAGATAACCCAAAGGCATTAGACTATCTCGCATGGTAAACTAGCCTATAATCTCGAGTCCTTTCGTGTACTTGAGTATATGCTTTACCGCAATTCAATGAGCTTGTCCGTGGTTAGATCGATATCTAGCTACTATGCCTACCGTGACAGAAGATATCGGGCCTCGTGCATAGCATTGCGACATGAGACTTCCTACGGCCAAGCGTGAAGGAACTTGTCTCATTTCCTCTATCTCCTTTGGTAAATATAGGTGATCAAGGTTTTAGATAAAGGAACGCCATGTCCGAAAGGTAGCAATCCTTTCTTGGCGGTCCCATACTAAACGAGTAATCACAGATCAATGTAAGACGCCCGAGATAAGCTCAACATTTTCTTCTTGCGATCTCAGTAAACCTTGATCCCAAGAATGTACGCGATCTCCTAAGTCTTTCATTTGAAACCGATCGATAGCCAACTCTTTACGCCTCGATAATGTTTCACGTTGTTGCTAACTAGAAGGATGTCATCTACGAAAGTGCAAGAAATACCACATCACCGCTGACATCTAACCAATACACACAACTCGCTAGCAACGGGTAAATCCATAGACTTTACTACCTCCAAAGCGTAAGTTCCATGATCGGGAGGTTCGCTTAAGTCCATAAATGGACTTAAGCTTCCATACTAGATGCTCTTCACCCTTTACCACATAACCTTCGTGTTGCTGCATATAGATGTCTCTACCTTCCTCAAGGTAACCGCTTAGAAAAGCGGTTTTAACATCCATTTGCCAAACCTCCAGTTCAGCTGGGCTATGGCTAGAAGAATTTCGATGGACTTGAGCATTGCTACAAAGTAAAAGGTTTCATCGAAATCGATGCCCTCAATCTGAGTGTACCCTTTCGCCACAAGCCCGGCTTTGAAAGTCGAAACCTCCATCGGAATCTCTCTTCCTCTCAGATATCCACTTACTACCTACGGCTTCCTTGCCATCCGGTAGAGGTGTATTTTCACATACATCCATAGCCGTTATGGACTCCATTTCTAAGTCCATAGTGTGCCATGATCTGCATCAATATCTTGTATCGCCTCAGATGTCCATGGGTCGATTATCGCTCGCTTTTTCCGGGACTAAATCCAAAGATTCACCCACGAACATAAATCGCCGGGTCGACGAACAACCCTCCCACTACGACGAGGTTCTACAACACAATGGCAACGGGTGCAGTAAACTTGTGGTTCTCTATTTTGCACAACTTGTCGGGTAGGTACCACTTGTACGGTCGGTATCTCTAGTGGAACCTCGACCCACTTCAATTTCTTAAAGTATCCGTGTCGATCCTCCCACTAGACTCGACATCTCGCACCTTCGCCTAATCGGTGGTGGAATACGATCTTCTTCTAATTCTTGAATAATGATTTCAACTTTGGACTTATGATTTTTCATATAATCTCTTCTAAGAATCGGGCATTAGTGCTAATAATGACCTTCCGATCCTTAGACTATAGAATAAACCACCTTCGCTCCTCTAGATAGCCAATAAACAACCTTTGCGCCGATCTAGCCTCCAACTTGTCGCCCTTCTTGTTCAAAGACATGTGCCGGATCGCCCCATATCCTTATGTGGCTTAAACCAGCTTCGCGCCCAAACCACAACTCGAAAGGGTCTTTTCGATCGACTTGACGGTACTAGATTTAGCAAGTATGCCGCCTCTAAGGCATACCCCGTAACTAAATAGGCAATGTTGCATAGCTCATCATTGATCTAACCATTTCTAAAAGAGTCATATTTTTCGCCCGACACACCATTTTGTCAGAGGTGCCCGTGAAGGCTACCGGAGGTAATCCCACACTTCACTAGATAGTTCATAAACTCACATCGAGGTATTCGCCACCGCGATCGAACGCAGCGACTTGACACTTTACCCAGCTTCGCTCCACCTCCGCCTTAAACTCTTTGAATTTCAAAGCATTCTGACTCATGGACGAAGCAGTATACGATCCGCATTCTTGAGTAATCGCCAATGAAAGTGACAAAATACTGCATTCTCCACGAGCTTGTGTGGACATCGGTCCACACAGTCGAATGGACTAACTCCAACATTTCTTTGGCTCTATAACCCTTCGCTTTGAAGGGTCCGGTCGACATCTTACCTTCTATACAGATTCGCAGACCGGAATGGAGTAACCGTGAGATTACCCAACGCCCATTCTTAGCCGCCTTGGATCCTATTTAGATGATGTGACCTAATCTAAGATGCCGAGAAAAGTAGTGTCATCTTGCAAAGAAAACTTTCTCTTTAGGGTTTGATGAAGATGCAACATAGTTATAGGTATTATGTTTCATGTAAATAGTATAAAGCTTAATTATATAACGTACAACATAGATAACTTCGCCATTTCTTATGATAGAAACACCACTATCAAAAATAATGTAATATCCATGAGTAACAATTCAAACAGAACAAGGTTTCACGAAAATCCGCACATATAAAACGCCTTTAAAACTAAAACTGCTTTTCTCAAACATAAAGTAACATCTCCAACTGCAACGGCCTCGACTCTGCCGCTGCCCATAGAGATCGTTATCTCACCATCAAACAGCCTCCCTTGTCCGCAGGAACCCCGCAAGTGTAACAAACATGATCGCCATGCTGTATCTACTACCCAAGAATGGGTAGAACAAGTCGCTAAACATGTTTCGCTATTAAAGCAAACGACGACTCGAGCCTCGAACATAGGGCACTTAGCCTCCAATGCCCAATCTTACCGCACTGAAGCACTTGCCCTTCTCCTTCGCTTCTTCTGCCTCCTGGCGCCCATGTTCTTGCTTCCATTACTCCCACTATTTCCTTGCCTCTACCACCTTTGGTGCCCTTTTCTTTCCCATTTTGCAACGGAAAATTTGGGCCCTTAGATGCGCTTAGCAAGAGCATGTGCTCCTTTTCCCATAACTCCTTCCGCAAAGAACGAGATCATTAAGCAACCGACTAAGTGTAAACTCGGTCTTGCTCATGATCGCATTCACGCCGAAAGTTCTCAAAAGACTTCATAAAGGTATTGAGGATGATATCGACTCAGCCATCAATACCTCCTCCCAACCGATCAAGACTATCCATGAGACGAGTCATGGGAGACATGTTCATGGACCGAACTTCATTCTTCCATCTTACACGCCAAGATTTCTCTCATTGTGTGGAAGGATCGTCCGATCCGACCGCCCAAACTTACCTCGAGACTGACCAAATATCACCGCTACCATCGATCGATGTTGCACTGCAAGCCTTTGGACATAGTAGTCATCATATAGCATTTAGCCATATTGTTTGACTTATTCCAAAGTCCGCTTGACTCGCCGCTCATTAGTCAACGCGCCGAAGTGGCATCGAGTTTAGGTAGTGAGAACAAACATGTGTTCTTCAATGATAAGAACATATTCCATGTTTCGCTTCCACCGATAAAATTGTGACCGATAACGGATTTGTGCGAGCATATTGATTATCGGCGTAAGAGACATATCTCAAACGATAATGTAAACACATAAGCATACGATCGCATATAATTCGTGAATAATAATATTGTAACCTTTGATAAAACAATATTAATTGAAACCTCCAATCGCCCAAGGAATCCCACACGCAAGCCACGCGTGTGGACGCTACACGAACCCCGACTGCACTAAAATATACCTTTAGTCGCTTAATTTCAATCCATGTCAACTTATCCTTATGACAAATGAAATTAACGATTGACCTTACTGACCACATCACTATCACAAGAAGGACTTCGGGAAGTTGTACTTGAGGTGATGTTCAAGCAATGACCACAATTTTAACAAAGTTAGAATGAATTCTTAGAATTGGCATACTCACTCTGACCATACCGCTTCCCATTCAAATTTTTTGTTATCTCTTTTATATCTATCTCTAGAGAACTTATGAAAATCGCACACGTAAGCTACGCTGTGGATCGCCACACACGAAACTCCCACTTTCAATAGATTTAAAAGTTTTATTTAGAAATCTCATCTAACAAACTTATGATAAATAAAAGCAAGCAAGCCACGCGGGTGGACGCCATCACAAAGGCCTCACTTTGTTTAGAGATAAAAAGTGGAGGTCTTGACATTTTAATTTGAAAATTAATTTGTCGGGTTGCTTGCTTAGTCTTTTTATTCAAAAGGTTTGTCCATGCAGATCACGTAATCCCAGCATGCTTTTCTATAGAACTCAACATGTAAAACATGCTCGCAGTAATTCTAAAATATGCTTGATAAACGCGATAAACCTAGCATGCTTACTATGCGCATCCAATTACGTAAAACACTTAAAGGTTTGTCAACGTAATATAAACATACATAGCATGCTATTGCATTATTTAAACATCCACGACATGCATATGAACGATAAAATAAAATAAAATGTTCATCGCGCTCCAATCGTGAAACCCGCACATTCATGTCTAATCTATTACATAGATTTACAAAGCATGTAATTAAACTTGAAACGGCCTCGCGCACCGCACGCATCGGATTCAACAATGGGCCTCGCGTGCATGGGCACGGACCGAAAATCTGGTTGGGCTGAAAACGGGTCCGGGCCGGGTCGGCCCAACTTGGGCCGGGCCGCTAGGGCAAAGCCCACCGCTGCCACCTTTGCGCGCGCCGCCTCGTGTTCTCGCGGTTACTCGCGGTCGCTAATGCGACCGAGACCCGCCGAGCACGCTGCAGGGTTACGCCCGAGCGCCGAACATCTTCCGAGAGATGTCGCCGCCACGTCGAAACTCGCGATCGCTGAAGTTCGCTCGCAAGCGCCGGTTTCGCGCGGAACACGCCGCCTGCCGCCCGCTAGCTCGCCGCCCGCTGTTGCCGCGTCGAATTCGCGACCACTCGCCGCCGCGTGGCGCCTGGGGATCTCGTGGCTAACGCACGCCTGCCGCCGCGCCTCGCGATCGCCTCGCGATCGCGAGGCTCGCCATGAAACCGCCTGTGGATTGCCGAGACCGCTTTTCCCGTCGTTTCGCTCTTCGCTCTTTCGCTCGCTTTTTCTTTTACGTATAAGATTTATAGAATAAAATCTAATCTAACCACGGATTTTCTCGTGTAAAACAAAACCCAATAAAACAAAAACGAGCCACGATGAACCATGATCCACAATTAATAAAACGCACGTAATAATCAAACGTGATTAATCCAACAGAGCCAAGATTCTCGATCCTGTGCTCTGATACCAATTGTAGGAAAACATATGTTTAGCCCTCGCCCCGAGGATCTATCTTGGATATTTAATTCACCATACATTGATTATATTCCTAGCATGCGTCTATATAATTAATTGCAACACGTAGGGGTTTTCTCGTGTTTACCTTTGGATCTGAAGAGGTCGATGGAACGAGATGAATGGATCGAACGGATCGGACTCGTGCTTTGACCTTCTGGACTGTATCCCGATTGCCCAATCTCCAACGTCGAGTGAGGACGATCTATGGAGAATGCTTCGGAAAATCACCCTTTGCTCTCTTTGCACAATTTTCAAACTCTCTCAATCGACTACGAGGGGCTGAAAATTCTATGTTAATTATGTGAGCATTAACCTAGACTTTATCTCATACCTTATATTTATAATGCACTACCTTAATCCCATATGGAAATTACCATAATCCTATATGGAAATTACTATAATCCTATATGGAAATTACCATACTCCTAGGATTATTACCATACTCGTGATTATTACCATAATCTAATATGGAAAGGATCTATGCATATACCATAAATATAATTATATCCTGTGGGGTAAAGAGAATAAAATCTCGCCTTAGAGAGCATAGACGGGCGCCGATTTTAACACAAGCTAAAGGGCTCTGACGGGCCAAAGACGAGGATCAAATGCAAGGAATAAAGATGGGCCTCAAATAAATTAATTATCTTATGTTCAAATTTTAACATAAATTAATTTATAAACATTCGATCATGCCACTAGAGAAAGAATGTCGACTTACCCTTTATTACCGGGTTGAGTCGGAGCTTGCACTTAGACATTACGAATCCTCGTATTTAAGATATCGAACGTCCATTAATCATTTATAGCAATCGATCGCTTAAAACGATTAATAACTTCATTTCCTTAAGTAGTACCACTCAACCTTATTATTGTACTTGAGCTAACTCAACCTCGCGTGGTTTAGTACTATAAACCTTTGAGCTCCTTAAGGGACGCCATCATCCTAAACGGATACGGTGACTCGATCTGAGATAACTAGCGTGACATACAAGATCGCCATCACCCAAGATGCGGAGAATTGGTTAGAACATATAACCTCACCCATAACAAGTCAAAGTGATGGTCAAGAACTCATACTCACCTAATACCTTATCGAGGTTTAGATCATCGTAAGTCACCGAGATCTTGGTTCTTCATGACGGTCGATAGAAGAACACATCTCACCGTGATACTTCAATACGTCAGAGACGCATCAAGATAGACAAGCAGCTAAGTCAAGTCACTTCTTATCTATATCGCAGCCTAAACCGACAACTCGCCCTTGTTGTCTCACCAGGAACCTTTTATATCTCATTAAGCTTCGACCAATCATACGGACTTTCGTGATCTTCTACACAATCGTATGATCTAACTTATATATGAGATAAGGGACATGATATATGCAATCAAGTATTCAATTCGATAGAGATTGTAACGGTGGTAACAGGAAACATTGTATACAAGCTCAACCAAACCGCCAAGATACAACCAACATCAACAACCATCATCCGACCGCCACTATCCGCCATGGGCTAGACGAGACGATGTCAAATTTCGTCTCACGGCTCATCAAGGAATCTCTCAAGATTGATGATAGTAACGATCAGAAATCATCAATGCGTTCAAAATGTGATCCGACCTGGCGATCGAACAAAGAAATCACTGGAGAAACCAAAGACGTAGTAAACTTTGAACCCGGTGGACAACTATGTCAGCGGGGACGAGTCGATCGGAAGAAAAGGAGATCCAGGATGAAAGAGGGTTGAACGAAAGCCCGGATGACCAAGGTCGAGGCGCCGATCGTCAAGTGCCTTGAGAGAATCAAAAGGGCCCGATGGAGTCCGTGCTCTGACCCGCCAAACCCTCAGCGGTAACGCCTCGTCCGCTTCAAATCGAGGGCGGAGATATTCGAGCTCCACGCCGAGCTCTTCCCGAAGCCCCCTCCTATGAAAGGAGGATCTAAGAAGAGGTCAACGGAGGAATATTGTGACTATCACCAAGGGTATGGTCACAATACCGAAGATTGCAGAAACTTGGGCTCGCAGATTGACGAGCTCGTCAAAGGAGGAGCGCTTAAGAAATACCTCGACCGACCTGGGTCGGGGAACAAGAAGCGCAGAGGAAAGAATGAAAGTGGCAACAACTGCGGGCCGATCTCGACGACGACCCAGCCTGAAGACGATGAGGACGAAGGTCCCAATGCGATGGAGCAGGTCTACACCATTATCGGACTGCCCATAGGAACGACGAGGTCGTTGTTGAAAAATGAAGCTCGGAGGCCGACCCCCGAGGAGCCGAAAAACAAGCGACTTCGGGATGGTGAGAACATCGTGTTCTCCAAAGATGACCCGGTGCCCAAAATGATGCCCCACCAAGATGCCATCACGATACAAGCCGTGGTGGGCAACAAGAACGTCCACCGGATCTACATCGACATCGGTGCCTCCGTCAGCATTATCTTCCAGAACTGTCTGGATAAACTCGAGGTCGGAGGAATTCAAATACATCCCGCACCATCCCAGTTATGAAGCTTCACTCAGGAGGCGGTTCAACCCAAAAGTATAATTACCCTTCCGGTTACCGTAAGACGTGCTCCCAGGTCGGTCACAAAGGCCATTCAATTTTTCCTGGTCCAAGCTCCCTCTCCGTACAACATCATTCGGGAAGAGATCGCTATACGCCACCAAAGCCGCCCCGCTCGGTGTACCACTCACCATCAAGATACCCACCCCGTGGGGTGCTAACATCCAGGTGACCAAACGCAGCCCAAAGAGTGCCTACGAGTCTCAACCCAAGATGTAGCCTTACCGTGCCTAGCAATTACGTAACCCTCGTGTCGACACCCTGTGACGACGAATCGAGAACCTTCAACTATGTGACGACGATCCCTCCAAAGTCGTCAAGGTCGGCACCCAGGGTCCAAATGATATTCGACAGCATGTCAAGCAGCTTCTAAGGGAATATAAGGATGTGTTCGCGTGGTCCCCACTCGACATGACCGGAGTGTCACCCGAGCTCATCACTCATCGCCTCAACATCGACTTGGCTACCAAACCAGTCCGACAGAAGAAGAGAGCTTTCGCGGCAGAGCGCAGCCAGGTCATAAGAGACGAGGTGACTCGACTCCGGGAGGCCAAGATTATGTTCGAGGTCAAATACCCGACCTGGATGGCTAACCCAGTCGTAGTCCGAAAGCCAGGAGGAGGGTGGTGCATGTGCGTTGACTATACCGACCTCAACAAACACTGCCCAAAAGATTGCCACCCCCTCCCCGATATTGACAAGAAGGTGGAGGCACTGGTAGGCTACGAGATCTTCAGTTTCCTAGATCTGTACAAAGGATACCACCAAGTCCTGATGAGCCCGGAGGACGCCCCAAAGACAGCGTTTATCACCGATTTCGGTGTCTCACAGATCGAAGATGCCTTTTCGCCCGAAAACGCCGGAGCTACCTACGTGAGGATGGTGGACGCAATATTGAGAGAACACATAGGGGAAATTGTCGAGGTCACGCCAACGATATCGTAGTCAAAAGTCAAAACGAGAGTGCGCCGACGACCTTTAACTATCCTCCAGCCTCCTCAGTCGGCCAACCTCAAGCTCAACCCCGTAAGGTACATTCATGGTGAAGACGGGTAAATTCACTCGATGCTGGTTTCTCAAGAAGGCCTCAAGACAAATCCCACTAAGGTGAAAACAAGGCTTGACATGCAAGTGCCAAAGACCATCCCCGAGATCCACAACTCACCGGTGTCTAGCCGCCTCGCAGATTCTTATCTCGGCCGCCGAGAAGCGACTTCCTTCTTTAAGATCTTGAGAGAGCTCCGACCGCCTTGGCGGAAGAGCACCACGCCGCCTTCACATAGCCGAAAGAGTATCTCACGACCGCCCACTGACCGCCCGAAAGAAGCGCGCTCCTTTCTTTATATTTGGCCGCTGGATGAGGCAATCAAGCGGCATTGGTGCGAGATGAGGTCGGCAAACAACTTCCCATCTACTTCATCAGCCGAGCTCTCAAAGGGCCAAAAACAAGGTACACCACTTGAGAAACTAGCGTAATCGTGAACGCCAAGCGACGCCTCCGACCCTACTTCCAAGCCCATTCAATCGTGTATCGATCGAGTTACCTCTAAGACAAGTCTTGTCAAAACCGGAGTCATCGGACGTATAGCCAAGTGGGCACTGGAGCTCGGCGAGCATGACATTTCATACACCCCCAGGCCGGCGATAAAAGGGCAAGCTCTCATTGACTTCCTGGTAGAGGCCAAATTTACTGAGGTCGATCCTACCAGCGAGGTCACTCCGACCCCAGCTCCCACAACGGGGGAATCTGACCTCGACATACCTGAAGGCTGCTGGCAGATGTACGTGGATGGAGCCTCATGTAAAACAGGTAGCGGAGCGGGCATACTGCTCCTCGGTCCCGAGAATCAGGAGGTAACCTACGCACTTCGATTTTTCTTCCCGACCACGAATAACGAGGTGGAGTATGAAGCCCTAATTTCGGGACTCCGCCTTGCCAAAGAGCTGAAAATAGAGAAGATCCAAATCTTCGGAGATTCCCAGGTGGTGGTCAACCAAGTCCTTGGAAAGTACGAGGCCAAAGAGGATAGGATAAAACGGTACCTTGAGAAGACTAAGGAGATCTTGACTCTTTCGTGTATTCCACAATTCATCTTATTCCACGAGGGAGAATAGCCAAGTCGACATCCTCGAAGCTAGCGTCATCAACAAACCCACCTGGAAGAAGTCCATTCGAAGCATCAGAGTCCCACATCGGCCTCATCACCGAGATAGAGCCGAACCGATGTCTCCCATAAAGGCCTACCCGGAAGATGGCGACTACCTCAAGATCGGCCAAGCCAAAAAGATGATGGCGAATCCCAAAAGTACTCACACACGAGGGCACTCTCAGAAGTCTTATCTCCAACCCTCCCGAGGTGCCTCGGGCCGTAAGAGGCGGACTACGACTCAACGAGATCCACAGAGGGTCTTATGGAAGTCACATCGGGTCGCGAGCTCTCTCAAAGAAGACGCCGAGATCGGGATATTACCGCCCACCTCATCCAAGATTCGCCAAGCTCGCAAAAGTGTCCGGCCGCCTTCACTCACACGCCAAGTTTACCCTGCATCGATCCGAGTAGCCTACAGAGTCCGTGGCCTTCATGCAGGGGATCGACATCGCTGGTCCGCTCGACCGAGCACCGTGTCGCCTTCGATACTTAGTCGTAGTGTAGACTACTTCACAAATGGATCGAGCCGAGCCACTCGAGCCTCACAAGGTGAAGATTCGGACTCGTGTGGAAAAACATAGTTTATCGCCAAGCATACCGCATATTTTGATCTCGACAACGGCACCCAGCTCGTCGACAAAATTTCAAGGAATGGTGTGAAGAGCTCCAGACACAACGCTTCACCTCGGTCACACACCCGCTGCAAATGGTCGACCGAGGTGACGAACCGCACGATCGCATAAGGATCGAAAAGAGGTTAGACCGAGCTAAGGGTGATTGGGTTGAAAATCTCCTCAAGTCCTCTCGTCCCACAGACAACACCCTGACTCGCATGGAGAAACCCCTTCACTTGGTCTACGGATCGAGGTCATCATACAAAGTGAGATCGGCGACAAGCCCGCTGCATTTTCACTTCGACCGAACGACAACGGGAGGACCCACGAGTCAACCTTGATGCTCTTGAGAAGAACGCGAGCTCGCCTTCATAAACGAAGCCAAATACAAGTGCCGTGTCGCACAAGACTACAACAAAAGGGTAAAAGCCTCCACACTCCAAGTAGGCGACCTCCCTACGAAATAATGAAGCCATGAGAGCCGAGCGCCTTAACAAGCTAGATCCGACATGGGAAGGTCCATACCGCTGCTCAGAGGACCTCGCAAAGGGGCCTATAAGCTTGCTCACCTATCCGTGCACTTATCCCCCGAACCTGGCATATCACTCATTTGAGGAGGTACTTTACATAGCTTTGATTTCAGATCAGCATCATGTTAGTCCTCTTATCGCTTTGCTGAAGTACGATGTTGTTTACTTATTTAATAAAACATTTGTTTTCTAATGAGTATTCCACATCGCCTCATCTTATATCTATGTGAACATCCGCTCGATAAACCACAATTTACCTTCAAAAGGGACGCCTTAAGAGAGAACATACTGAGACTACTCATTAATTTGAACGCTACATGTAAAGCATACGACTACTCATTAATTTGAACGCTCCATGCAAAGCATACGATTACTCATTAATTTGAACGTTTACATGCAAACGACATCCAGATCGGATCTCTCTAATTTATACCCCTTTATTTGGGAAGATATACACTTTTGTATACAGTCTAAATACATTTACAACTAGAAACCAAGTCCTAAGCTATATTTGTACCTCTCGAGGGGGGAAATATACACACTGCACAAAGTCTAAATACATTTACGACTAAATACAAAGTCCTAAGCTATATACAATTCATTCGGGCTTCCGAGCTCCACCTCGCCGAGTCTGGATAAAACTACACCAATTCGAAACAAAATCCTCGTGTCGGCGATGAATACCCGGGATGAAATCGGTGCCTTCCACCCAATCGACAAGGTCGGCGCCACCACGGCCTACTCCACCACACTTTGGACAAAGCGCAGATGAGTACCGACCAGTGGGGAACTCGTGACCGAGGTCGATCGCGACCGTGAGCTTGCCGCCCGACCTGTGGTTACGACCCGCTCCTCGACTGTTGTCCTTCCTGCCGACCGACGGCCTCGCCTGCTTCGCCTCCCGCCGAAGAAGGCCGCCCCGGTCGCCTCCCGCCGTGCTCGGACCAAGTAATCAAGCACTCGCATGGTCGATTAACCCCTTCGGTTCTTCAACTATTGCACCACCGGGCCGGTCGTAGCTCATCGCGGGTGGGGCATACGCCGCCATGGACGAGCCCGCACATCCGGAGGTATTTGACAAGGATTCGAGGCACTTTGAAATTTCACCGCGAGGCCCTCCTCATCCCTTAGCACCATACCCCGGCAAGCAAGCTCGCACTCGGTCATCGGCCTCGGATATGGTGACGCCACCATATCGGTGGATCATCTCTTCATATTCTGCATGCTCCTCCGAGATCCGAGCAAGCTTCTCCATCGCCAGCCCGAGATGCTCCTCACATTGCATTAGGCGCCTAAGTCCGCCCCCCAGACTTCGAGATGTATGATTTTTAACTTTAAAGTCTCATTCTCACCTGTAGGTGGGCCACCCACGCTCACCTCTTGCAGGCTTCATCTTCGCCGCGATGATGCCGAGCTAGTGTCCATGTTGGCCAAAACTGGTCACCAGCAGATCGGCTTCTCCAAAATAGCACCTCCTCGTCCTTCTCACCAAGGCACCTCGAGCCTCTTTAGCTTGGTCAACAAGTCATGATCGAGTCCAAGGTATTGAGAAGTGAGTGCTAAAATAAAGGGACAACACACATTTCGTAAAGTTGTAACTTTTATTATTCAAAAGTGGAAATTTTACAAGGCTCAGATCCTATCGATCCCGCAAATCACCTATTACATCAGTCCACCGACCAGCTCTTTTGCCGGACTCGCGGCCGCCTCGCCGCTCTTGCCGCGGTCGACCCCTCGGAAGGAAGCTCTAAGCTCGGCTCTTCCTCCTCCGCCGTCCCGACCTCACGAGAAGCTCCCTGGCTCGTAATCTTCGCCCTCCTCAGCATCGGGCAATGCCTCAATCGTCGAGGAGGAGCTGGACGCCAAAGCCTCCAAAGACAGTGGAAGGACCCAACCCCGAGATCACCCGCATACGCTTTATTCAGCTCCCGGTGGCGACCTCGACCCAACCATGCATGACCTTGTCAAAGTCAGGCATGGCGGCCGCCAACTCCTTCAGATGGTTGATAAGCCTCATTTTTACATGATTTATAAGTGCTATATTCGCTTCGTTTCTAAATGATAAGTGATCTTTGAGTTGTCTTTTGATATATTTATGTTTACCTTGAAGATATTATGCCATGTGTATTTCATGTCATTTTAGCATAGGTTTTAATGTCAAAAGGTGGATCACGATAAAGAGGAATCAATAGCCCTACCGTGAGCTCATGCAAGAACCGCTTGAAAACGACGTTGAATATGAGATAATGGATTTGAAAAATATGGATGTAAAATTTGACTATGTTAAAGAGCATCTCGATAGGAGTCCGTAGGCGCAAACGGATCACAATTCGGAGTCCGGACGAGATAGAACGGAGCGAAACGGCGAAGTTGCGCGCGCAGGGAATTATGCCTCGCGAGCCAAGCTCGCGACCTAAGGTCACGTGCTAGGTCGCGAGGATGAGCGAGATTTCAGCAATTTTGACGCTCACAACCTTCTTTCGCGTGAATGGCTCGCGAGATAAGGCGCCTAGGGTTGCGTGATTTATTTATATACGCATACATCAAGCATGAATTGGAGTGGGATTTGGACGAGAGTTTTGGGGAATTGATTCAGAGTCAAAATAGGATTGGGGAATTGATCCAGAGTCAAAATAGGATTGGTGAATTTACGAGAAAAGGGAGCTTGGGTTTTATTATAAATAGGGAGATAGATCAGTAGTTAAAAATATCATTCTAGAGCAGAACACAAATTCTTCATTATTTTCTTTCGCAAGTTCTTTTCCCGTTTAAATTTAGTATAGCTTTTACTTTTAGTATTTTCTTTCCAATTTCATAGTTTAGTATTAGAATTCAGAATTTCTTCCGGATTCAAGTCGCTACAATTGTTCTTCGTGGATTCTTACGGTTTTATCTATCTATCTTAATTTATGCTTTCTTTATTTATTTATTGTTTTGTTATTTTAATTATGCGTAGCTAAAGTTCGTATTGATCCTAGGGTTTGTATGTCTAACTAGATTTATATAATTAATCTGTTGATACTGTTTTGCCATCCCATTCATGATTTATAATTCTTGGGCTTTAATTCTCATGTGTTGGTGTCTCGATCAATATTAATGCATGTTAGTTATGTGATTGATGTCCGTATCGAATTAATTGCATAATCGATATCTTGAATTTATAATACGGTTTTTGCTTCGAGACCGACGGAGATAGGTGAACCAGAGGAGGTTAAATCTTGTGTGCTTTTGGTAATTAGCTTACTTTCTCGAGACCGACGGAGATAGAGTTTAGGCTAACCTACTACTATAGGTCATTCTGGCGGAAACTATAGTTACATTAGTCATCCTTCATCCGAATGTGGATTAAATTGGTGAAAAGATTAATAGTTAATTGTGTGAATCGGTTAGGTTATGTACATCCCTAGGATCGCCTTTCATATCTCGATTTTATTCCTATCTTTATTTTCGAGTCTAGTTTTATAATATTCTCTCGATATTTTGTTGCTCAAAAATAATAAAGATTCTGTGTTGATTATTCGCCGTGTTCTCGAGTCGCAATCTCGTGGATACGATATATATACTTCTTTGCTTTACTATCAATTTATTTGGTATGAATATTAGCGATCAAATTTTACGCCGCTGTTTGGGACCCTTAGATTGCATAGTGATAATTTTATGAATTGTAGTTATTAATTCTGCATTTTTAAAAATAAAAATAGAAAAAAATATATATATATATATATTTCGTGTTCGCTTCGATTTGACTTTTTTTTTATCTCACGCTAGCAGCATGATTACAAGATCCCAAAGGAAAGAAATCATTCCATCGATCTCGAGATCGATGATCATATAAGAGAGAAAGCCGAGAAAGAACACAACAAGAAATGGCAGATAGATGCCCCAAGTCCCGATCGGATGGCGAGATGGAGGCGATGTCGGAAAGAATGCAACGCCAACCGGCGTTGAATAATCGACGGGCCTGTTTGGTGAAGGAGCACAGCCCATACCGCTCAACCACATGTATAGACCACCTACGGATCAGTTCCAAGGTGGAGGATGGGGGCTGAACGTCAATGCTAATAATTTTGAGCTAAAACTTGCCCTCATCGGCATGATCCAAGCGGAGCAGTTTGGGGGAGGGGTCAGTGAAGACCCCAACGCGCATTTAGAGGCATTCCTTGATATATGTGATACTATCAAGCAGAATGGAGTGCCAGCTGACGCCATCCGGATGCGGATGTTCATATTTTCACTGCGGAGTCAGGCGAAAGAGTGGTTCAAAAGTTTGGATAGATCAAGAATCACCACATGGGAGCAATTGTGCGAGAAATTCCTGTCTAAATACTTTCCACCTGCCAAGGCTCAGAAGATCATTGCCGAAATCTCCCATTTTTCACAATTGGGAGATGAATCATTATTTGAAGCCTGGGAGCAATTCAAAAACCTGCTCCGCAAGTGTTCACAGCATGGGTTTTCACCTGAGCAACAAGTAACACAATTTTATAGTGGACTCAATGCTAACACCCGTAGTATTGTTGATGTGTCAGCCGGAGGATGCCTTCTCAATAGAGGAATAGATGAAGCATTGAGAATTATTGAGGAGATGACATCCAATAGCTATCAATGGCCGATGGAGAGGCAGCCGATCAGAAGAGTGGCCGCTGCCGAGTTGGATAACAGATATGATGATTTGTTAGAGAAGTTCACAACTCTGCAGAAGGAGTACGAAGCCGAGAGAAAAGGGCAAATGACTATGGCCATGGCGCAGAATATCGAGGAGGTTCAATTTTTGAACCAAAGGAGTAATGGTCAAGGGAATCAAAGTGGGAATCCACCCTATCATCCCAACAATAGGAATCATCCCAATTTTTCTATGCCAATGCACGTAATGCTCAAAGAACCACCACCGGTTTTTTGTTAATAATGGAATGATTGTGGAGCCCAAGAAGCCGAGAGCTCAAGAGATGATGCAACAACTGTTGGCAAGCAATCGCAGATAGCAACGAGTCACCAACAAATTGTGGCTCAACAAAATATTCAGATCCAAAGACTTGGGAATAGGATGAACGCCTAGAGAGTACAACAACGCCATCAACAATACGGTGATAGCCCTGGAAAACAAGTGAAGATGATTGAGAACCAAGTGGCAAGGATGACCAATGAAAGAGCCGAATGCACAAGCGGCAATTCCCAAGTAATACCGAGCAAAACTGAAGAATCACACTCCTCCAAATCAATGCAATGCGATATATTTGAGGAGTGGAGCTTCATATGAAAATCATCCGAGAATCAAGGAGATAAGCAATCCAAAGGAAGAGAGTGTCACATGAGAGAATGGCGAAGAGACATCGCGAAGGAAGGAAAAGGGTGAACATGCATGCAAGTTTAAAACGCGAAGGACGAGCCAACACTCCCAAAGCCGATACCCATTTCCTCGGTAGATTGGGAAAACGAAATACGATGAGGAGTTTACCCGATTCAAGGAGATATTCCAAAAAGTGAACATTAATATACCTCTTTTGACGCGCCGTAAACATGCCCGGACACGCCAAATTTTTCAAAGATGCATGGCGAATAAAAGAAGTTGGGGAAATTTGACAAGATCAACCTCTCCGAGGAATGCAAAGGCTATCTTGCGTAGAAAGTTTCCACCAAATGTATGATCCGGAGCTTCACCGAGTGCGAGATTGTCGAGCATACGTTTCCCAATGTGTTGTGTGATTTAGGAGCGAGCATAAATTTGATGCCTTTATCTGTGTTCAACCGCTTGGAGCTGGGAAAAATGAAGAAAACGTCCATTTCATTAATGATGGCCGACAGGTCAGTCACATACCCCAAGGGAGTAGTTGAGGATGTGTTGGTAAGAGTTCGGGATTTTGTCTTTCCTGCTGACTTTGTTATTTTAGACATTCCTTAATTTAAAAATCAACCACTAATCTTGGGTCGGCCTTTTCTAGCAACTGGTCGTGCTTTAATTGATGTGCAGGAAGGTGATCTGACTTTTCGTGTCAATGACGAGGAGCTAAAAATTTCAATCTATGACGCCATCCCGCCGACACCGATAGTTCGAGTATGAAGAGTGTCATTCAATCACCACCGCTGTTTCTAGCCAAATCTCGAGCTTGATGTCAACCGACCGGTTGACAAGGGTGCTACAAAGAAGAGATGGACTCGGCATGGAACTCCGAGTGACTTGTTCAAGTTTGGAGAGCCACTTCCATACTCGGTGGTGGTCTAACGTAAATGCAAAATATGGAGGCAAGTACGATTTGGGAAGAAGTCTCACGTCAAAACACCGATTGATCGGTATGAAATGGTCTAGCTAAAGACATTTAAATTTAGTACTTGTTGGGAGGTAACCCAATGTTTTCCTTTGTTTTGTTTGTTTTTCCCTTTTGTTTTCTTTTGGTTCGTTTTTGGTTTGTTTTTTGTGTTTGGGTTTTGTGTACCTGCTTTGGGTCGAGTTGAATGACGAGCACCGATGATGAGAATTTTTTTATTAGAAAATTTGATTGCAACCGATTTTGTGAGACAAAGCGTGTTATGATTATTGTGAGTATTGAGCCTTCGAGAACTTGATCACATTTTGAAACCCGTGAGACTTGAGCTGATCGCCATATCTTTTCGTCTTGTTTCTTCTCGTGTGAATAGTTTGAACTAGCATGTGTTTCTAGAACTTGCTCGATCTTTTCGAGGTTGCATTGATGTGCTTAAGAATTTTGAAATGATATTAGGCATTCTTTTCTTAGCCTATACACTATCCAAACACTAACCCGTTATTTTGTTATCATTTGACGAGTCCGCTTGAGCCTACCTTATTCTTTCATATAGCGAGTGGGTGGGTTATGTAGTTAGTGATATTTGGTCGCTTGAATTGAGGGTCGAGAAAAGAAAGGAAATAAATGATGAAAGTGATTATTAAAATAGTTGCTTACCCATATAAGTTCAAAAAAAATAAAATAAAAAATGACAAAGTGTGTGAAAAGAACATAAATGGGTAAGTAGCTAGTGCTTGAGATGAGTATATCACTTATTTGATAATTATGGAGTTCTTAAAGAAAAAAAATGACTTCTTGGTATAAAGAATTGAAATGAATTGTGAAAATTTGGGAATTATGTCTTGTGATACTTATGGTGTTTTTCATTATGGGATTATGAGTCATTTAACCTAAATATATCCTACCCTACCAAAGAGCCTACATTATAACCATAAATAAAGACCTTTTTGATCTTAGTTCTTGAGCACATATTTGAGCAATGGAGAATTAGACGATTTGCAAGCTTATGGTAGATTCCATGTGTCTTTAAACTTTGAGAGTATACACATCCTCCTTGATACACTTAAGTGTTTGAGATTTCTTATATATATATCCATGTCGTGAGAATTCAAGTTTGAGAAGGCTTGGGCTTATGATTATTATGATGTGTGGAGTTTAACGAAAGATGTTGTGATTTGATTCATTTGAGTGAATCGCTTATTGCTCATTGCTCGGGCTTATTGCTTTTGTCATTCGACTCTTTGCCTATCGTTGGTCGCTCTCTTTGTTCTAATTTGTTTGAGGACGCATAAAAGGATAAGTTTGTGAGTTGATGTTCTCATTTTACATGATTTATAAGGCTATATTCGCTTCGTTTCTAAATGATAAGTGATCTTTGAGTTGTCTTTTGATATATTTATGTTTACCTTGGAAGATATTATGCGTGTGTATTTCATGTCATTTTAGCATATGTTTTAATGTCAAAAGGTGGATCACGATAAAGAGGAATCAATAGCCCAATCGTGAGCTCATGCGAAGCAAGAACTGCATTTGAAACGACGTTGAATATGAGATAATGGATTTGAAAAGATGGATTTACAAAGTTGACTATGTTAAAGAGCATCTCGATAGAAGTCCGAGGCGCAAACGGATCACACCGGAGTCCGGACGAGAGAGAACGGTTTAAACGGCGAAATCGCCGGAGGGAATTATGCCTCGCGAGCAAGCTCGCACCCAAGGTCACGATGCTAGGTCGCGAGGATGAGCGAGATTTCAGCAATTTGACGCCGCGAACCTTCTTTCGCGTGAATGGCTCGCGAGATAAGGCGCTAGGGTTGCGTGATTTATTTATATACGCATACATCAAGCATGAATTGGAGTGGATTTGGACGAGAGTTTTGGGAATTGATTCAGAGTCAAAATAAGATTGGTGAATTTACTTGAAAAGGAGCTTGGTTTTATTATAAATAGGAGATAGATCAAGAGTTAAAAACACCATTCCGCAGCGTAACACAAATTCTTCATTATTTTCTTTCGCAAGTTCTTTTCCGCTTAAATTTAGTTTAGCTTTTACTTTTAGTATTTTCTTTTCAATTTCATAGTTTAGTATTAGAATTCAGAATTTCTTCCGGATTCAAGTCGCTACAATTGTTCTTCGTGGATTCTTACGGTTTTATCTATCTATCTTAATTTATGCTTTATTTATTTATTTATTTATTGTTTTGTTATTTTAATTATGCGTAGCTAAAGTTCAGATTGATCCTGGGTTTGTATGTCTAACTAGATTTATATAATTAACTGTTGATACTGCTTTGCCGTCCCATTCATGATTTATAATTCTTCGCTTTAATTTCATGTGTTGGTGTCGATCAATATTAATGCATGTTAGTTATGTGATTGATGTCCTGGCGGAATTAATTGCATAATCGATATCTTGAATTTATAATACGCTTTTGCTTGAGACCGATTTGAGATAGGTGAACTGTAGGAGGTTAAATCTTTGTGTGCTTTTGGTAATTAGCTTACTTCTCTCGAGACCCGACGGAGATAGAGTTTAGGCTAACCTACTACTATAGGTCATCTGGCGGAAACTATAGTTACATTAGTGATCCTTCATCCGAATGTGGATTAAATTGGTGAACGCATTAATAGGTTAATTGTGTGAATCGTTAGGTTAAGTACATCCCTAGGATCGCCTTCATATCGATTTTATTCCTATCTTTATTTTCTAGTCTAGTTTTATAATATCTCTCTCGATATTTTGTTGCACGAATAATAATAAAGATTTTGTGTTGATTATTCGCCGTGTTCTCGAGTCGCGATCCTCGTGGATACGATATATATACTTGCCGCTTTACTATCAATTTATTTGGTAGGAATATTATCGATCAATGGTCCGACACCACCTTGGTCTTGAGTACGGCGGCTGTCGGCAATGAAGGCCGAGAAGCTCTCCGACTCGACGAGCTTGTCGGCAAAGGCCCTCAACATTGGCCCCGATCGCCGCCCTAGCACTCTCTCGTCCGAAGCTCCTTCTTCGCCCGGCCGCCTCCCTCGCGCCTCCGCCGAACTCCGCCGAGCGACCTCCTGCCCAAGCCTCTTCGTGGTGGTCTCAGAAGAACCCTCGCGGCCTCCCGCCTCACGGCGCCACGGCGGCATCGGCGTCCGCCTGGCCGCAGCAGAAGCTCCCGCCCAGGCGCCTCATACCGAGTGAGCTCACGATGAACCCAGTGGCACGTTGCAGGTCCCAAGAAGACGTTGCGTGTCCTCGATCACCGAGCTCGATCCTAAAAAGCAACACAGTTAGTATCCACCCAGCAGCGTATAAAGCCGATGTGGAAGATATTTATACCTTGGTGAGGGCTACGTCCGAGCTTTAGCCCGCACCTCATATTCGATCACGGCTCGAGTCGTGTCTCCGGCGTTGGGCTCGACCCCGCCAGAGGCCCCGTCATCAGCTGATTTAGATTGTCCACCTTCTTCGGGGGCTTGGCCGATTAAGCTCGCCTCGCCTTTTTCTTCGGAGGTGCCTTGCTCGGCGATCGTGAGCCCTTCTCTTGCTGCGCCGGCCACCGCATGACGAAGAAAGTCGCGTTATCACAAAGAAAATCGATTTATAGGAGTAAGAAGAAGAAGGTGCCTCACCCACTCGGGCCCCACCCTGTGGCCTCGACCAGGAACGCTTAGTCCGCCTTATTCAGTCATCCTCTGTGAACCCTACGGAGACTTCACCCAGCATGTTGAGTGGTTCTACGTAGCAGGTGTTTCGACTTCAAATCCTTCATTTTACCCAACCCCACTGTAGCTCGGACACCCATCACCAAAAGAAGTACTTATTTTGCCATTGCGGCACTTTTTAGGGGCAGCTATCCTAAATGGTGCCGAGGCTAAAAATAGTACACCTCCCATATTCTCGACGTTAAAAATCGCATCAAAACCTCGGCGAGAACTCCCTGCTATGCCATAACAAGAAAGCCCCATCCCAACCACCGACCTAATGGAGTTTGGGGTAAATTGGCATACGGAATTTGGAAATACTCCGAATGTGCAAAAACGGAGCTAAAGGAAATCTAAGGCCAGCCTCAGAGCATCTACATACACCGTCATAAAACCCGTGAGCCAAAGCTCATCACCAGGTCGCTGAAGACACCACCAGCATCCGCTGAATATGGCATTCTCCCTATTCTAATCACATCATTGACGGTCAAAGATGATATAGCATCCCTAACCTTATACTTATCCCGCATGTAAGAAATCAACTAACCTAGCTACCGATGCCCAAAGATCTACCCACAAGGTTATGACACATATAATCCTTAATTTCTATCTCGCTATCATGGGAAAAGAAGGACGGAAGAACCGACGAGAGGAGAAGTCAAGTCATACTTACTTTTTTTGGTGAGTGAGAAATTGTTCACAACGAAGTTCGAAGAATTCGAAACGTCAAGATTTTCTCTCGAGGCAAATGAAGAAGAAATGAACAGTTCCTTATATGGGCTTATTTATAGTACAAAGAGGCGCCCAAACCTGCCGTTTAAACTTCCCACGTGGCTAATTGTGATTTGCCGTGGATTAGATGCTTGCACATGTTTCGAGCGCCTACCAACCGTCTGGCGCGTATGACGCGATCGAGGACGCCACGACACAACCGGTCTAATCGCATAATCATCACTCGACCGGACCTTCGCCCGTCTTCCAAGCGACGCCGTTATCCAACGCCGACGATCCGGATAGGCGGTGCCACTCGTGTCGGACCTCGGCATCCTCTCGTTGATTTGTGTATCGAAGCGGCTTTGGTTGAGCTTGTATACAATGTTTCGTTATCACTATTACAATCTCTATCCGAATTGAATACTTGATTGCATATATCCGTGTCCCTTATCTCATATAATGTTAGATCATACGATTGTGTAGAATATCACGTAAGTCCGTATGATTGGTCGCTTAATGAGATATAAAAGTTTCACACCGAGACAACTTGAGGACGAGTTGTCGGTGTAGTGCGAGATAGATAAGAAGTGACTTGACTTAGTTGCTTGTCTATGCCGGCACGTCTTCGACGTATTGAAGGATCACGATGAGATGAGTTCTTCTATCTCGACCACAGTGAAGAACCCAGATCTCGGTGACTTCACGATGATCTAAATCTCGATAAGGTATTAGATGAGTATGAGTTGTCGACCATCACTATGACTTGTTATGGGTGAGGGTTATATGTTCTAACCCAATATTCTCCGCGATCTTCGATGGTGGCGGTGCTTGTATGTCATGCTAGTTATCATGACGAGTCACCGTATCCGTTAAGGATGATGACGCCCCTTAAAGAGCTCAAAGGGTTTATTGTACTAAAACCCGCAGTTGAGTTAGCTCAAGTACAATAATAAGGTTGAGTGGTACTACTTATGAATTAAAGATATTAATTATTTTAAGCAATGTAATGCTATAAATAATTAATGGACGCTCGATATCTTAAATACGGGATTCTTAATGTCTAAGTGCAAGTCCCGACTCAACTTCGTAATAAAGGGGTAAGTCAAGATTTATTCTCTAGTGGCATGAATAAATATTTATAAATTAATTTATGTTCTGGGCTGAACATAAGATAATTAATTTATTTGAGGCTCATCTTTATTCCTTGCATTTGATTTCTGGGCTGGCCCATCCAGGCCCGTGAGCTCAAGAAAATCGTCCACCATCATGCTCTTATGGAAATGATTTGATTCTCTTTATCCTATAAGGATATTATTATATTTAGGGGATATGCATAGATCCTTTCCATATAGGATTATGGTAATAATCCTTTCCATATAGGATTATGGTAATTTCCATATGTGATTATGGTAATTTCCATATGGGATCATGGTAATTTCCTTATGGGATTAAGGTAGTGCATTATAAATATAAGGTAAGAGATAGATTCAAGGTGAATCCTCATAATCAACCACATAATTTTCGTCCACCTCTTGAGATCATTAGAGTGATTTTCAAAATAGTGAGAGATTGGGTGATTTTTCAATCATTCTCCATAGATCGCCCTCACCGACGCTGAGATCGGGCAACCGGATACGACCCGGAAGGTCAAAGCACGAGTCTCGATCCAATCCGCCTCTACAGCATTCAAAGGTAAACACGAAAAACCTCAACGTGTTGCAATTAATTATATAGGTGCATGCTAGGTATATAATCAATGTATGGTGAATTAAACATCCAAGATAGATCCTGGGCGAGGCTAAACCTAGTTTTTCCCCACACTGGTATCGAGCACTCGATCGATATCTTCGCTCGCTGATTAATTCACGTTTGATTATTACGCGCAATATATTAATTGTCAACTGCTGCTCATCGTAGCTCGCTTTTATTTTGTCGGATTTTGTTTTTCACCACGAGAAAACTGTGGTTAGATTAGATTTATTTTTCGTAAATCTTATCGTAAAAGTAAAACGAAGACGGAAAGCAACCAAATCGAGACGACGGAAAACGGTCGCACGGCGTGCGGCGACGCACGCAGGCGCACGCGCGCCGCGACGCCGCCGCGTGACGGGCCGAGCCGCATCCGCTTTTCCAGCCCGAATCTGTTTTGACGAGTCGGTCCGCGCCCGCACGCGAGGCCCGTTTTGAATCCGTCCGCGCCTGCACGCGAGGCCGCTTTTGGAGATTATAAAGATATGTACTTTGCAATTCTATATAATAGATTAGGCAGAAAGTGCAGATTCCACAGTGGGCCACGGCGAACGCTTTTATTTTATTTTTATCGCTCATTGCATGTCGTGGATGTTTAAATTATGCGAGAGCATGCTATGTATGTTTAAATTACGCTGACAAACATTTTAGTGTTTTCAGAATTGGGTGCGCATAGTAAGCATGCTAGGTTTATCGCTTTCAATCATATTTTAGAATTTTGCAGCATGTTTTATATGTCGAGTTCTATAGAAAAGCATGCTAGATTACGTGATCTCGCATGAACAAACATTTTGAACAAAAAGACTAAGCAAGCAAACCGACATTTTTTTTAAAATTAAAATGTCAAGACCTCCACTTTTGATCTCTAAACAAAGTGATACGCGATCGTGAGTAAACGCCCACACGCGTGGCTTGCTTGCACTGCTTATCATAAGTTTGTTAGATGAGATTTCTAAATAAAACATTTTAAATCTATTGAGAAGTTGGGAGTTTCATGTATAAACGCCCACACGCGTGGCTTGCATGTGCGATTTTCATAAGTTCTCTAGAGATAGATATAAAATGAGATAACAAAAGAATTTGAATTGGAAGCTGTATGGTCCTAGTGAGTATGCTAATTCTAAGAATTCATTTTTTGTTAAAATGTGGTCATTGCTAGACATCACCTCAAGTACAACTTCTCACCAAGTCCCTTCGTGATAGTGATGTGGTCTAGTAAGGTCCAATTGTTAATTTCATTTGTCATAAGGATAAGTTGACATGGATTGAAATTAAATGACTAAAGGTATATTTTAGTCCAGTCGGGGGTTCATGTGTAAAGTCCACACGCGTGGCTCGCATGTGGGATTCCTGGGCGATTGGAGGTTTCAATTAATATTGTTTTATCAAAAGGTTACAATATTATTGTTACGAATTATGCGATCGATGCTTATGTGTTTACATTATCGCTTCAGATATGTCTCTTACACCGATTATCAATATGCTCGCACAAAATCATTATCCGTCCAAATTTTATCGAGTGGAAACGAAACATGGAATATGTTCTTATCATTTGAAGAACACATGTTTGTTCTCACTACTCAGAAACCCGATGCCCTTATCGACGATCGACTAATGAGCAATGAGAGTCAAGCGCACTTTGGAATAAGTCAAACAATATGGCTAAATGCTATATGATGACTACTATGTCCAAAGGTTTGCAGTACCGCAAAGATCGATCGATGGTAGACGCGCCGATATTTGGTCAAGTCTCGAGAGTAAGTTTGGGCAATCGGATCGGACAATCCGCTTCCACACAATGAGGGAAATTGGCGTGTAAGATGGAAGAATGAAGTTCGTCCATGAACATGTCTCCACATGACTCATCTTACGGATAGTCTTGATCGGCTGGGAAGAGGTATTGACGGCGGCCAAGGTCGATATCATCCTCAATACACCGCCCAAGTCTTTTGAGAACTTTGGCGTGAATGCGATCATGAGCAAGACCGAGTATACACTTAGTCGCTGCTCAATGATCTCGTGGTCATGGAAGGAGTTATGGGCAAGGGCACATGCTCTTGCTAGCACATCTAAGGGCCCAAATTTTCCGCTTGCAAAATGGAAAAGAAAAGGGCACCAAAGGTGGTGAGGCGAGGAAATAGTGGGAGTAATGGGAGCAAGAACATAGTCACACGGAGGCTTGAAGAAGCCAAAGGAGAAGCGGCAAGTGCTTCAAGCGCGTAAGGCGGGCATTGGAAGGCTAAGTGCCCTATGCTCATGCTAAAGGTCACGCTGCTTGCTTTAGTAACGGAAACATGTTTAGCAACTTGTTCTACCCATTCTTGGGTAGTAGACACGGTGCGATCGATCATGTTTGTTACACCTGCGTGGGTTCCCGCGACGGGAGTCGAGTAATGGCGAGATAACGATCTCCATGGGCAACACGGCGAAAGTCGAGGCCGTTGCGGTCGGAGATGTTACTTTATGTTTTGAAAAACTTTTAGTTTTAAAAGACGTTTATATATGCCGGATTTTCGGCGGAACCTTGTTTCGCTTTCAAACTATTTACTCATGGATATTCTGTTATTTTTGATAGTGGTGTTTCTATCATAAGAAATGACGGTTATACGTGTCGCACTTTATATAATTCGCTTTATACTATTTCTCGCAAAACATAATACCTATAACTATGTTGCATCTTCTTCAAACCCTAGAAAGAGAAAGTTTTCTTCAAGAAGATGACACTACATTTCTCCGGCATCTAAGATTAGGTCACATCAATCTAAATAGGATCCAAAGACTAGCTAAGAATGGGCGCTGGGTAATCTCACAGCTACTCCATTTCCACCGCGAATCCCGTGATAGAAGGTAAGATGTCGACTGCACTGCTCAAAGAAGGGTTATAGAGCCAAAGAAATGTTAGAGTTAGTCCATTCTCGACTGTGTGGACCGATGTACACACAAGCTCGTGGAGGGTACAGTATTTTGTCACTTTCATCGACGATTACTAAGGTACGGATACGTGATACCGCTTCACCGCAGAAGCCTCGAATGCTTTGAGAAATTCAAAGAGTTTAAGGCGGAAGTGGAGACGAAGCTTGGTAAGAGTATCAAGTCATCATGTCTGATCGCGGTGGCGAATAACTCAAGAACGAGTTCATGGACTATCTAGTGAAGTATGAGATTACCTCCCAAACAAGACTTCATCGGGCACACCACAGCAAAATGGCGTGTCGAGCGAAGAAATACGACTCTTTTGGAAATGGTTAGATCAATGATGAGTTATGCAACATCGCTTATTTCGCTCGGGGTACGCCTTAGAAACTGAGGCATACTTGCTAAATCTAGTACCATCCAAGTCACCGAAAAGACCCCTTCGAAGTTGTGGTTTGGTAAGAAGCCCGTTTAAGCCACATAATGATATGGGGCGATCCAAAGACACGGCGAACAAGAAGGCTGACAAGTTGGAGGCTAGATCCGACGCAAGGCTGTTTATTGGATATCCTAGAGGAACGAAAGGTGGTTTATTCTATAGTCCTAAGGATCAGAAGGTCATTATTAGCACTAATGCCCGATTCTTAGAAGAGGATTATATGAAGAATCATAAGTCCAAAGTTGAAATCATTCTTCAAGAATTAGAAGATGATCGATTCGCCACCGATTAGGCCAAAGGTACGAGATGTCGAGTCTAGTGGGAGGGATCGACACCAGATACTTCAAGAAATTGAAGTGGGTCGAGTTCCACTGGAGATACCGACCGTACAAGTGGTACCTACCCAACAAGTTGTGCAAGATAGAGAACCACAAGTTTCTGCACCCACCGTTGCCATAGTGCCTGTAGAACCTCGTCGTAGTGGGAGGGTTGTTCGTCAACCCGAGCGATTTATGTTCGTGAGAGAATCTTCGGATTTAGTCCCAGGAAACGAACAGGCAATAATCGACCCATGGACATACAAGGAGGCGATACAAGACATTGATGCAAGATCATGGCACACCGCTATGGACTTAGAAATGGAGTCCATAACGGCTATGGATGTATATGAAAAGACACCTCTATCAGATGGCAAGGAAGCCATAGGCAGTAAGTGGATATACAAAAGGAAGAGAGATTCCATGGAGAGGTTTCGCTTTTAAAACAGAACTTGTGGCTAAAGGGTACACTCGATTGAGGGCATCGATTTCGATGAGACCTTTTCGCCGTAGCAATGCTCAAGTCCATCGTAATTCTTCGCCATAGCAGCCCACTTCAACCCAGAGGTCCGGCAATGGATGTTAAAACCGCTTAAACGGTTACCTTGAGGAAGGTAGAGACATCTATATGCAAGAACCCAAGGTTATGTGGTAAAGGGTGAAGAGCATCTAGTATGGAAGCTTAAGTCCATTTATGGACTTAAGCGAGCCTCCCGATCATGGAACTTACGCTTTGACGAGGTGGTAAAGTCCTATGGATTTACCCACTGCCTAGCGAGAGTTGTGTGTATCTGTTAGATGTCAACGGTGATGAGGTATTTTTGCACTTTATGTAGATGACATTCTTCTAGTTGGCAACAACGTGAAGTCATTATCGCACGTAAAGAGTTGGTTATCCGATCGTTTCAAATGAAAGACTTAGAGATGCGCAGACATTCTTGGGATCAAGGTTTACCGAGATCGCAAGAAGAAAATGTTGAGCTTATCTCAAAGCGCCTTACATTGATACTATGATTACTATTTTAGTATGCAGACCGCCAAGAAAGGATTGCTACCTTCGCAGACATGGCGTTCCTTTATTCAGACAAAGACCACCCATGATCGCAAAGAAGATAGAGGAAATTAGACAAGTTCCTACGCTTCTCCGTAGGAAGTGTCATGTACGCAATGTTATGCACGAGGTCCGATATCTTCTATGCGGTAGGCATAGTAGCTAGATATCGCCTAACCTCGACAAGCTCATCGATCAAGAAGAAAGCATATACTCAAGCACCGAAAAGACTTGAGATTATAGCTAATTTACTATGCGATAGTCTAATGCCTTTGGGTTATTCTGCACTGGATTTCCAAGTCGACCTTGATAAGAATAAGTCTACCTCGGACTATGTGTTTACCTTGGGAGGTGGAGTCAGATCTCATGAGTGCAAAGCGATGCATTGCGGACTCTACCATGGAAGCCTAATATGTAGCCGCTCAAGGTCAAGCTAAGGAGGTTGTATGGTTCATGAACTACCTCATAGATCTAGGTGTGATGTCTGGTTTGCCCAAGAGTATCATAGTTTACTGTGATAACTCAGGTGCAGTAGTAAACTCGAAGGAGCCACGGATCCACAAGGCAACCAAACACATAGAGAGAAAGTACCATGTCATATGAGAAATCGTTAGACGATGAGACGTCTTTAATGCAAAGATTGATACGACGTATAACCTAGCGGATCCATTCACTAAAGCTCGCCGCAAAAGTCTACGTTGGACACGTTAGAGGACTTGAATTGCGCTAGATGGCACCTCTAAAGTCTGCCTCAATAAGTCTACGTCGGGACGTTAGAGGACTTGAATTGCGCTTGATGGCACCCACTTAGAAATGAAACTTTGTATAAGTGGGAGAAAGAAAGTGATGGTTTTGTTTGTAATAGCTAGTAGAGAGACACATTGTATACTAAAAGTTTGCTTTAGTATAAGTGGGAGATTGTTGGATTTGTGTACCGAAAGCGCTTTGGTTGAGCTTGTATACAATGTTTCCTCGTTACCACTATTACAATCTCCTATCTCGAATGAATACTTGATTGCATATATCGTGTCCCCTTATCTCATATACAAGTTAGATCATACAATGTGTAGAATATCACGTAAGTCCGTATGATTGGTCAAGTTTAATGAGATATAAAAGTTTCACACCGCGACAACTTGAGGACGAGTTGTCGGTGTAGTCGCAGATAGATAAGAAGTGACTTGACTTAGTTGCTTGTCTATGCTTGGCACGCCTCGACGATGAAGGATCACGATGAGATGAGTTCTTCTATCGACCATAGTGAAGAACCCAGATCTCGTGACTTACGATGATCTAAATCTCGATAAGGTATTAGATGAGTATGAGTTCTCGACCATCACTTTGACTTGTTATGGGTGAGGGTTATATGTTCTAACCCAATATTCTCCGCATCTTGGGTGGTGGCGGTGTTTCAGATGTCATGCTAGTTATCTCGACGAGTCACCGATCCATAATGATGATGACGCCCCTTATGAGCTCAAAGGTTTATTGTACTAAACCCCGCAGTTGAGTTAGCTCAAGTACAATAATAAGGTCGAGTGGTACTACTTATGAATTAAAGATATTAATTATTTTAAGCAAATGTAATGCTATAAATAATTAATGGACGCTCGATATCTTAAATATGGGGATTTGTAATGTCTAAGTGCAAGCCCGACTCAACTTCGTAATAAAGGGTAAGTCATCTTTATTCTCTAGTGGCATGAATAAATGTTTATAAATTAATTTATATTCGGGTCGAATATAAGATAATTAATTTATTTGAGGCCCATCTTTATTCCTTGCATTTGATCCCCTGGTTGGCCCATCCAGCCGTGAGCTCAAGAAAATCGTCCACCATTATGCTCTTATGGAAAAGATTTGATTCTCTTTATCCTATAAGGATATTATTATATTTATGGGATATGCATAGATCCTTTCCATATAGGATTATGGTAATAATCCTTTCCATATAGAATTATGGTAATTTTCATATGGGATTATGGTAATTTCCATAAAGGATTATGGTAATTTTCATATGGGATTATGGTAATTTCCATATGGGATTATGGTAATTTCCTTATGGGATTAAGGTAGTGCATTATAAATATAAGGTAAGAGATAGATTCAAGGTGAATCCTCATAATCAACCACATAATTTTCGGCCCACCCTCGAGATCATTAGAGAGTGATTTTCAAAATAGTGAGAGCATTGCGATTTTCAAGCATTCTCCATAGATCGCCCTCACTCGACGCTGGAGATCGGGCAACCGGATACAACCCGTAAGGTCAAAGCACGAGTCTCAATCCAACCGCCTCGACAGATTCAAAGGTAAACACGAGAAAACCTCAACGTGTTGCAATTAATTATATAGGTGCATGCTAGGTATATAATCAATGTATGGTGAATTAAACATCCAAGTTAGATCATCTGGGCGAGGCTAAACCTAGTTTTTCCCCACATCCTCCAGATAGGCGGTGCCACTCAGATCAGACCTCGGCGCCCTGCTAACAGACAACGCCGCCTAGCATCAGAGAATTCAGGTCGGACCTCGGCATCCTTCCAACGGACATTCCAGACAAAGAACGGATGGCTCCGGTCCATGTGTTCCCGCAGGAAAGGCAGATCGCCGCCAGCTCGCACTGGGAAACCAATCGACGCCTCGTGTCGGACCTCGTATCATCCGAACGATATCTATACCCGATCGACCTCGGTATTACCTATGCAAAGGCCGCTATCCGTGTCGGACTTGACATCCTTTCGCCGAACATCTTCGCCCAACGACAGCGACTCAGTTCGGTCTTCGACAAGCGGTGCATGCCCGTAATCCATGCATCGCCCAACTCGATTCGAACCGAGATCGCCGATCAAACCCCGACATCAAAGGATCGAAAACCTTCGACAACCTCACCGAAGAACATCCCACCTCGGCAAAGCGCATTCTTCACTTCACCTCGGCATGGTTGTTCTCGATCGTCGTGTGGCTATGACGGATATGGCCCAACCGCTCAAGTTTCGATCGACAGCCCAAACGAAGTTGGGCTCGACGTTATGGATAGGCCCATGCGGTTAAGCCAAGGGCCCATCCTCTAAACCCTAACCAGCCTCCAAACCCTAATCGCCTCCACCCTACATGGAAGGCGAGGATCCCTACATGCGAGAGTAAGAGTCCCTACATGGGAGGGATCGATCCCGCCAATCGTGGATTGGGCACGCTTTAGGGTCCTCGATATGTATAAACAGGGTTAGATCGACGGTAAAATGGTTAGCAACTTATTGAATACTAGAGCTTTTAGTTATACTCACTGTAATCGAATCATAGTGAAAGTATTGAGGAATCATTCATCCGTGGACGTAGATCTTATTCTCGATCGAACCACGTAAAAGTCTTGGTGTTCTTTACTGCTTTACACAAATCTCCTATATTAACATACACTACATTTATCAATTATCATGGACGAGACGAGTTTGCACAAACGGAAATATCTGGTTGTTGTATAGGTTCTGGTGATGGAATATTATTATGAGGAATCATTTTACGAGGTAGGGATACGTAAGAACCTTGGTTTTCAGAATTCATGAGATTGAAGTGCCGTATAAATAAACCCAACCACTTCCATACTCATAATGACTCCAAAACAACGTTTTTATCTCACTTTCTCCAGTCTTTTCATACGCTTTACATCAATATCTTCATCAACTAGAGGCTTCTCTTTATCTTTAGAAAATATTCAAACTTATAAGTTAGTCATATTTAAGAATGTGATAGACTCTCTTGTGAAAAAAGTAAAAGATATCAAGTTACCGGTTGAATCTTCATCATCAATAACAACCTGACTTTCGGATTGATGACTGACTCTACAGACAAAAACGAGTCTTTTTAGTGTGCTTTGTCCTCACTCACACCCCCCCTGAGAAACTTCTCAAGGGGTCACATATCTCACAATTGTTCCAAACTAAGCACATTTAACTTTAGAGTTTTTATGAGGTGGACTCCCAAAAAAAAGATACATCTTGTTTGTATGATTAGCATATATCAAATCCTTTAAGCTCTCATCAAATATACAGTCACATACCTATATATTCTAAAAATCCCTCTTCCGGTGGATTTCGATTCATTCATGTACTCATCCACTTTGAAGCCTTAATGGGAGTCGTTCCTTGTCCATGTCTCTGCAGCGGTGATCACTCTATACTTCTGTCCCGGGTGTCACATGCCCACCAACTTCTGCTTGGTTTATCCCTGAACCACACCGTACTGGGAGAGGTTCGGCTCTGATACCATCTGTAACAATCCGGTTTCCGGATTGACGGCTGATCCCACAGATCAACACAAGTCTTTTCAGTGTGCTTTATCCTTACTCACATGCTCCTTTAGAAACTTCCTAGGGGGTCACCCATCGCATAATTGCTCGAAGCCAAGCATTAACTTTAGAGTTTTTATAAGATAGACTCTCGAAAAAAAAAATGGATCTTATTTGTATGAGTAACACATATCAATTCCTTTAAGCTCTCCTCAAATATGCAGTCTCATATGTAATACCCCGAGTTTTTTTTTTCTTGATTGAATTCTACGAAGAATTTTTGAACTTAGAATCTATCTAAGTCGTTTCTTGCCCGAAGAAAATTTGAAGACGTGTTTTAAATTCCAACAATTTATTTTTTTAAAATTTACAAAAAAAATTCAATCCATTTAATTTTTGTGCTCGCGTATCAAATATGATAGAGAGATTATGTGATTAATTTCTACACTTAGAAGTTAAATTTGTATAAATTAAAAAAATGGGGTCAATATATTTAATTTGGAGCTATATTATTCCTTTCTAATTTTGGGCTTTTAAATTTTAGGATCTTGGGCTTTTCTATATATGGACCGAATCTTTTAAGTAGGAGCCCAATTACTATTGAAGATATTTCTATAATTAAAAGCAATTACATATTAATTAGCATAAATGGGTTTATAATACACGTTCTCTCCTTCTTCCACGATGATGTCTTCTCCTTTAAAAATCCCAAGTCATTCTTAGTTTTGTGCCCAACTTCAGAATTTCCTGAAACGGTAAAAAATTTAGTTTGATAAATTCTCAACTCCTCTTTTATTCACAACAAGCTCTAACTGCTTGTGTTCTTTTCTTTTCCAACCAACGACTTAAAGGCTAAGCAAACATCAAAAAAACAAAAACAAAATCTTGCAGCTTCAAGGTTTCTTCTCAACTCAATTCCATCATTTTTTTTTTCAAAAGAAGCATTGTCCTTAAAAGAGGGAAAACCAATGGTCTATTTGAATCCCAACAAACCAACATACTAGCATCAAGAATAGACAAACTTTGGACCTTCCAGCTCGATTAAACGAGCTCTGACTACACACACACATATATACATATATATATATATTAAACTCTTGCAGCTCTTACAAGAAATATGAACTATATACAAATTAAAACACATCAAAACTAGAGACAAGCCGATAAGTTCTGTTTTTTTTTTTGGAAATAAAAAGTAAAGAATGAAAAATAAAATAATACAAACAATTAGAAGGATTTCTATGTTGTGTTTTCTCTGTTGTGCTTGTGTGGGTATGGGTTGAGTTGTTGTTGTGCATTGTTGTGGTGGGCCGAGAAAATGAAGAGGCGGCGATGGCGGTGGTCCGATCGATCGTGGTCTTTTCGGCCGAAGCTAGGCAGGGAGGAGAGGGACAACGGTGACGGTGACTTTTCGCTCTTGGCAGTTGACGAAGAGGGAGAGAGAGATGACGGGAGAGAGAGATGACGAAGATGCAGTATAATTTTAATTCTTTAATTTAAGGAGAAAAGTTAATAATTAAAAATCAAAGATAAATGATATTATTAAATGTCAATCCCATTTATACGCCTAAAATAATAGAAAAAATAAAATAATTATACAGTATATATTTAAGATCAATGATTCAAAATAGTTTTTATATAATATAAGGTCATTAATCATCAACCTATATATTTTTAGAGATCATTTCTCTTAGGAATTATTTTTGAATGATTTATGAGGTTATCATTTTTTTCAGAATTTATTTTCATAAGCAGTATGTTAATTAGTAAGAAAATTGTTACCATAAAAAATAAATAATTATATAGAATATAATTAATACTCCCTCTGTCCCATTTAAAATGTCCTACTTTCCTTTTTGGGTTGTCCCATTACAAATGTCCCATTCCATTTTAGGAAATAATTAACCTTCAAAAAGTGTGGACCCTACCACTTTTAACACTTTAACTACTTTATACCTTTCTCCTAAATAGCAGTGCCCAGTCAAAAGAAATGGGACGTTTTAAGTGACTATGGAGTATTATTAAAAAATTATACATATGTATATTAAAAATTATATATATATATATATATATATATAATAGAATATAGGCGGACATTTTAGTCCCAAGTCCCAGAGTAGGGTTTTTCGGACGAGCTTTTTAGGCCGATTTTTTCGAGCCTTTAATTTTTAAACCCAAACTAGCCCAAATCCCGAGTACCCAGGGCAGGATTTTCAGACTGGGCTCATTTTGCTTGCTCTAATTATGAGTATGATGGTAACACCTCCGAACTCTGACTCTAGAGGGTTGGAGGAAAGATCTAGTTACACACATCTATTATATCAGCCTAAATGCACGAATTGGGCTTTGGGCCCAATGTGCCATATCACAATAATTACACGTTAAGCTTGGGCGGTCATTTCACGTTTATATAATTTGTCTCGATTAGTAAGTTTTTCTTTTTTACTACATTAATCTATATGAAAGTGACACTATAAATGTTGCTGTATGTTGTTTTCCAGTCACTTATAATTGAACAGGACAACATGATTATCATAAATGGGGCAGTTGTCATGATTGAAATGCTCTACTGAAGAGGACACGGAAATATTTAAGTAAATGCAGAAGCTCCAAAGATTGGAATGTTTCGTGGAGAGAAAACCTTATGCAAGATAGAGCATATATATCTAAAACAAATTCATTTAAAGCTCGAATAGATAAAGTCTGTATCTGCCAGCGTAAATGGTATCGTTTATAAATTAGTTAGGGGCTAAAATTTAAATACTCAATCTATAATTATTTCTAAAGTTTTTACACTCCATTTTCATTTAATTTATTTAATGTATTTTGAGTGAAGTGTAATGTGATTTTCGACATCATTATTTTTTTAATTAAAATGAGTGTTTTTAGAAATGGTGAAATGGAATATTACAGTGTTGACCGCTTTTTGATTGAATAAAATAATATATTAATTTGTTTTTGTATCCTTCCTACCCAATTTACTTTTCCTTCCCCATTTATTTTCTAACCTTTCATTGAGACATAACAAAACTATGTCTTTCGGTCGAGAAAATTACTAAAAGAATTTGAGATTCTAATGAAAAATCTCGATTTCGATCATGAATTTTTTTATCTATGATCGTAAAATTGTTATCTCCGGCCAATTGGAGACAAAAATTTCATGACTGAAATCAAGATTTTCCATTAGAATCTCAAATTTTTAAAGAATTCTAGTATTTTTGAAGTCTCTGGACGACTATTACACTGTCTCCAATCAACCAAAGACTTCATAAGGGAGACCGAAGATAATCTTTTGCCAATGGGAAACAAGTTTGTTGATTAATTGAAGTAAATTTATATATTTAAATCATGATTAAATGATTAATTAAGATGAATTCGCTTATTTGTATTATAATTATTAAATTATTTAACAAAACAATCGTCCAATCAATTACTTACAATTTGACAATCATTTCAGATTTTTTGTTGACTCACATATTATAATAAATAAATGTACACTATTTTTGCAGAATCCGGTGTAGATTTTTGTCAATGGCATCCTTAGATTTTTTTGACTCAAAATACATTAAATTAATAAAATAAGTTGAAGTGTAGTAAATTTTAAAATTAGATATAGAAGATACACACTTTTTAAAAAATATGTAATTCTATATAATTCTCGAATTAATTACTTACTAATTGCACAATATATAGTGCTCGAGATTTCTGGAGAAAATCACATTGATCAGTCTCAGATTAAATTCTCTTTATATATTATACTCTTCAACAGTGATATACGAATGAGGATTGAAACCACTGAAATCAATAATTAAATCTCATTATAATCTGATTGAGTATTATAAATCATGACCCATCATTGTTATTTTTAATAGAAAAAATCATCAATGTTTTATAAATCAATAATGTCGAAAATAATATTCAATTTGTACACGTGATAAGTCGCAGTGATATAGCAATTCGCAGTAGGAGATGAAGTCCAACTCATTACGTAGCATAATCAATTTGTCGTTATTGACGCAAAATAGGTAGACGGACTAAAATATTGTGTGCAGGAATTATTAACCATTCAATAACATATTTTAGTGCAAGAATTATTAACCATTCAATAATTGATATGTTTGTATGTACTTTTTTTCAATGAAAATAATATTTTTATTTAATGTAAATGATATTTTTAATTACAGAATAAAAAAGAGATATTTTTTTTCAATATAAATAATATTTTTTTAAAAACAAATAATTTTGTCCATATATATCGTGCGAACAAATGTACGGGAATTTTTATGATCGTTAAAACATTCCCACGAGTTTTCCTCTTTTAAAATCAGAGATTTGTGTCCAGTATATTAACATTAGAATCGAACATAAGATAAAAGAGAACATGGCGAGCAAGACAGAGCAGAAACCACATGCAATAATGGTATCATTTCACCTACAAGGCCACATAAACCCCTTGTTCAACTGATCGATCTTAATTTCGTTAGAGAAATAAATGCGCAATGAACACGAGGGATTTACGTGGTTCGATCTTTGAATTAGATCTACGTCCACGGAGCAAGAGAGTATATGTGTATTTGAGAGCGTAAGAAGCGATTACAAAGAGTGTAGATGATCATTTTTCGTCTAATCTAGTCTCTATTTATACACAATGATATCGAGTTCGACTACAATACAAAGTCTTCTTATAAGGATTCTTTTAGATATGCATCCGTGATTCCTTTAGATATCCGAATCTTCACGCCCACTTGCGAGACTTGAGTCAGTAGTTGGTTTAGAGTCTTCTTGGGCCGAACTCACATAGGTCGAGCTAATGTCGGGGCCCATTTATATTGGGTCCGATCTTGGGCCTAGTAGTGGACCGTATCCTATCATATCCCCAAAAAAAAAGGCGTAGAAGTGAGATCGTGATGGAGGGGACGGTGTTCGACATTACCGCCGAAATTCGTGGTCCGCGCGGTTGTATGTCTCTTCGCCATGCCGAGGCGTTCGTCAAGTCGTATGTCGCTTGGCCGCCGAGGCGGTTCGCCGAAGTCGATGTCGCTGCCGCCGCTCGCCGAGGCGTCGCCGGTTACATGTTGTTCGCTTTACCTTGCCGAGGCGTTATGCCAAAGTCGCTTCGTTGGGACCAATCGGCAAGTCAATGCTCTTCATCTTGCCGAGGTCGGATATACGACGTTGTGGTTGAATGCGTAGGAGTGACGAGGTCGAACACGGGATGTCTTGCCGATGTCGAACACGGAACACGTCACCTTCATTTAATGCGTATGGCGGTTGGGTCGATAAAGTGCACATTGGAGAATAACTTCCACGACACGCCTTTTGCCATTTCACTTTTCTCAAGGCCCAACTTTTAAACTTCAAAAAAGTTCTTTGCTTTACGAAAAATGCCGAGTTCATCCGCCATTGTCGTTCCTCGCCGTAGTTCAACAGATCTTCTTCGTTTTCATACATAAAACCGAAGAAGTTTTACGGCTTCTTCTTCTTCTTCTTCTTCTTCGAGATTCTCACTACGAAGGCCGTATTGTGTCAATGTCGCCATTGAATTATCCGGTGGATTTAGAAGTTTATTCTTTTGATTCCTCCCACCTTGTGCGAGAGCATATTTCCGCCTTTGAGGGATTTTGGTGGTTTCTTCTATTCCTTCAATTCTAGAAGCCCTGCTGCAATATTAGAGTTTGCTTCTAATTTTTTTATCCCAAAATCCTTTGAGTTTGTTGTTCCCCGACTGGAGGATAGGGCTAGTGCCCCTCCGGAAGGTTTTGTCATGATTTATGAGGATAGCCTTCGATGTGGTCTTCGTCTCCTTTTTCCTTCTATGTATGTCGAACTACAACAAATGTTCGGCATTCCTCTTGCCCAGTTAACGCCAAATTCTTTTCGGCAGTTAACGGGCCTTGGTGTCTATGCCCATCGGCATAATTTTCCTTTTACCCTTGGGCTTGTCCTGAGGTTTTTCATGCTTAAATCTAGCGCGGGGTGGTATTATATCTCACCCCGTCGTAGCTTCAAAATAAAAACAAAGTCAAAAATCACGAACTGGCAAAAGAAATTCTTCTTTTGTTTGCTCAATGAATCCTTCCAGTCACCGGAATGATAGGAAGTTGGCCGAGGTTGCCATTGATGTAAGCGGTGGCTTCGAGGAGCTTTGGATAGGGCGGCCTTGTTGATGAAGTTTTCTCCGGCCGAGTCACGCCGCCAGTCGAGCCATATGACCGCTACCTATGTAGTCTTGGGTGAAGGGTGAGGCCCCGCTCCTTTACTTAGCCTCATTATCATCTTTGTGTTGATGTTCGACTGCGCATTATTTTCTTCGCAGTGGACTTTGATCAAAAAAAGAAGAAGAGAAGAGGTCGAGTTCGTCTCGAGCACGCCACTGGCATTGAAAGAGTTAGCGAAGCCTCTTACGAGGAGGACCAAGATGTCCCGAAATCTCCTTCGGCCGTGCTCCTCCCACGCTTAAAAGGATAAGGCGTGCGATACCGATCTACACGGCCGCCGACGACCCGGATTATGTAGATCGTCGGTTCTCAAACCCTTCACGGTCTTTCCCGAGGCAACGCCATTGTTGTATATGTCACAAAGTTAAGTATTTGTAGTATTAGTTTGACATGGTTGGCTATCGCACGCGGGCCGAGGACATGTCTCCGCCGAAGTGGCTAAGGTGTCCGCTCAACCGGCGGCAACGTCGCCCAACCGACGGACTACTTGAAGGCGCTGTTCAGTTTGACGGGTTGCTCGCTATGCCGAGGAGATGGAGGAGGAGAAGAGCCTCCTCGTCCTAGAGGTGGCCGAGGCCGAGGTGAAAGCTCGGGATGCGGCCAGGAGGGAGATCGCGGCTATGGTGGCTACCGAGGCGGAGAAGGCGGTCAGGTGGCGCAGGCCGGCGAAGGTCAAGTCGGCCTGTTGAAGGCTGAAGTGGAGGCCGCAAGACATCGGGAGGCTGAGGCGGCGGCCTCGCAGCGAGAGATGCTCGCGCCTTATGCGGAGAGGTTGTTCTGTCGAGGAGATTCTCCGGGTTGGCGGTGATTTGGCGAGGTCTTGAATAAGCGTGGCGGTGGACACTCTCGATGAAGTTGCCGAGGATTACCCGCAGCTAGATAAGTCCAAGTACGGGTATGAGATGATGGAGAACGAAGCCCGCTCGGGAGTATGCCGAGGTCCTTGCCAACGGCCTGAGGAGCTTGCCCGTGTTGGAGAGCCTGGCCTCATCTTCAACCTTGCTGACTGCGGCGTCAGTTCGTGCATGCTCGGTGGACCGGGACGTCCTGATCGAGGATATAATGGCTGATCCAACTAAGAGATCGAGGGCGGCGGTGGCTGCCGAGACTGCGGAGGCTCTGGAGGAGGCCGAGGCTTCGCGAGCCCGGGAGAAGGCCGAGGCTTCCCGAGTCCAGGAGGAGCCGAGGCTTCCCGAGTCCAGGAGGAGTCCAAGCTTACCAGGCCCGAGGGAGAAGCTGCTGGAGGGGTCAGTTGATCCTCTATATTTTTTTTTTTTTTTGTAAATGTATATGTACCTTGACAAGTTCCTGCCTTAAAGGCTTTAATAAAACTCCCCAATTTTGATGGAAGAAATTTTGTCTTTTGTTTTTGTCTCCGTCTTTCTCTCGAATTTTTGATGTGTCGCCTTGGTTGGATCAAATTAAAATGTTGACTCTGTTGGATTTGTATACTGAAAGCAGTTTGGTTGAGCTTGTATACAATGTTTCCTGTTACCACTATTACAATCTCCTATCTGAATTGAATACTTGATTGCATATATCTGTGTCCCCTTATCTCGTATATAAGTTAGATCATACGATGTGTGAAGATCACGAAGTCCGTATGATTGGTCAAGCTTAATGAGATATAAAAGTTTCACACCGAGACAACTTAAGGGCGAGTTGTCGGTTTAGAATGCCGATATAGATAAGAAGTGACTTGACTTAGTTGCTTGTCTATCTTTGGTACGTCTCGACGTATTGAAGGATCATGATGAGATTTGTTCTTCTTTTCGACCGTCGTGAAGAACCAAGATCTCGGTGACTTACGATGATCTAAACCTCGATAAGGTATTAGGTGAGTATGAGTTCTTGTCCATCACTTTGACTTGTTATGGGTGAGGTTATATGTTCTAACCCAAGATTCTCCGCGTCTTGGGTGGCAAAGGTCTTGATGTCACGCTAGTTATCTCAGACGAGTCACCGTATCCGCTAGATGATGACGCCCCATAAGGAGCTCAAAGGTTTATTGTACTAAACCCCGCGGTCGAGTTAGCTCAAGTACAATAATAAGGTTGAGTGGTACTACTTAAGGAAATGAAGTTATTAATTGTTTTAAGCAGTCAGATTGCTATAAATGATTAATGGACGTTCGATATCTTAAATACGGGGATTCGTAATGTCTAAGTGCAAGCCCGACTCAACTTCGGTAATAAAGGGGTAAGTCAACATTCTTTCTCTAGTGGCATGATCGAATGTTTATAAATTAATTTATGTTCTGGGCTGAACATAAGATAATTAATTTATTTGAGGCCCATCTTTATTCCTTGCATTTGATCCCTGGGCTGGCCCATCCAGGCCCTTTAGCTTGAGTGAAAATCGGCGCCCCATCTATGCTCTCTAAGGCAAGATTTTATTCTCTTTATCCCATAAGGATATAATTATATTTATGGTATATGCATAGATCCTTTCCATATAAGATTATGGTAATAATCCTGAGAGTATGGTAATAATCCTAGGAGTATGGTAATTTCCATATAGGATTATGGTAATTTCCATATAGGATTATGGTAATTTCCATATGGGATTAAGGTAGTGCATTATAAATATAAGGTATGAGATAAAGTCTAGGTTAATGTTCATTTTATCCTACACTATTTTCGAGAATTAGAGGGTTCCCCTTGAGAGAGTTTTCGAAAATTCTAGTGAGAGCAAAGGGTGATTTTCCAAGCATTCTCCATAGATCGTCCTCACCGACGCTGGAGATTGGGCAACCGGGATACTGATCCGTAAGGTCAAAGCACGAGTCCGATCCGCTCGATCCATTCATCTCGCTCCATCGACCTCTTCGGATCCAAAGGTAAACACGAGAAAACCCCACGTGTTGCAATTAATTATATAGACGCATGCTAGGAATATAATCAATGTATGGTGAATTAAATATCCAAGATTGATCATCGGGCGAGCAGGCTAAACATATGTTTCCTACATTGGTATCGAGCACGATCGAATCTTCGCTCTGTTGGATTAATTCACGTTTGATTATTACGCGCGCTAATTAATTGTGGATCCGCTGCTCATCGTGGCTCGCTTATTATTTTGTCGGATTTTGTTTTACACCACTAAAAATCCGTGGTTAGATTAGATTTTATTCGTAAATCTTATCGTAAAAGAAAAACGAAGAAGAAAGAACGAAGAACCAAACGACGGAAAAGCAGTCTCGGCGGTCCTTCGGGCGGTTTCTCATGAGCGAGCCTCATTGTCGCGAGGGCGATCGCGAGGGCAGCGGCGGCGGGCGCGTGCTCGCCGAGATCCTCGGGCGCTAGCGAAGCGGCTTCATGGTCGCGAGATGACCGCGAGGCAACGCGGCCGTGCGAGCTAGCGGGCGACGGCACGCGCGTCGCGCACGAAAACCCGCGCTTAGCGAGGACTCACGGTCGCGAAGTTTCGCCGCCGGGCGGCGACATCTCGGCAGCGTTCGGCGCCGGGCGTACACGCACGCGTGCTAGGCGGGTCGCGGTCGCATTAGCGACCGCGAGGTATCCCGCGAGAACACGAGGCGGGGCGCTTGTGAGCTAAGCGCGATCGGGCTTTGCTCAGCGCTGCGCCCAAAGACAGATTGGGCCGACCGGCCCGGATCCGTTTTCCACCCCAACCCAGTTTTCGGTCCGTGCCCATGCACGCGAGGCCCATTGTTGAATCCGATGCGTGCGGGTGCACGAGGCCCGTTTTCAAGTTTAATTGCACTTTGTAAATCTATGTAATAGATTAGACAGAATGTGCGTGTTTCACGATTGGGCGCGATGAACGCTTTTATTTTATTTTATCGCTCATATGCATGTCGTGGATGTTTATATTATGCAATAGCATGCTATGTATGTTTATATTACGTCGACAAACCTTTAAGTATTTTACGTAATTGGACGCGCATAGTAAGTATGCTAGGTTTATCGCGCTTATCAAGCATATTTTAGAATTTGCGAGCATGTTTTACATGTTGAGTTCTATAGAAAAGCATGCTAGATTACGTGATCTGCATGGACAAACCTTTTGAATAAAAGACTAAGCAAGCAACCCGACAAATTAATTTTTTCAAATTAAAATGTCAAGACCTCCACGTTTGATCTCTAAACAAAGTGAGGCCTGATCGTGAGTAAACGTACACACACGCGCGGGCTTGCTTGCCTTCGCTTATCATAAGTTTGTTAGACGAGATTTCTAAATAAAACATTTTAAATCTATCGGAAAGTGGGAGTTTCATGTAAACGATCCACACGCGTGGCTCAGTATGTGCGATTTTATAAGTTCTCAAGAGATAGATATAAAATGAGATAACAAAAGAATTTGAATTGGAAGCGGTATGGTCCGTGTAAGTATGCCAATTCTAAGAATTCATTTTCATTGTTAAAATTGTGGTCATTGCTTAGACATCACCTCAGTACAACTTCCGCCAAGTCCCTTCTTGCGATAGTGATGTGGTCAGAAAGGTCCAATCGTTAATTTCATTTGTCGTAAGGATAAGTCGACATGGATTGAAATTAAATGACTAAAAGGTATATTTTAGTCCAGTCGGGGTTCATGTAAACGCCCACACGTGGCTTGCATGTGGGATTCCTGGGCGATTGGAGGTTTCAATTAATATTGTTTTATCAAAGGTTACAATATTATTGTTACGAATTATATGCGATCGTATGCTTATGTGTTTACATTATCGTTTCGAGATATGTCTCTTACGCCGATTATCAATATGCTCGCACAAAACCGCTATCCGTCCAAATTTTATCGAGTGGAAACGAAACATGGAATATGTTCTTATCATTTGAAGAACACATGTTTGTTCACTACTCCTAAACCCGATGCCCTTATCGACGATCGACTAATGAGCGGCAGAGTCAAGCGACTTTGGAATAAGTCAAACAATACGGCTAAATACTATATGATGACTACTATGTCCAAAGGCTTGTACCGCATCGATCACGATGGTAGACGCGATCGATATTTGGTCAAGTCTCGAGGTAAGTTTGGGCGGTCGGATCGACGATCCGCTCCACACAATGAGAGAAATCTTAGCGTGTAAGATGGAAGAAGGAAGTTCGGTCCATGAACATGTCTCCCACATGACTCATCTCATGGATAGTCTTGATGGGTTGGGAGTGAGGTATTGACGGCGGCCAAGGTCGATATCATCCTCAATACACCGCCTAAGTCTTTTGAGAACTGGCGTGAATGCGATCATGAGCAAGACCGTGTTTACACTTAGTCGGTTTAATGATCTCGTTCTTTGCGGAAGGAGTTATGGGAAAAGGAGACATGCTCTTGCTAAGATCTAAGGGCCCAAATTTTCCGTTGCAAAACGGGAAAGAAAAGGGGCACCAAAGGTGGTAGAGCGAGGAAATAGTGGGAGTAATGGGAGCAAAAATATGGCTGCCAACGGAGGCTTGAATAAGCGAAGGAGCGAGTAAGGCAAGTGCTTCAAGTGCGGTAAGACTGGGCATGGAAGGCTAAGTGCCCTATGCTCGAGGCTCAAGGTGCGCCGTTTGCTTTAGTAACGGAAACATGTTTAGCGACTTGTTCTACCCATTCTTCGGTAGTAGATACTGGCGAATCGATCATGTTTGTTACACCTTGCGTGGGTTCCCGCGGACAAGGGAGTCTGTTTGATGGCGAGATAACGATTCCATGGGCAACGCGGCGAAAGTCGAGGCCGTTGCAGTTGGAGATGTTACCTTATGTTTTGAGAAAACAGCTTTAGTTTTGAAAGACATTTTATATGTGCCGGATTTTAGGTAGGAACCTTGTTTCGTTTCAAATTATTTACTCATGGATATTCATTATTTTTGATAGTGGTGTTTCTATCATAAGAAATGACGGTTATCTCGTGTTGCACGTTATATAATTCACTTTATACTATTTCGCAAAACATAATACCTATAACTATGTTGCATATTCATCAAACCCTAAAAGAGAAAGTTTTCATGAAGATGACACCACTTTCTCTCGGCATCTTAGATTAGGTCACATCATCTAAATAGATCCAAAGACCGGCTAAGAATGGGCGTTGGGTAATCTAACGCTTACTCCATTCCCGCCTGCGAATCTATATAGAAGGTAAGATGTCGACGCATCTTCAAAGCGAAGGGTTATAGAGCCAAAGAAATGTTGGAGTTAGTCCATTTCGACTGTGTGACCGATGTCCACAAGCTCGTGGAGGTACGAGTATTTTGTCACTTTCATCGACGACACTAAGGCACGGATACGTATACCGCTTCACCGAAGTCCGAATGCTTGAGAAATTCAAAGAGTTTAAGGCGGAAGTGGAGAAGAAGCTGAGGTAAAGTATCAAGTCATGCGCTCGATCCGGTGGCAAATACCTCAAGAACGAGTTTATGGACTATCTAGTGAAGTGTGGGATTACCTCCAAACAAGATTTCACCGGGCACACCACAAAGAAATGGTGTGTCGAGCGAAGAAATAGGACTCTTTAGAAATGGTTAGATCAATGATGAGCTATGCAACATTGCCTATTTCGCTCGGGGTATGCCTTAGAGGCAGCGGCATACTTGCTAAATCTAGACTGCCCAAGTCATCGAAAAGACCCCTTCGAGTTGTGGTTTGGGCGAAGCTCAGTTTAAGCCACATAAGGATATGGGGCGGGTCCAAACATGTGTCGAACAAGAAGGCCGACAAGTTGGAGGCTAGATCGACGCAAGGTCGCTTATGGCTATCCTGTAGAACGAAGGTGGTTTATTCTATAGTCCTAAGGATCAAGGTCATTATTAGACTAATGCCCGATTCTTAGAAGAGGATTATATGAAAATCATAAGTCCAAAGTTGAAATCATTCTTCAAGAATTAGAAGATGATCGATTCCACCACCGACAGGCCAAAGGTACGAGATGTCGAGTCTAGTGGGAGGATCGACACCGATACTTCAAGAAATTGAAGTGGGTCGAGTTCCACTAGAGATACCGACCGCATACAGTGGTACCTACCCAAAGAAGTTGTGCAAAATGAGAACCACAAGTTTCGCACCCACCGTTGCCATTGTGCTGTAGAACCTCGTCAGAGTGGGAGGGTTGTTCGTCAACCCGAGCGATTTATGTTCGTGGGTGAATCTTGGATTTAGTCCCGTGAAACGAACAGCAATAATCGCACCCATGGACATACAAGGAGGCGATACAAGATATTGATGCAAGATCATGGCACACCGCTATGGACTTAGAAACGGAGTCCATAACGGCTATGGATGTATATGAAAGACACCTCACCGGATGGCGGAAGCCATAGGTAGTAAGTGGATATACAAGAGAGGAGAGATTCGATGGAGAGGTTTCGACTTTCAAAGCCGGGCTTGTGGCGAAAGGGTACACTCGATTGAGGGCATCGATTTCGATGAGACCTTTCACCGTAGCAATGCTCAAGTCCATCGTAATTCATCTAGCCATAGCAGCCCACTCAACCCAGAGGTTTGGCAATGGATGTTAAAACCGCTTTTCTAACGGTTACCTTGAGGAAGGTAGAGACATCTATATGCAAAGAACCCAAGGTTATGTGGTAAAGGGTGAAGAGCATCTAGTATGGAAGCTTAAGTCCATTTATGGACTTAAGGTGCCTCCCGATCATGGAACTTACGCTGACGAGGTAGTAAAGTCCCATGGATTTACCCAATCGCCTAGCGAGTTGTGTGTATCGGTTAGATGTCAACCGTGATGTGGTATTTCTTGCACTTTATGTAGATGACATCCTTCTAGTTGGCAACAACGTGAAGTCGTTATCGACGAAAGAGTTGGCTATCCGATCGGTTTCAAATGAAAGACTTAGGAGATGCGTACATTCTTGGGATCAAGGTTTACCGAGATCGCAAGAAGAAAATGTTGAGCTTATCTCGGCGCCTTACATTGATCTTGTGATTACCGCTTAGTACGCGGACCGCCAAGAAAGGATTGCTACCTTCGAGATGGCGTTCCTTTGATTCAAGACGCATCACCCATGACCGCAAGGAGATAGAGGAATGAGACAAGTTCCTTACGCTCGCCGTAGAAGTCTCATGCGACGCAATGCTATGCACGAGGCCGATATACGCTATGCGGTAGCACGATAGCTAGATATCCGCTCAACCCTCGACAAGCTCATCGATCGCGAAGAAGCATATACTCAAGTACCGAAAGGACTCGAGATTATAGGCTAGTTTACCATGCGAGATAGTCTAATGCCTGGGTTATATAGACTGGATTTCCAAGCCGACCGTGATGAGAAAAAGTCAACCTCGGGCTATGTGTTTACCTTGGGAGGTGAGCCGATCTCAATGAGTGCAAAGCGATGCATTGCGGACTCTACCATGGAAGCCAATATGTAGCCGCCCGGAGGCTTCTAAGGAGGCAGATGGTTCAAGAACTACCTCATGGATCTGGGTGTGGTACCGGTTTGCCCAAGAGTATCATAGTTTCTCGTGATAACTCGAAAGTGCAATGCAAACTCGAAGGAACCACGGACCCACACGCGACCTAACACATAGAGAGAAAGTACCATGTCATACGAGAAATCGTTAGACGAGGTGACGTCTTGATTGAAAAGATTGATACGACGGAAAATCTAGCGGATCCATTCATTAAAGAGCTCGCCGCAAAAAGTCTACGGCGCACGCTCGAGGACTCGATTATGCTTGATGGCACCCACTTAGAAAGGAAACTTTTGTATAAGTGGGAGAAGCAAAGTGATGGTTATTTGTAATAGCTAGTAGAAAGACACATTGTATACTAAAAGTTTGCTTTAGTATAAGTGGGAGATTGTTGGATTTGTATCTCGAAAGCGCTTGGTTGAGCTTGTATACAATGTTTCATGTTACCACTATTACAATCTCCTATCCGAATCAATACTTGATTGCATATATCGTGTCCCCTTATCTCATATATGTTAGATCATACAATTGTGTAGAAGATCACGTAAGTGCGTATGATTGGTCAAGCTTAATGAGATATAAAAGTTTCACTGTTGAGACAACTTAAGGACGAGTTGTCGGTTTAGCCGCGAGATAGATAAGAAGTGACTGACTTAGTTTCTTGTCTATGCTGGTACGCGTCTCGACGTATCAAGGATCACAGTGAGATGTGTTCTTCTTTTCCACCGTCGTGGAAGAACCAAGATCTCGTGACTTACGATGATCTAAACCTCGATAAGGTATTAGGTGAGTATGAGGTCTTTGTCCATCACTTCGACTTGTTATGGGTGAGGTTATATGTTCTAACCCAAGATTCTCCGATCTTGGGTGATGGCAAGGTTCAGATGTCACGCTAGTTATCTCAGACGAGTCACCGTGATCCGCTAGGACGATGACGCCCCTTAAGGAGCTCAAAAGGTTTATCAGTACTAAACCCCGCAGTTGAGTTAGCTCAAGTACAATAATAAGGTTGAGTGGTACTACTTAAGGAAATGAAGTTATTAATTGTTTTAAGCAATGATTGCTATAAATGATTAATGGACGCTCGATATCTTAAATACGGGATTCAGTAATGTCTAAGTGCAAGCCCGACTCAACTTTGGTAATAAAGGGTAAGTCAACATTCTTTCTCTAGTGGCATGATCGAATGTTTATAAATTAATTTATGTTCGGGTGAACATAAGATAATTAATTTATTTGAGGCCCATCTTTATTCCTCGCATTTGATCCTCTGGCTGGCCCATCCGTGCCCTTTAGCTTGAGTGAAAATCGGCGCCCATCTATGCTCTCTAAGGCAAGATTTTATTCTCTTTATCCCATAAGGATATAATTATATTTATGGTATATGCATAGATCCTTTCCATATAAGATTATGGTAATAATCCCGAGAGTATGGTAATAATCCTAGAGTATGGTAATTTCTATATAGATTATGGTAATTTCCATATAGGATTATGGTAATTTCCATATGGGATTAAGGTAGGCATTATAAATATAAGGTATGAGATAAAGTCTAGGTTAATGTTCATTTTATTCTACACTATTTTCTAGAATTGAGGGTTCCCTCGAGAGAGTTTTCAAAATTCTAGTGAGAGCAAAGGGTGATTTTCCAAGCATTCTCCATAGATCGTCCTCACTCGACGCTGGAGATTGGGCAACCGGATACACCCGAAGGTCAAAGAAAGAGTCCGATCCGCTCGATCCATTCATCTCGCTCCATCGACCTCTTCGATCCAAAGGTAAACACGAAAACCCCACGTGTTGCAATTAATTATATAGACGCATGCTATGAATATAATCAATGTATGGTGAATTAAATATCTAAGATAGATCCCGGGCGAGGGCTAAACATATGTTTCCCCTGCACTGGCCTCGAATCTAAAGAGGTGAAGTCCTTCATTTAGAGGGCAACATGCCATGGCGGGAGGTCGACGCCCAACTCGTGGCTTCTCAAGAGAAGTTTGACGAGCTTCGTGCTCGATTTTTGGATTGGAGGAGAAGTTCGAGATCGCAGAGGATAAGGCCAAGTCGGTCGGCGAGCATGCCGAATCACGGGTTATCCGCCGAGGTGGTGGAATGACTATCTCGGAGGCAAGCTAAAGTTTCAGAGCTCGCATGACCGTTGTTGGAGGTATAGGGAAGAGTACGGTCGAGACTCCGGCAATTTCGGGAGCAAGATGCCGATCCAAGAAAGTAGGTGGCCTCTACAAGATCGTCGTGAGATCGTCATCCTTTCCTCGAGCGGGTGCTTCGATCCACGATCGAGGCTTCTTCGTCTGCTCTGAGCTCCTCCTCCCACCGAGACTTCTTCTCTTCCGACGACTGGAATGTCGACACTTCTCTCGAGTTTTTATGCAAGATAGACGTCGCCCATCGCGCAGCCGAGGTCGTGTGGCGAGGCAAAGAGATCGAGATGGCCGAACTCCTGGCGTCGATCGAGGATGAGGCAGAGGTAGGGATAGGGTTAGCATAGATGAGCTGTTGAACCCTGACTTCTCTAGGGATTGGCTTAGCTTTTTCCAGCCTCCTGGGCCTTCGTCGTCCTCGTAATGTATTGTTGTATACTTTGGAAATAAGAACAAATCTTGTTCCGCCTTGTTGATTTTCCTTTTTTTAAGCAAACGCTGTATATATTCCATCCTCGTAATCAAACGAAGGTAGATCGTCCTCGTAATAAACGAAGGTAGCTCGTCCTCGTATGAAACGAAGGTATTTCATCCTCATATTAAACGAAGGTATTCATCCTCGTATTGAACGAAGGTATTCATCCTCGAAATAAACAAAGGTAATTCATCCTCGATATAAACGAAGGTAGTTCATCCTCGAAATAAATGAAGGTAGTTCGTCCTCAGATTAAACGAAGGTATTCATCCTCGTATTAAACGAAGGTATTCATCCTCGAAATAAATGAAGGTAATTCATCCTCAAAATAAACGAAGGTAGTTCGTCCTCGTATCAAACGAAGGTATGAGTTCCTTATTTGGCAAGAAGTATCGCTAGGGTAGTCCCTCACGCTGCGTTTAGATCTCCTCCTTAGGGTATAGTTAGATCCTCCAAGAGGGTATAGTTTGTCCTCCAAGAGGGTATAGTTCGTCCTCCCAAGAGGGTAGTCAGATTATGGGAAGATGTAGTATGCATAAGTGACAAATGAAATATGCAAGAAAAGATTTTATTAATAAAATACGACGTAACAATGTAAAAAGATCAAGGACACGACCGCATGCACTCAAAATACGATGTAACAATGAAAAAGACCGAAAGACACGACTATACTGCACTCAACCTTCGACACTTATGCAAAATATCTCTCGAGACGGACGATGTGCCACGACAGGTATTTGCTCACCGGATATATGTGCGAGCTTATATGACCCTTTCCGAGGACTACTCGACTGGTAAGGCCCTTCCCATGTGGCTTCCAGCCATCGAGCCATGGCTTTATCGACTTCATTATTTCAAGCACGAGGTCGCCTACTGAACTGTTGAATTTGACACGCTGGTTGTAATACCGAGCTACTTGTTGCTTATACCGAGCTTCTAATGTAGGCGAGCTCTCTTTCTTCAAGGGATCTAGGTCGGTTCGTAGATTCTCCCCATTTACTTCACCGAGAAGTTGATATGCGGGGCTCGGCATACCGATCTCGCAGGGATTACTTGGTTCCATACACCAAACCGTAGGGTGTTTCTCCGCTCGATGTCCGAGGTGTTGCACGATACGACCATAAGACTTGCGGTAAGTTTTTCACTGAGCTGTCTTTACTCGATCGAGACGAGTTTTAGTCCTTTCACGATGGTCCTATTGGTGACTTGGTTTGACCATTTGCCCGAGGACGGGCCACCGAGGTGAATCTTTGTCGATCCAAGCTCGACACCACTCTTTGAAGACCTTATTCGTGAATCGTGTCCTATTATCCCAAACGAGGATACGAGGGATGCCAAGCGACACACGATGTTCTTCCGCATAAAGTTGAGGCGTTTTGTAATTTTCACCAAGGGTTCGCCCACCCACTTCATGAAGTAGTCGATTGAGATAATCAGAATTGAAACCGCCGGAGCTTTGCGTAAAAGGCTCACAATATCAATCCCCATCGCATAAATGACCAAGGGCTTTGCATGTCGACGAGGTCGGTTTGAGGTAGCCTCGCACGCTTCCATGAATTTCGCACTTGGACATTTCTTCACGAGATCAATTGAGTCCGGGAACATCGTTGGCCAATAGTATCCCCATCGCATGACTTTCTTCGATAAGGCACGGGTCCGATGTGATTTCCACATGATCCCTCATGTCTTCTCGTAGTACGTAATCAGCTCGGTTCGGACCCAAACACCTTAGGAGAGGTCAAGGATGATTTTCAGAGAATTCCTCGCCCAAGATATATCGCTAAGATTTGCTCAAGATTTTCCTAGCCTCGAGTCTGTCATGGGGTAGTTCGCCCTTCTTCAAGTATTGTTGAATGGGAGTCATCCAATTGGGTTCTTCGTCTGAGACTATGTTGACTTCGACCTCGGCATTGTCTATGCTTCTGCTCTGGACTTCTTCTACTGGCGGGCTCGTTGACGACGAGACCAGTTTGCTTAAAGTGTTAGCTCGGCTATTTTGCTCCCTTGGGATGCGAACCAACTGGAAGTATGAGAAAGGCATTGTAGGCTTTTGGCTTTTTTTCAAGGTATTTCTTCATCCCCGTTTTGCCTCGTACTTTCCCAAAGATGTGGTTTACTATGACCGAGAATCTCGTGGACTGCATGGCTCAGATCCAAGACTTTGAGCTAGCGAAGTCCCGCGACAAGCTTCGATTCCACTCGTTATTCGTATTTTGAATGTAAACCGAAGCGCGAGGGTTATCTCTTGTCCATCCGGACTTATGAGTAAAATGCCCGCCCCATCGCCTGCTTTTTCCGAAGCTCCATTCAGATAGATTTGCAAGAAATCTTCAGATGGTTCCTTTGCTGTGTTCGGCCGGCGTTGTCCGGGTCACCGGTGGGTTTCGCTTTTTTGCGGTTAGCCTCGACAAGGAAGTCTCGCAAGGGCCTGACCCTTGATGGCAGACGAGGCGTAAAGATATAGCGTGTTCTCTAGTTCGATTGCCCACTTCATGTACGAGGCGTAAAGATATAGCGTGTTCTCCTAGTTCGATTGCCCACTTCTGTAGGAAAACATATGTTAACCCTCGCCCCGAGGATCCATCTTGGGTATTTAATTCACCATACATTGATTATAAACCTAGCATGCGTCTATATAATTAATCGCAACACGTTGGGGTTTTCACGTGTTTACCTTTGGATCTGTCGAGGTGGATCGAACGGGATGAAAAGATCGAACGGATCGGACTCGTGCTTTGACCTTCCGGATCGTGATCCGGTTGCCCAATCTCCAAGCGTCGGTGAGGACGATCTATGGAGAATGCTTCGGAAAATCACCCAATACTCTCTCTTCACAACTTTCGAAATTCTCTCACAATGGACAATGAGGGGGCCGAAATTCTTGTGTGAATTATGTGAGCATTAACCTAGACTTTATCTCATACCTTATATTTATAATGCACTACCTTAATCCCATATGGAAATTACCATAATCCTATATGGAAATTACCATAATCCTATATGGAATATTACCATAATCTTAGGATTATTTCCATACTTTCGTGATTATTTCCATACTCGGGATTATTACCATAATCTTATATGAAAAGGATCTATGCATATACCATAAATATAATAATATCCTTGTGGGATAAAGAGAATAAAATCTTGCCTTTGAGAGCTATAGGGGCTCGATTTCCAAGGTTACGGGAACTGGATGGGCCACCTGTGGATCAAATGCAAGGAATAAAGATGGGCCTCAAATAAATTAATTATCTTATGTTCACCTGAACATAAATTAATTTATAAACATTCGATCATGCCACTAGAGAAAGAATGTCGACTTACCCTTTATTACAGAGTTGAGTCGGGCTTGCACTTAGACATTACGAATCCCGTATTTAAGATATCGAACGTCCATTAATCATTTCTAGCAATCATCGCTTAAAACGATTAATAACTTCATTTCTTAAGTAGTACCACTCAACCTTATTATTGTACTTGAGCTAACTCAACTGCGGGGTTTAGTACAATAAACCTTTGAGCTCCTTAAGGGACGTCATCATCCTAAACGGATACGGTGACTGACTGAGATAACTAGCGTGACATACAAGATCGCCACCACCCAAGATGCGGAGAATCTTGGGTTAGAACATATAACCCTCACTCATAACAAGTCAAAGTGATGGTCAAGAACTCATACTCACCTAATACCTTATCGAGGTTTAGATCATCGTAAGTCACCGAGATCTTGGTTCTTCACGACGGTCGGAAGAAGAACACATCTCACCGTGATCCTTCAATACGCCGGAGACGCACAAAGATAGACAAGCAACTAAGTCAAGTCACTTCTTATCTATCTGCAGCCTCAAACCGACAACTCGTCCTTAAGTCGTCTCGGTGTGAAACTTTTATATCTCATTGTTTCGACCAATCATACGAGATCGTGATCTTCTACACACCGTATGATCTAACTTATATATGAGATAAGGGGACACGATATATGCAATCAAGTATTCAAATCGGATAGGAGATTGTAATAGTGGTAACAGAAACATTGTATACAAGCTCAACCAAAGCGCTTTCAAGATACAAACCAACAACTTCGCATTCTTCCCGTAGCTTCGGCTTTGTCAACACTTGCCAAGTGGATGATCGGTGAGAACTTGTATGGGATGTGCGTGGAAGTAGGGGCGTAGTCTCCTTGCAGCATTTACTAATGCCAAGGCGAGCTTCTCCAAAGGCTGACACCTCGTTTCTGGCCCTTTTAGTGCTCGGCTGATAAAATATACAAGGAGCTGACATCCGTCATCTCGTACCAAAACTGCACTTATGGTTTTGTCCGAGGTGGCGGTATAGGAAAGGACCTCCTTCTTTTCGGACGGATAAAGTGGGAAGTTTGGCGAGGTAGTTCTTGAGATCTTCAAAAGTCGACTTCAGGTTTATCATCCCGGAGAACTCCCGAGCTTTTGAGTATTTTGAAAAGGGAAGTCGCTTATCCATGACTTTTGAAAGAAAGCGTCTTAGTGCGACTATGCACCGTCAACTTATGTACGTCGTGGATGGTCTTCGGCATCTTCATCTCCAAAATGGTTTGAACCTTGGAGGGGTTGGCTTTTAATCCTTCTTGTGAGACCCAGCACCCCAAAAATTTTCCAGACCGAACTGCGAATGTACATTTCTGGGGATTTAGCTTTAGATTTACCTTTCGAAGTAAGACGAGGACGATCCTGAGGTCGGCAACACATGTGGTTTCCTCTTTACTCTTGACGACGATGTCATCTACATATACTTCCACATTCTTACCTATGTAGGGCTGAAATATCTTATCCACCATTCTTTGATAAGTGGTCCCTGCATTCTTCAGTCCGAACGACATCTTCTTATATGCAAAGACTCTGAAGTCCGTTATGAAGGCTATTTTGGATGCGTCCTCGCCACTCATCAATACTTGGTGATATCCTCAGATAAACCAAAAGTGAAGACTTCGTATCCGACCAAAGCGCCAACCTTTTGTCGATATTTGGGAGGGTATGATCCTTCGCGGTGTTTATTGAGATCGGTGTAATCGACACATTCTCCATCCCTCCTCCTTTCTTGACCATCACGGGTTGGAAATCCGGTCGGATACTGACTTGAACAATATGCGTGCTTTTAATAGTTGGTTCACCTCGTCATGTATGACTTGATTCCGCTCACCGCAAAGATCCGTTGCTTTGCCGAACCGGTTTTACGCTGGGTCAATATTGAGCGGTGAGTGATAATACTTGGTGAGACCCCAGCCATGTCGAGGGGTGACCAAGCAAACATGTCTCTGAATTCCCTTAGGAGTTGGATGATCTATTTTCTTAGTTGAGGTACTTCGGTAGAACCTACTTTGACGACCTTGAATGGATCGTCTTCATATTAGCGTGACCTCCTCTGCCGGACTGTCGGGAGCATTAGGAATTTTTGCGGATCCCTCAGTCCGTCATAGTGGGCGATGCCCGGCACCCTGTACTTGTCCGGGAGGGGAGTGTTGAGTATCTCGTTTGAGAAAGGGGTAATTATCTTCCCGTATCCATCGAATCCGCCTCCCGGAGAGCCATGCGGAGTTCGTCGGCCGAACTCACTTTGGTGATGGGAATCGACCTCGCGGTGGCCATGACGTCCTGTTCCGCGCTGCTCGTCCCTTGCACGGTCGGTTTGGGCCCCAACCCGTGTAGAGGTATGTGCGCCTATCATCCGGAGGCTGGGGGATTCACCTCGCTGTGCCGCTTCGTGCTTTGACGAGGCTTCGGCGTCCTTGTCTTCGTGGTGATGCCGGCCTTGTTCTTGGCTAAGGTACTGGAGGAAGCTCTCCTTGTTCTTTTCGAGAACCCTTTAAGCGCCTCGTCGAGGTTTAACGTGGTGTTAGGGGTTCCTCTCGGTTCTTGATGCGACCTCCTCACTCTGGTACTCTTCTTCATGCGGGATGGGATGGCCTTGCTCGTCGAGACTTTGGACGTGCTTCCGGGTCGATCTCTAAGCGGGCTTTTTCCAAACCGAGCTCGCGTGTGCTCGCCGTTGTTCTTTGTTGTTTCCGGTGGCGGCTCGGATGTAAGACTTCTTGTATTCATCGTCGTGATTGATTCCACAGCAAACAAAGGTTGATCGAAACACAATTTCGGTTCCCACGACGGCGCCGATGATCGATTTTAATTTCGTTAGGAAATAAACGCGAATGAACACGAGGGATTTACGTGATTCAATCTTTGAATTAGATCTACGTCTACGGAGCAAGAGAGTATATGTGTATTTGAGAGCGTGAAGCGATTACAAAGAGTGTAGATGATCCTTTTTCGCCTAATCTAGCCTCTATTTATACACAATGATATTGAGTTCGACTCTAATACAAAGTCTTCTCTTATAAGGATTCTTTATATATGCATCCAAGATTCCTTTAGATATCTCGAATCTTCACGCTCCACTGCGAGACTTGAGTTGTAGTTGATTTAGAGTCTTCTTGGGCGAACTCACATAGTAGAGCTTAATGTCGGCCCATTTATATTGGGTCTGATGCTTGGGCATAGTAGTTGGGCCGTATCCTATCATCAACCTTGCCATAAAACTTGTTTCCAAGGGCTTTTCCATCACCTTCGCCCACCTCGATTTCGTCCACCAATTTTTTCAAGAGAATCAATCTCAACACAACGCCATAGAAACCGATATTTTCGCCGCTGCTCGCCGCTCCGGCCTCGACATCCGCTACGCATCCTTCAGCGAAGGTTTCCCTCTCGATTTCAACCGTGCCTTTAACGATGACTATAAGAAGTTTTTCCTCGATGAATATTCGGAAAAAGTTGATGAACGTGTTGGGGAAATATTGTAGTCTGATTCTTCAACTGCAGTTTCCAACTATTTATTGATTGCTGATACATTCAGCATTTGGCCGGAGAAAATCGCAAAGAAATACGGTTTGGTGAATGTCTTTTTCTACGGAGCCGGCACTAGTTTTCTCGATGTATTATCACTTGGAACTTCTCAGGGCGAAGGGGCATGTTCCCGTTAACGATCGCTGTGAAATGGTGGATTATGTGCCCGGCGTCAACTCCATCAATACCAAAGATTTCATGTCGTAAGGTGATGCATGAGTCTTTTTCTGGGTGTTTGATGCAGTAAAAAGCTCAGATTTCATACTCTCCAACACCGTGCAAGAGCTAGAAGGAGAGACAATATCAGCTCGGCAGCAAAAGCAGCCATTCTATGCTATCGGTCAACGTTTTCCGGTCGAATTCGTGGAGAGATCTATTGCCAAGAGCCTCTAGCCTAAAGCCGACTCCACAGAGTGGCTGAACTCAAGACCACCTGGATCGGTTTTGTATGTGTCATTTGGTAGCCTACCCAAAATTGATAAGAAGATTGTCCTTGAAAATGTTGGCGGTCTTTTACTGAGTGAAGTGAATTTTATGTGGGTTATTCGGCCTGGAATGGTGGATTCCGGCAGTGGTTGAGTTTTTCCAGAAGGATTTGAAGATCGGACGAGGAACAGAGGGCTGATGTTGCCGTGGTGCAGAGGTGCTGCGGAATCCGGCAATTGGCTGATTCCTGACTCATTGCGGCTGGAACTCGTTTCTCGAGAGTGTGTGGTGTGGGGTTCCGATGATTTGTTATCCGTTGTTTATGGATCAAATCACCAACAGGAAATTGGTGGTGGATGATTGGAGATGGGGGATTAATCTGTGCAAAGGGGAAGGCATTAGGAAAGAGGAAGTTGCAGAGAAGATAGAGTTTTTGATGAGTGAGAAAAGGTCGGGAGAGTTGAGACATCAAATCCAGAATGTGAGAAGGACATTTGAAAATGCAACAACCGTGGGTGGATCTTCGAAGTGAAACTTGATCATTTGGTTGAGGATTTGTGCCACGAAAATTTCAGGAGATGGCAGTGAAGTGGGCTTAGCCTCTTTGGCTTTTTCGTTGCTTCTGTTATTTATATTGAATCTAGCGGTCGTCTTCTTCTTGTGTGCAAGGACATCACTATTTACAGCTTCTACTTTTCTATTCATGTTCAAAATAAAACGTCGCATATGTAAACAGAAATGAAGTTGTTTCCATGATTTATGTTCGGTTTTAGAAGTATTTGATAAAATAAGTTCTTAAACAAGTTATGGGCTATTAAAAAAGTTCGAACAACTTATAAACTCTCAAAAAAATAAGCTTTCTAATACCAATTTATTTTTCCAAAATCTTATTAGAAACAATCATTTTAAAAAATAATGTTATGTAGTTTGTTATTTCAAACATATTTCCTTCCAATTTCATCTATTTTCGATTTTCTCTCTCTAACTCGGATTTTTTCGCTCTAACTTACAATTCTCTCTTTAAGTTATAAGATCAATCATCCAAACACTTTGACAACTTATAAACTTCTAAAACATTGCATCTTATAAGTTATTGGAACTTACAAACTTTTTAAAATAAACTTAGTCAAACAACCTCTTAGTTGCCTTTTAAAGAGCGGATCTGAAGGGTCCCAATGAATTGGCTTATTCGAAAAAAAGTCTGTTCTTTGGAAGATCTATCTTGTGCCTGGTACTGCATGGTTCCACTTTCTTCTTCCAAAATGAAGTCGTTGTCGTCTTGGAGTTGCTTGTGTATTAAACAATAATATTGCATTACTATCAACCAATATATATTTATATATATATATATATATATGGTTGACTTATAACAAAATTTTATTTTTTTGTAAAATTTTAAAAATCAATGTACTTTATGTACAAAATTAATGTACCCTTGGGTTTTGATAAAAGACAACATTTTTCATCAATATTTCGTAATGCAGTAACTTTGTACGTAAAGTAAAAATCTATTTTTCGTAAAAATCTAAAAGCCAATGCATTTTAAATACAAAGTTAATGCACCCTTTAGTTCTGGTAAAAGATAATATTATTCATCAATATTTCATAGTGTAGTAACTAACTTTGTACATAAAGTTCCATAGTGTAGTAACTTTATACATAAAGTGCATTAACTTTGTACATAAAGTTCATTGGTTTTTAGGTTTTTACGAAAAATATGTTTTTATTTGATCTCTTCCTTATATATATAGACTAGATTAGTGGTATGTATGGTAACACTTAAAAGAATTTGTAAAAATGGGGGAGAAAAAGCTACATGCGATTATGATTGGTTTCTGCTACCAAGGCCATACTACCCCACTCGTCAATCTAGCTATCAAGCTCGCTTCAAATGGATGCGTCATAACGTTCGTCCACACCGAGTTCTTTCACTACATGCTATCCAAAACTGACGGCGTTAAAGCTACGAAGGTCGATCCCTTCCCTGGAGCTCGCCAATCTGGTCCCGACATACGTTACGCCACCATCAGTAATGGGTTACCCCCTAACTTCGATAGGATCCTTTACTTTGACGAGCACTGAGATTCTGTGTCTGGCTATTTTCCATCTCGTATGGATGAACTTGCCGGAAACATAATCAACACTCACGATGAGGCTTCGCATTTCCTTCATTTCTTGGTGGCTGACACTTTATATTCCTGGCCGGTAGCTATTGCTAAAAAATATAACATCTTGAATGTCTCTTTCTAGACTGAGCCGACTCTGGTGTTTGCTATAGACTATCACATGGATGTTTTGAGGAAAAGAGGCTATTTCCCAATCAATGTATGTTTTTCCCAATTATACTTTAACTATCTGAGCATATATTTAAAATCTGTATAATAATATCTGGGCAGGTGATGAGAAGAAAATGTCATAGATTTCATACTTGGAGCCCATCAATACCAAGGACTCGATGTCCAATTTTCACGATTGTGACATCACGAGCACGGCCAACAGGCATATGTGGGATGCATTTCAGTAGGTAAAAGTATGCAGATGCATTCCAGCAGGTGAAAGTATGCAAATTTAATCTCGATCAACACTGTACACGAACTCGAACAAGAATCTATTTCAGCTATAAACCAAAAGCAGCCAACTTATGCAATTGGCCCTATAAACTTCACCATTGATTTCACCAAATCTATGTTGAGAAGTAATTTGCAATTAAGTTAGTCAAATTGTTCATGCATCTATCGAATCATGTTCTCTATGAAGAGTCATGTATCTTATTTAATGTTAGTTCATGTATTGGCTAGATTTATGTTTAGAGGTATCTATAAATACCTTTGTAATCAAGTCATTTTATCAATTAAGCCAAATACATTCAAATCATATTTTCTCTCTTCATATAAAAGTGCCGCAGGACACCTATCTCTACTTCCATACCCAACAAATTGTGGTATCTGAGCTTTATTCTCAAACATGGCATCAAGCATTTCCATGTTTTCTTATACTCCAAATCAAGTCCTAATCTTCGAAGAATAACACTTTGATTATTGGAGTAGCCAAATGGAGACAATTTGTTTTGTCTCAAGATCTATGGGAAGTTATGGAAGATGGTTTTTCGAAACCACCACAGCGACCAAGCGACAATGAAGCATGGGCAGAAGTTCAACAAACCAAATTCAAGAAGAATGTGAAGAAAGATGCAAGTGCCATCAGATTCATTCAACAAGGATTGAGCAAATCCATATATCAAAGGATTCATAGTGCCAAACGAGCCCAAGAAGCTTGGAATATATTGAAGGGGGGATTTCGCAGCAATGATAAGGTAACTTCTATAAAGCTGTAATCTCTTTGGGGAGACTTTGATAACTAATCAAAGAAAGATACTGAAGTTATGCAAATCTATCTCACTCGAGTTGCCAAAATAGTGAATCAAATTAGAAGTCTCGTAGATATAATTGATGAAAAGAAAGTTGTGCAAAAGGTTCTTCGAAGTGTTCCTTCGAAATATGATTATACTGTTGTTGTCATTGAAGAGTCTAAGGATCTATCAACATATACTTAACATGATCTCACATGTTCTCTTCAAGTGCATGAAAAAAGGATTGGCAGGTCTTGAAATCAGCCTCTCGAGTAGGCATTTGGGTCGATGAATTTTTCGAACTCAAATTCTAAACAGCAACAAGGGAAAGGCCGTTTTTCCAAAGGCAAAGGAAAAATATCTCAAAATAAAGGTGGGTCGTTCCAAGAAAAAGGCGAAAACCAAGGGAATCAATCAAGGAACTCTAGTCTTTTCTGCAAAATTTGCAAAAAAAATAATCATAACACAAATGAGTGTTATTCAAGTGCAAAAAATGCAGAAATCCAAATCATTCGCAGAGGGATTGCTTTCAGCAGAAAAAGAACGAGAGCAATGAAGCTCATTTTTCCAAAGATGAAAGCGAACAACTTTTTTCTTGTATGACTGCCCAACATCAGTCGCAGGAGAAGTGGTACTTGGATAGCAACTGTAGCAGTCACATGACGGGAAACAGAAAATTTTTGTGGAGCTCGATCGAGATTTTAGCTCCGAAGCAAAGCTTGGTGATGGGAAAACTCATCGCTGCGAAGGAAAGGTGACCATCATCGTCAACACCAAGGGAGGTAACAAAAAATCTATAAATGAAGTGCTTTATGTGCCAAATCTCACAAGCAACCTTCTAAGTGTCGGGCAACTGGTACAAAAAGGTTATTCGATCTTGTCCGATAATGAGAAATGCAACATAGTTGACAAGGAAAATAATTGCATCATCTCTTCAGTGCCAATGAGCTCAAAATGGCATTTCCCATGTTCATACCTCTCAAGAAAATATGGCCTATGTAGGTGAAAACATTGATCGATCTCAAATATGGCATTTGAGATATGACCACCTTAATTGGAGCGGGCTGCAACTTCTCAAGAAAAAGAATATGGTGATTGGCTCTCCGAAGCTTGAAGCAAAAACTCAAGTGTGTGAAGGATATATCTATGGAAAGATGCATCGATTTCTATTCCCTAAGACTTCCTGGAGAGCTAAACAACCGTTAGAACTTATTCATGCAGACATTTGGGTCCTTCCAGAACCCTATCTCTTGGAAGCAAAAGGTACTTTATCTTGTTCGTTAATGATTTTACAAATGTGGGTTTATTTTCTCAACAAAAAATCCAAAACTTTCTCTGCATTTCTCAAGTTCAAAGACCCTATGGAAAAACAAGTCAATCATCAAATCAAGACACTCCGAACATATCATGGAGGTGAGTTTATATACACACCATTTATGGAGTATTGCAAAGATAATGGCATTCACGGGTAGCTCACCATTCGGAGAAGTCCCTAATAAAATGGAGTCGTCGAGCGGAAGAATCGCACAATCATCGAGATGGCGATAAGCATGATGATTGGCAAAAGTCTACCCAAAATATTTTGGGGTGAAGTTGTTCATACAAGTATCTATATTCCGAATCGTTGTCCCACAAAGGCGGTTCGGAATCGAAATCCATTTGAAGCTTGGCATAAGAAAAAGTATGTGGTCGATCACTTGAAAGTTTTCGACAGTATCAACTATCCTCATATCTCTACCGCAAATAGAGATAAATTTGATGAAAAAGTGAGAAATTGATTTTTGTTGGCTACATGGATTTAATTGAAAGGATATCGTCTTTACAATCCTTTAACTCGCAAGCTCGTGGTAGCAAGAGACGTGATTTTGATGAAACAACATCATAGAGTTGGAAGGGAGAATCCTCTGAGTTTGTATCCCTTGAAAATTTTTATGAATCTTCAAAGGTTGATGATGAAGCTGATCGTGTCGGTGCTCCACCTCAAAGTCCAGTTTCTAGCCCACGAGGATCTCCTAATCATGTTTCTTATTCAAGTCCAGATTCTTCAATGCGGAAAACTCGTTCCACGGGAGCTCTATGAGGTATTTGAACTTGCTCTCTTTACTTCTGAACTTCAAAGCTTTGAAGTTGCAGAAAATAAAGAAGTTTGGAGAAAAGCAATGGAGAAAGAAATTGCTATGATAGAGAAGAACAAAACATGGGAGTTGATGGATAGGCCGAAGCACAAAGATGTCATTGGATTGAAATGGATATACAAAAAAAAATATCATGAAGATAGAATCATTCAAAAGCACAAAGCGAGACTTGTTTCTAAAGGATACTCGCAACAACTAGGGATCGATTTCACCGAAACTTTTGTGCCGATTGTTAGAATGGAGACTATCTGTGTTGTTCTTGCTCTTGCAGCACATCTGGAGCTGCAAGTAATCCAACTCGATGTCAAGTCGGCTTTTCTAAATGGAGAGCTTGAATAAAAGACATTTTTTTAGCAGCCTCAAGGTTTTTTTGTCGAAGGAAATGAAGAGAATGTGTATCGTCTCAAGAAAGCTCTTTACGGGCTTAAACAAGCTCCAAGAGCATGGAACAACAAAATTCATGGATACTTTATCAAAGATAGTTTTCGTTGAAGTCCAAATGAGCCATCTCTACATGTGAAAAAACAAAACAATGATATTTTGATTGTTTGCATCTAGGTAGATAATCTTATCTACATGGGTACTAACATGCAGATGGTTGAAAATTTCAAGAAGATGATGATGGAAGAATTCGACATGACAGATTTGGGAATTATGAAATACTTCCTTGGGATTCAAGTGAAGCAATATGGAGGAGAAATATCCATATCTCGAGAGAAGTACATTGAAGATCTCTTGAAGAAATTTTGCATGGAGAACTGTAATCCAGTTTCATCTCCGATAGCGATGAGCGATAAGTTGAAGAAAGATGATGGTGCTGAAAAAGCTGATGCACAACTCTATAGAAGTCTTGTTGGATCGCTCATCTACCTTACCAACACAAGACCATTTATTGTTCGAGCTGTAAGTATGCTCTCAAGGTTCTTAGGTGAACCAACTAAGCTTCATTTTGCAGCAGCCAAAAGAGTCATGAGATACTTGCAAGGAACGCGAAAGATGGGCATCAAATATGTGAAAGAAGGTTAGTGCAAGCTAATTGGCTATACCGATAGTGATTGGGTAGGCTCTTTGGATGATCGAAAGAGCACTTCGAGCTACTTATTTTGTCTTGGAACTAATGTGGTTTCATGGAGCTCGAAGAAGTAAGTCAGTGGCATTATCCTCTGCCGAAGCCAAGTACATTGCTGCTTCGGATGCATCATTTGAAAGAATTTGGTTGAGGAGATTATTAGCTGATTTGCAGCAGTTTCAAGAGGAGCCGACAACAATCTATTGTGATAATATGTCAGCAATAGCTATGACAAAGAATCATGTGTTCCATTCCAGATCCAAGCACATCGAGTTACGCCATCATTTCATCTGAGATATGGTGAACGAAGGAAAAATCGGTTTGGAGTTTGTTGGAACAAAGGATCAACTTGCAGATTTTCTTACCAAAGTTGTTCTTGTGGAGAAATTCGAGAAATCTCGTAATATGCTCAAGATTGGAAATTAAGAAGGGGTGTTGATAAGTAATTTGCAATTAAGTTAGTTAAATTGTTCATGCATCTATCTGTTCATGTTCTCTATGAAGAGTCATGTATCTTATTTAATGTTAGTTCATGTATTGGCTAGATTCATGTTTAGAGGTATCTATAAATACCTTTGTAATCAAGTCATATTATTAATTAAGCCAAATACATTCAATTCATATTTTCTCTCTTCATATCAAAGTGCCGCAGCACACCTACCTCAACTTCCATACCCAACAATCTATTGTTCCAAATAGCGTATGGTCTGAAACAGATTTTGAGGAGTGGCTAGACTCGAAGCCTCCTGGCACTATTTTGTATGTTTCATTTGGCAGTCTTTCTCAGAGCGACCGGAAGCTTGCTGAGGAGATAGCTAAGGGGCTTCTCCTTATTAGTGGAGTTGGCTTTGTTTGGGAGATCGCAATGGTGCAGACGTTTTGCCGGGTGGGTTCGAGAATGAGAGCAAGGATCGAGGGCTGATCGTTTAGTGGTGTAATCAGTATGCGGTGCTCTAGAATCCTACAATTGGAGGATTCCTGAAGGGTGGAACTCGATTCTTGAAACAATATGGTGCGGGGTTCCGATGATCTACTACCCTTTTTTCGCTGATCAACCAACTAACAGGAAACTGGTGGTTGATGATTGGAATGTGGGGATTAATCTTTGTGGTGGAACTGAAAGATAATGGGCTAAATTAGATGTTATGGGCTTTAGTTAATTAATGGTTGGACTATTAATTAATTAAAACAGACTAAAGAATAAAATCTCATATAAGCTAGGGCTTTAATGGGCTGCTCTATTTAATATAAATAGAGAGAATTCATTCTTTAGGACATACGTAACAGACGTTACACGTAACACAGAAATCATTCTTAGAGAACTACCGTTACGCTCATTCGCAGATTTTTCGCTTTCTCCGCTTGAACTTTATACCGAGGAATTGTTCCTGCATCGGATTTGCATACACGTGGATACCATAGTTGTGGAGACAACCTTGCAGGATTCATTGGAAGCTTGGAAGCGTTGCAAATCCATTGGAAGTATTGTAAATCGTAAGTTCTCTATCTAACGTGTTCATAGGGCTCATCGCATGTTTAATTATAGATCTAGATCTGTTTCTTGACTGTATTTTCCACTGAGTATCATTAGATAAGGTCAAGAATTCCCAACAGTGGTATCAGAGCGAGGTTCGATTTATAATTAATTCATGTTCTAATTAATTGTGGATTTATCGAAATTTTGAATTTCGTATTTTTTGATTTTATTTCGTTTGATTTTTCCTTTTTATTAACTGCTTAAAAAAAAGAAACGAAAAAGGAAAAGAAAATTGAAAATGAATCAAATTCGGAATGGAATCGTGTTCGAAATTGATTTTGAAATTTTTCACGCAGACTTCCTATTCACCGTCGGCGTTTGTGTCTCACGGACGACGGTCGACGACGCGGCGCGAGGCATCGCGCTTGTCACCGCCGTCGAACCAAAGGCTGGGACCTCCTCGAACATTCTCGCCGTCGCGGACGGAGGAGGAGGAGGATGGGGAAATACTGCGCGACGCGTCGCCGAAAACCCTAACGCCGCGCGCGCTACTCGCAGACGCTGGGCGTCCGGCATCGTCGATGGAGCACGGCATCGGGAATCGTGGCATGGAGGTCGGCGAGAGGCGGCAGACGCGCGCATCGCTCAACCCTAACGCGTTTTGAACGCAGCGGCGCTGGGCCTCGCGCAGCGTCGGGCTTCGTGGCCGTGGGCTGCGTCCGATTCGGCTGTTGGGTCACGCGGCGTGCCGGCTTGGGCCATTTCCATGCGTGGGCTGTGAGTGGGCTTCACTGGGTCTCGGCAACAAGCTCAGATGCTGTTGGGCCGCTTCTTCGTCTGTTGGGCCGCGAGCTCGGCGTGTTTTTGGCGTTTAATGTATCGACCATCAAGGTCATTACAAGATATATTAAAAAATGTTTTATTAATTTAGGATTAATAAAATTGAATTTCCAATTACACAAAATAATTTATTAATTGGATTAATAAGTTTTGTTTTAATATTATTATTTTCAAAATAATAACATTAATTTCGATATTGTATTAATTTAGAATTAATATAATCTACTCATGTACATGGATTTAATTTATTAATTTATAATTAATAAAGTTAATCACAATTTTAGAAATTAATTTATATATTAGATTAATAAATTCTTAACTTTATTATTATTTTTGAAATAGTAATATAAAATTTGATTTTATATTAATTTAGAATTAATATAATTTACTAATGTACATGGATTAATTTTATTAATTTAGAATTAATAAATCTAATCGTAATTTTTGGACATTAAATTATTAATTAGATTAATAAATTTTAACTTTATTATTATTTTTGAAATAATAGTATAAAGTTTGATTTTATATTAATTTAGAATTAATATAATTTACTAATGTTCATAATTAAAGAATTGATTTATTAATTAGATTAATAAATCTTATTTGATTATTATTTTAGAAATAATAATACTAAATGAATATTTATATTAATTTGGAATTAATATAAATGTCTACATCCACTTTTAATTAGAGAATTAAATTATTAATTAGATTAATGAATTTATTCATTAAGCCCTATTTGCCGTCGTTCTGTGATAAGCATGCTATTTGATTTTATGCTTATATTTTAACTATAGTAGTTAGAGACCGCTTTTATGTTTGGGTAGGCGGCGCCCAATATGTATGGTCCGCATTTTATGCCCGGTGGCACCCAAAGAATTGTTTTGATTTTATATCGATATTAAAATAAACAATTAGTATCACATGTTTTATCCCCACTAAATACAAGTCTTGTTTTTGAAACAAAACGTGTCGTCCATCATAATTGTTTGAGGCAATAACCTTTTCGCCCAAGAGTTTTACACCTCGTGTTTACTCCAAAATCTACAAGGCCAAGACTCACTCATAGATGCATGAAGCATCGTGTGATGGGTCGATTGCTTAATTATTTTGAAACGACCAAAGCGATCAAGATAATTAGTGGACACGACACTGGATTAATAAACCAAGAATTGAGGACTTTGTTGCATTCATATTCAAACCCACCAAATGTCATTATTGTGGTCATCACCGCAGAGTCGATAATGATGCGCACTTAATCGATGCAAAATTGTCGCTCAATGGCTTTGAGGCTCTTGAGTGATATTATTTGTAGTCATCACCCAGAGGCTACGAGAATATTGACTTGGATCTTGGACTACTAAGATTTATTTTTGTTATAAATCCGTATTTTGCATTTGGAGGTGCAATATATGTTAAAATTAGTGGGAGCTAATCAATACAATAAACCCTTGTTTGATTAGTGATACGATTGTGATCTGTGTTTACTTTGTTCTAATTTCTATTAATTTTTCGTTCAGTTACGATGTCGACTATGTTATATAAATGTTTGGTGGAAACAAATTTGTTGACTGGGTCAAACTATCCGGATTGGCTAAGTTGTCAGCGCTTGGTGTTAAGGATGGATAAGATTGAGTATGTCTTGGACAAACCAATCAATACCATCCCCGATGAGCTTTCTCCTGAGTATGCCTCGTTTGACAGGGTTGCTCATAAGAAGCACGTTGAGGATGCTATGTCGGCTCAGGGAATTATCTTGACTTCTATGAGTTTGGAACTCCAAATGCAACATGAATACATGCTACCCTATGAAATGATTCAGCACTTCAAGAGTTTGTTTGCCTCACAGGCACAAACACTGGAGTATGAGATACTCCGGGATCTCTTCAAGTGCACGCTTCATGATAGGAGCAAGATCTCTGAACATGTACTGAAGATGATTGGATTGATTGAGAGGTCAAGGCCGATTGAACGACTGCCGACTAATGTCTCAACCAACCTGGTTTTGCAATCGCTCTACGGTTCATTTGCGAATTTCATAGTGAATTTCAATATGAACAACTCAAAGGTGGGATCGACCGATCTTCACAACATGTTAAAGACTTATGAGTCCTCTACTCGATGGCAAATCATGCTCATGGTGAGCTCTTCGCTCAATCTTCCAAATGGAAGAAAAGCAAAAGAAAAATGAAGAAGGCATCGATGTCTCAAGCCTAAGAAGAGTGGATGGGCTCAAGAAGAAGCCGACATTAGCAAAGGATGAGTGCCTATTCTGTCGAGAAGGGCACGGAAGAGAGATCGCTTAAAATTCAAGGCACAAGGTGCAATGGGTGGTAGCTCGGTATGTTTGTCGTTGAGATAAATATGTCATAAATAATTCACATTCTTGGGTATTAGATACGGTGTGGCTCACACATTTATAATAATGTGCAGGGCTAAGTGACAAAGAAGAAAGTGAATCTCGGGAGGTTGACTGCTGGCGTGGAAATGGAGCAAGAGTTGTCACGAACGCGTGGGACTTATAGATTAGATCTTCCTTCGAGATATAGACTATGTTTACATGATTGTTATTTTGTTCCTGCTATTTCAAAGAATATTATTTCCATTCCTATGTTAGACATTGAAGGTTTTTCCTTCCATTTTGGAAACAGTTGTTGCACGTTTTCCCTTAATGGAATGTTTTATGGAAATGCCTTTCTTTCGAATGTTTTATATATGCTTGAATGTGAACGAAATATTCTCAATGTGTAACACAAACAACCTAAGCTAAGTAATACGAATAATGCTACTTATCTTTGGCATTGTAGACTTTGTCATATCAATGAGAAAATGATAGCAAGATTGAGAAAATTATATTATCTCAGACCATTTGATTTTGAATCATATGGTGCTTGTGAATCATGTCTCAAAGGGAAAATGACTAAGAAACCATTTTCTGGGAAATGGTTACGTGCCAAAGAATTGCTAGAGCTGATCCACTCAGATGTGTGTGGATCGTTTCCAACTCAAGAAAAAAGTGGATATTCATACTTCATAACTTTTACTGATGATTATTCAAGGTTTGTGTATGTGTATCTGATGAAACACAAATCTAAGGCTCTTGATAAATTTAAGGAGTTTAAGTTAGAAGTCGAGAAACAACTTGGTAAAAGTATCAAGAATCTTCAATCAGATCGGGGAGGTGAATACTTAAACCGAGAATTTCTTGATTACTTGAAATCACATGGAATCCGATCAGACTGGACTCATCCGGGAACACCACAACTGAATGATGTATCCGAGAGAAGAAATCGAACCTTATTAGACATGGTTCGATCCATGATGAGTTTCGCTAGTCTCCCTTTATTCCTTTGGGGCCATGCCTTACTTACCGCTGCTCATATTTTGAATAAGGTTCCTTCTAAATCAGTCGAGAAAACACCATATGAGATATGGTATGGGAAAAGAGCAAATATTAACTATTTGCGGACCTGGGGTTGTCCTGCTTTTGTTAAGAAAATCTCGATCGATAAGTTGGAATCGAAAAGAGAAAAATGTTATCTTGTGGGATATCCTAAGGAAACTAGAGGATATGAATTCTAATCACCTGGAGATCACAAGGTGATCATTTCTAGGAATGTGACGTTTCTTGAAGACTCTTATGTTTCCAAGGAACAAGGTCACAACGAGGTAGATCTTGAAGAAATTCGAGAACCACAAAACAACACAGAGGACTAAAGATTGTTCGATGGTGTGAACAAGAATTGATGGGAGTATTTGACAATCTATTGGGAGGAAAATGACTCTTAGAGGGCCACCTCAAGACAATGAGACTCATCAAATACAAGATGACACAATAGTTGTGCCACCTCCACCTCAAGAAATTCATGAGAAAATTCTTGAGAATCTCCAAAATGTTGATGAAGTCAACACGGATGAGCCTACTCACGTTCAAAATGAACAGCATGAACCTGCGCAAATAACCCGACTCAATAGGCCACAGAGAACTCGTCGTGCACCTCAAAGACTGAATCTAATGGTTGAGAACCAAGATGATGAAGTCGAGTCGGATGATGATGAACCTAAGACCTATACTGAAGCGGTGACTGGCACCGATTCAAAGATGTGGCTTGAAGCCTTAATATCTTAAATGGACTCGATGTATTTCAATCTAGTCTGGGAACTAGTTGATGACTTATCAGATGGGGCTTACCCCATAGGCTGCAAATGGATCTTCAAAAAGAAGAGAGATGCAGATGGTAAGATACGAACCTACAAGGCTAGGTTGGTGGCAAATGGTTATAGTCAACGTGAAGGCATTGACTATGACGAGACATTTTCACCAGTTGCAAAAATCAAGTCCATTAGGATCTTACTTGCAATAGCTGCATACTACAATTTTGATATTTGGCAAAAGGATGTCAAAACCGCGTTTCTCAAAGGAGAACTAGAAGGTGATGTCTACATGACTCAGCCTGAAGGTTTTGTGTCCAAAGAGAGGCCGAATACAGTACGTAAGTTAAAGAAGTTCATTTATGGACTTAAGCAAGCATCGAGGAGTTGGAATATTTGTTTTGACAGAGCTATCAAATTGTTTGACTTTGTTAGAAGCAAAGAGGACCCCTGCGTTTATAGTAAGCGCGAAAATGGAAACGTTGTCTACCTGGTCATATGTGTCGATGACATTTTGATCATGGGGAGCGACCGATCCATGATGCAATCCGTGAAAGACTGGCTGTCTAAATCCTTTATGATGAAGGATCTCAGTGAGGCCTCCTACATCCTTGGGATCAAGATCTATTGGGATAGACCTAATAGATTGTTGGGGCTATCACAATCCACTTACATAGACAAATTACTACGGTATTTCTCAATGGAAAATTCTAAGAAATGATTTCTTCCTATGGGACATGGCATCAAGTTGTCTAAGAAGGATTGTCCTTCTAATGACAAAGAAGTTGCTTGCATGAAAAGGATCTCATATGCTTCTGCTATAGGATCGATCATGTATGTCATGATATGCACTAGGCCAGATGTGGCCTATGCGCTTAGCATGATGGACAGATTTCAGCAAACTCCCGGTGAGGAGCATTGAAAAACTGTTAAGATTATTCTTAAGTACCTTAAAAGGACTAAAGAATACTTCTTAGTCTATGGTGGGCAGCCAGAGCTATCAATGACTGTGTACACTGATGCTAGCTTCCAAACAGGAACAAGCATGTTCCAAGTCGATATCATGTGATTAGAGAAATAATAGAAATGAGCAATGTAAAATTAGAAAGAGTACCCACTGACGATATCTTAGCTGACCCTTTTACCAAGCTGTTGTGAGAGCTTGTGTGTTAGACATGTGGGATGTTGGCTTTGATTCAGTGGGAGTTTAAAGTTTGTATGTTTTAGAAACTCCTTTGTTGAGACATACTTACTTTTGATCACAATCGAAGATAATGTTTTATCTATGGGTTTTGTGCATTTAATGGAATAATTATTTGGATGTTTGTCGTTATTCTCTTATATGTTCCCTTGAATTATGTCACACCCCAACCTATCTAATCTTGTATTAACTGACTAATCGGGGTGCGACGGGCGGGAGGAAAAGAAATGACTAACTATTTCAAGAGACTCGCAGATATAAACAGTTATCATCTTAAAGAAAGACAAGTCATCAGACCTGTGATTAACCAAATGATCAAAATTTGGATATAAATTAATTTAGCAAACTGATACCATAATCTTTGACATGAATTCATACATGTTTATCAAATGTCTAACCCATCAGGACTCTGTATCATAATACATCAGAATCATGTTAGAGTTGGCAGCAAAAGAGTAGCTGAGTTTATGTGTGAAGACATAAACCCAGGGCAGACATAAAATATGACAAAATAGGCTTCGCTCAGCATTCAATCTCCGTTGTCATCCCCTGCACTACCTGCACATTTAGAAATACATGCAGAGCATGAGTACTTGATGCACTCAGTGGGCAATTGCCGAAAACAACTAAAACATGCTCTTAGAGCAATATAATCGACTTGCCACTTTCTTAGATTCACATGGTTTTTAAGAAATAACCTATGAATCATACTTTATGAAATCACTTACTTCATGATCAATGCACGTGCTAACAATTCTAATCATAACATGTCGTAGACAAATCTTAAATAAACACCATATCTACGCACTCTTGTGTTGAGAAGAGGCCTCCTTCTCAAACACCGTGATCGCCATTTAGCTCACGATCACTCTGTACACAAACCTCATCGACACTCGTCCAAGATAGGGCCGATATCGTCCATCTCTCGTAGATAGCAATATGCAATATGCTCAAAACAGCAAGTCAATTAACTTTATAAAATTCACATGCTCATTATCATAAACTTGTGCACAAACATATTTTAGTTTAGAAAGCCCACCGAAACCGCTTACTCGGGCTTTCGTCTTCCTTTTCTTGATCTCTATCTCGCCCACTTGTTCCTTAAAAGAGATAAGAGGAATAAATACGAGAAAGAGGAACCAAGAGTTTCTAACTCTTGAGCCTCTACTAAAACTCTCTCGATATACTATGACTAAGCTAAGCTCTACTAGGTCAATGCATCCAAAACTAAACTATTCAATGTATTGAGAAAGTATTTTGTAAGAACTTGAATCTTTCAACTCCTTATATATATAAGGGATACCATATTGCTATAATAAGATCTTTAACTTTCAAATCTTTCCTTTGGAAACTTTGATCAAGTAAGTCTTGATCAAGCTATATAATCAAAAAATCTATGTTTTGAAATCAAATTCCAAATATCAAGTTAATAACACAACATCCTTTGCAAATTAGCAAACTAACGAAATCTAAATTTTTCACAGTAGTCTAGAAAAATCCCAATAATTCCAAATAAGCTATTTTCATATACTAGATCATACTTATGAAATTAAACAACTCAAATAAAATCAAAGTAAATAGTTCTCATCATTCCATATGCATACTAACTTAGGGTTTTCACATAGGATGGATTAAATCCCGATTTCTTTTACCAAACTCTAGCATACATATACAATCACATATATAATAACTTATTTTAAACAAATCAAAGCCAAATCATCTTAAAATTAAGGCTATAGTAATCGGTCACCATAAGAAAAATGGAGGGTTCGATTTTTATTTCCGAAATCGACTCTAAACATGCTCAAACATCTTTAATTACATATATCTAAGCTTGATTTAAGGAATCATCAACAAATACTCAAGGTAAGAACTAGGGTTCTTAACTAAAATTTGGGTTTTCATGAAAATAAACAAATTAAACCTTAGATCAAGCATAAATCACTTCTAAAAGGATAGATCTACGCATATAAAAACTAAAGATCGAAGAACGAAAATTCTTGAAGCATGGTCCATGATGGCCGAAACATATAGGGCTTGAAAGGAGGATTTTTCTTTGTTTTCTCAACATAATATCACTCAATATAGGTAGATCTATGCATACATGTACTAAAAATCGAAGAACAAAACCCGTAAAGAACATGGCCAACATGGCCGAAAGTTTTGAGGTTTGGGGTGGGTTTTTCACTTTGATTTTCACTTCAAAACTTGAATAGGATTAGAAATTTACCTCTTGAAGATGTAGATCTACCAACTTGAAAAGGATTAGAAGCTTGAATCTCGGATTTGGAAGAAGAAAATTTGAATGTGTGGTGTGTGTGATGGTTCTCGAAAATGAGGGGGAGGAAATGGGAGGAACAAAGTCTTAACCAAGTTAAATACATATATATATATATAGAAGTCTTTAGGTTACTATTTAAGGCTTACTTGAGAAGCCTTTGGAAATCTTCTAGAATAAGCTATAAATGGCTTCTATGGTAAGCTAATATTTTAGCTTTAATAAGCAATATTGTTCGGAATCTTCTTTAATATAATATAAGCTTAAAAATAATGATAACATAATGTAACTTTTGAAATTATTAAATCATGATGATTCAAATAGAAATATAGAAATTTCTAGCGAGTTGAAACTTTCATAAATTACTCTTTCTAAAACAAACGTTGAAATAGAGCAATGAATTGAAATTCATTGTTAAATTAATCAACTATAAAATTCTATGATAATTCTTTAAGTTAAAACTTTATAAAATCTTCTCTGAGGATGCATTGTCCCTAATCACTTACGTAATTAATTTCTAATTAATTATGTACTTAGCGCTTAATCAGAGCTATGAGAATCTGGGGTATTACAAATTATCACTGTCATTTTTGCTGTCAGACATCAATGATAAAGTTTAATTCTAAAATAACCATAACCAATGATCATCAAGAATGAGATATTGATGATATGTCATAGGTTAGCATGTGGTCTGCATCACATTCTTAGAGAATGTAGTGGTTCTCGCAACTACGAGATATTTGATATCCGTGATGGACACATGAATAAACGTTGCACCCATATCCTCCAATGGCGAACTCTGATGGTCAGTGGTCGCTTGAGCCTCATAGGGTGAGCTTGGAAGCTCCCTATTGCATCTTGTTGCAACAACTCATCCAACTTCTCGGTCATCATTTCCATTTTGCCTCTAAGCGTCGATTTTGGTGTCGTCAAGATCCGACCGTTGTTGGCGAGTCCGAATCAATTCGCCCATATCATCTAACGGATACCTCCGAGGTGGTGGTGGGTGTGGTGGTGAATAAAACCCCGCTGCGGGTGGTACCACTTTGTTCTTTGTGGAGGCGTGGTCGATGTGGATCACACCATCCATAATCATGTTGTGGGTTCCAATATTCCGGTCGGGGTTGTGGAGGCGGTTCTTCTGCTGCGGATCCCAACATCCCAAATCGGGTTGGTTATTCCACCCGAACCATATTCTTGCTCATAAGCAGTGGATATGCGGTGAGGTGATTGCTCCCGAAGGATCATGAGCTTGTTGCTCAGGGTAGGGATCGTAGGTTTGATACTCATGGTTTGGCGAGTATCCCTCAGAATAATTGAATTGGGCTCCTTCTTCGTAAGAAGAATTTGCCCAATGCGACGAACTTTCCTCCCCCCAGCCTGTTTGACCACATCCGTACTGCTGGTAACCCTACATTAACAGACACCAACAACAAAAACAAGATCACACGCACCGGGGGAAAAATAACCAAACAGAAAGAAAAAAAAACGGAAAACAAACAACACAAACAATACGCCTAAAGTTTTCCCCGGCAACGGCGCCAAAATTGATCGAGCTAAAAACACACTCAAATTCACTCGCAATCGTACAAAGTAATCGTAGCGTGATAAGTTAACCCAAGTCGTCTCTCAAGGAAAACTTAACAGGGCTATTGTTCGTGTCATACACAGAAAGCGATTAAATCCTAAACATTCTAATCTCAATAGGGGTTGAACATGCAAGAATTGAAATACGGAAAATTAAACAAAGATCCTAAGCTGGGGTTGTCAATCCCGAGCTAAACTAATAAAGAATAAATCTAAACTAGGGTTGTCAATCCCTAGTTGAACTATGAAAGCGATAAATCAAAGCGATAAACAAAAGCATATGCAATTCTATTATTCATAGGGTTTGTCAATCCCTAATCTAAATCTAATTGCACATAAACTATAACTATCAATCATCCAACAAGAACTTGAAATAATCGAAAGCAAGAAATCATTAAGCAAATTGGATCAACAATAATCTCACAATATAAATTGTATCCAACAATAATCATGAATCAAGAAGTCACAAGGAATGAAATGTAAAGAGTATTCCAACATAAATCGAAAGCGTAAATCGAAAGGAATGAAAAACAAGAAATAGAACTCTAATCTGTTGTTATCTCTGTCTGTATCGTCGTCGGAAGGATCCCGGAAGAACGCCTGAAGAAAAGCGGACAGCGCCGCGTGAAAAGAACTGAGAAAAACGCGGACCCCAGACTGATGACCTAACGCGCATATATATATTAAATGAAAGCCAGCGTCGGACGGACCCAAACGCCGGACGCGGCTAGTCTCTGGACGACGTCGCAGCGCCGGATGGGGTTAGAACGCCGGTTGAGGTGAAAAGGGTGTTGGGCTTGGCAACGTCGGATGGACTCGGTGGCGGTCTTGGGCGAGGTAGCAGTAGCAGCTGGGAAGCGGCGAAGCGGCGCCGCACGGAACGCCGGTGGAACAGGCTGCGTCGGTGGGGTATGCGGGCTGGGCGCTAGGCGGCCAGACCGGATGGAGTTCCAGCGGCGCGCGCGGTGGTGTAAGAAGCGGCAACGTCGCGGCACACACGGTGGCTGGCGAGAAGGCGTGGCGCCGGGCAAAAGGATGGCTGGGCAGGCTGAAGTGGCGCCGGCTGGCCATGAGCGCTGAAATTTGTGAGCGCTGATGCTCGGATGGCGCTGGGCGTGCGGTGCGGGCGTGGGTGCGTGGGCGCGCGGGCGCTCGGCCATGCGACGGGGTGCAATCGCGACTTAGACGTTCGCTCCGTTCTTTCGTCCGAACTCCGATTTACGCACGGTTTTCGCCTACGAACTCCTGTCGAGACGCTCTTCATTATACTTGATCCTTAGAAAATTCATTTCATCCTTTTAATTGCCGATTTTCTGCAAAACATTGAAGCGAACCAAGTAAGTCCGAATCAATAAATAATAATCGAACCAACGGCATAAATAGGACAAAACACTAAAATAGATATGTAAAACAGAACCAAGAATCAGCACAAAATCATACCAAACAACTCCCCCACACTTATCCATTTTCTTGTCCTCAAGCAAAATCTATACCAATAAGAATAGGAAAGATAACTCATGCAACTTTACTCTTATTCTAATCAATCAAACCTTATTGCATTTTTCCCACACTTGGTGTTTACGAATTCACAGATAAAGTGAAATAAATCAAGAACGGCAATTGATTTCCAATAAATAAAAAAGTAATCTCTGCTCAGACCCAACTCTCCGTTAGGGGTGAACTAACTAATGTGGTCACCTTTAACAACAAGTTTCTTTTATAAAGCACAAAGAATGTTTTAACAGATTTTGGAACAATATTCGAAAGGTGAACTCTCGATGAACTCGAGTCTCCTAACGTGGTTTCCCATGTCCATTTCTCAATTTACGAGAAAGAGGGACAGAATCTCATCCTCCATTTCAACAATCTCAACAAAATACTGGAGTTTTCATTCTCCTTCTTTTCTCTTCTTTTTTTTCACTTTTTTTTTATATATATAAAAAATGAAACAAATATATAGGCAACCACAATGTTAACACTACCCCTAACATTAGTCGGACAAATCACATCAATTTCCCCCTATTCATTTTCTATCAATCACAATCTCGTCAATTCACATTACACTCAAATCATATATCACCAAAAGTCTCGGAAATTCAAAATCAATTTGACCAATACCACAGAATTCAGTTGCACAAATCAAAATCCTAACTTACTCGCATAGACAAACGCTTAAGTCCAAACAATCAAAATAAGCACAAGGGCACATCATTAAGCATACAAAAATATATATCACGCCCACAAAACCAAATACTCTCCCCCCCACACTAAATTCGAGCACTGTCCCCAGTGCTCAAAACATAAATAACACAAAAATAGCCAAAAGAGGAGGAGACTTCCCTGATAATAGATGGCAGTGGCAGGGTTGGAATGTGAGCGTGCATGGCAGAACCACACTGCTTACAACGTTCCAAATCTGAGCAAAACAAACTCAACGACAACAGACGGATCAAGGAGAAAAACAAAATAAGCAAAAAGAGAAAGAACGAAAAGGAACGAAAAATCCGTGGGTGAACTCCCACGTAGTACTCAGTTTAACGTCGTGAGCACGACTTAATCCAGTCAACAACGGACTATCCATAATCCTTTACCTGCAAGAATACCATCTCAGCCAGAGCATTAGTAGGAACCATATAAGAACAGAGGATAGTAAAGAAAGCAAACAACGAATCATTTAAGCTCAAGTCAAACATCCTATTCTCCAAAGAAAAATAGATAACTACAATTCCCAAAGCACGATACTTTGGTGAATTAGGATGTTGACAAATTATTGAAGTTACCTCAACCTTTGTTCTTTCTTCATCCTCCTCCAAGTGTTTGGGTAGCTCTTTCACCTCCAGAGTGGGTTTTGGCATGTCATCAACTTCGAGTGCCCACTCTTCCTCGCCGGCCGTCACGGTATCAACTTCCTCGTGGCTCGATTTTGCTCCTCATCCTCACGTGCCCATTCTTCCACCATTTCCATCTCCTCCGCTGCAGCTGACTCGTCAGTGTCTCTCCCACCCAATTCTCAATAATTGGGTCACTTTCTAGAATAGTGACGGGAAGGGCAAATGGCGGCATCACACGGATGGGCGAGAAGGCGCGGGCGCTGGGCGAAAGCGGCGCTGGCTAGGCTGGAGTGAGCGCCGGTCATTATGAGCGTCTTGTTGGGCTCGGCGGCGGGGGCGTGCGGTGCGGCGCGCGGACGTGGGTGCGTGGTGCGCGGGCGCTCGGCCATGCGATGGGGTGCAGTGCGCGACTTAGACGTTTCGCTCCGTTCTTTCGCGTCCGAACTTCGATTTACGCACGGTTTTCACCTACGAACTCCTGTCGAGACGCTCTTCATTATACTTGATCCATGACAGATTCATTTCATCCTTTTTAATGCCGATTTTCTGTAAAACATTGAAGCGAACCAAGTAAGTCCGAATCAATAAATAATAATCGAACCAACGGCATAAATAGGACAAAACACTAAAATAGATATGTAAAACAGAACCAAGAATCAGCACAAAATCATACCAAACATTGTGCAGACTTTGATTAGATCATCCTCGGTAATGGGGGCCTATTGGGTCACACTATCAAGTGTATTGTTAATCCGCTCAAGGGTATATGCATAGTGCACGGTAAGATATCTAATATTAGTTCAAGTGGGAGATTGAAAGATAATGGGTTAAATTAGATGTTATGGGCTTTAGTTAATTAATGGTTGGACTATTAATTAATTAAAGCATACTAAAGAATAAAAGTCCATATAAGCTAGGGCTTTAATGGGCTGCTCTATTTAATATAAATAGAGAGAATTCATTATTTAGGACATACGTAACAGACGTTAGACGTAACACAGAAATCATTCTTAGAGAACTACTGTTAAGTTCATTCAGAGATTTCTTAGCTTTCGCTTGAATTTTATACCGAGGAATTGTTCCTGCATCGGTTTGCATACACGTTGATATCATAGTTGTTGAGACAACCTTGCAGGATTCATTGGAAGCTTGGAAGCGTGACAAATCTATTGGAAGTATTGCAAATCGTAAGTTCTCTATCTAGCGTGTTCATAGGGCTCGTCGCATGTTTAATTATAGATCTAGACCTGTTTCTTGACTGTATTTTTCGCTGCGTATCATTAGATGAGGTCAAGAATTCCCAACAGGAACATCGGTTGATGGGAAGGAAGTAGCAGAGAAGATTAAGCAATTGATGAGTGCACAAACTTCAAATGGGTTGAGGGATGAGATGAAGAGGATGAGGAGAGGGTGATGCACAAGGCACTGGATGAAGATGGGTCGACGTAGACAATTTTTCATCAATTTCTCAAGGATTTGTGGGCTAAGGCTGAGGCCGCTACGCATGGTTCAATTGATTGACTTCTATTTTGGTCCTTACTTGTTAGTTTCATTTCTCTGCTACTTTTTTATGTTATAAGGAGCGTCATTCAATATAAAATAAGACCAAAGTTATGAAATGAAGTTAAGATCCTTCATATGTATGTACAAATAATTTAAACCAATGTAATAATAAAAATGTTCAAAAGATAAAGACTTCTTTTTATAGAAATATACAAAGCTAGAGTTTTAGAGTTTATTCGGTAATAATTCATTACTTAATTTATATCTACAGAGATATATTGCTCATATTCAGAGGGAATTTTGCCTAACTTCTTTTTTAGCAATAACAAGAAAATTTTAAATCGCAATGTTTCATGTTATTCTTTCAATCTTGCTTAAAATGGCAATCGATTTTCTCCGATCATTGATTCTTTCCGATTTATTTTTCTTATCAAAAAATTTATTGTGATGTATTGAATTTGTAATTCCTTAAAATTAATAATTTAATCAATATGTCAAAGAATATTACTTTACAGGTGAGATATTATTCTTTCCTATGACATACCTCCAACAATAAAGGATAATCATGTTGATAAAGTGTTGTAAAAGTAGAGAGAAGAGAAGAACAAGAAAGAATATTATAAAAAATAATGAGTGTGTATTATTATGGAGATCAAAAACCTCTATTTGTAAAGAGATACAAAATTAAGGTTATATGATTTATTTTGTTATCACTCAATACATAATGTTTGTCTACAAATGATTTGGGATGGTCTCCCTGTCTTGTGTGATGAGACCACCCCTATTAATTAATTAATTAATTCTAATTAAAATTAATTAATTTAATCAAATTTAATTGTAAATTAATAAATAATAATTTTGAATTAATACATCTTAATTTTGAATTAATAAACTCTAATTGTAAATCAATAAACCCTAATTTTGAATTAATAAACCCTATTTGGAATTAATAAACCCTAATTTTGAACTAATAAACCCTAATTAAAAATAATAAACCCTAATTTTGAATAAATAAACCCTAATTGTGAATTAATAAACCCTAACTTTGAATTAATAAACCCTACTTGTGAATTAATAAACCTCAATTATGAATTAATAAATTCTAATTTTAACTCAAAAATTATAATTAAAAATTAATAAATTTAATTATACATTAATAAAATCTAATTATCCTTACTCACCATAATTAATATATAATCATTTTAACAAAAAACAAGTGTGAGTTCACGGTGAAGCGGAGCTCACCCAAGTTTTTGTCAATGATTTTATCTCAATGAATTTTGCCCGTAACAAATTTTATTTTTTTTTGAAATAAATATCTAAGATGTTCTATATTTATGCGTCAGTCTATGGTAGTATTTATCGGGAACTTAACTTTATGTAAACTTATAAAATTAAAACAAAATCCCACGCGTTGTGGAACATTAGAAATTGCGTCAGGTCGAGCACATGAAGGTATTTGTCAAAATTATAGAAAAATATACATTGTATTAACCTGTCTCATACATCTTTTATATAAAGTTAAATATTAATTTAAGTTCTAAACTATTTAGGTAATATCAATTATATCTGGAATTGTTGGAAACATTTTTTTTAAATCCTCCGACCAATTTTGTATCAATTATACAAGTTGACTTGATTGGTCGTCGAGTTGCCACGATGTATTTAACAATCCAACGACATCGTTTGTGTTATACAAGTTTTTTAACAAAAAAGTTTAAATACATTGTGGCGAAGGCGAACAAGCGAGCCATGTCAATTTTTCGGAATTGAAAAATGAACGGAAGCGCAATTGATACTAAATCGATAGTTCAGAATTTTTAAAAAAAAAATTCCTATAATTTAGAATATAATAATAGTGCCAAAGTAGTTTGATATTTAAAAGTGATATTTACTTTTTATAAAATGGGGGAAATTTAATTAGTTTTTTTTATACGGCTCTCGGCCGGCCCAGTTCTGTAATTTGAGAAAAGTGACATTCATGTATTCCAATAATTAGACGTTGGGATTGGCGGATTATATATAACAAAATTTCCAGTAGTTTATTGGATACATCGGTATGCTCAAAGCTTCACAAGTATAAATTCAATGACGTAACTGGAATAAAAACTCAGCCATTTGAACCAGCAATTTGAAATGAAAGCACATGCTATAATGATCGCACTGCCTTATCAGGGCCATCTGAACCCGTTTGTTGATCTCGCAATGAAGCTCGCTTCAGAAGGCATAACCGTCACTTTCGTTCACACCGAACATGCTCACCATCAGATAGCAAGATCCCAAGAGATTCCCACCACCGCCGCCGCTGCAGGTTCTAGTCAAGATATATTCACGGCAGCGCGTGCTTCATCATCTCTTGATATACGCTACGCCACCATCTCTGACGGTTTCCCCCTCGATTTCGACAGAGATCTTAACTTTGTAGAGTACTGGGAGTCTCTCATCCGTGATTTCCCCTCACTTGTTGCTGAATTTGTGGGCAATATAATCGCGTCATCGGATCCATCGCCGCGATTCTTGGTTACTGATACTTTTGCGGCATGGCCAGCGATGGTCGCCCAAAAATACAACCTAGTCAATGTCTCGTTCTGGACACAGCCAGCCACAGAGTTTGCCATTGATTATCACATCCATCTTCTTAAAGAAAATGGTCATTATCCACCTCAAGGTATGCTTCTCACTCGCATACAGCAAAAAAGTATCCGAAAATCAAATAATCGAATTAAACCAAATTAAAATATTAAATTTCGTTCGATCTTTTGGTTATACGGTCTGGTTTGGAACTTTTATAAAAAAATCGATTAATTCAGTTTAATTTGGTTCGGTATTTTCTAAACTAAACAAAACCAAATTATATATATACATGTACATGATATTATCTAAATAACTTAATTATAATTATAATTTTATTAAATTACTTAATTATAGTTATACAAATGGAATGAAAATCTACATTTTTAGTCAAAAAAACTATAAATAATATTAAAAATTGATTTCAGATTTTTCAGTTCGGATGATTTGGATAATTTGATTTTGTTTATTTTTTTCCTTAAAAAGAAATCAATTTTGTTCAATTTTACCAAAAAACTGAATCGAAATCTGGATAATCGCCCCTAAAGCTAATAGTGGATGATACTCACTTTGATAAAGAAAAGATAAAATATACCCATCATTAAAGAAATGTACAAAATTTACCTACCATATGGGTGAATAGATAATGTCGCTTTCAACACGAAAATAAAAAATATAAAACAATGGTGCTTTTGCTTAAACTTTTCCTTTTTCTTCAAACTTATACGAAAGAGTTAACTAACAAAATAGTCTTTATAATACAGTAAAGATATAAACTATTCACTAACAAAAAAATATAAAACATAGTCGGTCTTGTTATTTTATCATTATTGCATTTCAAGAGTTAACACATATTAACTCGTAAAATAGTGTATAAAACAATGTATTTCACAAGATAGCACATGCAAACTCGTGAACGAGAGTGTAAAACACACAACTTTCGAGTTAGCACGTGTTAACTCGTGAAAATACAGTGCAAAATGAGTTATTTCACTAGTTTACAAATCTCAGCTAGTGAAGTACAGTGTAAAATCGTATATTTCATGAGTATGAGACTCTCCACTCTCTTACTCGTGAAATGTTATTTGAATTTTTCGAATTAATATAAGGTGAAATTTAAAAAATATATGATGATAGGGGTACATAAGTAATTTAAGCTCAAAAATGCATTTTTTTTATATCTTTTTTATATTAGTAGATAGTACTAGTTTTTATCTTTATTATATGAAAAAGGCTATTTTGAAATTTTGATACATTAACTCTATATTTTCGAAATTTGCCCTTATGAATTATGGATTTCTTTAATTTTTTTTATTCCGACGATCTAAAAGGACTGAACTCGACTATGTAGTATTTTGTGATATTTAAGCTATTTATGTGGTTTTTCTTTACAATTAATTTTTGAGTTGAAGTCAATAGATTTGGTATTTTACGTTGACGTTCATGTTTACATTTGAGTGTTTTGCCTAATGTTCGAGTATTAGAGTAATAGTTTATTGTGTACTTCATGCATTCATGTATTCAAGTATTGCGTTATGAAGGGATAATCAGTAATAGTGAGCATTTATTGAATTAACTGCGTTGATCGTTTATCAGATGACGATGAGCACGTGATAGATTACATCCCCGGAGTAGCTCCGATCAGCACTAAAGACTTGATGTCGCATCTTCAAGCTGATCCCACAACTATAGTTCATGAGATTGTTCTCAAAGCTTTTAGGGAGGTTGTGAAGGCAGATTTCATCCTACACAACACCGTGCAAGAACTCGAACCCCACACTCTATCAGTCCTGAACCAGAAACAAGCAACCTACGCGATAGGCCCCATCAATTTCTCCACCAAAATCAGTGTGCCAAAGAGCATGCACCATCAAGTAGACTGCTCCAAGTGGCTCGACGCCAGGCCACGTGGCTCGGTCTTATACGTCTCGTTCGGCAGCATGGCGCAGACGAACAGAGAGGTGATACAAGAGATAGCTCAAGGCCTTGTCATTAGTGATGTGAGCTTCATTTGGGCTATTCGGCCGCAGATTGTGATCGATGATGGCACAGATGTAGTTTTGCCTGTCGGATTTGACGAGGATGTTAAGGACAGAGGGCTGGTCGTTCCGTGGTACGACCAGCTTGCTGTGCTTTCTAACCCGGCAGTTAGGGGATTCTTGACGCATTGTGGATGGAATTCGATTCTGGAGAGCGTGTGGTGTGGTGTCCCGATGATATGTTACCCGATTTTGTACGATCAACCTACTAATCGGAAGCTGGTGGTCGATGATTGGAAGATCGGAATCAATCTTTGTGATGGAGAATATGTTGGTAGGGAAGAAGTTGCGGAAAAGATTAAGCAGGTGATGAGTGGTGAAGCATCGGATGGCATTGGGAGTAATTTGAAGGAAATGAGGAGCAAACTGCATGATGCTTGGAGTGAGGATGGTTCGTCTTCCAGGAATTTTGACCGATTTCTCAAGGACTTGAATGATAAAATTTAGGCCAAAAAGGAGATCATTAATCTTCTGTGTGTTCCTTTTTTTGTGTGTGTGTATTTTATATCATATCTTCGTGCTTTATTAATGCCAGATTGGATTGATGATTGCGTGTGTAGTTTGGTTGGGAATTCTTTAACTTGTTGAAGCATCCAATGTTTGTGTTTGGGTTCGGTTAACTCTTTAAAAATATTGTTTAGAGCTGTAGGGAATAACAAGTGGACAAGCAAAGCCCATCATCGCCGTATAAAGTAAGCCTTTCATTACCTAATAAGTATCGCATTAGTTTTTTTCCCAACATAAACGCATCTATTCTAAAGGGAAAGAAAAATAAATATTAGAAGAGGAAAATTAAAAAGAGACTACAGTTGTCATATTTTTATCAATATATACCAACCCCTAACTGTTCTGGAGCAACTAGAAATATATTTATTATTAACCATAAATAATTTGATATAGACAAATGTAGAATATCTATCTAAAAGTTTTGGCAACTCAATGATAGCTGATGGAATTATCAAAAATTTGATCTTTTGAAACTCTACGTGTAACTCATTAAAAACTCGAAAAACAAAGAGATTATTTCTTTCCTCCTTAACATTTTACGATTTACATATCGCAAAAACAAGATACAATGAAGAATGAAAATATCAAGAAGCCATTAATTTGCTTACATACTTGCATTTGAATTTCGAATATCGGGCTTAATTATCTGAGTTCTGAATTCACAATTCAGGTTGCTCAATCTATTTCAGTAAAAACTTTTACCACCAATTCATAAGATTAATCATCGCAAATAATCTAATGATTATAAGGATTTATAATTATAATATAAGCTTTTAAATGTTGTAACTTTATCAAATTCTTATTACATTTTTTACAATTTCTCTAGCTAAAACTAGTCATTTAAAAAAAATCCTCAACTTGCTCGTAAATTGCTAATGATTCGACTGCCTCTTTCTACTATTGACACGCACTCGCAGAAATAAAAGGGAACAAATCATAATCATTTATTTGTCCTGACAAGATGATATATGATTATTAATTTGTAATGATGAAGGAATTTTATTATATTTAATTTAACTGTTATTTAGCTAATTATTTTATAATTATAACTACTCTATATTTAATGAGCATACAAGTTTAATTAGTAACTATTGATTAAAACAATGGAGACTGCAATATGATTTTCTTTTTATATGTGATACCATATTGTTTCTTATTATAGCATTGGAAGATTTTAAATTGTCAGAATCATAAACAAGATATTTCAAATATAAATCTGAATCTGTTTATTTTTTCAATCATTTTTTTTTAAAATTTCTGATCTCGTTCTTTCTAAGTAAAATTTGAACTAATAACCAATCAATTTATTGCCACCTAAAATAATTAAATTAAAGAGTTGTACTGTCATGAAATTCTAGAGACTTTCGTCCACCAAGGGTGAGAAAGTGGAAAAATAAATAAAAGATTTCATCTATCCAATATTCAAAAAAAGGAAAATGTTCATTTTCCTCTAAAGTTTATTTAGGAAATTGCAGTTCCTTCTATAGTATGTTTTGGACTAATTAAATATTTTCAATTTCTAATGTTTGTTATTTGCTTGCTCAACCAACGGATTGTTAGCATTCCTTAATAGAACTACAAATGACATGTTAGGGAGTATCTTTAGTTTGACTGAATGTTTTATGAGAGTATTTGCACCGTATACAAAAAATAAGAATAAATAACTATTGAGTTGCAGATCAATAATTATATTAATATGTTAACACTTTAAACTATACTTTCAATATATATAAATATATATAAGGGGTGATTCTGGTGAGAATGTCTATAAGTATAAGAAATAAGAATATATCACATCCATATATTTATCTCATATTCAATGGTTCATATTGAAGATAATTTAGTTAAGGCTTTTAGATTTTATTTTATTAAATAATTCAAATAAGAGTAAATTAATTTGGTATTAAAAAATATTTTCTCTGCAACAACAAAAGTAAATCTCGTCACTCCCGATAATTTCGCCACTTAACGAAAAAGTAGGGATTTATAATTTGTTCAATATAATGTTGCACAAACTAACCATTCTATAACACATATTTAACAAATATGCGAGACATATTACACATCATGCAACACAATATATTGTTGCACTATCTATATTTTCTGTAGCACATATACAATACAAACAATGCACACATTTAATAAATATGTGTCACACATTACACATCACGCAACAAAATTTATTGTTGTACAACAAATGCTACGAATTTAATTTATTATACACGTGCAACAAAAAAAATATAATTTATCTAATATAAAAAGTTACAAGATAGATTACAACAAATCCCTAAAATTAAATAAATAACCGTTATTAATATAAAACAAAATTACTAATATAACCTTTAAATAAATCATATGAAATTAAAGTATAATATATATAGTGGTGTACTACAATACAACGTAATTTAAATTCTTATTTCTTACAAATAATTTTATTCTTAGATCCATATATATATATATATATATATATATGAGTGTGTGTGTAAAATACGGCTAGATGTAAAACATTATTAGACGCCAACATATGCTTAGAAAAGTTCATATTGGGTTCTACAATATTGACGTGACGTGGGGTGATCATTCTGGTTGATTTTTATTTGTATACTTTAATTAGTATTTTAAATGATTTATAGAGGAATCAAATTTATTTTAAAAATCATTAACATTGTAACAAAGAATTTTCAGTGGTGAATATTTGCATTCAACAAATGATCATCTAAAATTTTGCTTTTTTCGTTTGCATGAATTTTCATTACTTGTGTATAGGCATAACGGGATCAACCATCTTCATATATATATATATATATATATATATATATATATATATATATATATAGGGGAGGTTAACGTGAGAACCATTTTATTGAGAACGTGAGAACCAAAACCGATGAATTCATAGTGAAAGTTGATGAATCCATTGGGAAAATTATCGAATCCAAAAATAGAATTTTCGCCTCACATGGGATTCGAACCGGGTGAAAAAATCAATTTTTGAATTCATTAACTTTCTCAACGGATTCATCAACTTTCATAACGAATTCATTTGGTTCTTAGTTTTAGGATAAGAATGGTTCTTATTTGAACCAAACTCTATATATATATATATATATATATATATATATATATATATATATATATATGGGGAAGTTATAGTGAGAAAAGTATTAAGTGTAAGAAATAGGAATAAATCTCATCCATTGATTCTAATACAATCAACGTTCCAAGTTTAGTCCATAACTATAGTTACCAAAAAAACGATTCACATATTCATACCGAAAAAATCGTGCAAGGGTATGTTAAACTATAAAGAAAGATAGAAAGATACAAAGATATAAACGAGAAACTTATTTTATTCATCGTGTAACTTAGTTATATATACACGATGGAGTGAGTCAGAGAGGAGCTAACAAAGAAACAAACATAAAACAAAATCCTAACAACCTACCGGTGGACGTTGAGCACAAAGATCTTTGCAACATGCGTTGAGCACGACTACGATACATTCGAAAAAGCAAAGCGAATACAAAGCGAATAACCGCATGTACGTACACATGCATGCATAATCTAATACAACCCCGTTACAAGCACAACTATCCTTTTTCAATCGGAAAACTATTAAGGAGATGATGTAACCGAACCGTGGTAACGAGTTTGGTAAAATGTCCATAATTTGATCGTGATGAGATACATGACACACATCCAACTCCTTCTTTTGCACCTTGTCACGGACGAAATGAGTATCAATCTCTATATGTTTCGTACGCGCATGATACACAGGATTTGAAGCAATAGCTGCAGCACTCTTGTTGTCACACCAAAGCACCGGTGTTGGCAACACAGGAAAGCCAATTTCGTGAAGTAGAGACCGAATCCAGACCACTTCGACCGCTGTGTCTGCAAGTGCGCGGTATTCAGATTCTGTGGAGCTCCGGGAGACAACATTCTGCTTTTTGGAACTCCAAGAGATGAGGTTAGAACCAAGAAACACACAGAATCCACCCGTCGACTTGCGATCATCGAGGGAACCTGCCCAGTCCGCATCGGAGAATGCCTTAAGGTGAAGATATGAGGATGGATGAAAGGATAAAGCATGATTGAGAGTGCCTTTGAGATAGCGAAGGACCCTACGACAAGCTTTCCACTGAAGGTCAGTTGGATTTTGAAGGAATTGACTTAGCTTATTGACGATAAAGGTGATATCTGGACGAGAGAGAGTAAGGTATTGAAGTGTGCCGATGACACTGCGAAACAAAGTGGGGTTCGAAAACAAGGGACTGTCATTTTGATGGAGTTTAGTACCTAAGTCATAAGGTGAAGTTTGGGAATTGCACTCGATCAGTTTTGTTTTGGACAAAAGGTCACGTATGTATTTGGCTTGGTTTAGAAAATAAGAGCCTGACCTATTTCTTACCACTTGAATACCAAGAAAATAACTCACTGTACCCAATGACTTAAGAGCAAACATGGTGGAAAGAGACTGTATGAGAGTAGAGACAAGAGTATGATCTTCGCCTGTGAGTAGAATATCATCAACGTACACAAGAACGAGCAAAATTTTGCCCTCTTTGCGCATGTGAAAAGAGAATGATCGACGAAGACTTCTTGAAACCATCTTAATGTGTATGCCTTGAGCTTATCGTACCACGCCCTAGGCGCTGCTTCAACCCATATAACGACTTCTTGAGCTTGCACACGTGAGAAGGAAATTCGGGATCGACAAATCCTCAGGTTGCTCCATAAAGACAGGATGTTCAAGGTCTCCATTGAGGAATGCATTATTAATGTCGATATGTTGAATATCCCGATTATATGTAGCAAAGAGAGAGAAGATAAGCCTTACGAAAGAGCTTGATAACCGGACCGAATGTGTCGAGGAAGTCCACACCAGTATTGTTGGAAACCCTTCGCGACAAGGCGTGCTTTCACCTATCAATAGTACCATCGCATTAGATTTTACGAAAAATCCATTTGCATTGAATGAGATTCGGTCATCGACATAGGAACCAACTCCACGTGGATTTTGAAATTATAGTTGAAACTCGTGCCATCGCCTTTTGCCATTCGGGTTGAGCAAGAGCATCAGACACAGTGGTGGGTTCTACAACAGTGAACGTGGTAAAGCCAGGTGTGGAGATGTGGGCTATGAAAACTTTGGGTTTGAAAATGCCACTCTTGGCACGTGTTTGCATGTGGTGTTGATTTGTAGTAGGTGTGGAATTATAGGAATGAGACGTGGAGGGCGATGTTGATGATGTAGATGTACACGGCAGAGGTGATGTAAGTCGAGGAATAGGAGCAGGTGTGGATGATGATGTATGAGAGTCATGAGGGGATAATGCGGAAGGAGTTGAACTAAGATGTGCATCAGAAGATGGTGGTGAGGGATGTGGGAATTGATCCATCTCAGGAGGAGCAGAGATTGGTAACGATAGTGACTCAGGATGTGGGTAAGTCGGCGATGCTTCAGGCTGTGTAAATAGCACGGAGTAAGGAAACTCGACTTCATTGAACAAGACGGTGCGAGCTACATAAACTCTACCAGATGGATGCAGACACCTATAGCCCTTATGGGAAGAACTATATCCTATGAACACACACTTATCCGACCGAAATTGGAGTTTAGAAGTGTTGTATGGGCGAAGAAACGGAAAACAACTGCAACCAAAGGTTTTTAACATGGAGTAATCAGGGCGGATATGGAAGATATGTTGAAAGGGTGATGTGTGGTTAGTTGTTGGAGATGGCAGTCGATTTATGAGGTGAACAGCTGTGGAGAATGCTTCCCACCAGAACGAGAATGGGAGGTGCGCCATGGCAAGAAGAGTTAAACCCATCTCAGTGATGTGTCTATGTTTGCGCTCGGCTTTCCCATTTTGTTGGTGAGTGTGTGGGCAAGGGTGTCTAAATTGAATTCCTAGACTGTCAAGAAGAGGTTTGAGACTACGATATTCACCCCCCCAATCCGATTGAAGACATTGGATTGTTGTTTTGAACTGCCTCTCTACATAAGCATTGAAGTTGACAAACACTTTATACACTTCGGACTTTGTATGAAGAGGAAAAATCCAAGTAAATCGTGTATAGTCGTCAACAAAGTGTATATAGTATTTGTAACCTTCGATGGAAGGGTAGAACTGGGCCCCATAAATCGGTGTGAATGATTTGAAAAGGTAAGCACGTTTTAATAGGTATTGAAGGAAAATTTGAAACTATGAATTTTTCTGTTGCACACGCATCACAAAATTTTCTTGTGGCGTTTCAAGTACAAACCATCGTTATTCGATGCTAAGCGGAGAGTTTTGTTACAAGGATGGCCTAAACGCGATGCCACAAGTGCAAGCTTGAGGCAGATGCGATGAGCGTAGACCTTGGGTGAGTGAGACTTGATCCATAGACCTTTGAGAAATCTGTTGAGATGTGGCAGGGAGAGATAGGTGATATAAACCATCTCTAAGAGTGCCCTCCAGTAGGATTTGGTGGGTAACCTTGTCCTTGACATAGCAAAAATATGAGTGAAATTCAAGATAGACTTTGTTATCAGCTGTAAATTGAGAGATACTAAGTAGACTCTTGGTGATATGGGAGCATGCGAGAATGTTATTAAGGATGAGAGACTTCAAGAGTTAGTAGGAGAGAAGTCGACTACATGAGATATAGGAATGATAGATCCATTACCTACGGTGAGAGATTGTTGCCCTTGGTAAGGTGTGTGGACTTGCAGATTTTTCATGTCCGCGGTTACATGAAAGTGGCACCGGTGTCAAGGCACCAATCGATCCTCCCGAGATATTAGGTGATGTGGATATGGTGTGGCGAGATGTAGCGGTTTGGGGAGGCGTGAGGGAGGTATGGAAGGAGGTATGGCAAGTATGGTAGTTCATGTTCTCGGTGAGAGTGTGTATAGGTGCGGTGAAAAGTGCTTGATGAGCGAGAATGTGAGAGTCTATGCTGTGAAGCTTAAGTCAAACCTTTTAAAACATTTGAGAGCAATATGATTTGGCTTACCACATATTTGGCATATGAGTTTAGTGTTGTTACCATTGTAGAACCCGCCACCGCCTCGTCCTCTATTGCTTGAACCTCTCAAATTACTTCGCCATTACCTCTCGAAATGGAAGAATTTAAGTCTGTTGCATTAGCTTGTGGAAGATGAGATGTAACACCGGTGATGGTGGAGGAGGCTGATTTTGCAGGCAGATTTCATGAATCGAGAGCATTTTGAACTTCATCAAGCGTGAGATCCTCACTTTTGGATTGTAGAAACACGCAAATGCTCTCAAACTCGGTCCTAGTCCTCCAAGGACAAAGTTTATCACATCGAATCGGATAGTTGATGACCTATCTTTGAACAGTGATCCGATATACCTCGAACTTCAAGATGTACTCATCAACATTTAGTTCCCTTTCTTCATAGTTTGGAGTTGAAACCGTAGTTGAGTGACCTTGCTCTTGATTGTGATTGAAACAGATTTTCAAACACATTCCATAATTGGTTTGTTGTAGTACAATGACCTATGTATCCAACCATAGATTGAGAAATAGGCGATAGAATCCACTAAAACAAGTTGATCCCGACGTATCCAAAGAAGAAAATCGGATTCGGAATGGTTTCCGTATGAAGCGTGGTGGAGTAGATGTTTCTTGTAAAACATCTTCAAATCCATACGCACGAGCTTTGCCAAAATCTGAGTTTTCCAAAAATATAATTGGTTCTGCCAAGTTTAATGTCGATAGGATTTATGGAAGGAAGATTTGTTTGAGGAATGGTGATCGATCCATGGTGAAGAAGAAGATGCGGAAAAAAATCGATGCTTTGAAGGTTTTACCTTGCTCGATACCATGTTAAACTATAAAGAAAGATAGAGAAAGATACAAAAGATATAAACGAGAAACTTATTTTATTCATCTGTGTAACTTAGTTATATATACACGATGGAGTGAGCTGTAGAGGAGCTAACAAAGAAACAAACATAAAACAAAATCCTAACAACCTACCAGCTGGACGTTGAGCACAAGATTGCAACATGCGTTGAGCACGGCTCGATACATTCGAAAAAGCAAAGCGAATACAAAGCAGAATAACCGCATGTACGTACACATGCATGCATAATCTAATAGGGTAAAAATGTGAAACATTTTTATGTGCAACATAATAGTAATATTGTGCAATCCAAAAATCATAATAATGAAACATGTTATTTCTGCAATTATGCCATATTTATTCAATATATGCGCAACATATATATAATCATATGCTATAAATTATATCAAGATATGATATACAAATTTGATAAATGATAGTATATAAATTTGAGAGGTAAATACAAGTATTTGCTATATATGTGTATTCATTATGCAATATTCGATATTATGTCATATTTATTCAATATATGTGCAACATAATAGTAATATTGTGCAACTAAAAATCATAATAATGAAACAACATATTTCTGCAAAATTATTTGACCAATTTTATAAATGTTTTACGCTTACTATTATATGCTACATATATACAATCATATGCTATAATTATATCAAGATAAGATATATAATTTTGATAAGTTGTATAGGATCAATATTGTGTGCTACATATATACAATAATATGCTATAACTAAGGATACCTATTACAACAAAAAAACTGTAACAAAAATTAAAGAAAAATCATAAGGATACCTAAATCCTCCATTGTCTTCTGTAATGAATTCTGAAATGTATTAGGTTTTTATGCGAAAAGGAATAGACATATTAAACGTGTAAAGAAAACTAACCATATCCATTCCATTAATTATCTAATCCTATAAAATTAGGAACTATCATATTTTCTCTCACATAAAAATACAATATTAACCTCTTTAAAATCGAAAACATAATAAATCGTAGCACACGGTTTGAATAATCACAGCATTTATATAATCAAATCTAGACCATAGATCTAATTAATTAAAGGCTGAAATTTATTCTCATTTCTCACAAAAATATCTATTCTCATATGATCTCTCCTCTATACACACACACACACACACACACACACACACATATATATATATATATATATATATATATAGTTTGGTTCAAATTAGAACCATTCTTATCCTAAAAACTAAGAATCAAATGAATTCGTTATGAAAGTTGATGAATCCGTTGAGAAAGTTAATGAATTCAAAAATTCAGAATTTTTTACCCGGGTTCGAATCCCATGAGGGGCGAAAATTCTATTTTTATGGATTCAGTAACTTTCCCATCGGATTCATCAACTTTCACTGTGAATTCATCATTTTTTGGTTCTCACGTTCTCACGATAAAAATAGTTCTCACGTTAACCCTCCCATATATATATAGTTTGGTTCAAATAAGAACCATTCTTATCCTAAAAACTAAGAACCAAATGAATTCGTTGTGAAAGTTGATGAATCCAATGAGAAAGTTAATGAATTCAAAATTGATTTTTCCACCGGGTTCGAATCCCATGAGGGCGAAAATTCTATTTTTGGGATTCGAGAACTTTCCCAATGATTCATCAACTTTCACTATGAATTCATCATTTTTGGTTCTCACGTTCTCATGATAAAATGGTTCTCACGTTAACCCTCCCTATATATATATATATATATATATATATATGTATGTGTGTTAAATACATGTTTTGCATCGATCAAATGAATTTTAAAAAATTATACCGGAACTATAATTTAAAGTGTTGTTATACTAGTACGTTAAGTTTAGTTTATTATTCTCTAACTAATATCTATAGTCGTTTTTTTCTTTATTTCACATTTTCTATATAAAGTGCAAATATTCTTGTAAAGTGTTTAGTTTAAATTGAAATACCTCTCTAGCGTGTTATTTATCTATTACTGCTAAGTGCTAGCCGGTGTTAACTGCACGTTAGTTGAGCGAACAATATGACGGAAATTAGTAAACATAAAGATTTAATTGATCATAAACATATATACTATATCCCAAATAAACTCTAGAGGGGAAATGAACTTTTTTCCTATTCAAATGCAATTTTATCTTCCACTTTGCTTTCTGATTAAGAATCCACAGCCTATTGAAACTCAAATAATTACTAACATTTAGATGCAGTACATTAGTATATTCATACATAAGGTTGAGATAGAAAATACCTTTGAAAGTCTTACCTATTTTATTTTTACTATGTGATAGAAATTAATCCTATGTATATGCACCAAATGTTATAAAGATATTGATTAACTATATATAATAGTGTTTGTTTTCCAATGAATTTTGTACATATAGTATTTTGTATATAATATTACTGAATAAGAAATGGTGTATTCGAAACACATAAACAACGTAACTATGATTTAAAGACTCTAATATTTAATTCCACTATTTTATTCTTTTCAAAATAATATAAAAATAATTAATAACCTACAAATATTTCTATGAATTTAACTCAATTAATTAAAAACTAATAGATTTATTACAATTTAAAGTAAATTGTAATTAGCCAATAATCTATCGTGGCTCAAATAAGGCAACATTCGGCCAAATTAAGGCATCAATTAAAGTTTAGAAAAAAGAATTACCTGGGGAAAAGGAAAAATGGAGAAAAGAGTTACTATAACCTTTACTTTCCTAACAAGAAACGCCTCTTCCCCCTATAAATTCCAGATCTCTCATCCCCCAACCCCAATTCCCAGATCCACATTCTTCAAAATTCGTTCTTTTGCGAACCCTACACCTAAAATTGTTCGCTCCCTTCGAAACCATGAGTAATCAACCGGAATCATCCGATTCGTAAGTGTTCCTACACATTATCAGATCTCGCGCAATATTTGTCGATTGCATTAGTGATGTGTTTCCGAATAAGTATTTAACATGAATTTTATCCTCCGTTTGTCATATTTTTTTTAATTTTATTTTTTCTAATTGAATTTTGATTATGATGTGCAGTAAGGGTACAAAGAGGGATTTTAGCACTGCGATCTTGGAGAGAAAAAAGGCGCCGAATCGGCTGGTGGTGGATGAGGCTGTCAATGATGACAATTCGGTGGTGTCTCTTCACCCTGACACTATGGAGAAGCTACAGCTTTTCCGTGGCGACACCATCTTAATCAAGGTTTTATTTTTTCTCCAACTCCTCTGCTCAATTGATTAGTCGGTTTTGGTCCGTTTGATGGATTTATGGATTCATGGGTTTTAATCTGAGTTCAACTTCAACCGGATCACTTTCTAAAGGGAAGTGTTATTTCCCTGACAAATAGATTATACTTTGACACAAGTTTGGTGATTATGTTGGTTGTAAACTGTTTCCAGAATTACTTATATAGGTTATTGCTGCCTGTTCTAATATGTAAATGTACAATAAAATGCTTTATATTCACATTTGATTTTATTTTGTTGATAAGATGTTTACTCTTATATACACATACTGGTTAAAGGTGTATTATGTCATGCAATTGTAAAGGGTGAGTATAATTGAAGCAGAGATTAGTGTATGTCTTTGATTCCATGCTAACATTTATGTAATAATGAAATCTTGTAAGATTGGGTGGCCGTGTTTTTGGATTGAGGTGGTCTGCTGCTCAGGTGGCGGAAACTCTTATATCTGGTTGTTTCTATACCTTGTTCACATTAAGCCTTACTTGCTAGAGAATGAATTCTAGTTGTTTACTTGTTTTAGTTTTCCTGTGTGTGATAGAAAGAACTTAGGTGTTGGTGACAATTTTACATTCTGCAACATGACTAGTTCTTGTCATCAATTTTTTAATTTTCCAGCCCTAGGGATGCTATGGACCATATTGTTTGGATATCTCTTTGGTTTATTTTATATATATATATAGAGAGAGAGAGAATGGGTTCGTGTACATACATCTCTTAACGTGTGAAAATACGAACAATGCATAAGTGTATTCAATGTTGTAAAAAGCGTGAAGCGGGAGTGAGGCGTTTTACATTTTGAGGCGAGGCGGAAGCTCGAGGCGGTCCGAGGCGAAGCCTCGACAATAAAGAATAAAAATTCCAAAAAATATAAATAAATTATAATATAATAAATAACAAGTTCAACATTAAATAAAAGATTTTAAGTCTTACAAAGATCAAAACAAAGACATGAAGTGGATATAAACATGTAATTCATCAAAAATTTAAATATTTAAGTCATCCCATTCATCATCATCATCATTGTCCTCATTTTCTCTTGTGATCTCTTCAACATCCTCATCCTCTTCATCTTCCTCTTCCTCTTCCTCTTCTTCCTCATCAATCAAATTCACTTCAATCCTTCCTTTTTTACCTTTGCCTAAATTACATACAATGTAATTATGTAAGTAAATAAACATATAAAGAGTTATAAATAAAAATATTTTAACTTGAAATTTTAAATCAAAGTTTACCTTTTGAATTTGTGTTATTCTTTCTCTTCTTACTTGTAGTCCTTGATGAAGACGATGTTCCCACATTTGGCATTTGTGAATCATCTAGATGATCCTCGATTTCTTGATCCAAATCATCATTCACGTGTGCAGTTTGACTTGCAACACTACCATTTTGCTCATTTGGCTCATTCATATTGCCAACATACCATTCATCATCGGAGGCCAAGTGGTCAACTTCCAAAGGATCCTTATCTTTTGCACGACTTTTTATTTTGTGGTGTCTTGCTTTCAACCTTCTATTGTACATGATATACACCAAAGAATTGAGCTTGCATGTAGTCAAACGATTCCTTTTCTTTGTGTGCACCTATAAAATTATAAATTAAATATTAAATAGTTATGTAAAATATAGAAATTGATTAAATAATAGCAATATATATTAAAAACAAAATACCTGATTGAACATACTCCAATTACGCTCACAAGCTGAAGATGAACATGTCAAACTCAATACTTTGACAGCAAACCTTTGAAGCTCTGGGGTTGAATCTCCATATTGAATCCACCAATCAGCTTTTGTGAATAAAACAAAATTAATTAGTATGTAAACATTAAACAACAGATAATTAAAAAATATTATTACTTAGTAACTTACCAGGAGATCTTGTTTTATAACTCTCCAACTGTTTGTAGCCCAAAAGCCCATGTTTTGTTCTAAATGCATCCAATTGAAGATCGACATAATCGGTCTTTGTGGAATCGATTTTGCATGCAAAACATTAAACCCTTCTTAATTTCATGATGATGGAGAAATTCGGAGAATCTCGATGTCGAGGATTTAGAAAGTGAGATGCGACATGTACATCACAATGCAACCGATTTTCCCACTTTGCATCGATGATATCCCATATTTCTTTATAATCGGCAAGTTGACCTCCCAAATTTTTGCAATCTCCTCCTCGTCGTATCAATGGCACCATATATAAACCCCATTGCAGGCATTTGCTCACCATCCACCATTCTCAACACTTTCACTAATGGTCTTGTAGTATTCAAAGCATACGTAACACTACGCCAAAATCGTGGATCATTTAAAATTATCTTTTTTACCTTTTCCATCGCTTTTGTTTGCCCAAGTACTATTTGCCCATTCTGCAGAGGTGAACATGGCTTCTAAAGGTTGTCTCGACTCAATCAAACTCTCCAAAGTTAAAAAAGCTTTAGCAAATCTAGTGACTGCAGGTCGTATGAGCTCTCTCTTTGTGAATTTTCTCATCAGTGCCAACACAAATCCATGATTGTATATAAAATTGCTCACTTTCCTTGCCTTCATCAATGCATTCTTGTGTTGTGGCAGCTCTCCAAGCTTCTCAAGCATCAAATCAAGACAATGAGCTGCACATGGTGTCCAATATAGACGCTTTCTCTTCTCCATCAAAAGTTTTCCAGCGGCCTTATAGTTGCTAGCATTATCAGTAACAACTTGAACCACTATGTCCTCTCCAATTTCCTCCACAATATCGTCAAGAAGCTTAAATATCATTTGAGCATCTTTGACAACATCTGATGCATCAATTGACTTGAGAAAAACAGTCCCGTAGGGATTGTTAACCAAGATATTGATCAAGCTTCTCCCTCTCATGTCTTTCCATCCATCCGATAAGATTGAGACACCCGTTTGCATCCAAGTTTTTTTTATTTCTTCAACACAAACCGTGGTTGTCTTTACTTCTTCATTCAAAATCCATGTACTCAACTCATGCCTGGAAGGAACCCTTAAACCTTTCCCATATAGAGCAATGGACCTGCACATACCCGCAAATGAAGGGGACTCAATGCAGTTGAAAGAAATCCCATTTTCAAAGAAAAATCTTCCTATATCCAATGCCACTTGTCTTCGTGCTTCTTTTGCATTTTGGGACATAACTTGTGGCGGATTTGTAGCTTGAGTCAAACGAGCCTCATCAATCGCATCGCCTTCATGCACAAGAAACTTGTCCATCGGTCCTCTTATGCTTACGGTATCAATTTCATGAGAAGGGTTCGATCCACGAGCACCGCCGCTTCCATAGTATGCTCCAAAGATCAACAATTTCATCAAATTGTTCTTGTCGTTTTGCTTTACCGCCATTCCTTTCTTAAGGTAGTCGATATTTCTTGTTTTACCTCAATTGGAACTTTGGACGAGTTCGACATTCTTATGAGTGCAAGCAAGATGATCTTTCATTCTTCCAACTCCTCCTTTAATTTCTTGATGACAAAATTGCACTCAATGTACTTGTATCCTTTAGATGGGTTTGGAATTTCGTCCCATACTTCCAAGCGGGATCTTTCTCGAACCCATAATCCTAATTTATAAAATTATTGAACTAACTTTAATTAAAGAATATAAATAAATTTAATTTCACATATAACATATCAATTAATAATTTCACACCAAATAATAATTATTTGGTGTGAAATAATTAATAATAAATAATAATTAATAATAGTATAAATGTATAATAGACTAGTACACGTCCAAATCATATTACAATTTACAAAATTAATTAATTATCTAATTTATTTGGTGTCATCTTGATCTTGAATCATCATAAATTAATATTATAGTATGAATAGGCTAATGTTTAATATTCAGTGCACATGTTTCATACTTTCATAGATGACTTCATATTTTAAAAAACAAATTCAGTCATCGACAACTACAGTCCACACTTCAAAAAAAAATCATGAATCATCACAATTTATATTATCAATGCAAATGCTAATACACGTGCACAGTGTTCCACACTTCAAAAATCAATCTTCAGCAAATAGACAACTATACATACACTTGTCCACACTTCAAAAATAATTTATTAACAACATAGTGGTCCACTGACACCACCGGTCCACACTTTAATTTACAATCTATTCTTTACAAATTATACTATTCACTCACTATAAAGCAGTAAAGCTTAGCTAAGAACAGAACACTCACGCAACGAAAAGAAATACAAAGTTACAAAGACTTAGCAACTAAAGCTAAACTGACTCACTGCAACGGCGACGGCGGATGGAGGCAAGCCTGGAGGACGGCGGTGGTGAACCGAGGACGACGGACGCACTGTGGAGACTGGAGAGAGGCGGAAGCTGCGATGCGAAAAAGTTGCGCACAGGTTTTTTTTTTTTTAGATTGTAACTTCAATTAGGGTCGAAAAAAGGTTAAATTGTGTTATTTTAAGATGGGCTTTGGCTAATTGTGTATGGGTTCACCTAAAATTAGGTTAATTTCGGATGGGCTTGGGTTAATTGCTTTGGGCTTGGGTTAATTTGCTGAAATTCTTGTTTTGACGCTTGAGACGCGCCTTGGCACCGCCTCTGCGCCTCGACGCGTCAAGGCGGTCCGAGGCGGTCCAGTGAGGCGTACGTTCCAGGTTTGGGGTGGGAGGCGGTCGCCTCGGGGCGATTTTCCACCGCCTCGCCTTGAGGCGCGCCTCGAGGCGGCCGCTCCAAGCGCTTTTCACAACACTGAGTGTATTATATACATGCATAACACGAATAAAGTAATGTGTATATATGTATGTATGTATGTATGTATTATGTACAATAAATACACAATGCATTGTTACACTATAAAGTGCACATATGTACATATGCATAACTGTCTATGTGTTGTGCATCTATATAATACACTTGCACATTGTTCGTATGTTCACGCGTTAAGAAGTGTATGTACGTGAACCAGTCCATATATATATATATATATATATATAGTTCGTTTGCTATGGGTTAAAGTTACTCATTGTTGATGTAGGGTAAGAAAAGAAAGGATACAGTGTGCATTGCCCTTGCTGATGATACTTGTGACGAACCAAAGATCCGAATGAACAAGGTTGTCAGAAATAATCTCAGGGTTAGGCTTGGTGATGTGGTCTCTGTGCATCAGTGTGCTGATGTGAAGTATGGGAAGCGTGTCCACATTCTTCCCATTGATGACACAGTTGAAGGGGTTACTGGAAATCTCTTTGATGCCTACCTAAAGCGTAAGTTCTTTAGCTTTTAGATTTGCTTGGCTTTTCTTTCTGTCTCGGCCTATTTACATTTCTGAATGTTCATCATACCATAATACTAAAATATGTGCAACTTCTGGTTCACTCGACTTCTAGTGCTTCTAATTGAGTAAGAGTTAAAGTGAGGTATTTCAAATGAACACATTAAATTGTGCAATTGAAAAAGAAAAACTTGTGCTTTCCTGAAGTTGTATTATAGAAGTCACTGCTGAGATTGACATAGAAAAAGCTCCATCCTTCCAGTGTAGGCTGCCTTAATTCTTATGTGTGGCTAATAATTTCTTTTGTTTTCCTTAGCATATTTCCTGGAGGCTTATCGGCCAGTGAGAAAAGGTGACCTGTTCCTTGTTAGGGGTGGAATGAGAAGTGTAGAGTTCAAAATTATCGAGACTGATCCTGTGGAGTACTGTGTAGTTGCTCCTGATACTGAGATCTTTTGTGAGGGAGAGCCTATTAAAAGAGAGGATGAGAACCGATTGGATGAGGTTGGCTATGATGATGTTGGTGGCGTCCGCAGACAGATGGCTCAGATTCGTGAGTTGGTAGAGCTACCACTAAGGCACCCACAGCTTTTCAAATCAATTGGTGTCAAGCCTCCAAAGGGAATACTTCTCTATGGACCTCCGGGATCTGGAAAGACCTTAATTGCCAGAGCTGTGGCCAATGAAACTGGCGCTTTCTTCTTTGTTATTAACGGACCAGAGATCATGTCAAAGTTGGCAGGAGAAAGTGAAAGCAATCTCAGGAAGGCATTTGAAGAAGCTGAGAAGAATGCACCATCCATCATATTCATTGATGAAATTGATTCGATTGCACCTAAGAGGGAGAAAACCAACGGAGAGGTTGAGAGGAGAATTGTTTCCCAACTGTTGACATTGATGGATGGTCTTAAAGCCCGTGCCCATATTATTGTAATTGGTGCTACGAACCGTCCCAATAGCATCGATCCTGCCCTTAGGAGGTTTGGTAGATTTGACAGGGAAATAGACATTGGTGTTCCTGATGAAGTTGGGCGTCTCGAGGTTCTCCGTATCCACACAAAGAACATGAAGCTTGCTGAAGATGTAAGATATAGTGTCTCAAGCTTTTCTTTGATATCTCATCCCTCCTGCATCACACTAGATATGGTAACACCAATATAATACCGGGCTATTTTGCAGGTTGATTTGGAAAGGATTGCCAAGGACACACATGGCTATGTTGGTGCTGACTTAGCTGCATTGTGCACTGAGGCCGCCTTCAATGCATCAGGAGAAGATGGATGTGATTGATTTGGAAGATGACACCATTGATGCAGAGATACTAAACTCCATGGCTGTTACCAATGAGCACTTTCAGACTGCTCTTGGAACAAGCAATCCCTCTGCTTTACGTGAAACTGTAAGCATGTCATCATACTTCTCCTTGTTTTCTGTTTCTTTTATTTCCCTTACATATCTAATAATATGCATCATTGATAGGTTGTTGAAGTGCCTAACTGTAGCTGGGAAGATATTGGAGGCCTTGAAAATGTCAAGCGTGAACTCCAAGAGGTACTTACCTGTTTTCTTGCTCTGTCTTTCACTATTGTATCTGTAACTGTAAGCCAACAAGTGTCTCTCTGAACTCATGTTTTCAATCTCCTTGCTGTCTTCTAGACTGTTCAATACCCTGTGGAGCATCCTGAGAAGTTTGAGAAGTTTGGCATGTCACCTTCCAAGGGAGTGCTTTTCTATGGCCCTCCTGGATGTGGAAAGACTTTACTGGCTAAGGCTATTGCCAATGAATGTCAGGCAAACTTCATCAGTGTCAAGGGTCCTGAGTTGCTGACTATGTGGTTTGGAGAGAGCGAGGCCAATGTTAGAGAAATTTTTGACAAGGCTCGTCAGTCTGCCCCTTGTGTCCTGTTTTTTGATGAATTGGACTCAATTGCAACTCAGGTTTGTATGGCAATTCTGGATCTTATTTTTAATTTTGACAACTTGGTAGTTTACTTTATATCGACTTATCTTTGCTTGCAGAGAGGAAGCAGTCAAGGAGACGCTGGTGGTGCTGCTGACCGGGTATTGAATCAGCTCCTGACTGAGATGGATGGAATGAATGCTAAGAAGACAGTTTTCATTATCGGTGCGACCAACAGGCCTGATATAATTGACGCTGCCCTTCTCCGTCCTGGTCGTCTTGATCAACTGATTTACATTCCTCTACCTGACGAGGAATCACGCCTTCAGATCTTCAAGGCATGCCTGAGAAAGTCGCCTATTGCCAAAGATGTTGACCTTAGAGTCCTTGCTAAATACACTCAAGGTTTCAGTGGTGCCGACATTACAGAAATATGCCAACGTGCTTGTAAATACGCTATCAGAGAGAACATTGAAAAGTAGGTATTTCATTCTTTTTTTGAGATAAATGGGTTGAAAACATCATATGTTTGTAAACCATCTCAAATGTGCGATCCTGTCTCTTTTAGGATATTGAGAAGGAGAGAGAAGAAGAGATAATCCTGAGGCTATGGAGGAGGACGTGGGACGATGAAGTAGCTGAGATCAGGGCTGCACACTTTGAGGAATCAATGAAGTATGCTCGAGGAGTGTGAGCGATGCTGACATTCGCAAGTATCAGTCGCTTGCTCAGACGCTGCAGCAATCAAGAGGATTTGGTTCTGAATTCCGGTTTGCTGACAATACCAGTGGCGCTACTGCAGCTGATCCTTTCGCAGCTCCCACCGCTGCAGCTGATGACGACGACCTGTATAGTTAGGTGTGTCTCTCGCAGCACGACATGGTTCTCCTCTACATTCTAGTTATATGCCCATTTCCCCTAAAACTGGGATCTTTTGATTCATGGAATTCACCTGTATTTCATTATACTTGTGATAAATTTATTGATCACTTATTTCAATTACCATTTATCATTTTATCTCCCAACATCAAGCTGCGCTGTTCTTTAATAGGTACCATCTTGATATGGATTGATTAATCCTTGATTTAGAGGGCCTAGTTTGGGTTGAAAGGTAGAGAGGTGGTAGTCCAAAAAGAGGTTAAGTGGGTTAATATAAGACGCACTAAGAATTGGCAGAACTAGGATTTCACCAAACTTTTAAAAGGACCAGATTGTAAAGTGCATGAATTAAAAGGACCTCAAAGCTTGATGCTCTTCTCACACACCACCGCACTAATTCTTGTGTGCGTGTGTTAGCTAGTGGTAGAGTAGTTAACGCTTGAAATTTAAAGGTCCGGGTTCGAGTCTCGCGACGTGACTTTTAAATTTTTGTATTAAATTGATCCAAAAAAAAAAATTCGCACTAATTCTTTTTCAAAAAGCTTATTCATTTTACTCAGAATGGCGCTGCACCTTTTCAAACATTGGTTTGCTTGTTTTTTAGTGTGTTTGATGTTCGGTTTGGCGACCTCGAAGAATTTACATTCCATCTCTAATAGAGCATTTTTTATTTGTTCAATTGTAATACAATGTGAAATTTATTTGAACTAAATGCAAAATGGAAGTTGCAATTCATAATAATAAAAAAATACAAAAGAAAGACATGATTATATATTCTGTATAATATTTTAAATTTCACGCATTTTTAAGTTTCAAGTGTATCTTAAATTTGGTCATATTTTTAAAATTTTCGAACCCAACTCAATCTCGTTCAAACTCAACTAATTTGAGTCCAGTTCTCACCCAAATCATAAAAATAAATATAAGTAGATATATAAAAGTACAGAGCTACGAATAGCGTTACACTAGAAATAGCGAAAACACTCTTCACATCTCAAGAATAGCGCTCTGTGGAGAGTTTCATCAAATCTTTTTTCCTTTTTTTTTGGGTTTAGTATGTCATTCATTTTGTTTTCTTCCGGTTTTGTATTAATTAATTTGATTGAGTTAATTACAAAGGGTAATCATTTCCTGCACTGCACTTGTAATTCGATAAAACAAGAGATTTATTGATTTAAGACAAGAAATATAGGTTAATTATCAATTCAAAGTTAGGAAAGATGAACATATCAATTTAGTACCTCTATGAGTGAAACTATCAATCTAAGACTCAAAAAATTATTTATTTCGATTACTTCTTATTTTTTATTTATCTTTAATAGTTTCTTCATCAAAGTTCAGCAGATAATTAGTGAATGCATTTTTATTAATTGAAATTGAAGATTAACATTATTAATAAAATTGAAATACATGAATTTTGAATTTTAGATTTGTAGTCATTTAGATTCCAAATTGATAGGTTGGCTGTCAATTGAGGAGATAAAAACTATTTTTTCGAAACCTAAAATAATAGAACTTGCATAAGGGACGCTATAGGCGTGGATAAAGTTAGTGGATGTAGAAGATGAGTCTGAATTGATAAATAATAATATAGACTAATTCATTATTTATTAAGATATATTTGAATTCTGAGATATCCTAATACTTTGGATAATTTCTATAAATTGAACTAAATTTATATGATTTATTGTTGAAAGAATAGAATTAGAGAGATTCTAGCAATGATTTTTTTTTAAAAATAATAAAAATTAAATTATTTAATTATATATATTATCAACTATAAAATAAATACAACCTTAAGAAATAACACCGTTGTGTGTACAACGTGTGAGATAAAAGATACAAAGAAGTTTATATAAATTCGTAAAACCTTTTTCTATAATAATAATGATAATAATAAACAACTCATTTCGATTTTTGGAATGAATAGGATACCGCCTTTCTGTAATAATACTATTTCCCCCAGACTTTGTCAGGATTGCACGTGTTACACTTTTACCTTTGTTCCTAACGTTTATTATTTTTTCACAAAGTCACCTCCCAACATTTCCACACCGTGAAGGTTTGAGAGAGAGTTATTCAAATAAGAATTATTTTTATTTTGAGAACTAAAAATTATGAAAATTAGTTATAAAAATTGATGAATTTGTTTGAAAAGTTATTGAATTTAAAAATTCATAATTTTTATCTAGAGTTCGAATCTCATGAGAGTCAAAAAATTTATTTTTTTAATTCAATAATTTTCAAGCGAATTTATCATCTTTTATATCAAATTTATCATTTTTGTTATCATGTTTCACATTAACCCTCTTATATATATATATATATAGAGAGAGAGAGAAGGATCAAATAGTCTTGGGACCGAGATAGTATGTAGACTCAATCTCATCCACTCATCTAATAGATCATATGGTTCGATTTTTTGGACTTTTAAGCTTAATTTCGCTAATTTTCGCTTCATTAAAGGTAGATTAGTAATTTGATTTGTTATGTGATTGCGAAAACAAACAATGCATATAGTTGAACCGAACAATGCATTAAAATGAAAAAAAATGCATGCACTTGAACACAAACATGCATATGAGTTTCAATTTTAGTGCATCTGTCAGAATGCGCCCAACGCTCACTCGCGTTCAGCGCCCACTGCAGCGTGCATCGGCCGCCATTGCACGCATCCAGCGTCCGCCGCCGCGCGCGGTTTCGTCGCACGCACGCAACGCCGGTTGGGTGCGATGCGAGCTATGTTGTTTTAAATACAGGATTTAATTGTTTTAAATGCACCGACATGTTATTTCATATGCATTATTTATATTTTGTTATGGCTCTTCCCAAACCTAGCGCCGACGCGCACCCACCGCCCCTACCCAGCGTCAGAGCCCACCCAGCGTCGGCGCGCACCCAGCGTCCCTATCCAGCGTCGGCGTGCACACAACGCGCACCCAACATCGGTTGTGTGCGATGCATTGTTATGTTATTTTGAATGCATTGTTATGTTATTTTGAATGAATTGTTATGTTATTCTCTATGCATTATCTGTGTTTTGTGGTGCCTTTCCCCAAACTCAGCGCCCGCGAGACCCCAACGCTCGCGGACTCCCCTACTCAGCGCCCGCTGGGTGCGTTCCCATTTTGCCCCTGAGCAAAAAATGGGTTGTCACGTGTCAAATTTTGGTGCGTCCACGTGTTCAAAATGTGTGGTCTAGATTGAGTACTACATACTATCTGGGGACCGGGTACTACGGGAACCCAACCCTATATATATATATATATATAAAGAGAGAGAGAGAGAGAGAGAGAGTTAGGTTCAAATAAGAACCATTTTTAATGTGTGAACTAAGAATCATAAAATTTTACTAAAAACAATATATATGAATTCACTATGAAAGTTGATGCATCCGCTGAAAAAATTATTGAATCCAAAAATTTGATATTTTTCACGGGTTCGAATCCATGAGAGACGAAAATTCCTTTTTTTTGGATTTTTGGATTCAAGAACTTTCCGCACATAATCATCAATTTTACAACAAATTCATCATTTTTGGTTTTCACGATAAAATGGTTCTCACGTTAACCATCTCCTATATATATATATATATATATATATATGTAGGTTATTATAAAAATCTTTGTTATTCTACAAACATAAGAACAATAGATTTTTCATGAAAGTTATTGCACAAAAAGATATTAATTAAACTTTCGTTCTTTAAAAGATTCGAACTCAAGTGGTGCACAATACACTTATCTAATAAATTGATGCATCACAGCAGATCTTTGCGATCTAATACTGAAAATGGTTCTCGTATTCATTTTAAATAAAGTTTTTATTTGAACGTTCGTATATATATAAAAAAATTGATTCATGTACGTATAAGTTTTAATGTACAAATATAAGAATAAACAATGTCTCTTAAATTCTATTGTTTGACTGATAAGATTAGATTAATGTGAAGTTGATTGTTTATTATTCCAATTTTATAAGAATTTAGTATAATTTGATTTATTCAGTTACTTTTATGTTTGTAGTTACGTCTTTTCATTGTATATGTTCATATAAAACTTATAATTGATAAATCTAGTGTATGTTAATATACGAGATTTAAGAAAAGCAGTAAAGAACACAAGAGTTTTTACGTGGTTCGATCAGGAATGAGATCTACGTCCACGGAGGTGATGATCCTCAATAATTTCACTATAATAGATTACAATGAGTGTATCTAAAAGCTCTAGCATTCAATAAGTTGCTAACCCTTTTACCGTCAACCTAGCCCCTATTTATACATGTTTGTGGATCTCTAAAGATTTCTTTGGATCCTCGATTTGTGGGATCCGATCTCTTTCCATAACTTGATCCTCGAATATCGCCCATATCGTGATCCTTGAATATCGCCTGACTGGTCTTGATTAGGGTTTAGATGTTTGGGCTTTTAGCTTAACCGCCGTGGGGCCGTCCATGGTCGAGCCTAACTTGTTTGGGCCTGCCAGTGGGCCTGAGCGGTTGGGCCATATCCCATCATAGCCCCCCAAATAGTCGAGTAACAACTATGCCGAGGTGGGGTGAAGAGCGTATTTTGCCGAGGCTGGTTGTTGCTCGGCTGAGGTTGTTGTCGAAGGTTTTCAATCTTTTTGATGTCAGGGTTTGATTGGTTCGCATGGGTCCGAGCTGAGTTAGGCGATCTGCCCTTCCTGGCTGGGACAGTTTGTCGAGGACTGGACTGAGTCGCCTGACGTTGGACAGAGATGTCCGTCAGGAGGGTGCCGAGGTCCGATCTGGACGGTGACATCCATAAGTAGGGTGCGGAGGTCCGACCTGGACAGAGATGTCTGTCAGAAGGATGCCGAGGTCCGACCTGGACAGAGATGTCTGTCAGGAGGATGCCGAGGTCCGACCTGGACAGAGGTGTCCGTGAGGTCCGACCTGAACGGCGACATCTGTCAGGTTGATGTAGAGGTCCGACCTGGACGATGACATCCATAAGTAGGGTGCCGAGGTCCGACCTGGACAGGGATGCCTGTCAGGAGGATGCCGAGGTCCGACCTGGACAGAGTTATCCGTGAGGTCCGACCTGAACGACGACATCTCAGGTTGATGTAGAGGTCCGATCTTAGTCGTCCGACGTTGGATGGCGATGTCCGTTGGAAGGATGGTGCCGAGGTCTGGAGTCAGAGTGATGATTGCACGATTAGACCGGCGTGTCAGTGTGGTCTAGGACACGTCATACGCGCCAGAAGGTTGGTGGGCGCTCGAAACGCGTGCGCGTGTCTACTTCATATCAAATCGCGATTAGCTACGTGGGAAGTTGAAACGGCAAGTTTGGGCACCTCTTTGTACTATAAATAATCCCGAATGAGGAAACTGTTCACTTTCTTCTTCCTCCTTCGATCCAGAGAAAACATATCCAGAGCTTTCAGAAGTTTCTTCCCAACTTCATCGAAGAAGCAAAAATCCATAAATAAAAAGTAAGTATGACTTCGACTTCCTCATCTATGTCTGGTTCTTCCCGTTCTTCTTCTCTCCCTGATAGCGAAGTAGAGATTAAGGATTACATGTGTCATAACCTTGCGGGTAAATCCTTGGGCATTAGCGCTAGGGTTCTGTTGATTTCTTCTGTTTGGGATAAGTATAAGGTCAGGGACGTTAAATCGTCTCTGACCGTCGACGATGTGCTTAGAATAGGGAAGGAATGCCACATTCCGGCGAATGCCTGGTGGTGTCTTCCGCAACCTGGTGACAGAACGTTGGCCCCTCCGGAGGGGTTCGTAACGGTTTACGTAGATGCTATGAAGGCCGGACTTAGGTTTCCGTTAGCCCCCATTTTTTTGACTATTCAGGAATATTTTCAAATTCCTATATGCCAGTTTTCCTCAAATTCCATTAGGTCGGTGGTAGGGATGGGGCTCGCCTGTTACGGCGTTGCTGAGGAGTTCTCCTTCGAGATCTTGATGCGTTTTTTTAACATCAAGGGCACAGGAGGTGTATACTATCTTTCACCTCGGCACCGTTTAGGGTGTTGCGCCCTCGAAGGTGTCATAATGGCAAAATAAGTTCTTCTTTTGAGGCGAAAGGGCATCCGAGCTATGAGTGGGGTGGGTAAAATGAAGGATCCGGTGAAGCCCAGGTCACATAGAGGATCAGCTCAACACACTTGGTGAAATTTCCATCAATTTCACCGAGGACGATCTGAACGATGCCGGATTGAGCGTATAGAGGTCGAAGCCTTCAGGATCGGGGTTGGATCTGGGTGAGGGCACCCTCTTATTCCTTATTGTTTATATGTCTGATGTCGTCGTGTTAACAAATTTATCTTGTTGTGCAGTGAAACTCGATCCACGTAAAGCCCAGGCGGCGGCCTCGTCACCCCCTGTACATTCACCGAGCTAGGCGCCTCCGAAAAAGAAGGCGAGACGGACCGAACCTGCCCAGGCGCCCGTGGTGGTGGACGACCTGGGCCAGCTGATGACTGCAACCCAGCCGAGGTCGAGTCCGACCTCGGATAGGGGTGCCCGTACACGGATCATGTATGAGGTGCCAACTTCCAGCTGTTGGATTTGTATACTGAAAGCAGTTTGGTTGAGCTTGTATACAATGTTTCATGTTACCTCTATTACAATCTCCTATCTGAATTGAATACTTGATTGCATATATCGTGTCCCTTATCTCATATATAAGTTAGATCATACGAGGTGTAGAAGATCACATAAGTCCGTATGATTGGTCAAGCTTAATGAGATATAAAAGTTTCACGGTGAGACGACTTGAGGACGAGTTGTCGGTATAGGTGCGGTATAGATAAAGTGACTTGACTTGGTTGCTTGTCTATGCCGGGTACGTCTTGTTGGATTTGTTTATGAAAGCAATTTAGGTTGAGCTTGTATACAATGTTTCTGTTACCACTATTACAATCTCCTATCCGAATTGAATACTTGATTGCATATATCGTGTCCCTTATCTCATATATAAGTTAGATCATACATTGTGTAGAAGATCACGTAAGTCCGTATGATTGGTCAAGCTTAATGAGATATAAAAGTTTCACTGGTGAGACAACTTGAGGACGAGTTGTCGGTATAGCTGCGGTATAGATAAGAAGTGACTTGACTTGGTTGCTTGTCTATCTTTGGTACGTCTCGATGTATTGAAGGATCACGGTGAGATGTGTTCTTCTATCGACCGTCGTGAAGAACCAAGATCTCGGTGACTTACGATGATCTAAACCTCGATAAGGTATTAGGTGAGTATGAGTTCTTGACCATCACTTTGACTTGTTATGGGTGAGGTTATATGTTCTAACCCAAGATTCTCCGCATCTTGGGTGGTGGCGGTCTTGTATGTCACGCTAGTTATCTCATGTCGAGTCACCGTATCCGTTTAGGATGATGACGCCCCTTAAGGAGTTCAAAGGTTTATTGTACTAAACCCCGCAGTTGAGTTAGCTCAAGTACAATAATAAGGTTGAGTGGTACTACTTAAGGAATGAAGTTATTAATTATTTTAGCGATCGAATGCTATAAATAATTAATGGACGCTCGATATCTTAAATACGGGATTCGTAATGTCTAAGTGCAAGCCCGACTCAACTTCGGTAATAAAGGGTAAGTCAACATTTATTCTCTAGTGGCATGAATAAATGTTTATAAATTAATTTATGTTCGGGTGAACATAAGATAATTAATTTATTTGAGGCTCATCTTTATTCCTTGCATTTGATCCCTGGTCGGCCCATCCAGCCCCTCGCTTAGTAAAATCGGCCTCAGATGCTCCCAAAGGCAAGATTTTATTCTCTTTATCCTATAGGATATTATTATATTTATGGGATATGCATAAATCCTTTCCTTGTGGGATTATGGTAATGCATTATAAATATAAGGTAAGAGATAAAGTCTAGGTCAATCTTGATTAATCCTACACATATTTTCGAGAATCCCATAGTCTTTTGGGAGGAATTTTTCGAGAGTTTTGTGAGAGAGCAAAGGGTGATTTTTCAAGCATTCTCCATAGATCGTCCTCACTCGACGTTGGAGATTGGGCAACCGGATCTGCCCGAACATCGAGCACGAGTCTCGATCCGTTCATTCCGCTCGACCCCGAAGCGGATCCAAAGGTAAACACGAAAACCCTACGTGTTGCAATTAATTAAATAGGCGATGCTAGGATTATAATCAATGTATGGTGAATTAAATATCCAAGATAAATCCCGGGCGAGGCTAAACATATGTCATCCCTACAATTGGTATCGTAGTGCGGGATCGAATCTTGGCTACATTGGATTAATTCACGTTTGATTATTACGCGCTTAATTAATTGTGGATCTTTCGCTCATCGTGGCTCGTTTTGTTTTGTTGGGTTTGTTTTTCACCACGAGAAAACCGTGGTTAGATTAGATTTTTCATGTAAATCTTATCTTTAAAGAAAACGAAGATGAAGCACGAAAACGAGGCGGCGAAGAATCGCCGGAGAAATCGGACGACGGCAGCCCCGGGGCCGTCGTGCGTCCTCGGCGGCAGCGGCGAGGCGGCGGCGGGCGTGGCTGCCGGCGGGACGGGCGACGCAGCGCACCGCTCGGCTACCGAGCGTGCGTCGTGGCTTCGGCGTCTCGGCAGCAGCGGCACCATCGGGCAAAAAGCCAGCGCTCGCCTCGTCGGCGCCGGCGGAAACCTCAACGTGGTCAAGGGCGGGCGGCGCGGCGCGCGACATTCGCTGGTTCTCGACGGCGCTCGGTAGAAACTGCTGGAAACCTCAACGAGGTCTCGCACGCGTCTTGTGGCCTTTCATTAGCGAGACGCAACGCCGCAGGCGCCTCGGCAGCCGCGCGACGCAGCGTTCTCGGGCGCGTCGGCGCGCGCGCGCGTGCGAAACCTCGTGAGCGTGCTCGGCGGGGGTGACGACGGGCGGCGCAAGCGCGAATGTCGCGCGAGGCCTCGGGCGCTGGCGGCCTCGGCACAGACTCGCGCAGAAACCTCAAAGTCACCGATTTTTCGGCGGGGTGGGGCGGACGGTAGCGGGCGCTGAAGACGGGCATGTGCCTCAGCCTTGTGACCGGCCTGTTTCCGACCCGCCCGTTTAGTTCAGGTCGACCCGACCCGTTTCGCCCGCACCCGCTTTCAGCCCGATCCGATTTTTGACCCGGTTCAGTTTTCGACTGGTTCACCCTGCTCCATCGCTCAGCCGAATCCGGTTTTGACGAATCCGTCCGTGCCCGCACGCGAGGCCTGCTGTAGTTTAATTCGCACTTTGCAATTCTATGTAATAGATTAGGCAAAGAAAGTGCGAGTTCCACGAGTGGGCCACGATGAACGTTTTATTTTATTTTATCGCTCATTGCATGTCGTGGATGTTTAAATTATGCAAGAGCATGCTATGTATGTTTAAATTACGTTGACAAACCTTTTAGTGTTTTACGTATTTAAGTGCGCATAGTAAGCATGCTAGGTTTATCGCGTTTTTCAAGCATATTTTAGAATTCGCGAGCATGTTTTACATGTCGAGTTCTATGACAAGCATGCTAGATTACGTGATCTGCATGGACAAACCTTTTGAATAAAAAGACTAAGCAACCCGACAAATTAATTTTTCAAATTAAAATGTCAAGACCTCCACCTTTTGATCTCTAAACAAAGTGAGACGCTGCGTGAGTAAACGCCCACCCGCGCGGCTTGCTTGCACTGCTTATCATAAGTTTGTTAGATGAGATTTCTAAATAAAACATTTTAAATCTATTAAGAAGTGGGAGTTTCATGTGTAAACGCCCACACGCGCGGGCTTGCATGTGCGATTTTCATAAGTTCTCTAGAGATAGATATAAAATGAGATAACAAAAGAATTTGAATTGAAGCGGTATGGTCCGAGTGAGTATGCCAATTCTAAGAATTCATTTTTATTTGTTAAAATTGTGGTCATTGCTTAGACATCACCTCAAGTACAACTTCCCGCCAAGTCCTTCTTGCGATAGTGATGTGGTCTAGTAAGGTCCAATCGTTAATTTCATTTGTCATAAGGATAAGTTGACATGGATTGAAATTAAACGACTAAAAGGTATATTTTAGTCCGGTCGAGGGGTTCATGTAAACGCCCACACGCGCGGCTTGCATGTGGGATTCCTTGGGCGATTGGAGGTTTCAATTAATATTGTTTTATCAAAGGTTACAATATTATTGTTACGAATTATATGCGATCGTATGCTTATGTGTTTTCATTATCTTTTCGAGATATGTCTCTTACACCGATTATCAATATGCTCGCACAAAACCGTTATCCGTCCAAATTTTATCGAGTGGAAACGAAACATGGAATATGTTCTTATCATTTGAAGAACACATATTTGTTCTCACTACTCCTAAACCCGATGCCCTTCATCGACGATCGACTAATGAGCAGCGAGAGTCAAGCAGACTTTGGAATAAGTCAAACAATATGGCTAAATGCTATATGATGACTACTATGTCCAAAGGCTTGCAGCTGCAGCATCAGTCGATGGTAGACGCGACTGATATTTGGTCAAGTCTCCGAGTAAGTTTGGGCGATCGGATCGACGATCCTCTTCCACACAATGAGAGAAATCTTGGCGTGTAAGATGGAAGAAGGAAGTTCGGTCCATGAACATGTCTCCCACATGACTCATCTCATGGATAGTCTTGATCAGTTGGGAGGAGGTATTGACGGCGAAGCCAAGGTCGATATCATCCTCAATACACCGCCCAAGTCTTTTGAGAACTTTCGTGAATGCGATCATGAACAAGACCGAGTTTACACTTAGTCGGTTGCTTAATGATCTCGTTCTTTGCGGAAGGAGTTATGGGAAAAGGAGCACATGCTCTGCTAGCACATCTAAGGGCCCAAAATTTTCGTTGCAAAATGGAAAAGAAAAAGGGTACCAAAGGTGGAAGAGGTGCAAACGGTGGGAGTAATGGAACAAGAACGTGGTTGCCACCGAGGCTCGAAGAAGCCAAAGGAGAAGGCAAGTGCTTGAGTGCGGTAAGACTGGGCATTGGAGGCCAAGTGCCCTATGCTCGAGCTCAAGGTACACGTTTGCTTTAGTAACGGAAACATGTTTAGCGACTTGTTCTACCCATTCTTGGGTAGTAGATACGGACGCAATCGATCATGTTTGTTACACCTTGCGAGGGTTCCCGCGACAAGGGAGCTGTTTGATGGCGAGATAACGATCTCCATGGGCAACGCGCGAAAGTCAGGCCGTTGCAGTTGGAGATGTTACTTTATGTTTGAGAAAGCAGCTTTAGTTTTAAAAGACGTTTTTATATGTGCCGGATGTTCACGGAACCTTGTTTCTGTTTCAAATTATTTACTCATGGATATTCGTTATTTTTGATAGTGGTGTTTCTATCATAAGAAATGACGGTTATCTCGTGTTGCACGTTATATAATTCGCTTTATACTATTTTCGCCAAACATAATACCTATAACTATGTTGCATCTTCATCAAACCCTAAAAGAGAAAGTTTTCAGAAGATGACACCACTTTTCTCTCGGCATCTTAGACTAGGTCACATCAATCTAAATAAGATCCAAAGGCGGCTAAGAATGGGCGTTGGGTAATCTCACGATTATCTGCTCCCGACCGCGAATCTCAGATAGAATGTAAGATGTCGACCAGACCCTTCAAAGCGAAGGGTTATAGAGCCAAAGAAATGTTAGAGCTAGTCCATTCTGACCTGTGTGGACCAATGTCCACACAAGCTCGTGGAGGGTACGAGTATTTTGTCACTTTCATTGACGATTACTCAAGGTACGGATACATATACCTGCTTCACCGCAAGTCTGAATGTTTTGAGAAATTCAAAGAGTTCAAGGCGGAAGTGGAGACGAAGCTTGGTAAGAGTATCAAGTCATCGCTGCTCGATAAGCGGTGGCGAATACCTCAAGAACGAAGTTTATGGACTATCTAGTGAAGTGTGGGATTACATCCCAACAAGATTTCACCGGCACACCACAACAAAATGGTGTGTCGAGCCAAGAAATAGGACTCTTTTAGAAATGGTTAGATCAATGATGAGCTATGCAACATTGCCTATTTCGTTACGGGGTATGCCTTAGAAACGGTGGCATACTTGCTAAATCTAGTACCATCCAAGTCACCGAAAAGACCCTTTCGAGTTGTGGTTTGGGCAAGAAGCCCGTTTAAGCCACATAAGGATATGGGCGATCCCACTCACGTCTTTGAACAAGAAGGCCGACAAGTTGGAGTAAATCCGGCAAGGTCTGTTTATGGCTATCCTAGAGGAACGAAGGTGGTTTATTCTATAGTCCTAATGATCAAGTTCATTATTAGCACTAATGCTCGATTTTTAGAAGAGGACTATATGAAAATCATAAACCAAAGTTGAAATCATTCTTCAAGAATTAGAAGATGATCGTATTCCACCACCGACAGGCAAAGGTACGAGATGTCGAGTCTAGTGGGAGGATCGACACCGATACTTCAAGAAATTGAAGTGGGTCGAGTTCCACCGAGATACCGACCGCATAAGTGGTACCTACACAGCAAGTTGTGCAAGTTAGAGAACCACAAGTTTCGCACCCACCGTTGCCATTGTGCTGTAGCACTCGTCAGAGTGGGAGGTTGTTCGTCAACCCGAGCGATTTATGTTCGTGGGTGAATCTTGGATTTAGTCCCGTGAAACGAACAGCAATAATCGACCCATGGACATACAAGGAGGCGATACAAGATATTGATGCAAGATCATGGCACACCGCTATGGACTTAGAAATGGAGTCCATAACGCTATGGATGTATATGAAAGACACTCTACCGGATGGCAAGGAAGCCATAGGTAGTAAGTGGATATACAAGAGGAAGAGATTCGATGGAGAGGTTTCGCTTTTAAAGCCGTGCTTGTGGCGAAAGGGTACACTCAGATTGAGGGCATCGATTTCGATGAGACCTTTTCGCCTGTAGCAATGCTCAAGTCCATCAGAATTCTTCTAGCCATAGCAGCCCACTTAAACCTTGAGGTTTGGCAAATGGATGTGTAAACCGCTTTTCTAAACGGTTACCTTGAGGAAGGTAGAGACATCTATATGCAAAGAACCCAAGGTTATGTGGTGAAGGTGAAGAGCATCTAGTATAGAAGCTTAAGAAGTCCATTTATGGACTTAAGCAGCCTCCGGTCATGGAACTTACGCTTGACGAGGTGGTCAAATCCTATGGATTTACCCAGTTGCTTAGCGAGAGTTGTGTGTATCGGTTAGATGTCAACGGTGATGTGGTATTTCTTGCACTTTATGTAGATGACATTCTTCTAGTTGGCAACAACGTGAAGTCATATCGACGTAAAGAGTTGGTTATCCGATCGTTTCAAATGAAAGACTTAGAGATGCACAGACATTTTGGGATCAAGGTTTACCGAGATCGCAAGAAGAAAATGTTGAGCTTATCTCAAAGCGCCTTACATTGATACCGTGATTACTGTTTTAGTATGCGACCGCCAAGAAAGGATTGCTACCTTCGCACATGGCGTTCTTTATTCAAGACGCAATACCCATGATCGCAGCGAGATAGAGGAATGAGACAAGTTCCTTACGCTCAGCCGTAGGAAGTCTCATGTACGCAATGCTATGCACGAGGCCCGATATCGCTATGCGGTAGTATAGTAGCGATATCGCCTAACCTCGACAAGCTCATTGGATCATAGAAAGCATATACTCAAGTACCGAAAATGACTCGAGATTATAGGCTAGTTTACCATGCGATAGTCTAATGCCTTTGGGTTATACTGACTGGATTTCCAAGCCGACCGTGATGAGAAAAAGTCAACCTCGGCTATGTGTTTACCTTGGGAGGTGGAGCAGATCTCAAGGAGTGCAAAGCAATGATGCATTGCGGACTCTACCATGGAAGCCGAATATGTAGCCGCCTCGAGGCTTCTAAGGAGGCAGTATGGTTCAAGACCTACCCATGGATCTAGATGTGGTACCTGTTTTTCCAAGAGTATCATAGTTTCATCGTGATAACTCGGTGCGATGGGCAAACTCGAAGGAACCACGGACCCACAAGGCGACCAAACACATAGAGAGAAAGTACCATGTCATACGAGAAATCGTTAGACGAGGTGACGTGCTGATTGAAAAGATTGATACGACGGAAAATCTAGCGGATCCATTCACGAAGAGCCTGCCGCAAAAAGTCTACGATGGACACGTTAGAGGACTTGGTTTGCGGATGATGGCACCCACTTAGAAAGGAAACTTTTGTATAAGTGGGAGAAGCAAAGTGATGGTTGTTTGTAATAGCTAGTAGAGAGACACATTGTATACTAAAAGTTTTCTTTAGTATAGTGGGAGATTATCGATTTGTATATCGAAAGCGGTTTTGGTTGAGCTTTATACAATGTTTCGCTACCACTATTACAATCTTCTATCCGAATCAATACTTGATTGCATATATCCGTGTCCCCTTATCTCATATATAAGTTAGATCATACAAAGGTGTAGAAGATCACGTAAGTCCGTATGATTGGTCAAGCTTAATGAGATATAAAAGTTTCACAACCGAGACAACTTGAGGACGAGTTGTCGGATAGCCGCAGATAGATAAGAAGTGACTTGACTTGGTTGCTTGTCTATGCCGGCACGTCTCGACGTATTGAAGGATCACAGTGAGATGTGTTCTTCTATCGACCGCCGTGAAGAACCAAGATCTCGTGACTTACGATGATCTAAACCTCGATAAGGTATTAGGTGAGTATGAGTTGTCCGACCATCACTTTGACTTGTTATGGGTGAGGTTATATGTTCTAACCCAAGATTCTCCGATCTTGGGTGGTGGCAAGGTTTGTATGTCCGCTAGTTATCTCAGACGAGTCACCGTATCCGCTAGGATGATGACGCCCCTTAAGGAGCTCAAAAGGTTTATTGTACTAAACCCCGCAGTCGAGTTAGCTCAAGCACAATAATAAGGTCGAGTGGTACTACTTAAGGAATGAAGTTATTAATTATTTTAAGCAATCGATGCTATAAATAATTAATGGACGCTCGATATCCTAAATACGGGATTCAGAATGTCTAAGTGCAAGCCCGACTCAACTTCGGTAATAAAGGGTAAGTCAAGATTTATTCTCTAGTGGCATGAATAAATGTTTATAAATTAATTTATGTTCGGGTGAACATAAGATAATTAATTTATTTGAGGCCCATCTTTATTCCTTGCATTTGATCCTGGCCGGCCCATCCAGCCCTTTGGCTTAGTAAAATCGGGCCTCAGATGCTCCCAAAGGCAAGATTTTATTCTCTTTATCCTATAAGGATATTATTATATTTATGGGATATGCATAAATCCTTTCCTTGTGGGATTATGGTAATGCATTATAAATATAAGGTAAGAGATAAAGTCTAGGTCAATGCTAATTAATCCTACACATATTTTCGAGAATCCCATAGTCTTTTGGGAGGAATTTTTCATAGGTTGAGAGTTTTGTGAGAGAGCAAAGGGTGATTTTTCCAAGCATTCTCCATAGATCTTCCTCACTCGACGCTGAGATTGGGCATTCGGGATACAGTCCGTAAGATCGAGCACGAGTCTCGATCCGCTCATTCCGCTCGACCCGACCTCTTGATCCAAAGGTAAACACGAGAAAACCCCACGTGTTGCAATTAATTAAATAGACGATGCTAGGATTATAATCAATGTATGGTGAATTAAATATCCAAGATAAATCCTGGGCGTAGGGCTAAACATATGTTTTCCCAACACGCTCGACGTATTGAAGGATCACAGACAACTTGAGATGTGTTCTGTACATCGACTGACGTCGTCAAGAACCAAGATCTCGGATTTACGATGATCTAAACCTTGATAAGGTATTAGATGAGTATGAGTTGGTTGACCATCACTTTGACTTGTCATGGGTAGGTTATATGTTCTAACCCAATATTCTCCGTGATCTTGGGTGGTGGCAAGATTGTATGTCATGCTAGTTATCTCAGACGAGTCACCGATCCGCTAGGATGATGACGCCCCTTAAGGAGCTCAAAAGGTTTATTGTACTAAACCTCGCAGTTGAGTTAGCTCAAGTACAATAATAAGGTTGAGTGGTACTACTTAATGAATTAAATATATTAATTATTTTAAGCAATGTAATGCTCTAAATAATTAATGGACGCTCGATATCTTAAATACGGGATTCGAATGTCTAAGTGCAAGCCCGACTCAACTTCGGTAATAAAGGGTAAGTCAACATTTATTCTCTAGTGGCATGAATAAATGTTTATAAATTAATTTATGTTCGGGTGAACATAAGATAATTAATTTATTTGAGGCCCATCTTTATTCCTCGCATTTAATCTCTAGTCGACCCATCCAGGGCTGTTACCGGAAGAAATCGGCCCCTATCGCTCTCAAAGGAAAGATTTTATCTCTTTATCCTACAAGGATATAATTATATTTATGGTATATGCATAGATCCTTTCCTTATGGGATTAAGGTAAGTGCATTATAAATATAAGGTAAGAGATAGAATCAAGGTTAATCCTCATTAATTGGAGCATTATTTTCGCCAACCATCACCGTGAGATTCTAAAATAGCTAGGGTTTTGTGGGTGATTTTTGTTGTATTCTCCATAGATCGCCCTCACTCGACGCTGGAGATTGGGCAACCGGATACGACCCGTAAGATCAAAGCACGAGTCTCGATCCGCTCATCTCGCTCATCCCCATGATTCAAAGGTAAACACGAAAACCCCACGTGTTGCAATTAATTATATAGACGCATGCTAGAATATAATCAATGTATGGTGAATTAAACATCCAAGATAGATCCCGAGATAGGCTAAACCTAGTTTTCCTTACACTGGTATCGAGCCCGAGATCGTAATCTTCGCTCGCTGGATTAATTCACGCTTGTTTATTACGCGCAATATATTAATTATTGAACTGGCTGCTCATCGTGGCTCGGTTTTGTTTTTTGTCGGATTTTATTTTCACCACGAGAAAATCCGTTGTTAGATTAGATTTTTTCCCCGTAAATCTTATCTCGTAAAGAAGAACGAAGACGAAAGCACGAAGAACGAGACGACGGAGAACCGGGCGCACGCGACGGCGCGGGACGACGGCACGCTGCAGGCGCACGGCGCATGATGCGCCGCGCAACCATGCGCGTTCGCGCGAGACGGGGCGAGACTCGGGCGCACGGCCGCCAGCTGACGCAGGCGGGCGCGATTCTCCCCAGACGCTTTGCAGCGCCGCCGCGATTCGCGTATCAGCCGGAAACCGCAAGCCATCGGACAGAGGTCATGCGTGGCGCGCGCGCTGCGCAAGCGACGCTGGGCATGCATTTTTGCAGCGCTGATGCCTCGGCATGGCGCCGCCACGCAACGCACGGATACGCCAGAAACCTCGACGAGGCGTCTCGGCGCAAGGCAGTCGACTCGGTTGTCGTGGCGAGATCCGCGTGCTTCGCCGCAGACAAGGCCAATGTGTCCCTCGGCAGCGAAGACGCATGCGACGCACAAAGCGCCGGATGTCGGCGAGGCATCGGCGAGTGGCGACGCGGCACACGGCTCGGCAGCCCATTTGCGCGGGGCGCGCGCCGAATACTCGGCATCGCACGGATCGAAGCGCAGCGCGATCTCGCGGACGCCAAGGCACCGCGAACCACAACGAGGTGGCGACGACGCAGCCCGGGTGACGCACGGGCCGTGCATCCGAGCACGCGCGCCCACCCATTTCGCCCAAACTCGCCCAAACCCGCGGCCCGAATCCGCTGACGAATCCGTCCGTGCCCGTGAACGCGAGGCCTGCTTAAGATTAATGAAGATCCGTACTTTGCAATTCTATGTAATATATTAGGCGAAAGTGCAAGTTCCACGAAAGGCCACGATGAACGCTTTATTTTATTTTAATCGCTCATCGTATGTCGTGGATGTTTATTTTATGCGTACATGCTATGTATGTTTATATTACGTAGACAAACATATTATATGTTTTCGTGATTGATGCGCATAGTAAGCATGCTAGGTTTATCGCATTTTCAAGCATATTTTAGAATTTCGCAGCATGTTTTACATGTTAAGTTCTATAGAAAGCATGCTAGATTACGTGATCTGCATGGACAAACCTTTTGAATCAAAAGACTACAAGCAACCCGACATATTAATTTTAAAATTAAAATGTCAAGACCTCCACTTTTTGATCTCTAAACAAAGCGAGACGATCGTGAGTAAACGCCCACACGCGGGTTTGCTTGCACCGCTTATCATAAGTTTGTTAGATGAGATTTCTAAATAAACCTTTAAATCTATTGAGAAGTGGGAGTTTCATGTAAACGCCCACACGCGTGGCTTGTATGTGCGATTTTCATAAGTTCTCTAGAGATAGTTTTAAAAGGAGATAACAAAAGAATTTGAATGGAAGCTGTATGGTCCGAGTGAGTATGCCAATTCTAAGAATTCATTTTCGTTAAAATTGTGGTCATTGCTTAGACATCACCGAGTACAACTTCCCAAGTCTCTCTTCGCGATAGTGATGTGGTCTAGTAAGGTCCAATCATTAATTTCATTCATCATAAGGATAAGTCGACATGGATTGAAATTAAACGACTAAAAGGTATATTTTAGTCCGGGTCGAGGGGTTCATGTAAACGCCCACACGCTGCGGCTCAGATGTGGGATTCCTGGCGATTGAGGTTTCAATCAATATTATTTTATCAAATGTTACAATATTGTTGTTATTAATTATGTTCGATCGATGCTTATGTGTTTACATCGCTTTTTCGTATATGTCTCTTACACCGATTATCAAAATGCTCGCACAAAATCCTTTATCCGTCCGAATTTTATCGAGTGGAAACGAAACATGGAATATGTTCTTATCAAGAACACATGTTTGTTCTCACTACTCCCAAACCCGACGCCTTATCGACGATCGACAAATGAGCAGAGTCAAGGCACTTTGGAATAAGTCAAACAATATGGTAAAATGCTATATGATGACTACAATGTCCAAAGGCTTGTACCATAAAGATCGCCGATGGTAGACGCGATCGATATATGGTCAAGTCTCGAGAGTAAGTTTGGGCAATGGATCGATAATCCGCCCACACAATGAGAGAAATTCATGCTTAAGATGGAAGAAGGAAGTTCGGTCCATGAACATGTCTCCACATGACTCATCTCATGGATAGTCTTGATCGGCTTGGGATGAGGTATTGACGGCGGCCAAGGTCGATATCATCCTCAACACACCGCCCAAGTCTTTGAGAACTTTTGCGTGAATGCGATCATGAGCAAGACCGAGTATACACTTAGTCACTGCTTAGCACATCTAAGGGCCCAAATTTTTGTGGCAGCTTATGGAGCAAAGGAGCACATGCTCTGCTAGCACATCTAAGGGCCCAAATTTTTCATTGCAAAATGGAAAAAGAAAAGGGCACCAAAGGTGGTAGAGGCAAGAGAAATAGTGGGAGAATGGGAACAAGAACATGTTCACCACCGGAGGCTTAAAGAAGCCAAAAGGCGGGCAAGTGCTTCAAGTGCGGCAAGTCCGGGCATCAGGCCAAGTGCCCTATGCTCAAGGCTCAAGGTACGCCGCTTGCTTTAGTAACGGAAACATGTTTAGCGACTTGTTCTACCCATTCTCGGGTAGTAGACACAAAGCGATCGATCATGTTTGTTACACCTGCGTGGGTTCCCGCGACAAGGGATCCGAATGATGGCGAGATAACGATCTCCATGGGCAACGCGGGCGAAAGTCGAGGCTGCATAAATGGAGATGTTACTTTATATTTGAGAGAAAAGTTTTAGTTTTAAAAGACGTTTTATATGTGCCGGATTTTCTGCGGAACATTGTTTCGCTTTCAAATTGTTTATTCATGGATATTCGCTTGTTTTGATAGTGGTGTTTCTATCATAAGAAATGACGGTTATCCGTGGTCAGCACATTATATAATTCGCTTATACTATTTCGCCAAACATAATACCTATAACTATGTTGCATCTACATCAAACCCTAAAAGAGAAAGTTTTCGCAAGATGACACCACTTTTCTCCGGCATCTTAGATTAGGTCACATCAATCTAAATAGGATCCAAAGACCTGCTAAGAATGGAGCGCTGGGTAATCTCACGCCATCCATTCCCAGCCCTGAATCTCGTGATGAAGGAAAGATGTCGACCGCACCCTTCAAGGCGAAGGGTATAGAGCCAAAGAAATGTTAGAGTTAGTCCATTTCGACTGTGGTGGACCGATGTCCACACAAGCTCGTGAGGGTACGAGTATTTTGTCACTTATCGACGACACTCAAGGTACGGATACATATACCGCTTCACCACAAGTCCGAATGCTTTGAGAAATTCAAAGAGTTTAAAGCGAAGTGGAGACTAAGCTTGGTAAGAGTATCAAGTCATCATGGGTCTGATCGCATGCATGGCATACCTCAAGAACGAAGTTTATGGACTATCTAGTGCAGTGGGATTACCTCCCCACCACTACACCGCACACCACAACAAAATGGTGTGTCGAGCGAAGAAATAGGACTCTTTCGGAAATGGTTAGATCAATGATAAGTTATACAACATTGCCTATTTCGTTCCTCGGGGTATGCCTTAGAAACAATGCATACTGCTAAATCTAGTACCATCCAAGTCACGAAAAGACCCCTTCGAGTTGTGGTTTGGGCGCAAGCCTAGTTTAAGCCACATATGATATAGGCAGCCCAAAGACATGTACGAACAAGAAGGCCGATAAGTTTGAGGCTAGATCCGACTCAAGGTCGTTTATCGCTATCCTAGAGGACGAAGGTGGTTTATTCTATAGTCCTAAGGATCGAAGGTCATTATTAGCACTAATGCCCGATTCTTAGAAGATGATTATATGACAAACCATAACCAAAGTTGAAATCATTCTTCGTGAATTAGAAGACGATCGATTCCACCACCGACAGGCCAAAGGTACGAGACGTCGAGTCTAGTGGCGGATCGACACCGATACTTCAAGAAATTGAAGTGGTCAATTCCACCGAGATACCGACCGCATGTGGTACCTACCAAAGAAGTTGTGCAAGATAGAACCACAAGTTACCGCACCCACCGCTGCCATTGTGCAAGTAAAGCGTCTCGTCAGAGTGGGGGTTGTTCACAACCCGAGCGATTTATGTTCGTGTGTGAATCTTCGGATTTAGTCCCGTGAAACGAAACAGGCAATAATCGACCCATGGACATACAATGAGGTGATACAAGACATTGATGCAAGATCGCGGCACACCGCTATGGACTTAGAAATCGAGTCCATAACAGCTATGGATGTATACGAAAAGACATCTACCGATGGCAAGCCATAGGTAGTAAGTGGGTATATAAGAGAAGAGAGATTCAGATGGAGAGGTTTCGCTTTTAAAGCCGTGTTTGTATGAAGGCACACTCTGATTGAGGGCATCGATTTCGACGAGACCTTTTCGTCAGAGCAATGCTCAAGTCCATCGTAATTCTTCCGCCATAGCAACCCACTTGAACCTTGAGGTTGGCAACGGACGTGAAAACCGCTTTTCTAAACGGTTACCTTGAGGAAGGTAGAGACATCTATATGCAAAGAACCAAGGTTATGTGGTAAGGGTGAAGAGATCTAGTATGGAAGCTTAAAACCATTTATGGGCTTACAAGCCTTACGATCCCGGAACTTACGCTTAACGAGGTGGTAAAGTCCTATGGATTTACCCATTGCTCAGCTTAAAGTTGTGTGTATCGCTTAGATGTCAACGGTGATGTGGTATTTTCGCACTTTATGTAGATGGCATTCTTCTAGTTCGAAACAATGTGAAGTTGTTATCGACGAAATAGTTGGTTATCCGATTAGTTTCAAATGAAAGACTTAGAGATGCAACAGACATTCTCGGGATCAAGGTTTACCGAGATCGCAAGAGGAAAATGTTTAGCTTATCTCAGCGCCTTACATCGATACCGTGATTACTCGCTTTAGTATGCAGATCGCCAAGAAAGGATTGCTACCTTCCGACATGGCGCCTTTATTCTGGGAGCAGCCACCCATGATCAAAGCGAGATAGAAGAAATGAGACAAGGTCCTTACGCTCCGCCGTAGGGAAGTCTCATGTACGCAATGCTATGTACGAGGCTCGATATCTGCTATGCGGTAGCATAGTAGCTAGATATCAATCTAACCTCGACAAGCTCATTGGATCGCAGAAAGCATATACCAAGCACCGAAAAGGACTCGAGATTGTAGGTCGTTTACCATGCAGATAGTCTAATGCCTGGGTTATACAGACTGGATTTCCAAGTCGACCGAGATGAGAAAAAGTCTACCTCAGCTATGTGTTTACCTGGGAGGTGGAGCCGATCCCAAGGAGTGCAAAGCAATGATGCATTATGGACTCTACCATGGAAGCCGAATATGTAGCCGCCTTGAGGTTGCTAATGAGGTCAGATGGTTCAAGAACTACCTCATGGATCTAGGTGTGGTACCGGTTTGCCCAAGAGTATCATAGTTTATCGTGATAACTCGTGCAAGTGGCAAACTCGAGGAACCACGGACCCACAAGGCGACCAAACACATAGAGAGAAAGTACCATGTCATACGAGAAATCGCTAGACTAGGGACGTGCCGATTGAAAAGATTGACACGACGGATAACCTAGCAGATCCATTCACAAGAGCTCGCCGCAAAAAGTTCACTTATGGACACGCCGAGGACTCGATTGTGTTGATGGCACCCACTTAGAAAGGAAACTTTGTATAAGTGGGAGAAGCAAAGTGATGGTTTTGTTTGTAATAGCTAGTAGAGAGACACATCAGATACTAAAAGTTTGCTTTAGTATAAGTGGGAGATTGTTGATTTGTATATAACGAAGCGTGATGGTCGAGCTTGTATACAATGTTTCGTTACCACTATTACAATCTCCTATCCGAATCAATACTTGATTGCATATATCCGAGTCCCTTATCTCATATATAAGTTAGATCATACAGGTGTAGAAGATCACGTAAGTCCGTATGATTGGTCAAGCTTAATGAGATATAAAAGGATCACAAACCGAGACGACTTGAGGACGAGTTGTCGGTGATAGGCTGCGTGTAGATAAGAAGTGACTTGACTTGTTGTTTGTCTATGCCGGTACGCCTCGATGTATTGATGGATCACATCGAGATGAGTTCTTCTATCTCGACCGTCGGAAGAACCAAGATATTGTTTCAACTAAAAGTATACTCTTAATCGACTCACAATCGAATGAGGTGTTGTAATAGAGAAAGCTAACCCTAGTCGCTCTCAATGAAAACTTTATGCTACTAAGTTGCCACACAAAAAACAATTAAAATCCTAAACACTCTAATCTCAAAAGGGTTGATAGATTACCTAGGCAAGAAATTATTAAAGAAAGAAAGACGAATTAACTAGGCAGAAATTGATAAAGCAGATAAATTATCTAGCAAGAATTAAACCCTAAATCAAAGAACATGGAATTGAAATTATAAACCCTAGGCATGAATCTAAAATAATTGAACGAAGACAAGATTACTCTGACAATTATCAAAATTAATCATAATCCAACGAAGAAATCAATAATAATCAAATACGAAATGATTAACGGAATAAAGCAATAGAAGAAACTTACGAACAAATCGAACGATGGAATTGATAATCAAAAGTCAGAGTACGAATCCAAATTCTTACGATAATTCTTGAATCAAATTCCAAAGACAAGAGAATAAATTCTGAATGTAGAACAAGAGAATTCGCATGAACTCTCGAACAAAAGAAAGACGGAAAATAAAATGTGAATAGTGTCTAGGGTTTCAGCGTTTGAAAACGATATATAGCGGCTAAAATTAACGCTAGAATACGGACGCGAGCAAGCTACCGACGCTGCGCGTCAAGAACGAGGGCATCCCAAGCGGACTCAAAGGTTAGCCGAGCCGGCGCCACGGAAGCCGGAATACCGGACGCTGGATAAGCTAGCGGACGCAAGGAGGCGGACTGTCGAGTCACTGGATGAATTCTCTTATCGCTCAGCCGGACGCGATGCAACGCCGGACGCACGGACTCTCCGACGAGTTCGACACTTCGCGCAGCACGGACGGATATGAGGCGCGGACTCGATGACTGGACGAGTCGTACATAGGGTGTCCACGCCGACGCGGAAACTCCGGACGCTGGCGCCATGGGGCGAGGACGCCCACGGACATGGGAAACGCCGGACGCGGGCGCCTGGCGGAATGAGGCGGCGCGCCGGACGAGGGAAAGCGCCGGACGCGCCTTGTCGAGCGCTGGCTCGCGATGCAACACGCACCAGCCGGCCACGCCGAGTCCGCCTGGTGCACTTAAGAGCTCAAATGCTTTCAACATGAACATTCCTCGCACAAAACCAAAACGATCACGATTCCAATAAAAGATGTTCAAATATAACCGAATGGAATCAAAACGACGACAACAAAACAAAGAAAACAAAACAAAACATGCAAAACAACACCCCACACTTAACTCTTTGCTTGTCTCGAGCAAATCTTAGTTTCTTGAAAGGAATGGTACACATAGAATCAATACTTCAAATAGAATCAATCACATATTCACATCCCTTCAATGCATCTCAATAATATAGTTCTCAATACAATGATCCTCATTTATCAATCCAAACATGTGACTTATCATAGAATAGCTGTGCTTCGACTCAACATGATTTCAGAAATCAATATACAACTTATATGGTTCCCTTTCATGTAAGATATCTCAAATGACAACAACAAATAAGAACATGTGGAACTTAAAACCGATTATAGGACAATAATCGTTAGGTGGAACCTTCAAGTTGTACACTCGAGTATCCTAACGTAGATATCTATACCCATAGCAAAGAGTCTCCATTCGAGAGACAACACAAGCAAGAGGGGTAGAGCCCCTTATTCGAATTTTAAGCCCACTTATTTCACAATAACGACATATTTTCTTTTTTTTTTTTTTTTTTATTGTCCACTTTTTCTTGAAAGATCATACAAGAGACGGGTTCCATTTACGAAGCATATGACATCCGATCACACACCTTGTCTAAACACAGCTTTCTAATTATGTCCCACAGTTCAAATTGACACCTAAGTTTCATTAAACTAAAAACCATATACCAAGATGCAAAGAAATTCAGATCAAAACGCAATTAATTCAACTTAAGGCATAATTCTTCATACACCATTGATTTCAAGAAGATAAAATCGTCTCTAATCCAAACAAAAAGTTAAGAAACGACAAAACACAACAAAGACAGAAAATACAAAAACCCCCCCACACTTAAAAACAGGCAAGGACCTCATTGCATATAAAATATTAGAGAAAGGCGGAGGAGACTTCCCTGAAGGCGACGAACGGAACGGCGGGGGAAGCAACAAAAGACAAGGCCTACAAAAACAGGAAACAGAGAGAAGCAAAACAACGAAACAAACGAAACAAGGAAAACAAACTAAACACAAACAAAAAGGAAAACACAAACGCTCCAATAGTGAAGAATCACTATTGGTCAGAAGGCGGTGGTGGAGGAGGAGCGCCATAAAAGGTAGTCCATGCGTTCCACTGGGCTTCAAGGGCGGCCATGCGCTGATTCTGCTCAATCATCTGCTGGTTATATGTGTTCCAAATACCGGTTCGCTCGTGTCACAATTGATTACGCTGTCAAGACGTTGATTTCTTGATCAAACCGAGAAGTTATGTTCGACGGAACTCGTCCAAATGGCGCCTAATTCACTCCTAAACCGAGCAAACTCCTCACGAAAAGAACTATACCGCCCGACGCGTATTCTTTGGGAAGGAACCGCGGCCGATTAGGATCGGTGTCGCTCACAAGGGGCTCTGTATCCCCTCCTGCATCTGCCTGCTGGTCACGGTCTTCATCTGATGGTACGGTGGTATCATAGATGATCATATCACCCGTAGGTGCATGTGATGGTCCCGCACCGCTGGGCCGCTCGCCTTCTTGGGCTGCTGCGTACTGCGCCAACATATATCTTTTCACGCAATTCCTCTGATGATGAGGTACCAGAGTAGTCTCGTTGTAAGCAAAGGGAGCGCCTCGCAGCTCACTAAGATCAATCATCTTAGGTCGATATGATCTTCGGCCGAACCGGTCGTCCATCGTTATTTATGATCCTTAAGCTCACCGCTGAGACCGGTAGGGATTGGCATGTGGTTGACCTACATTTCTTACGCCGCTGGATCAGTTGCAAGTGGTCCCAAATAAAGTATATCGGCGAAATCTTCGCCTTCTTTACAAAGACATGTTAGCGGGAAGACCTCAAGCAGATTCACCTTATTTGCTGTTCATTTCAAAACATTGAAAGCTATGAACTTGTGGACCATTGCCAAAGCTTCATCCTCGATAAACCCACTCGGCATTCCGGCGGATGACCGCTTATTAAACTCGATAGCTCTTTCCGTGCCTCTAACATTGAAAGAATTCGCACACCACGTGCCAAGTCGGAAACCAAAACCCCTTCATTATACGAGGCGTTATAACATACTCTTGCCCCAACAGACGACAAGACAAAGAATCGATTCATCATCAATACACATCGTGCAATAGAATTCAAGCAACAATGGGTTATAACCGTAAGTCCATCAAAGCATATTGTAGCAAACCCAAATTTTTCAAATACTTTACCCTATCCTCAAGACTTAGACTCGCATCAATTGCGGTTGAATTGACGGAGGTGTGATTTCTTGAAATGCAAAACGACGATAGTGTACCTTCCACCGGATTATAAATTGGAAAGGTGGCAGAGTACATAACGCTAATATCCTCCTGTTGTTCCTCCATCGGAACATCATCGGCTTGAGGATGGCGGAAGGTGGACCCAGGTGCATTTTTAGTCCGAACCATAGTGATATGCTTGGAGGTGGGTTTTGAATTTCCAACGAGTGTGAGCACACGAGCTGAAGAAACGTGCGTGAGGAACAAGGGAGAAGCGTCGGACGGAGAGATGCGCGGATGCGTGTTGCGCGGTGTCGGACAGAGGCGAGTCGCCGGACGCGTGGGACGCGTTGAGATGTGGCGCACGGCGCCGGACGGAAAGGTAACGCCGGACGGAAAGAGACCGCTGGAGGCGTGTTGCTGGCGCCGGACGGAGGCGAGTCGTCGGACGGATGGAAGGAGCTTGGCCGGTTGGAGATAAGGCACCGAACGACCGAGGCGCCGGACGGAACGCGCGCCGACCGGGCGAGAGTAAACGGACTGAAGGCTCGAGCCCGGACTGAAGATGGATTTATACACAAGATGCGGTATATAAACGCCGACCGGTGAGGTGGAGGCGTGAGGCTACAGGCGGCGATGGGAGAAGGATGTCACATGCGAGAGAGAAAGGCGAGAACGGCGCAAAATGTGTGAAACCCTAACACACATCAAACATATATATATATATATATTATTTTATTTTATTTTATTTTATTTTATTTTTTTAAAACGATAAAGAGGGGCGACCCAGCCACCGTTTCATCACCGTCCGCCCGGGTCGCACGCCTACCAACATATGAAAACACTCGCTGCCCGCGCTCGTCAGGCCCCGGCTACGGGCGTGAGTCAGCCGCCATATTTGATCGACCTCGCCGGCCGCTTCGCCACGCCCGGCGGCTGGGCGTACGATTTACACCACCAAGGTCCGGCGCTTCGCCGCGTCGCGCTACCGTACTCGACGTATATTGTGCTCGATCAACTTTTCGACTATTTCAAGATCAAAATACTCTCAACCTGCACCACACAAAACATAAAAAGAAATAAACACGCAAACAAAAGCAAAACAAAGACAAAGACAAAGGAAAACACGAACACAATAAAAATAAATGCGGGTTGCCTCCCACGGCATTGCCATCGTCATTAGCTTCGACAGAATAAACTCGACAATCAAGGATCAACGACGGAAATAGATTCCACCGTAGCGAGGTCGGATCCCCTTCTACATAGAGCTTTACTGCTGACCATGAATTCTAACGATTCATCCGATCCTTCTTTATCGAGTACAACCGAACCATACGGCTTCTTCTTGGACGATAAACGGGCCACCCAACGAGACTTCAACTTCCCGAAAAAATTTCAAATGAATGAATAACAAAACCTTCATTCCGGACTTCAAATCCTTATGCACGATTCGACGATCATGAAGTTCTCGACCTTATCCTTATAGATATGCGCATTGTCATACGCGTTACTTTGAGCTCGTCCAATTCGGACATTTGGAGAGAACGATGCTCTAAGGATTTAGAGGATCAAGTTCAACTCTCGATGGCCCAATATGCCTGCATGTTCAACTCTCGCACAGCAAGTGACACGCCTTCCGTACACAAGACGATATGGGCTCATTCCTCAAGATGCCCAGACGCCGCACGGTAAGCCCACATGTAGTCACAGTTTGTTGGCCCAATCCTTCCTCGAGGGCTGCACGGTCTTCGAGGATGCCCTCGATTTGCTCACTTACTCGCTTCAGCCCGACCAAGTCCTCGGGTGGTAAGTGGCGGCGATCTTATGTCCGATTCCATTCTTTTTCATTAGTTTCTCACAAATTTTATTGCGTATGCTTTCCGCCACTAATGATTGCTCGTGGAAATCAAAACCTCGTGATAAGATGTTTTCCCGCACAAACTTGAGCACAATGTAAGAATCACATGTCCTAAGTGGGATAGCCTCAACCCACTTGGACACATAATCAACGGCAAGCAAAATATACTCATACCCCATAGATTTAGGAAAGGTCCCATAAAATCTATTCCCCAAACATCAAAAACCTCAACTACTAAGATGTTATCGAGAGGCATCTCGCTCCTACGTCCAATTAACCCCACTTTTGACACCGATCACAAGACATACAATATGTATGAGAATCTTTGAAAAGAGTCGCCAAATAAACCTCGATCAGAACACCCAGGCAGCCTTTTGTCCTCCAAAATGTCCACCACAATGAGCTTGGTGGCACATCTCAAGGACCTTGTGTGTTCCTCATCCGAATACATCGACGGATAATCTCATCCTTCCCTAACTTAAAACATAAGGGTCCTCCCAATATTGCATTCGGTACGCAGAAAGAAAACGCTCTCTCGGGAGGTAAGGTCGCCTCAACTCACCACATGCTAAATAATTAACAATGTCAAGATACCAAGGCATAGAAGAGGCACTATAAGCATGCTCATAAGGGAAGGACTGTGATGGGACCTATAGTAGACCGGGGACTATCTAATCGAGATAAATGATCGGCAACCATTCTCACTACCTTTCCTATCCCGAATTTCTAAGTCGAATTCTTGCAATAAGAGCACCCATCTAATAAGTCTAGGCTTGGCCCTGGGTTTGTTAACAAATATCTAAGTACCGCATGATCACTATGTATTATTACCTCAGAACCAATTATGTAAGCACGAACTTATCCAGAGCAAAATCACAAGAAGCATCTCTTTTTCAGTGGTTGTATAATTTACTTGAGCAGATTAAGAGTTAAGCTTGCATAGTAAATCACACGTAACATTTTATCAACCCGCTGACCTAGACAGCTCCTACAAAGCAGATTAGAAGATCACACATGATTTCAAAAGCGAAAAGACCAATTAGGTCCGATAACGATAGCAGCAAAGGCTCGGCCTTTAAAACATTAAAAGCAACAAGGCAATCATTATCAAAATTAAAAGGAGAATCATGAGCTAACAAACGATGAGGGTCGACATGTTTTAGAAAAATCCTTAATGAAACGACGGTAAAACCAACATGACCCAAGAAACTCCTTATTCCTTTAACATCATTTGGTGGGGGTAACTTTTCAATCACCTCCACTTTAGCTCTATCAACCTCTATCCCCCGACTAGACACGATGTGTCCCAACACAATGCCACTACGGACCATAAAATGACTTTTCTCCCAACTTAGAGTAAGACTGTATTCCACACAACGACTAAGTACACGCTCAATCTTTTCTAAACAAACATCAAACGAGGATCCAAATACGTAAAATCATCCATAAAGATCTCTACAAAATCTCCTATCATGTCGAAAAAATACGCATATCATACATCGTTGAAAGTACCGAGTATTGCAGTCCGAATGGCATCCTTCGAAAAGCATATGTCCCAAATGGACTTGTGAACGCTGCCTCGCTTGATCCGCCGGGTCTATAGCAACTGGTAGTAACCCCGACAAGCCATCAAGAAAACAAGAAAATTCATTACCGCCAAAAGTCTACGAAGTCTACGCTCGAGGACTCGATTGCACTTGATGGCACCCACTTAGAAAGGAAACTTTGATGCTGTGAGTGCAAAGGATGGTTTTGTTTGTAATAGCTAGTAGAGAGACACATTGTATACTAAAAGTTTGCTTTAGTATAATGGAGATTGTTGATTTGTATATCGAAAGCGCTTGGTTGAGCTTGTATACAATGTTTCCTCGTTACATCTTTTACAATCTCCTATCCGAATCAATACTTGATCGCATGTATCCGTGTCCCCTTATCTCATATATGTTAGATCATACAAGGTGTAGAAGATCACGTGTCCGTATGATTGGTCAAGCTTAACGAGATATAAAAGTTTCACACCGAGACGACTTGAGGACCAGTTGCCTGTGATAGTCATGGTATAGATAGCAAGGACTGACTTGGCTGTTTGTCTATGCCGGCACGCCTCGACGTATTGAAGGATCACAAGGAGATGTGTTCTTCCGTCTGACCGGAAGAACCAAGATCTCTGTGACTTACGGCGATCTAAACCTCGATAAGGTATTAGGTGAGTACGAGTTGTCGACCATTGTTTCAACCAAAAGTATACTCTTAATCGACTCACAATCGAACGAGGTGTTGTAATAGGGAAAGCTAACCTAGTCGCCTCTCAAGGAAAACTTAATGTATGCTACTAAGTTGCCACACAAAACAATTAAAATCCTAAACACTCTAATCTCAAAAGGGTTGATAGATTACCCAGGCAAGAAATTATTAAAGAAAGAAAGACTAATTAACTAGCGTAAATCGATAAAGCAAATAAATTATCTGCAAGAATTAAACCCTAAATCAAAGAACATGGAATTGAAATTATAAACCCTAGGCATGAATCTAAAATAATTGAACGAAGACAAGATTACTCGACAATTATCAAAATTAATCATAATCCAACCAAGAAATCAATAATAATCAAATACGAAACGATTAACGGAATAAAGCAATAGAAGAAACTTACTTAACAAATCGAACGATGGAATTGATAATCAAAAGTCGAGTACGAATCCAAATTCTTACGATAATTTTGAATTAAATTCCAAAGACAAGAGAATAAATTTAATGTAGAACAAGAGAATTCGCATGAACTCGAACAAAGAAAGACGGAAAATAAATGTGAATAGTCGCTAGGGTTTCGCTTGAAAACGATATATAGCGGCAAAATTAACACGCAAAGACCGGACGCTGCTCCTACCGACGCACGGCGTCAAGAACAGGGTATCCCAAATACGCCGACCAAAGCCGAGCGCACGGCTGCTGGTTACCTGGACGAAGCTAGCTACGGACGAAGGAGGCTGCCGGACTCGTCGAACATTGGATGAATTCTCTTAGTGGCTCACCGACGCGATGCAACGCCAACGCACGGACTCTCCGGACGAGTTCTCGACACTTCGCGCAAAGACCGGACGGATATGAGGCGCCGGACTCGGCGACTCTCGGACGAGTCGCATAGGGTGTCCAGCCGCCGACGCGCGGAAACTCCGGACGCTGGCGCCATGGGGCGGTGACGCCCGCCGACATGGGAAACGCCGACGCTGGCGCGGGCGGAATAAGGGCGCAAGGCACCGACGAGGGAAGCGCCGGATGCGCCTTGTCGAGCGCCTCGCGATGCATGCGCACCAGCCGCGGCCACGCCGAGTCCGCTACCTGCGCTTAAGAGCTCAAAATGCTTTCAACATGAACATTCCTCAGACATAACCAAAACGATCACGATTCCAATAAAAAGATGTTCAAATATAACCGTAATGGAATCAAAACGACGACAACAAAACAAAGAAAACAAAACAAAACATGCAAAACAACCATCACTTTGACTTGTCATGGTGAGGGTTATATGTTCTAACCCAATATTCTACGATTCTGGGCGACAAATGTTGTCAGATGTCAAGCTAGTTATCTCAGACGAGTCACCGTATCCGCTAGGATGATGACGCCCCTTAAGGAGCTCAAAGGTTTATTGTACTAAACCCCGCAGTTGAGTTAGCTCAAGTACAATAATAAGGTTGAGTGGTACTACTTAAGAAATTAAAGATATTAATTATTTTAAGCAATGTAATGCTCTAAATAATTAATGGACGCTCGATATCTTAAATACGGGATTCGTAATGTCTAAGTGCAAGCCCGACTCAACTTCTAATAAAGGGAAGTCACTTTTATTTCTAGTGGCATGAATAAATGTTTATAAATTAATTTATGTTCAATGAACATAAGATAATTAATTTATTTGAGGCCCATCTTTATTCCTTGATTTGATCCTCAATGGCCCATCCAGTTGTTACCGGAAGAAATCGCGCCCCATACGCTTCTCAAAGGAAAGATTTTATTCTCTTTATCCTACAAGGATATAATTATATTTATGGTATATGCATAGATCCTTTCCTTACGGGATTAAGGTAGGCATTATAAATATATAAGAGATAGAATCAAGGTTAATCCTCACATTCGAGCATTATTTTCGCCAACCATCACCGTGAGATTCTCGAAAATAGCTAGGGTTTTGAGGGTGATTTCTTGTAGTATTCTCCATAGATCGCCCTCACCGACGCTGGAGATTGGGCAACGGATACACCCAAGATCAAAGCACGAGTCTCGATCCGCTCATCCCCGATGATTCAAAGGTAAACACGAGAAAACCCCTACGTGTTGCAATTAATTATATAGATGCATGCTAGGAATATAATCAATGTATGGTAAATTAAACATCCAAGATAGATCCCTGAGAGGCTAAACCTAGTTTTCCTACACCAGCTCCCCATATCCTTCCCTAAAAGGGTTTCTTCCATATTCATCTCGATCTCCTTTGTGATGTGTTACTAATTGTTTTGTATTGCAGGATATGAGTTCTGATGGGGAGCTGCAGACACTGCCGTTACATTGCCGAGGCGCCTCTCGCACGAGGCGCCTGAGAGTGAGGCTGGTCACGCGAGGCCGCGCTTTGCGATGCGAGGCGATGCCGATGTCGCGTGGCGGCCGCGGGGCGAGGTCGATGCCACAGGGCCGCGGAGGCCGCCAAGAAGAAGGCATGGGCATTGGAGGTTGCTCGGCCGAGCTTGAGGCGCACGAGGGCGGAGGCGGGAAGAAGCTAGCCGAGGAGAGCGCTCACCGACGGGCCAAGGGTCGATGTCGAGGGCCTTCACCAACAAACTCGCCGAGTCGGAGAGCTTCTTCGCTTATTTTCGACCGCCGTCGTGTTCGGGACGCGTGGTGTCGACCACCGGAGGATTATGGCCGCCATGCCCGACTTCGACAAGGTCAAGCATGGCTGGGTCGAGGTCGCTCCTCGGACGATGGAGAAGGAATATGCCCGGGTGATCGCCAAGTCGGGCTCCTTCCCGTGCTGGAGGCTTTGGCGGCCTCCACCTCCTTCCGCGGCCGAGGCCGTGACCCAATCTGAGGAGGACAAAGACCCCGAGCTTGGAACCTCGCCGAGTGCGGGCCGGTTGGGGAGGTGGGACCGAGCTCGGACCTCCTTCAAGGTCGGCAACAAAGCAGGAGGAGCCGACGCAGGAGGCTGGCCAGCCCGACAGAGAGGCAGAGGTCAGCGAGCCTTTGTAATAGGTTGAATTGTCGGGGTCACTAGGATCCCGAGCCTTATAAATTTCCACTTTTGTGAATGATAAATACACTTTTTGAAATGAACGTGTTTTCCTTATTTTTAGCACTCATCTTCGCAACATATTGGGCTCGATCATGAGTTATTGACCAAGCTGAAAGAAGTTCGAAGTGCCTTAGATGAGAAGGACGAGGAGGTGTTGTTCTGGAGGAGCCGATCGGCCGAGCTGACCCAGACGTTACGCAGCATGGATAGCCAAGTCGTTGGGGTCGGAAGCTCGGCGTCCTCCACCGGGCTGAAAAAGCAACTGCAAGAGGCTGAATGTGAGTTGGCCCGCCTTCTGGCTGAGAACGAGACCTTAAAGCTAAGAATCATATATCTCGAAGTCCAGGGGGCGGATGTTTCTGTCGACGTCATTCAAGGACGCTTGATGCAGTGTGAATAACAGCTCGAGTTGGCGCAAGAGAAGCTGGCTCGGATCTCGGAGGAGCATGCGGAATACGAAGAGGTGATCCACCGGGCTGGTGGCATCACCATATCCGAGGCCGATGACCGAGTTCAGAGCTTGCTTGCCGAGGGCATGGTGCTAAGGGACGAGGAGGGGCCTGACAGCAAAAATTTCAAAGATTACCTCGACTCCCTTGTCAAATACCTCCAGATCTACGAGCTCGTCCGCAAGCGACGTATGCCCCAGCCCTGCAGTGAGACTCCCGCCGACCCTACCGATGTAAGGGTTGATGAAGTCGAGGTGGGAGGCGGCTATGCGGACCACGCCGAGTGCTCCTAAGCATCGGGTCCGGCCGGCGCAGATCATCTCGGGCTCGGCCTTCTTCGACAAGAGGTTGGCGAGGTCGGACGTCGACGCCGGTGAGCTGGTCGGGCGAGGCCTCGGGAAGGGCGATGGGTCGGGGTGCTGGTCGTAACCGGCCGGGCGGCAAGATCAAGAACCAAGTTCGACCTCGGTTTGGGGCGCCTTCGTGTCGGGGCCCTTGCGCTACTGCTCAAAGTGCGGCCGAGTAAGCGTGGTGGTGCCAACCTTATTAATTAGGTTGAAGGCACCGAGTTCGCCCGGTATTCATCGCCGCCCGAGATTTTGTTGGAATCGTGCGAGCTTCAGTGAGTCCGTCGGGGTGGAGCTCGAAGTTAGAATAATTTGTATATAGCTTAGACTTGGTTTATAGTCATGAATGTATTTAGGCTTTAATCAAGTGTATATTTTCCCTGAGAGGTACAAATATAGCTTAGTACTTGGTTTTAGCCGTAAATGTATTCGCATTGCATCAAGTGTATATCTTCCCAAATAAAGGGGTATGAATTGACGAGATCCGATCCGGACGCCGCTTGCATGTAGACGCTCAAATTAATGAGTAATGTATGCCTTGCATGTAGACGCTCAAATTAATGAGTGATCTCGTATGCTTCGCACGTAGACGCTCAACTTAATGAGTAATCAGTATGTGTAGCGCGCTTAGTTGAGTACCCTACTTAGTGGGTTTATCATCTTCGCAAGGGCGCCCCTTTGAAGGTTAATTATGTTTATCCGACTTGAGAGCGGATGTGCATATAAGCATAAGATAAGACAAAGCAATGCACTTATTAGAAAACAAATGTTTTATTGATAAGCGAATGACTTTCGTACCGGAAAAATAAGCAGAGGGCTAACATGGTGCCGATCTGAAATGAAAGCTACGTAAAATACCTCCTTAGGTGAGTTATATGCCGTGTTCGGGGATAAGTGCACCGGATAGGTGAGCAAGTTTATAGGCCCCTTGCCGAGGTCCCGTGGGCGCAGTATGGGCCTTCCCATGTTGGGTCCAATTTGTTAAGGCGCTCGGCTTTGCCGGGCCTCGTTGTTTTTGAGCGAGGTCACCTACTTGGAGTGTGGAAGCCTTCACCCTCTTGTTGTAGTACCTTGCGACTGGCACTTGTACTTGGCCTCGTTAATGAAGGCGAGCTCACGTTTTCCTCTAGAGCATCAAGGTTGACCCGTAGGTTCTCCTCGTTGTCATCTTTGGGTGAAGAGTACGTGGGCTCGGTGCGCCCGATCTCACCGGTATGACAGCCACCGATTGCCATAGACTAGGCTGAAGGGTGTTTCTCGTGTGAAGTCCGTGGTGTCGCTTACGTATGACCGAGAGGACTTGAGGAGATTTTCAGCCCAATCTCCTTTAGCTCGATCTAACCTCTTTTCAATCCTTGCACGATCATGCGGTTCGTCACTTGGTCCGACCGTTCACCGTGGGTGTGCAACCGAGTGTGAACTTGTTTGATGCGGAGCTCTTCACACCATTCTTTGAAGTGTTTGTCGATGAATTGGGTGTCGTTGTCCGAGATCAAGACGTGTGGTATGCCGAGGCGGCAAATTATGTTTTTCCAAACGAATGTCTGAATCCTTCTTCTTGTGAGGTTTGAAAGAGGTTCGGCTTCGACCCACTTGGTGAAGTAGTCTATGGCTACAACCAAATATCGAAGTTGGCCTGGGGCCCGGTCGAAGGGACCAACAATGTCGATTCCCCACTGCATGAAAGGCCACAAACTTTGTATGCTATTGAGGTCGGTCTGAGGTAGCTTCTTGACTGTGGCGTGAAGTTGGCACTTCGGACACTTCTTGATGAGCTCGGCCGAGTCTTGGATGAGGTGGGCCATAGTATCATGACCTCAGTCTTCTTTGAGAGAGCTCGCGACCGATGTGACTTCCACAGGACCCCGTGAATCTCGTTGAGGGCGTGAGTCGCTCTTACCGCCCAAGGCATCTCGTGAGTGGTTGAAGATAGGATTTCTGTGAGAGTGCCTTCATGCGTGGCGTATTTTTGGGATTTGACCATCGTCTTTTGGCCTCAAGCCGATCACGGGTAGTGCACCTTCTTCCGGATAAGCTTTTATGGAGACATCCGGTTCGGCTCTATCTCGGTGATGATGTCGATGTGGGGCTCCGCAATGCTTCGAATGAACTTCCTCCACCGGTGGACTTGTCGATGGCGAGGCTAATTTTATCGAGGATGTCACTCGGGCGCGTTTACCTCGGGGATACGATGAAGTGTGGAATACACGAATGAGGTCGGCATCTCTTTAGCCTTCTCAAGGTATTGCTTCATTCGATCCTCCTTGGCCTCGTACTTCGCTTAAGACACTGGTTTACCACGACACAGGAATCTCCAAAGATCTGGATCTTTTCGGTTTCAATTCCTTTGAGACGGAGTCTTGAGATTTGTGCTTCATACTCACCTCGTTGTTCGTGGTCGGAAGGAAAACGAAGTGCATAGGTTACTTGTTTTTAGGGCCGAGGAGCAGATGTCGGCCCACTCACTGTTTGCATGAAGCCCCATCCACGCACATCCGCCAACACCGTCGGGTAGGTTGAGGGCAAGTTCTCCGCCGTGAGGGCAGAGGTCGGAGTGGCCTCATTGGTAGGATCGACCTCGGTAAACTTGGCCTCACCAGAAATCGCCTAGAGCTTGCCCTTTGATGGCTAGTCTGGGGGAGTATGTGATGTCATGCTCACTGAGCTCCAGTGCCCACTTGGCTATACGTCCGGATGACTCAGGTTTTGACAAGACTTATCGCAGGGGTAAGTCAGTCAGTACCTGGATGGAATGGGCTTGAAAGTAAGGTCGGAGACGTCGCTTGGCGTTCACCAGTGCCAACGCTATCTTTTCAAAGCTGGTATACCTAGTCTCCGGTCCTTTGAGAGCTCGGCTGATGAAGTAGATGGGGAGTTATCGTCCGACCTCATCTCGTACTAGTACCGCACTAATTGCCTCGTCTGCGAGGCGGCTAGATATAAAGAAATGAGCTCTCGCTTCTTCCGGGCGACAGAGTTGGCGGTCGTGATGTACTCTTCACCGTGAAGGCAACGTGGTGTTCTTCCCGCCAGCGTAAGTCCCGGCTCTCCTCAAGATCTTGAAGAAGGAAGGCGCTTCGGCAGCCCGAGATAGGAATCTATCGAGGGCGCCGACATCCGGTGAGTTTATGGATCTCACGGATGGTTTTTGGTACTGCATGTCGAGCACCGCTTTCACCTTAGTGGGATTCGCCTGCCCTTCGAGAAACCCAAGACCCCGTGAATTTCCCGCTTTCACCATGAATGTGCACTTTGGGGTTGAGCTTGAGGTTGACCGACACGAGGAGTCAAGGATAGTTTTGAGATCGTCGGCAGCCTTTCGGTTTTGGCTTTTGACCATGATGTCGTCGACGTGAACTTGACGATCTTCCCTATATGATCTCTCGAATATTGCGTCCACCATCCCGGGTAGGTAGCTCGGCATTTTCGGACCGAAGGCATTTTCAATCTGCGAAGACAGAAGTCGATGATGAGCGCCGTCTTTGGAGCATCCTCTCGCTCATCGGGACTTGGTGGTACCCCTCAGATGATCCGTGAAACTAAAAATCTCGTGGCCCACTAGTGCCTCCACCTTTTTGTCAATATCAGGGAGGGGTAGCAATCCTTTGGGCAATGTTTGTTGAGGTCGGTATAGTCGACACACATGCGCCACCCCCCTCACGGATTTTGAACCACGACTGGTTTAGCCATCCAGGTCGGGTATTTGACCTCGAACAGAATCTTAGCCTCCCTGAGTTGAGTCATCTCGTCTCTTCCGACACAGTGCTGCGCCGCAAACCCTCTTTTCTTACACGAACCGGTTTGGTAGCGGGTCGATGTTGAGGCGATGAGTGATGAGCTCGGTGACACTCGGTCATGTCGAGTGGGGACCATGCGAATCGTCTCGTATTCCTCGGAAGTCGTATGACGTCTTCGTCGAATGTTAGTTGTGATGGGAAAAACTATTTTTAGCCCTCTCCCGAGGATCTATCTTGGATGTTTAATTCACCATACATTGATTATATACCTAGCATGCACCTATATAATTAATTGCAACACGTTGGGGTTTTCTCGTGTTTACCTTTGAATCTGTCGAGGCGGAATGGATCGAGACTCGTGCTTTGACCTTCTGGACTGTATCCCGGTTGCCCAATCTCCAACGTCGAGTGAGGACGATCTACGGAGAATGCTTCGGAAAATCACCCTCAAGCTCTCAAGAATTTTCGAAAAATCTCTCAAATGATGAACCCTCAAATTCTCGAAAATAATGATGATGATTATTAATCATTGACATAGATTTAATCTCTCTTACCACATATTTATAATGCATTACCATAATCCTATAAGGAAATTACCATAATCCCATATGGAAATTACCATAATCCCATATGGGAATTACCATAATCCTTTATGGAAATTACCTTAATCTCATATGGAAATTATCATAATCATATATGGAAAGGATTATTACCATAATCATATATGGAAAGGATCTATTCATATCCCATAAATATAATAATATCCTTTTAGGATAAAGAGAATCAAATCATTACCTTGTAGAGAGAGAGGGGCGCCGATTTCAATACTTAGCTACGAACTGGATGGGCCGGCCACGAGGATCAAATGCAAGGAATAAAGATGGGCCTCAAATAAATTAATTATCTTAAGTTCAATGAGAACATAAATTAATTTATAAACATTTATTCATGCCACTAGAGAATAAATCTTGACTTACCCTTTATTACCGAAGTTGAGTCGGGCATGCACTTAGACATTACGAATCCCGTATTTAAGATATCGAACGTCCATTAATTATTTATAGCATTTTGACTGCTTAAAATAATTAATATCTTTAATTCCTTAAGTAGTACCACTCAACCTTATTATTGTACTTGAGCTAACTCAACCTGCAGGGTTTAGTACAATAAACCTTTTGAGCTCATTAAGGGGACGTCATCATCCTTAACGGATACGGTGACTCGTTACAGATAACTAGCATGACATACAAGCACTGCCACCACCCAAGATGCGGAGAATATTGGGTTAGAACATATAACCCTCACCCATAACAAGTCAAAGTGATGGTCAGCAACTCATACTCATCTAATACCTTATCGAGATTTAGATCATCGAAAGTCACCGAGATCTAGGTTCTTCACTACGGTCAGATAGAAGAACTCATCTCACTGTGATCCTTCAATACGTCAAAGACATACCAGCATAGACAAGCAACTAAGTCAAGTCACTTCTTATCTATACTGCAGCCTACACCGACAACTCGTCCTCAAGTTGTCTCAATTTGTGAAACTTTTATATCTCATTAAGCTCGACAAATCATACGGACTTACGTGATCTTCTACACCTTGTATGATCTAACTATATATGAGATAAGGGACACGGATATATGCAATCAAGTATTCAATTCGGATAGGAGATTATAATAGTGGTAAAGGAAACATTGTATACAAGCTCAACCAAAAGCGCTTTCAAAGATACAAATCCAACAATCTCCCACTTATACTAAAGCAAACTTTTAGTATACAATGTGTCTCTCTACTAGCTATTACAAACAAAACCATCACTTTGCTTCTCCCACTTATACAAAGTTTCCTTTCTAAGTGGGTGCCATCAACACAATTCAAGTCCTCTAACTTCCCGACGAGACTTATTGCGGCAGACTTTAGAGGGTGCCATCTAGCGCAATTCAAGTCCTCTAACGTGCCAAACGTAGACCTTTTGCGGCAGGCTTTAGTGAATGGATCAGCTAGGTTATCCGTCGATCAATCTTTGCATTCAGCACGTCCCTCGTCTAACGATTTCGTATGACATGGTACTTTCTCTATGTGTTTGGTTGCTAGTGGATCCGTGGTTCCTTCGAGTTTGCCATCGCACGAGTTATCACAAGAAACTATGATACTCTTGGACAAACCAGTACCACACCTAGATCCATGAGGTAGTTCATGAACCATCAGCCTCCTTAGCGACCTCGAAGCGGCTACGATTAGGCTTCCATGGTAGAGTCCGCAATGCATCGCCGCTTTGCACTCCGCCAGATACTGCTCCACCTCCCAAGATAAACACATAGTCCGAGGTAGACTTATTCTTATCACGGTCGACTTGGAAACCGAGTCTGAATAACCCAAAGGCATTAGACTATCCGCATAGTAAATTAGCCTATAATTTCAAGTCTTTTCGGTGCTTGAGTATATGCATTATGCGCAATTCAATGAGCTTGTCCAGGTTAGGGCGATATCTAGCTACTATGCCTACCACATAGAAGATATCGGGCCGTGCATAGCATTGCGTACATGAGACTTACTACGGTGGAAACGTATGAACTTGTCTCATTTCCTCTATCTCCTTTGGGTCATAGGTGGCTCGCTCCTTAGATAAAGGAACGCCATGTCCGAAGGTAGCAATCCTTTCGTGGCGGTCTGCATACTAAAACGAGTAATCACAATATCAATGTAAGACGCCTGAGATAAGCTCAACATTTTCTTCTTGCGATCTCGTAAACCTTGATCCCAAGAATGTACGCTGCATCTCCTAAGTCTTTCATTTGAAACTGATCGGATAACCAACTCTTTACGTCTGATAACAACTTCACATTGTTGCCAAATAGAAGAATGTCATCTACATAAAGTGCAAGAAATACCACATCACCGTTGACATCTAAACGATACACACAACTTTCGCTAGGCAACTGGGTAAATCCATAGGACTTTACCACCTCGTCAAAGCGTAAGTTCCATGATCGGGAAGCTTGCTTGAGTCCATAAATGGACTTCTTAAGCTTCCACACTAGATGCTCTTCACCCTTCACCACATAACCTTCGGGTTGCTGCATATAGATGTCTCTACCTTCCTCAAGGTAACCGTTTAGAAAAGCGGTTTTCACATCCATTTGCCAAACCTCTAGGTTCAAGTGGGCTGCTATGGCCAGAAGAATTCTGATGGACTTGAGCATTGCTACAGGCGAAAAGGTCTCATCGAAATCGATGCCCTCAATCTGAGTGTACCCTTTCGCCACAAGCCTGGCTTTAAAAGCCGAAACCTCTCCATCGGAATCTCTCTTCCTCTTGTATATCCACTTACTACCTATGGCTTCCTTGCCATCTGGTAGAGGTGTCTTTTCATATACATCCATAGCCGTTATGGACTCCATTTCTAAGTCCATAGCGGTGTGCCATGATCTTGCATCAATGTCTTGTATCGCCTCCTTGTATGTCCATGGGTCGATTATTTCTCGCTCGCTTCACGACTAAATCCGAAGATTCTCCCACGAACATAAATCGCTCGGGTTGACGAACAACCCTCCCACTACTACGAGGTTCTACAGGCACAATGGCAACGGTGGGTGCAGTAATTTGTGGTTCTCTATTTTGCACAACTTGCTGGGTAGGTACCACTTGTACGGTCGGTATCTCCAGTGGAACTCGACCCACTTCAATTTCTTGAAGTATCTAGTGTCGATCCCTCCCACTAGACTCGACATCTCGTACCTTTGGTCTAATCGGTGGTGGAATACGATCATCTTCTAATTCTTGAAGAATGATTTCAACTTTGGATTTATGATTTTTCATGTAGTCCTCTTCTAAGAATCGGGCATTAGTGCTAATAATGACATTCTGATCCTTAGGACTATAGAATAAACCACCTTTCGTTCCTCTAGGATAGCCAATAAACAGCCTTGCGTCGGATCTAGCCTCCAACTTGTCAGCCTTCTTGTTCAGCACATGTGCTGGACTGCCCCATATCCTTATGTGGCTTAAACTCGGCTTGCGCCCAAACCACAACTCGAAAGGGGTCTCTTCGACTGACTTGGATGGTACTAGATTTAGCAAGTATGCGCCGCTTCTAAGGCATACCCCGAATCTAAATAGGCAAAGTTGCATAACTCATCATTGATCTAACCATTTCCAAAAGAGTCCTATTTATTCGCCTCGACACACCATTTTGTTGTGGTGTGCTTGGTGAAAGTCGTTGGGAGGTAATTCCACACTTCACTAGATAGTCCATGAAGTCGTTGTTGAGGTATTCGCCACCGCGATCGAGCGCAGATGACTTGATACTCTTACCTAGCTTCGCTCCACTTCCGCCTAAAATTCTTTGAATTTCTCAAAGCATTCGGACTTGCGGTGAAGCGGTATACGTATCCGCACCTTGAGTAATCGTCAATGAAAGTGACAAAATACTCATACCTCCACGAGCTTGTGTGGACATCGATCCACACAGTCGAATGGACTAGCTCTAACATTTCTTTGGCTCTATGACCCTTCGCTTGAGCGGTCCGTCAACATCTTACCTTCTATACAGGATTCGCAGACGGGAGCGAGTAACCGTGAGATTACCCAACGCCCATTCTTAGCCGGCTTTGGATCCTATTTAGATTGATGTGACCTAATCTAAGATGCCAGAGAAAAGAGGTGTCATCTTGCGAAGAAAACTTTCTCTTTTTAAGGTTTGATGTAGATGCAACATAGTTATAGGTATTATGTATTGCAGAAAAAGTATAAAGCGAATTATATAATGTGCCTACACAGATAACTTCGTCATTTCTTATGATAGAAACACCACTATCAAAAACAACTGAATATCCATGAATAAACAATTTCGAAACAGAAACAAGGTTCCGCCGAAAATCCGGCACATATAAAACGTCTTTTAAAACTAAAACTGTTTTCTCAAAACATAAAGTAACATCTCACGACCGCAATGACCTCGACTTTCGCCGCGTTGCCCATGGAGATCGTTATCTCGCCATCATTCAGCTCCCTTGTCCGCAGGAACCCCTGCAAGGTGTAACAAACATGATCAGTCGCACCCGTGTCTACTACCCAAGAATGGGTAGAACAAGTCGCTAAACATGTTTCCGTCACTAAAGCAAATGGCGTACCTAGAGCCTTGAGCTTGGGGCACTTAGCCTTCCAATGCCCAGTCTCACCGCACTTGAAGCATTTGCCCTTCTCCTTTGGCTTTTTCAAACCATTGGTAGAGCCATTTGTATTACTCCCACTTTTCTTTAGCCTTAGCATCTCTTGAATTCCACTTTTCCTTTTCATCTTCGATAAAGCGGTGGTTTTCTTTGAGGTGCGCACTAAAGATCTGTGCACCTTTGTCCATTTTATGCTCTTCCGTTACTAGATCCTCTTGCAATGAATCTAGAGTATAACTCTTATCATAAAGGACCGCTTTATAACGGAAGTCATCAAAGACTTGGGCAAAGTGTTGAGGATCATATCGATTCGACTACGCCATCAATATATCCTCCAACCAATTCGAGCTCTCGAAGAGATTAATCATTTGCTCTACATGGTTATGCACCGAATCGCTTTCCTTCATTGAACTTGACATTATTGATTTTGTCAAATTATGACAAGCGATTACGTCCGACCTCATACAATTTCATAAGACTTAGCCATATCGTGGTGCATCTTCCATCTCTTGATCTTTGGAGTTGCAGGACTCACACATGGTGACAAAAGAAGGCACTTTACCATTCTATTTGATTTGTCCCATTTTCGTGCTCCTTGCGCTCCTCATCGAGAGATGAAATGTCTAGAGGCTTGGGACGGGGTGTAGTGAGTACAAATAGATTTTCTTCCACAGTAAGAACATTCTCAATGTTTCGTTTCCACTCGATAAAATTTGGACCGGATAAGGGATTTTGTGCGAGCATATTGATAATCGGTGTAAGAGACATATCTGAAATCGATAAAGTAAACACACAAGCATACGATCGCACATAATTCATAACAATAATATTGTAACCTTTGATAAAACAATATTAATGAAACTTCCAATCGCCCAGGAATCCCACATGCAAGCCACGCGTGTGGGCGTTTACATGAACCCCCGACTGGACTAAAATATACCTTTTAGTCGTTTAATTTCAATCCATGTCAACTTATCCTTATGACAAATGAAATTAACGATTGGACCTTTCTAGACCACATCACTATCGTAAGAAGGGACTTCGCGGGAAGTTGTACTTGAGGTGATGTCTAAGCAATGACCACAATTTTAACAGCAGAAAATGAATTCTTAGAATTGGCATACTCACTCGGACCATACCGCCCAATTCAAATTCTTTTGTTATCTCATTTTATATCTATCTCTAGAGAACTTATGAAAATCGCACATGCAAGCCACGCGTGGGCGTTTACACATGAAACTCCCACTTCTCAATAGATTTAAAATGTTTTATTTAGAAATCTCATCTAACAAACTTATGATAAGCAAGGCAAGCAAGCCACGCGTGTGGACATTTACTCACGGTCGTCTCACTTTGTTTAGAGATCAAAAGTGGAGGTCTTGACATTTTAATTTTAAAATTAATTTATCGGGTTGCTTGCTTAGTCTTTTTTTCAAAAGGTTTGTCCATGCAGATCACGTAATCCTAGCATGCTTGTTCATAGAATTCAACATGTAAAACATGCTCGCGGAATTCTAAAATATGCTTGAAAACGCGATAAACCTAGCATGCTTACTATGCGCATCCAATTTACGAAAACACGTAAAGGTTTGTCAACGTAATTTAAACATACATAGCATGCTACTGCACTATTTAAACATCTACGACATGCAATGAACGATAAAAATAAAATAAAACGCTCATCGTGGCCCACTCGTGGAATCGCACATTCTCGCCTAATCTATTACATAGAATTGCAAAGCACGATCTTTATAATCTTGAAACGGGCCTCGCGTGCACGGGCACGGACCGGACTCGTCAAAACAGATTCGGCTGGAAAACGGATCGGGCTCGCCCGCCACGCGGTGCGTCCGCGAGCGCCGCTGCACGCCTTGCGCAGGCCGCCCGCACGCCGTGCTACCCGCTTTTCCGTCGCTCTATCGCCGCTTTCGTCTTCGCTTTACTTTTACGTATAAGATTTACGAAGAAAAAAATCTAATCTAACCACGATTTTCTCGTGGTGAAAAACAAAATCCGAAAAATAAAACGAGCCACGATGAACGGCAGATTCAACAATTAATATATTGCACACGTAATAATCAAACGTGAATTAATCCAGCGAGCCAAGATATCGATCCTGTGCTCGATACCAATTGATGGAAAACTATTTTTAGCCTCTCCCGAGGATCTATCTTGGATGTTTAATTCACCATACATTGATTATATACCTAGCATGCACCTATATAATTAATTGCAACACGTTGGGGTTTTCTTGTGTTTACCTTTGAATCTGTCGAGGCGGAATGGATCGAGACTCGTGCTTTGACCTTCCGGATCGTATCCGGTTGCCCAATCTCCAAGCGTCGAGTGAGGACGATCTATGGAGAATGCTTCGAAAATCACCCTCAAGCTCTCAAGAATTTTCGATAAATCTCAAAGGATGAACCTCAAATTCTCGAAAATAATGATGATGATTATTAATCATCGACATAGATTTAATCTCTTACCTCATATTTATAATGCATTACCATAATCCTATATGAAAATTACCATAATCCCATATGGGAATTACCATAATCCTTTATGGAAATTACCATAATCCCATTTGAAATTACCATAATCCTATATGGAAAGGATTATTACCATAATCCTATATGGAAAGGATCTATATATCTCATAAATATAATAATATCCTTTTAGGATAAAGAGAATCAAATCATTACCTTGTACAGAGAGAGGGGCGCCGATTTCCATACTTAGCTACGGGCATGGATGGGCCAGCCCAGGGATCAAATGCAAGGAATAAAGATGGGCCTCAAATAAATTAATTATCTTAAGTTCACCCGTAACATAAATTAATTTATAAACATTTATTCATGCCACTAGAGAATAAATCTTGACTTACCCTTTATTACCGAAGTTGAGTCGGGCTTGCACTTAGACATTACAAATCCCCGTATTTAAGATATCGAACGTCCATTAATTATTTATAGCATTCTGACTGCTTAAAATAATTAATATCTTTAATTCCTTAAGTAGTACCACTCAACCTTATTATTGTACTTGAGCTAACTCAACCTGCAGGGTTTAGTACAATAAACCTTTTGAGCTCTTAAGGGGACGTCATCATCCTTAACGGATACGGTGACTCGATACAGATAACTAGCATGACATACAAGCACTGCCACCACCCAAGATGCGGAGAATATTGGGTTAGAACATATAACCCTCACCCATAACAAGTCAAAGTGATGGTCAGCAACTCATACTCATCTAATACCTTATCGAGATTTAGATCATCGTAAGTCACCGAGATATAGGTTCTTCACTACGGTCAGATAGAAGAACTCATCTCACTGTGATCCTTCAATACGTCAAAGACGTACCAGCATAGACAAGCAACTAAGTCAAGTCACTTCTTATCTATATTGCAGCTTACACCGACAACTCGTCCTCAAGTTGTCTCACCGTGAAACTTTTATATCTCATTAAGCTCGACCAATCATACGGACTTCGTGATCTTCTACACATCGTATGATCTAACTTATATATGAGATAAGGGACACGATATATGCAATCAAGTATTCAATTCGATAGAAGATTATAATAGTGGTAACGAAACATTGTATACAAGCTCAACCAAAAGCGCCAAGATACAAATCCAACAAGTTGGACCCTGGGTGCCGACCTTGACGACCTTGGAAGGATCGTCGTCGTATAATTGGAGGTCGTCAGTTAGATCGTCCCGGGGTGTCAGCTTCTAAGGTTTCTGTAATTTCTAGGCCTGAGGTAAGGCCACATCCTGGGTTGAGACTCGTAGGCATTCATTAGTTGTCGTTTGGTCACCCTGGATGCTTAGCACTCCCACTTGGAGTGGGTAACTTGATGGTGAGGTGGTAGACCGAGCAGACGGCCTTGGTGGCGTAGAGCCAGTCTCTCCCCAGGATGATGTTGTATGGAGAGGGGGTTCGGACCAAGAAGAACTGGATGGCCTTGGTGACCGACTTCGGAGCACGTCCCACCGTGACCGGAAGAGTGATAACGCCTTCTGGTTGGACTGTCTCCTGAGTGAAGCTCCGGAGTTTGGATGGCGCGGGATGCACCTGGATCCCTCCGACCTCGAGTTTGTCCAGGTAGCTTTGGAAAATGATGCTGACAGAGGCTCCGATGTCGATGTAGACTCTGTGGACGTTCTTGTTTCCCACCACAGCTTGTATAGTAATGGCGTCTTGGTGGGGCATGATCTTTGGCACTGGGTCGTCATTGGAGAACACGATGTTCTCATCGTCCCGGAGTCGTTTATTTTTCGCTCCCTGGGTCGGTCTCCGAGCTTCATTTTTCAACGACGACCTCGTTGTACCTATGGGCAGTCCGGTAATGGCGTAGACTTGCTCCATGGTGTTGGGACCATCGTCCTCGTCATCTTCAGGTTGGGTCATCGTCGTGGTCGGCCCGCAGTTGTTGCCATCTCCATTCTTTCCTCTCAGATTCTTATTCCCCGCCGTGTCGGCCGAGGTACTTCTTGAGCGCTCCTCCTTTGACGAGCTTGTCGATCTGCGAGCTCAAGTTTCTGCAATCTTCGGTATTGTGACCGTACCCTTGGTGATAATCACATTACTTCTCTGTCGACCTCTTCTTGGATCCTCCTTTCATGGGAGGGGGTTTCGGGAAGAGCTCAGCGTGGAGCTCAAATATTTCCGCCCTCGATTTGAGCAGATGAGGCGTGTTGCCACCAGGGTTTGGCCGAGGTCCCAGCCTGGACTCCATCGGGCCTTTCTTGATCCTGTCGAAGGCACTTCGGCGATCAGTGTCTCTCCCTCGGTCGTCTGGCCTCTTCCTCTCGACCTTCTGCTCGTCCCAGGTCTCTCTCTTCTTGCAATCTGACTCGTCCCCTTTGACGTAGTTGTCGACCAGCGTCCAGAGGCGGCTCGCCGTCTTCAGCTTTTCTATGGTGATCTCTTTGTTCAGGGCGCCAGGTCGGATCCCGTTCTTGAACGCATTGATGATGTAGAGATCGTTACTCTCATCAATTTTGAGAGACTCCTTGATGAACCGCGAGACGAAATTTGACATCGTCTCGTCCCGTCCTTGGCGGATGGTGAGCAGGTCGGACGATGGTTGCTAAGGTGGCATCTTCTGGTAGAAGCGCCATTTAAACTGATCCATGAGATCTTTGAAGCAGTGTATGCTGTTCTGGCGGAGCGAGGTGAACCAACGTCGGGCGTTGGAGACCAGCACCTCGGGGAAGATTTTGCACATATGAAAATCCTCCATTCCTTGATTCGCCATATTGGTGATGTAGGCGAAAAGGAAGTCGGAGGGGTCCCCGAGGCCATCGTAAGCAGCGATGTTGGGTGCCCTATAGCGTTGGGGCAAGGGCGTATCCAAAATTTCTCTGGAGAAATGAGAGATGATCCTCCCGTGTCGGTCGAACCCCGGAAGCTTTTTGCCATCTCTCTCTGGAGGGGTGGAAGATCGGTAACGGCATCTTTCATCTCTTCGAGGGGGAGTTCGGCTCTGCCTCTCCTCTCTTCTGTCCCGCTCGGCTCCCTGGACGACGTGCCGAGGTGGTGAGCGACTCCGCGGGCGATGCGGGGGTGAATGGTTGCGATCGTCCCGCCGAGGTGATTGACTTCGGGCGACGGGGCGATTTACGCGTTCTCGGCTATCACGCCGAGGTGAGCGTTGATCACTTCGGAGGGGCGAACGACCTCGGGCGCCCAGAACCACACGCCCAGCGCCTTGAGGTGCCCGCCTGCTTGTCCTCCGGTTGAGAAACTCGAATTGGACGAGATTGACGTTGAGGAATTCGGACACGGCTTGGCCGAGGACCTCATGAGATCGGTGAACCGCCTGTTCACCGGTATTGAGGTCGGCATCTTCCTCTTCGTTAGGGCGGCGATCCTGAGGGTGTATAGGAATGTTCTCCATGTAACCCTCAGGTGTGTTGCCACGGTGGCGCCCGCAATCCTTTTTCATGGCGCCGATCCTCGCCAGCGGTTGTTGCCACCCACCGACAGATTAGCGTTTGCACGAGTTCTTGCCATTGAGTTGTAGAAAAACGAAGCTTTTTGTTCGAAGTTTCCACAGATGGCGCCAATGATAAATCTAGTGTATGCTAATATACGAGATTTAAGAAAAGCAGTAAAGAACACAAGAGTTTTTACGTGGTTCGATCAGGAATGAGATCTACGTCCACGGAGGTGATGGTCCTCAATACTTTCACTTTAATAGATTACAATGAGTGTATCTAAAAGCTCTAGTATTCAATAAGTTGCTAACCCTTTTACCGTCGACCTAGCCCCTATTTATACATGTTTGTGGATCTCTAAAGATGTACTTGGATCCTTGATTTGTGGGATCCGATCTCTTTCCATAACTTGATCCTTGAATATCGCCTTCCATATCGTGATCCTTGAATATCGCCTTTGACCTGGTCTTGATTAGGGTTTAGATGCTGGGCTTTTAGGCTTAACCACGTAGGGCCGTCCATCAGGTCAGACCCAGCTTGTTTGGGCTCGCCGGTGGGCTCGAGCGGTTGGGCTATATCCCATCAATAATGCACACATATAAATGTTTGTTCATACGTGAATTTACTCATAAGTGTTAAAAAAATGCATTTATTCATAATACATAAGAATAAAAGCATAAAAATGTACAACAAATGCATATATTACCAAATTCAATTATATGTTCAAAAGCATCTATATTAATTCAAATACACGTCTTCAAATGCACATATGTAATGTAATATTTGCACACTTCCAATTTACGTACATGAACACTTACGTAAAATGTATTTGTTCGCCGTTTATATGAAATATGAATGAATGAACATTTAACGACAATTTTGTTTTTGTTCTTCATTTTTGATTGCTCAAAAACCCTAAATATAATAGTAATCGATAGTGAGTAAAAGTAGGAATGCACAAACGTGATTTTAGGGATAACTTTTAACTTTTACCTTTTCACCCTTCCACGCTTTGTTTCTAAACAAATATTATGTTGTCATCAACCCGTGTGACTAGAGCCGGCAAAATGAATCCGCCCGAAAGTCCGCCTGGGTACCCGGTTTGGGCCGGTTTGGGCTTCAAAATTAAAGGCTCGAAAAAAACCGGGCCTAAAAAGCCCGCCTAAAAACCCCGGGACTACCGGGTTTCGGGCCAAAAAAGTCCGGGATTTTGGGTTAAAAAATTCCACCCGAATTTTTATTAAATATATATATTTCTAATATTATTTAATATACATATCTATAATTTTTTAATAATATTAATTATATTTTATATAATTATTTATTTTTTATAGCAATAATTTTCTTACTAATTCATATACTGGTCAGGAAAATAAATTCTAGAAAAAAATAATAACCTCATAAATCATTCAAAAATAATTCCTAAGAGAAATGATCTTCAAAAAATATACATTGATGATTAATGACCTTATAGTATGTAAAATCTATTTTGAATCATTGATCTTAAATATATACTGTATAATTAATACATTTTCTTCTATTATTTTATGCGTATAAATGAGATTGACGTTTAATAATATCATTTATCTTTGATTTGTAATTATTAATTTTTTCTCCTTAAATTAAAGAATTAAAATTATACTGCATTACAATATCATCGCATGAATACATAAATAGGTCAAGATATACAAATATTATCATGAGAATAAAGTAAGCTCAAAATATTCTCATCACTGATTCTTTATTTAAGTTAAGGAGTTATGAGATCTTAATTAAGTAATTAATTTTTTAAATTTAAAATATTAATTTTATATATTTAAAAAATAAAAATTACCTAAAACCCGCTCATGAAAACCCGCTTGGGGTTGGTTTGGGCTTCATATTTTTAGGCAGAAAATTTGGACTCGTACGGACCCGTACTTTGCAAATCTACGTGTGACACATTGTGCATTTAATCCTATTCGCCCTTTTAAATTAATCAATGATTGGTATTTGTTTTCACATTCATACTATAAAAATGTTTATATTATAACCTATTCTTATATATATATATATATATATATATATATATATATATATAGGAGATGGATCAAGTAGGAAAGGACAATTTGGTAGGAAATAGGAATGAATCTTGACCTTTGATTTGCTATTTCAATGATTGAGATTTAATTTCTGTGTGCTACAGTTTTGTGTTTTGTATGCTACACGGATTATTGTGCAGTACTATAACTCTTCTTGTGCTACGCTGCAATGAAAGATGTGATAAACTAATATATTTAGCATATGTCCTACTAACGGATGAAATATGTGTTAAACTAACATGTGTAATATAGTAATTCTGATTGTGCTATACAAATATGAAAGATGTGCTACTATTCCTATTTTCGTACATTAAAGAGTTTTCTCACAATAACCAACCCATATAGATATATATTATTGTCTCTTCTTACTTCTTGTGGTTTCAAGCTGTTAACAAGTGACATCCCTATGGAAAACGAGGTATAGAACATGGGTTGAAACAACATACATATTTTTATTTTTTCTTTTTTGACGGGAGAAACAACAGACATACTGAAATGCACGAATGCCTTGAAACAGGCTAATAAATGTCCATCGTACATACTTTCCTTTATAAGAATATCATCAACTTTGAATTCATCGGTCCACTAATCATACTTTTGTCTCTTGTATTCTTTATTTCTTCTATAAAATCAATATATAAGAAATGGGGTAAAGTGGATTAATCCTTTGAGATCGTTTTTTTGGTAAAGTGAGTTTATATGACCAGAAAATCATAAGTATGAGCTTGTCATATTTAATTTTTTAAGTATGATTTACTCGTCATGTGATTTGTAGGCTATTGTACAGAAACGTGAGTTTTACCCAATACGCACTGAATATATCAACTACGGGTTTTCTATAAATTAAAAAAAAGTAAATAAACACATATACATACAAGAAATGGATCGTATACAAATTTGGATCAATTGATTTTCTTATGAATTATTATAGGGAAACGACTGTTATATATAGAGTGTAGAAAATGGACAGAATTATGATAGGATATGTATAAACCGAGGCGAGAGTTAGACTCTCTTTCCGTAAGACGAAATTGCCCCGCACAGTACACGCGGTTCAACGGCAAACGTTCCCAAGATACAACGGTTTGTGATGAATACGAGATCTTGTACTAGGAAGTCGTACTCCGGGCGAACTACTCAATACTCGGGACTTGAGTATGAATACTATACTAGAATGAGTATATTAATTAACGTCCCAGGTCATTGCCACGTGTCGTCCTAGTCACCCTCCACGTCGTCCGAGCCACTATTTCATTTGTTAAAAGTAAAGGCTCCTCATAGCTCCTCGCTCCGAAGTGCAAAGTGCGCCTACGAAGCGCCCGTTGCGACAAGTGCGACGTGCACGTGCTCGGCCTCGGACTAGGAAGGTTCACACCTTCCTCGTAGGATTTGGATTTTAACCTTAAAAAGGCTAACCAAAGCCCATTAGGGTGCACCATAGTGGAGCACACTTGATTACTCATCTATGATGGAAAGTTTTTTATAAATAGCTTTAAACTTCATTGTTTTTCCTATGTGGGATCGAACTTATTTCCATCTATAAAATGACTATCTTTGTGCATTAATTACTCATTCATTCCTTAATAGAATTGAACAAGTAAATACACCAAATTCATCTACACAAAATGTAGATTCCAAATATATCATTCAATGCCATTAATTTCCATAAATAGTTATGGTATTTATTTAAGCTATTTATCCAACAATGTCCTCATCGTCGGACTTGGATTGAAACTCATAAGGAAAAGATTGGGGGACAAAGGAAAGAAGGATCTCCATGATCCTAGGGCACGTAGGGGATGGAATGGGAGAAGAGGCGTGGGTGGCCAAAAATAAGGTTGAGGTGTTGGGCTTCTTTGGGTTATTGGGCCAACAAAATTACAAGAATTATGATTATCATGAAAAAAAAGCATTATTCTAATATCTATGAAAAAGAGAACGAGTAGCAAGATTTTGGTTGATGTTGTCTCTTCTCATCAACGGGATAACTCCGAGCTCGTGGCCATATATAGTTGAAAGCTGTCAAGGAATTCTAGAGACGAGAGTAAATTTTCGTTTTAAGCATGTTAGAAGCGAGGCCAAGTTACCGCTCACAGTTTAGTTAGAATTACCATTGGCTTTCCTTCTTCGCCTGTTTGTGATGAACCTCTGGTGTTGGAGGGTCTTCTTCATGTAACATGCATATTTTTACCTAAGAAAAGCATTAATATATAAAAAAAAATATTATTGAATATATACTGTTTTTCTTGTTATATATTCAAATACTACTACTTTTTACAACAATTGTAAATCATGAAAAGATCAATGGTCTAGATTGATTCTATTTTGAAATGATTTCTATAAGACTCGATTCCTCTCTCTATATAAATATACATAAAATTGTTCAAATTAAAACTTTTTATCATGAGAACACTTGTACTGAACGTGTAAAGTAAATGCATTGAACATATAAAATAACTACACTGATAATGTATAAAATATATAATATTATCGTAATGCAGTGATACGAATGTAAGTACTCTCAATGTTCTCACAATAACAAATTTTTATTTGAATACAACAATACATACATATACTTAGTTAGTTAGGAGCATATCTATATATGTATGTGAGCAAAAATGGTAAAGAGAGAGGGTGAAGGTTTAGAGTAGGTAGGTAGAGGGTGTGCATAGAGAATGGTCCTGGCCTCCAATAAAATATCTTTGACGTGGTTAGAAATTTACCCGGCACGCCTCCAGATTTTCCCCTGCCTTCACTGGGAGCTCCAGAATTTGGAAGCTGACATCCTCCACAACCACTGGGAAAAGGGTAAAACTCTGCCCACCACAACAAACAACGCACCAATTATTATTATTATTATTATTATTATTATTATTATTATTATTATTATGAGAGAAAAGTAAAAGCGGGCGCACGAGGGGGGAAGTTAGCTAAGAATAGAATAGCAACTGCATATTATGGTGCGGGACAGAAATCGAATTCCTACTGCCCGCCCCCTTCCCTTCCCTCCCTTCCTTCCTTCCCACGCCCCTCCACATCAACCCATTACTCTTTTCTGTTCTTTTTTTTTTGTCAATTAATTACAGAAATTTAAAGATCATGTTACGGTGGACTTGAATCCGAGATCTTTGGTCTTAGGCATTAACCACTCTATTACTAGACCAACACACGCACACAAATTTAACCCATTACCATTTTTGTGTGTGGTGGTCGTCCCTCACTTCAAATTTATAATCTCTAAATTATTAGTCATCTCAAACTAATCATTTTTTTGAGTTAACTAATCAAGGTGAGCTCCGACTACTAGGGCAAACTAATCAAGATTAGTAAGTATACAAATTAAATAAAGTTGATATTGGTATCCTTGTATGTTACCCAATTAATGTTTCTAAACTGAAGGGGCGAAGTAATTCCAATTAAGCTGTAAGGCGCGCAGCTGTCGAATTTTTTTTTTAAAAAAGGATTAAATTATTGATTACTCATTTCGTCCTATATTTCAGTTCTTCGACAACAAACTTTCACTTTTCATTTTTGGACACCAACTCCATAATTTTTACCCTCATCTATCACCTTACTTACAAAAAAACCACTCATTACGCATGTTTTTAATCTCACTATTCATTAATATATTTATTTATTATGTTCATGACCATTTTTTAATCTCACTACCTATTAATTAATTTATTTATTATCTCCATCACTTTACACTTATTGTACTTCCCCCGTCCACCAAATACATTCATTTAATTTTATTTTGGTCCGTCCACAAAAAATGTTCATTTTTCTATTTTGGAAACATCAACTTCACACTTTTACCTTAAACATATCCACTTATTTATAAAAAACTCACTCCTGGTCCACCTTTTTACACCCGCTTACTTTATATTCATTATAATTTATTAAAATCTTTGTCACTAAAATCAGGGAACGAATTTGGTGGACGGATGAAATAATTTATTAAAACACGTGTACCACCAAAATCGATAAACGTTTTTTGCGTAAGGAAGGAGTAATTGTTTTAGCATAGTCGGTAGAGCTTGTTGCTTTCATCCATATATATGATCGGTCATTCAACTTGCGGGAGTAGCATTTTGGCAATATTGTGTTAGGCCCCTCCTAGGTTTATTTTGATTCCTATTGGATGATTGGTATAGGCACCAAACTATGCATTCATACTTATTTAGTTACATCTAATAATTGGTTTCGAAATATGTGTTAATGGCTTCAATCATTGTTGTATACTATTACTGGTGCTTGTGACTGATGAGACCTGGGATTGTGGTTGAGCTGCATATGATGTCCACAAATTACTTTCGTTTAAGTTATTTTGAAGTACATAGAAATATGGTAGTTGAACTTGAGATGGCTTAGATGAGAGTGTAATTAACCTTTCATCATTATTATGTTACTCCGAGGTGGTCGACTTAATGGCACTTGACTTGCTCCTTATGGATCCGGCCGATTAGTCAACTAATTATTTGTTTTCATAATAATTATTTTTTAGAAGAAAGTTTTCATGATCATTAATTTATCTCTTGTTTATCTTTGACATTGTTAATTGATTCATCTCTTTTACTGTGTTGGGTTTGCTGTAAAATAGAAAAGATCATGAATATTATACTTATACAATCCTAGAGGAATTTATATTTATAACTTTTACCATTATATCTCCGTCGGAAATGAGTTGACTACTTGTATTTGTATGCTTGTATTTGTATGCTTGTAGTTGTAGGTATGGATGTTAATGGTGAGTTTTACCCGAACCGAAACCTTTCAAAACCCATTAAATTTTAAAGCAACGGTTCTGGTTCTGGTTCCGGTTCCGGTTCCGGACCCGCTTTAAACCCGGACCGTTTAAATCCGTAGTTTAATGGTCCGGTCCGATCCGAATCTGGTTCTGGTTCTAGAACCAAACCAATACTTATTTATTAGTTTTGGTCCGATTAAAACTCGTTTATTGACAAGCCTAAGTTTAAATATGCTTATCAATGTGCTAATTTTATTCATATCGATCTGAAATCACTGATAGTCCATTAAATTATAAAATAACGATTTCGGTTCCAGTTCTGGTTCCAGACCTGCTCAGATCCGGACCGCTTAAGACCCATAGTTGATGGTTCGGGTCCGGTCCGGATCCAGTATCTAATGGATCGATTCCAGAACCAAAACCATGCATTACTTATTTATTGGTTCTGGTTCGTATAAAATCTACCCATTAAGATCCCTAATTGTAGGTTTAGGTTAGTTTTCTAGAGATGCCCCTAGCTAGATAAATACAGTACTGATACATATGCACCTATTATAAGCCCTTCTCAGTAAATTTGCAGTACATCATATTTTTCTATATGATATTACTGCTCCAAATATCTCAGGTTAGCATATTTAAAACAAGAAAGAAATCTTATAAATTTCAAGAGATATTGATCATGCGAAGATACAAGAGCAGAACTAGTTATGGGTTTAGGGAAACCAAAATGCATGGCTCAAAAAAGAAAAGGAAAAAAAAAACAGAAGAAGAAGAAATGAAGATTGAGATGGGTGTCTTACATATTACAGAAAAAAAGAAAGAGATATTACAATACGAGCTAACAAAAATAAACATCAGTGGATAAATAATTTTAACTCAGATTTAATATTTACTTGGCTCATAAAAGTAAAAACATAATTAGATAAGTAAATAGAATAAAATCTGAAGCTAATTAAGCACATCACATGACGATTGAGTCCTTTTCGTTTTAACATTTTTTGATATAATGCACCAAATTCTGATCATTGGATTAGATACGAATCACTGGTAGAACGTAACCATCTTGAGTACTTTGCTTTTGAAAACCCCATTCAAAGAATATAATTGAACTCCTTTTAAGGCATTTCATGCTTATCGCATCTTTGACCTATGACCCCATCTCAGTTTTGATTATCACGAATCTACTATCTAATCATTCGCAAAAACTTAGGTAAAAATTACGAGTTCGACATTTTAACCAGTGATAATGAAGAGGATAGGCAAATAAAACAAAAATAATAAAGAGGAATTGAATAAACAAAAACGAAGAAGAGAGGACTATTTAACTATCAAGGAACTCAACATGAAGCAGATCAATCTACATACATACACACATAGACACACACACAGACGTAGCCCTTACATAAAAAACAATGGCCGGCGTCAAGCTGCAGGCTCATTTTTCTCATTCCAGCAGACAAGCATGGCAATGCAACGTCGGAGAATGTAGAACTTGGCTCTCTGCTTCTTCGCCAATTTGGTCCACTTCTTTTGCAAAGATGTGCGAGAAATGCCCCCTCTTTCCTCGTACTCGATATCGATGTCTTCTTCTCTTTCAGCCATAAATTTCTTTCTAGAATTCGAAAGCAAGAACAAGGGTTTCAGTAGTTACTGTAATAATTAGTGTTGGAGACTGGAGGTGGAGGGAGGGCCAAAATAAAAAATACTGTTTGTGTGTGTGTGTGAAGAGTTTTGGGGTTTTAGGGGTCTGTAAATAAGAAACTTGGAAAAGTACGAATTCATCTCAAATCAAAAAAAAAGTCACCAGCTATTTTAATTGATAGAGGAATAGGATATTTATTAGGATTAATGTGCCTCGATCGAGAACTAACTGTTATGCTCTTTCACACTATGGTTAATGTTTTACCCAGTAGAGGACCTTAAATTTATTTATTCTTTTCCAAAATAAATAAATGAAGTTTGTTGGTATAAGTGAATCAAGGTTTCTGATATATTTCTAGCTTAATTTTCTAGGGAACGTCATGAAATTACTCGTTGATCAGAATAGCATATATCATGGTGTTATCACTGTTTTTTAATGATTAATCCTAAATATTTTATTTAATGATCAATACCAAATATTTGAGGAAAATAAGAGGTTCATTCTGGTGCATCTACCCATAATTCTTATTAATAAAAACCTAATTCATTAATTATGGTATATATATGCACGGAAAATTATGTTACGCGATATAGATGAGCAAGATAATAACAGTACTCTTGAGATAATTTTTTATAATGTAATAACTTTATATAAAAATGCATTAACTTTGTATGTTAAATATATTGATTTTTAGGTTTTACAAAAAATAGCTTTATACACACACACACATATATATATATATATGAATGATTTTTTGTAAAAAATAAGAATAAATCTTAGCCATTGATTTTAGTAACTCAATTGACAATATTAATTTACGTTGTGCTACAGTACATTACTATATATGCTATACTTTAATTCCACGAGATTTATTTAAAGGTTATATTACTAATTTTATTTTATGTTAAACGATTATTTCCTTATCATGTAATTGATTAATTTAGATAGATTATATTTTTTGTTGCACGGTATAATAAATTGTAGCATTTGTTGTACAATAATAAATTAAATTATGTGATATATAATGTGTGCCATATATTTATTAAATATGTGCATTATTTATATTATATATATATATGCTACAGAAAGTACAGGTAGTGAAACAATAAATTATGTTGCGTGATGTGTAATGTCAAATGTGTGTCACATATTTATTAAATATGTGCTATAAATGGCTAGTTTGTGCAACATTATATTGAACAAATTATAAAATACATACTTCTTCGGTACGTGGCGAAATTATCTGAAAGTGGCGAGATTTACTTCCGGTATGACAGAAAAAATATTTTTTTTTAATAACAAATTTACCCTTATTCGAATTGTTTAATAAAATAAAATTTGAGATCATTAATTAAATTCATTTCAATCTAAACCGTTGATATGAGATAGATGTGTGGATGTGATATATTCTTATCTCTTACACTTATATACATTCTCACCAGAACCTCTCTCTCTCTCTCTATCTCTCCCCATTGATCTAATATATTAGGACGGTTCAGATTAATACTCTCTCTGTCCCATTTAAAATGTCTCACTTTCCTTTTTGGGTTGTCCCATTACAAATGTCCTATTCTATTTTAGGAAGTAATTATCCCTTCAAAAAGTGTGGACTCTATCAACTTTTTATTATGCTTGTGGTTTCCCCTATAACCATCCCCTATATTTATGCATGCACAATCGTTAGATTTAATGTCCTAATTGAGGGTATGGATTGGTTCCTAGTTCTTATTCTATAGTTGGTTCCCCTATAACCATCCCTTATATATATATATATATATATATATATATAGAGTTTGGTTCAAATAAGAACCATTCTTATCCTAAAACTAAGAACCAAATGAATTAGTTATGAAAGTTGATGAATCCGTTGAGAAAGTTAATGAATTTAGAAATTCGTAATTTTCACCCGGTTCGAATCCCATGAGGACGAAAATTCTATTTTTTGGATTCATTAATTTTCCCAGCAGATTCATCAACTTTCACTGTGAATTCATCGCTTTTGGTTCTCACGTTCTCATAATAAAATGGTTCTCACGTTAACCCTCCCTATATATATATATATATATATATATATATATATATATATATATATGTTCAAATGAAAACCATTTTTATCATAAAACTAAAAACAAAATGAATTAGCTATGAAAGTTGATGAATCAGAGAAAGTTATTGAATTAAAAATTTAGAATTTTTCACCCGGGTTCGAATCCCATGAGAGGCGAAATTTTTATTTTTTTGGATTCAATAACTTTTCCAATGATTCATCAACTTTACCGTGAATTCATCATTTTTTTGTTCTCACATTCTCCCGATAAAAATGGTTATCACGTTAACCCTCATATATATATATATATATATATATATATATATATATATATATATATATATATATATAAGAGAGAGAGAGAGAGAGAGAGTTAGGTTCAAATGAGAACTATCTTTATCCTAAAACTAAGAACCAAATGAATTTCTTTATGAAAATTGATGAATCCGTTGAAAAGTTATTGAATTAAAAAATTCAGAATTCTCACCCGGGTTCCAATCCCATGAGGGACAAAAATTCAATTTTTTTGGATTCAGTAAGTTTTCCGGTGGATTCATCAATTTTCATAATGAATTCATCATTTTTTGCCTTCGATAAAAATGATTCTCGCCTATATATATATATATATATATTGAAAGTACTCATGAGATTATAGTTGTGCATTGATGGTTATTTTAAACCACGTCCAGATGCAATTAATCGTTCAAAATATGATATATCGCGTAAATTGATGGGTATTTTGAATTTAATTGTCGCTTTATGAATAAATGTTGACTACTCTGGTGTAGAATTAGACCAATTTTCATGATGTTTATTCTTTGATTGTTCTCTTTAACATAGTTTATTCAGTATATAGTATAGCTGCATATATAAATCGTGTTTGTATTCGTAAAAGGGTTATGGAATAATTGAGTGGTCGACATCGTGAAATGGACATTCAATCTCAAATGGAGACTGGAAACAGTACTATTTCTAGTGAAGAGTAAATTGACTTGTAACTTTCTAGGAGATGGAGCAAAGATTGTTAATGAACCATCCATGATCCATGAACCCAAGTTAAATAATATAATTATTTTTCTTTAATTGCAGGATTTGAAGCTTCGTATCTAATTCATGATAATTAAATTTATGAATTTATCGATGCTGCATTTAAAAAAGAAAGAAAAGTAGGATTTGATGATTTTAGGAGAGGATTTGAGTTATTTGTGAATATTAATGGTAGTTTTATTATTTAATTAAATTGGGGAGGGATAACTGGATTGAGATCGAAGCTGGTCACTCATGATAAATAAATGTGGTATATATTGCGAGTTTTAAATCCACTAAAATAAACTAGGTCAGGTAGAGGGACCCAAGTTTCTTATAGAAGGAAGTAATCCAAACAATGACAACAAAAATCTCAATTCAAAAAAGAAAATAAAGTAAGCCGGAGTAACGCGTAGAAAATTTACATGTATATTTTTAGCTAATGTGGTGTACGTTTACTCTACATAGGCGCAATACAACAAAATTTGCTTGTTTTGAGTTTCAAAATGTTAGGCGGTTTAAATTATACGTAATTTTACTTGTGAATAGTTAAATACAAAAACACGTGAATTTTGTCTAGATGTATTAGGAAAATCACTCCATATAATCAGCCACAAAAAGTAATATTTTGTGGTCAATTTGTCTTCTTGAGAAAAGGGACTGTAGATATACGAATGGCTCAAAATAGGCTTACAATAAACTTCAGCCCTAAAAGCAATACTTATATTTTCATTAATTATGTTGGGCCTTTTTCAGCTTCGCTAATATAAAAATACCAAATATTGCAATTATAATCTGATGGCCCTGATCTGAATTCTCCACATTCCATATATAAATAAATTAAAGCATTATTTAATCTAATTTTGGTTTTAAACAGGTTCTAAAAATCATTGCGATATTAATGTCACTTTTCGATTTATAGCAAAACAAACACATTCAATATTGTCCGACGACTAGCAATATTAATGTCACTTTTCGAAATTCTAAATATGTTTATTTTGCTACTAAATTAAAAGGTGACGGTTTTATTGCAATGGTTTATAAAATATTGTCTAAAACCCAATCCAAGTTGAAGGTTGTTGAATTTTTCATTAATTAATCCTAAACTAGACAAACAGAGTGAAAGAAATGCATGTCAAATGTGTATATGCGAAGAACGAAAAGGAAAAAGACGAATTTGAGAAATCTGCCAATGGCTACCATGAAAAAGGGTGGGTTGAGTTTTCAAAGGACAGACCAATAATTCCAAACAAGCTCGTTGCTCGTGGACTCGAAATAACACCCCTCTAAAGCCAATAGTACATAGACAATAACATACTCGTCGCAATACGGCGGGTTCAAATGACATGTAAAATTAATGAATTGGATAATATATATACATATTGTATAGAATAAAACGAATAATTTATACAAATATTTTCATTTCCCAAATCGATATAATCCATTCTTCCATCATACATTTATGGAGCCGTCTCCATATATACTACTAATACATGACCTTATATTTTACTTTATCAGTAAAAGTTTTTAATGATTTTTCAAGCTACCCAAAACCTTTACTCATAGTAGGTAGGCATTAGAGAGTGAGAGAATCAATTTTAAATGATTTAATTTTGCTAAATGTACACCATTAATTATACACTTTATATAAACACATAAATATGAAATTAATTAAATCATACTTCCTCCGTCCCCAAAATTCCTTCCTGGAATCTTGGATGCGGGTTTTAATGAAAGTTGTTTAGTGTATTGTGAGTGGAATAAGGGTCTCACATTAATGTAATATTAATTAAATAGTGGTGGACCATATGTGGTAAAAGGTATAAATAAATAGGTTGTTGAGGGTAAAAAAGAGAAATAGTGATGGACCATGAATGGTAAAAGGTGTAAATAAAGAATATTATTGAGGATAAAGTTGGAAATATAGTTTCCATAAATAGATAGGAAGGAAATTGGGGGACGTCCCAAAAATGACAACTAGGAAGAAAATTGGGGACAGGGGTATTATATATCAAGATTATTTGGGAATATAGTCCGTACTATCATATGTTGATGTATTTAAGCTACTATCAATTTCAATATGTTAGTAAGGGTATGTAGAAATGATTTGACAATGAAACAATGTAGGACAAAAAATCGAGACAAGAGTTACTCTTTCTCTGCAAGATAGATTTGCTCCGTTATAGTGCACGTCGTTCTATAATATTTATCTCCAAGATACAACGGTTTAACTAAATACGAGTAGTTGCACTACTAGTTGTATTTTCGGCGAACTACAAGATACTAGGGACTGAGAGGCTTTTGAAATATGTATGAAGTAGTATTGTTATCTTCGAATTGAGGTATTTGAATGTCTACCAAATGGGTCTATTTATAGAGAGGAATGTGTCTTTTCGATAAGAGGTACGTGTCCTTTCATGTATGCTCTTTCATATGAAAAGGTACAAAGAAACTATATCTAACCACTTTTAATCACCTCTAACCAACTCTATTAAATCAATTCATATGAAAAATCATAATTTTCCAACAATCCCCCACATGAATGACACTTAATGCAAATGTATATTTTTCAAAGTCCCAACGAACTATTATTGCATCAGGATATGTAGTTGTTGGTTTTGAACCTTCTTTAGTATAGTGTTATCGGATTTACTCACTGCTAGATAAATACAATGTCTTGAACCTGTCATTTTTATGTAAACCAAAACAATAATACATACACAATAAGAGATACAATATCTTTCTCTCTCACACGTTGTGTCTATTTTGGCTTTGGACCATATCTTGATTCATAAGTGTTTATTCATTTGAAGCGGCCACATTTCAGACTTAGATAGGTTATCTCCTATGAAAAGTATCATGCTATACTCCACCAATAAAGCTATAGGAATCATTAAAAGTTTATAACTTATCATTTACCACGAACCGTAGGGCCACACTTGGGCAACTACGAGAATGGATTTGAGATTCCAAATGTACAACTTGAACCTTCATAACTTAATTGTCTCTGTGAACTAAGTTTTTGGGATCTTCAATCATCATGGTTGAGTTACTATTATGAAGGTTTTTTAAGCATGGATTTTAATCTCATTCCCCTTACTGCGTTGTATAACTGATAACGATAAATACCTTTAGTATAAGGATCCGCTATATTATATTTTGACCTTACATAGTCAATACACATTATACCACAAGTGATCAATTGTCTAACGATATTGTACCTTCAACGAATATGTCGAGACTTACCGTTGTACGTGCTATTATTAGCTCTCCTTATGGCTGACATGCTGTCAAAATGCAACATAACGTGAGCATATGTTTTTCCCAACAGGGAATATCCTCTAAGAAATTTCTTAGTCATTCGACTTTTTCGTTAGCTTTTTCTAAGGCAATGAATTCTGATTCCATTGTAGATCGAGCTATACAAGTTTGTTTAGAGGATTTCTATGACACTGCTCCTCCATCTATGGTGAACACGAATCCACTTATGGATTTGAAGTCTTTTGTATCGGATATCCAATTTGCATCATTGTATCATTTCAAAATAGCTGGATATCTTGTGTAGTGTGAACTATAGTTCCAAAGTATGTTTTAAATACCTCAGAACTTTAGTTAATATGGTCCAATGATCCTTGTTTGGATTACTTGTGAATCGACTCAATTTACTAATTGAATATTCATGTTTGGTCTTGTACAATTTTCTAAATACATTAGACTTCCAATGACCATAGCATAGTCCAATTGGGATACTGAGTCTTCTCAATTTTTTACTAAGTGTAGACTTAAATCAACATGTGTCTTAGCTATAGGTAGATCAAAAGCTTTGAATTTTTTAAACACGCTCTCGACATAATGAGATTATGATAAGACAATTCCATAGGGTGTTCTAGAAGTTTTAATTCCTAGAATCACGTCAGCTATCCCCAAGTCTTTCATGACAAATATCATTTTGAACATTTATTTAGTACTCATGATTACTATCCATCATGAGTATGTCATCAACATCAAGACATATAATGAAAAATTTATCGGATGTACCTTTAATGTACGCATATTTGTCACATTCATTGATTTTGAAACCATTTGACATAATCACTTGGTCAAATTTATCATGTCATTGTTTGGGTGCTTGTTTAAGTCCGTATAAAGACTTAACAAGTTTGCAAACTTTGTTTTCTTGTTCGCGGATAATAAACCCTTCAGGTTGTTCCATATACATTTTATCTTCTAAATCCCTATTTAGAAATATCTTTTTTACATCTATTTGGTGTACTTCAAGGTTATGCAACGCAACTATAGCAAGTAGTGTTCGTATAGATGTAATCCTTGTGACATGTGAATATTTATTAAAGTAGTCATACCCTTCCTTTTGTTTGTAACATTTAGCTACCAAATGTGTTTTATACTTATTAATAGTTTCATCGACATTAAATTTCCATTTTAGAATTCACTTGCATCTAAAGGTTTACAACCAATAGGAAGGTCAACAATCTCCCAATTGTGATTGTTTAAGATAGATTCGATTTTACTATTGATAGCTTCTCTTCATAGAGCAGTATCGGGACCAGATAATGCTTCTTCGATTGTCTTAGGATCATCTTCCAATGAACAAACCACAAAATCTGGACCAAAAAACTTTACAGTTTTTGTTCGTTTTCCTCGTCTTAGTTCAGTTGTTGGCTCAACATTTGTCAACATTTAGTCCAATATTGATCCAATATTTTCTGATGGGTTTTCTCGTAAGTTCTTTTCCTAGAGCTTACACTATTCTTTTTCTTTCTTAGGGAATATAGTTTCAAAAATATAGTATCTCTTGATTCTATAATCTTTCTCTCATTCATGTCGGGTATTTTCGAATTGTGTACCTAAAAGCGATATGCGCTACTATTGTTTGCATATCATATGAAGATGCAATCAATATTTTTAGGGTCTAACTTAACTTGTTTTCGTTTTGATACTTCGACCTTTGCGAGACACCCTCACACTTTTGTGTATTTGTAGGATGGTTTTCTACCTTTCCATAGTTTATATGGAGTTTTATCTTGTTTCTTTTAGGGTAACTTGTTTAATATTTTATTTGTCAAAAGAATAGCTTCCACACACATGTTATGTGATAAGCTCTAGCTAATCAATATAACATTCATCTTTTCCTTTAACATTCTATTTTTTCGTTCAGCAACACCATTCGATTGTGATGAATAAGGTATCGTTGTTTTCACGATAGAATTCTTCAAATGGTGCAACATATTCACCACCACGATCGCTTCAAATCATCTTAATTTTCGTGTTGGGTTGATTTTAAACTTCACTTTTGTAACTTTTGAAAGCTTCGAATGCTTCGTCTCTGCTTCTCAAAAGATACACATAGCAAAATCTTGTGCAATTATCTATAAAAAATCATAAAATAATCCTTTCCACCTCTAGTTTACACAAATTTTAAATCAAAATATGAATCGATTCTAGAGGTATAGTTGATTTTTCCACCGAATGAAATGGTTTTTTTGTCATTTTTGCTTCAACATAAATTTCACACTTATTTTGTTGATCAAAAGATATCTTTGGCAACAATTTTAAATTCTCTAATCTTCGTAGTGTATTTAGATTTGAATGTCCTAATCTATCATACCATAAATTATGAGACTCAATCACATATGCAATATTATACTTTATTTCATCATTGGAGATTACATTGAGTGTATTGAGTTTGAAAAGACCATTATCTACATAGCCTTTTCCTACTAAGTGACCATTTTTTGTTATTAAAACTATGTTTGCTTAACAATAATATGAAACCGGCATTGCTAAGAGCAAAACTGGAGACAAGATTCTTACGAATGTCGGGAACATGCAACACATTTTGAAGTATCAATTTCAATCCCGACATCATTTTGAACATGACCTCTCCAAATCCAACGATCTTGGAAGTAGCTTTAGTTGCCCATATATAATTTTCTATTTTCCGTGACGGGCTCATAGGTGGAGAACATTGCTTTGTCCGCACAGATGTGCTTAGTAGCACCGGTGTCGACACACTAACCTATCGGATTGCCAACCATGTTGACTTCATCTACGACAGCAGATGAGTCTAGTTCGGACAAATCAAGGGGTATAATTTTTTTCTCCATCTTGTATTTCGTCTCCAAAGAGTTCCACAACTGTTTTGACATTTTGACACTAGAGTAAACACTATAGAGAGTGTCGTCTAGCCCCTTTAGGCAGTAGTTGGGATATAGAGAGTCGCTATGATGACAAGGTAATAACATATTGTGTTTTTGATCTCCGATTGCATATTCTCCCATAGTAGGAGGTGACTTATTTAAGAAACGAGCCAAATTGAAAGTAGTAAGGTAGAAAAGCATTTTAGATTGCCATCGTTTAAATTCAGAACATGAGAATTTTTCTAGTTTTCTCGGCATGAACAAGGGCGTTTGGAACGTTGCTTCTACTTGTCACCATTTTCATGAAATTTTATCTTGCGATTTTTAAAAGGGGTATGTATAAATGCAGTGACAAAGAAACAATGTAGGATAAAAAATTGAGGCAAGAGTTAAGACATTTTCTCCGCAAGATAAATTTTTTCTACTATAGTGCACACGGTTCTACAACATTTGTCTCCAAGATGCAACGGTTTAACTAAATACGAGTAGTTGAACTACTAGTCGTATTTTCGACGAATTACAAAATACTCGAGACTTAGAGGCTTTTGAAAGATGTACGAAGCAGTATTGTTATCTTCGAAGTGGTATCTTTAAATATCTACCAAATAGGTCTATTTATAGAGATGAATGTGACTTTTCGCGAAAAGGTTCGTACTAGTCTTTCATATGAATATGTATGTCATTTCATATAAAAAGGTACAAAAAAAACTACCTCTAACCACTTTTAAACACCTCTAACCAACTCTATTAATTAATAAATTCATATAAAAAATCATAATTTTCCAACACAATCATCTCGTAGAGAGCCTGAGATCCATTTTGACCATTTATTTTTGAATCACAAATTATTTCCAACATGTAACCTTTTAAAATCCCAATCAGATCGGGATATATATTACAATATCCATAACAACGACACACCCACATATTCTTAGGTTTACGCACATGCCGGCGTCGATTGGGGCAGCGCCGCCGCCGAAACAATGCGGCGGCCTCTCTCGGAGCGGCTGTTCTCGGCGAACTTGAGCGATCCCTGATGCAAACCCCTATCCTTCTCCTCCTTATTCCACTCCTTCCCATAGTAATGCTCCTCGCTCCACTTCTCAGTCCCGGCCAGAAACATGCTCCCCCACTGCGGGAAGTGCACCAGCGCCAAAGGAAGCGTGCAGGCCACTATCATGATCCCCATCAGCCTCAGCCCCATCGCCGTCGAGTAGCTCGAGCTCGTGAAGAAGAGCAGCTGTGTCAGACCGGACCCGAAGTTGCCCCCGGCGCCGGTGAGGCCGGAGATGACGCCGAGGGACCGCCGGGAGATGAAGGGGATAATGCCGAAGGTGGCGCCGCACGCAGCCTGCGCCCCGATGGAGAAGAGGATCATGGACGTGATGGAGAGCGGCAGCGTGTTGGCTTTTCCCAGGCAGATGCAGAAGACGCCGCCAAGGGTTTGAAGGATCCAGAGGTTCCAGAGGCGGCCGCGCATGCCGAACCGTCGTGCCGCCACGTCGGACATTAGGCCGCCCAGCGGTCGGGAGACTATGTTGGCCATGCCGAATGTGGCGGCTATTGTGCCTGCCGTGTGGAGATTCAGATCAAACCTGCAGAATAATAATTTTGACCATTTTAATTTATCACAAAATTAGTTCTAAGGCCAATAAATAGGGGAAGTCGTGTATATATATATAACATATATATATATAGTAAAATAATCAATTGCTAACCTGTCGTAGAAATACTGTGAGATGACGTTGTCTGTGGTTAGTTCTACGCCTAGAGACATGCCATAGAGTAGAACAAATATCCATGTTCTATAATTCGTAACGGCGTGCCAAAGAACCTGCGCAAAAAATAACTTCCTGTCAAATTCATCTCTTGTATTATTTTGGATTAAGTGCCACAGAATATACGGATTTTAGGGTTTGGTTTTGCACATTAATTTTAAAACTTGTCTTAGATTATATGATCACTTTTAATTTTTTTTATTTGATTTTGCACATGAACATTATTTTTTTTGTTTCCAAAATACACGATCGATTTTCTCAAAATCCCTATATATTTGAGAGATCTTAAACATAGATTATTATAGATCCTAATAATGTCTGTAGTATATTTGATTTCTTTTTGGTTTCAAATGATATAATTTGTAAAATGGGAATGCAAACCTTAGAAAAATTATCTGTATGAACATCTCCTTTCTTCTGTAGGGTGCCAAGGTTTCCATCAGGAAGATCCTGGCCGAGGGCCAAAACCATGAGCCCCATGATCACATGCATGAATCCCGCACATAAACGCGATTCTCCACGCCGTAAACGGCGTCGCTCCGCTTTCGAATAACCTCAAAGAGAAGCGGCATGAGCAGCTGCGCCGCCCGCCGCCCATATTCCCCACCCGCGGCGGTGCCGTTCACGAGCCCTATGATCTTGCCGTTGAACATGGTGCTCATCCAGTACTGGCACGACACAAACGTCGCCAGTGAGAATCCGATCATGAACCTCACCGCCAGGTATCCACCAGCGGAGGAAACGAACGACATGCAGAAGACCGTGGGGGCCGTAAGCATGATCAGGAAGGCGCAAGCGTACCTGCAAGGGCACAGAAAGAAAATTTTGTTGTAAAGGATGGGTTTTCTGTAGTTTGAGATTTCAAAAAGTCATTTTTCATGCGATTTAATTTGATTTGATGAAAGGGGTTCATGCACCTCAGTTCGTATAAAATATCAAGAATTTGACTTTTATATACTAATAATAATAATGATTGGGAGAGACTTCAGTCCCTCCTATCACCATATGGCTCTGCCACTGCGTACCTGGGCCCCAGGAGATCGCAGGCCGCCCCCATCACCAGCCGCGAGAAAATGCTGCCTGACACCGAGGCGATGCCGGCGTTCCCGATGTCGGGCTTCGTCAGGTTGAGGTTGTCGCGGATGACGGGGACCAGCGGCGCTGCCGCGAACGTGGAGACGAAACAAGTGAAGAAGGAGATCCAGGAGAGGTGAAAGGTTCGCATGTGTGGCTTCGCCAAGGAATGGATCTTGAAGACTTTCGCCTTGTGCTCGGAGTCAACCGGCAAAGCGAATTTTGCCGTCGGATCAATCGGAATCGTTTCATCGGCGGCAACGGAGAAGGCGAAGGTTTGCTCTTTGCCGGTTACTCCGTGCATGGAGCTTCCGGGCGACCCTATTTCTTTTTCGTCGCCCATTTTTTGCTGATTGAGGGTTTTTTTCTTTTGAAAATTTCAAGAATTTTGCAAGTAATATATAATCAGCAACGGAGCGCCGAATCCCATTGTGCATACTCGGTTTTTTTGTCTACTGCCCTTTAAGTATTAGTAAAGAACATTACTTTGCCTCTATCTGGCCTATTACAAATTTATATATATCCCTATGCTATATGCATATTTGGATATTTGGATGTTAATAGTTCTTATCTATTGATATCGAAACACCAAAATGTTTGGGACGTGCCTTTGTTTTACGTATATGTTGCTACATGTAACGTTGTCGAATTTGCTGCAAAACGTTACCTAACATGGTAGAATGATAAAGACGTATATGCTTTCAAATTATCCTCATCCACCCTTTCAGATGTTCTAAGAGTTCCTAATTTAGTATAGTAGTTTCCCCCCTAGTATATACATTATTGATGAGCAGGCTGGGAGTTTTTTACTCCATTTTGTCTTGGTCTTTTTTGTACTTCTCCAATTGGTTGAATCTATGCCGAATGAAGGATGTATATACAAAAATATAATCAGACGAGATGGGAAGAGCTGAAGAATTTATATAATATTAATTGATTGATAGAATCGACGAACAATAGGCTCCATCCTAAAGGAGCATGCAGTGCAACACAAGACAAATAAAATTGTAGAAATTTGAAAGCTGCTAAAGAAAATAAGTTGAATGCGGCTGTTAGGAGTGAAAAGATCATGATCACAGACCCTTGGTAATTTGAACATGTAACGCGAAAAATAGAAATCTGGGCTTTAGATTCATACAAGAGGCCCACTTTCTAAAAAGCCTTGAATAGTGAAAATTCTTATCAAAATGTCTTAACGGGAGAACCAATTTGGTCAAACGAGTACTAATGTGAGGACTCATAAGAGACTTTCTCATTTTACTAATATTTTACAGAACTTGAAAAAATTAATAGCAAAAAAGAGGTTTCGTGTTTTCTTTTATTTGAATTTTTTATATAGTTGGCTTAATGACAAAATACTTGATATATTTCATAGTTCATGACTTCATGGTATAAAATGACACTTCAGATCTTTTTGTGTTATCCCATTTGTGTTTCATTTTATAATTTCTTAGTATACAATGACATGTCGGATCCTCTATAGTCTATCCCAATTCGCACATGTGTTCCATTTCTTACTTTTTCAGTTTTGTTTATTTTTTATTAAATTTCAATCTCGTCTAACACTTTAATTTAGTTTTAAAGTTACTGATAATCACAATTAGAATTTATAATTTTTTATACATTTATTTTACAAATTTTTAGTTAATACTCACTTTGTTCCATAATTGTTGTTTCAAAACTTTTCGACACGTAGATTAAGAAGAATTATATTTTGTGTGTAAAATAGGTGGTGCATGGAAAACGAGACACTTTTTAGTATAAAATCACTTCTTTTTTTATAATGAGACGACAATTGTGGAACAGTTCAAAGAAAAACGAAACAATAATTATGAGACAGAGAGAATAATTGATTATGAAAATTGACTATTCCATAAATAGATGTATACTTTATAACTGTCAATTTTTCATAAGTTTGCGTGCCCTTTAAAGTTAAAGGGAAAGAGATAGGGGTGTGCATGGACCGAATCAATCGAACCGATCGAACCGATCGGTTTCGGTCGGTTCGGTTCGATTTTTGAGAAAGTCGATTTTCGGTTCGGTTAAAAAATTTAACTAAAATCGGTTTTCGGTTCGGTTTTATGTTTTAGGTTCGGTCGGTAACCGAACCGAACCGAAACTATTATTTTTATATATTTATATATTTTATATAATAATTAATTAATATTTTAATTAAATAATTAGGATAAAAAATATGTTTATTTAGAAAAATATATATATAATTTATATTTCGATCAGTTTTTCGGTCCGACCGAAACCGATCGGTTTTTTCGGTTCGGTTTTCGGTCGGTCCAAAATTATAAATCGGTTCGGTTCAAAAATTGCTCGGTTCGATTTTCGGTTTGAAAATTTGGTCGGTCGGTTGAACCGACCGACCGATGCACACCCCCAGAAAGAGATCACCGGAGGAATAAATATTAATTTTCCCTTTGCCAACATCCAATAAAATTGGAATAATAAATATTAATTAAAACTTATTATACAAAAATAATTTTATTTGTAGTAACAAATAATTTAAAAGAGTAGTCATTTCATCCACTAAAAATATTCATTTAATTTTATTTTGATTCATTTAATTTTATTTTGATTCGTACATAAAAAAACGTTTATTATTTTTAGAAACACCAACTCTATAACTTTTATTATAAATATATCCACTTATTTACAAAAAAATACACATGAACCATTTTTTATTCCGATAATTTATTAATATATTTATTTATTATCTTCATGATCTATATTTTATATAATCATTCATTAATTTATTCGTTTAATTTGTATTTATTGCAATTTATTATAAGTGGAAAAACGGAAACAAGTGCAGTTCTGCAAAAGTTGGCAGTTGCACAATATAGCAGCAGACACAGAGCATGCAGATCACCACCCGCAAAACATCCCTTCCAATACCTAAACAACGCGTGCATATATGTTTGTGTACTCGCACAATTCAACATATCCATTTTTCATCTCGCACAAGAAACAAGCAAACGAAATTGAGCTAATATAGAGAGAGCCCTTGCCTTCTCAATCAACATTTTTCTCATCAAGAAGCTTCCATAATCTCCGTCGCTTGTTTGGGCCGCCTTTCGTCGAATCGGCGGCTGGTTTCTCTCTTCCCTTTCTTTTTCGGTTTCTAAAGTTTATACTATCTTCGAACCTTGCTCGAGCTGTATGTGTTTACTGGTTGTCTCTGTTTATGCACAACCTTCACTATACAGTAGCTTTCCTGTTTAGGAGCATTATCGAAATCACAACTCAACCTCATGAGTGCGACAAATGTGTGTACATTAATATCCTTCAAATTTTGGCATTTGATTTTCTTTCCTACTCCATTTTTCAAGTCCAAGTTTAATGCTCTCTTGCATGATTTTCCTTGAGATTTGCTATCGGCATTTCGACTCCAATTTTAGTTATCAACTTATCGAGGTTTCGAAGCAGTAGTTGATTTTCGCGGAAGTATTTAGGCTGTTTTCTTCAGAGATTAGACAATCTAGCAAAATTAGGCAAAGTAATCAAACCTGATCCCTTGGCTTTCACCAGTGACTTCAACCACTCTTTATAGCTTCAACCATTTAGCTTCTTGCACTTTGAAATCTGGAAAGTAACCATTCCTTCCTTCTTATGCTTGTTGTAGTTTCTCGTGTCACTACTTTTGACAGTACTCATGGTTTCCCTTTTTATTCCCATTGCTAAAAAAATGTCCAACTCTGTTCAAGGGACAAGTAGAGATATATTACCGTTTATGCAGTGTTTTCTAACTTCTGCATGAATTTTGCTCACATTCCAATTCATTTTATTTATCTGAAGGCTACTTGCCTGTTCATTTTATTTATTCCTGTTATATATGTTATTTGTTCATTTATTTATACTGTAATCTCAACCCACGAATCATGATGCACATATAATTTTTTTAAGAAAAAAAGAGTTACTGCATACCTGGTCTAACCAACTAAATTTTGCTAGATTGTGCATTGTCTGTATTAACTAATGATAACCAAGCTAAGGTCGTTCCGGTAAACTAGGACTATTTGAACTATGGCAATTTGGCATGGTTGTTATTTATGTCAGTAACGTGCAAAGTTTTCAGAAAAAGGGGTTTATCATCATTACTGAAGTTCATTATATACAACTGAGAGTATCTTTACTGCACATCAACAGAGTCGGACGTTCATATTTAGAGTGCCTTTTTTTTTTTCTGATTATGCAGTTATTGATTGCCCTTAGTATGTTTCTTCTGAATTTTATATAACTCATGTTTCACAGACCCTTCAATGGAGAAAGAGAGTTTGCTGCCTCAAATTCATGTTAATGTTACTGGACCAACGGATTCCAATTTCCAATGACAATGAAACAACCAATACTAATAGTTGACTGTCACTTTCACAACCGGAAAGGTACTGGTTATTTTCTCAAAATTCAAAAATCTTTTATTTGAGATGCCATTATATCATTGAATTTAGAGACTCCAAATGCTCCATATTGAATTCTGAACATTAATTTTTTATTACGAAAAATAACATATTTTAATGACTTGAAAGAAGGGATATGTATAAAAAGTTGACAAGATATCAACCCCAAAATAACAAAAAACAAGACTGGTTGTTGGAGAGCTAATCTCCATTCTCCAAACAAGTTTAAATCTACCAACGTAACAGATTCCTAAGCAGCCACGAACATTCCATATTCGTAGACAAAATGTTACTGTACCATCATCGTATGATGTTTCCGTCCTTTGATTCACTGATGTTTCAGATGCAAATTGTGTTTTGTTTATCAAGTTTTGAGCTCTAAGTGAGTTAGCATATCATGGATTTGGTTTCTTTGTAAAAGTAAAAGGTGGAAACCATATTGAATTAGATTATTGTATTAGTGCTACTGCACTATCTACTTCATGCTAAGAATATACATGAGTAAACTCTGGCATCTCTTTCCCCATTTAAAATACTTTTCCTATCCTGTGTTTTCCTTTTTCTTAGAGGCTAACTGAATGTTTGAAACGAATAACATGTTTCATGGTAGGACGGATTTTCAACTGAGGCGGGTAATATTAATTAATAATATTATTAAAAAGTATTAACATCAAAAATAATATCAATAAATATCTTATTAAAATAATAGCATTAATATTAATTAATTGATTAATTAATTATTAATAATAATAGTAATAACAACAACAATAATAATAATATTATTATTATTAAGAATAACAATTATTAATTAATTAATTAATTAATATTACAATAATAATAACATAAATTATAAAAATAATAGTTATTTATTTATTTTATTTCATTCATAATCATTCATTCCTTGTAAATATCAGTCATATGAATCACATATTTCATTCAATTTCATTCATATCATCATTCTATTCCAAAATTCATTTCATTCCTATCTAATATCTTTCACCAATCATCATCTATGTATTAAGCAATCAGTAATTGGCTATGAATAATGTGCAACAGAATCTCAGCAATCCCAAAAAAAAATTAAGTTTTAGAATAGGGAAAATGGTCAAATGCACCCCTAATATTTACTCCAAAGTTCAAATAGTTCCCTAATATAAGTTTAGTATGTACAAATAAATCTTTAATGTTGTAATTGGTAACATGCATGCCCTTCGTTTACTATTTCCACTCCAAAATAGATGTGCCATTTTTTATATTTAATTTAATTTTTAAGCATGTTTTCTCTAATTTCTCTCTATTTTTATTTGTAAAAATGTTGAATTATCTAATAATAACAACAACAACAACAAAAATTATTATTATTATTATTATTATTATTATTATTATTATTATTATTATTATTATTATTATTATTATTATTATTATTATTATTATTATTATTATTATTATTATTAAGAAAATTCTACATATTTGAATATATTGAAAATATTTTCTAATAATTATAAATAGTTTTAATCTTAAATTTATTGTTATCACCACTACGATATTTTAATTTACTGTATTAAGTTGTAATCTAACTACTATCCAAAATTCTAATACGACCCAAAGTATATAATTTTATCGTTATTCCTCACCATTATACGTTTATGAGACCATTCGACATGTAATATACGATTAGATGTATGTTTGACTTATACTTGGAAGTAATCTCCAAAATTGCACATGCTAAATTTCATTGTTTTTAGTTAGACAAATTCACACTACTCTTGAGATTTATAAATTCAATAATTTATTTAGTTTTAATTACAACCTTGATTAGAGTTTTCTACCATATATTAAAATAAAATTTAATCTATATAAAATAAATAATATTAGAATTACTACAAAGTGTAAAAATATTATAGCTAACTTTCATAATAATAACAATAATAATTTTATTTTTTACAAATCAAATTAGAGAGTATGAGATAAAGTATGAGTTTAAACTTTAATTAAATGGATGAAAATAATAGCTAGTTCTTATTGGTAATGCTTCAAAATCAAAGTAATTAGAATAAAATTTGATATAAATATAATATGGAATCATAATAGTGGGAAATGATCGTGTACGTCAATAGTTACAACATTAAAGATCTATTTATATAAAAAACAAGAAGACTATTTGAATATTTGAGTAAACATAAGGGGTGTATTTGACCCATTTCTCTTTACAATAACAAGTGAGTATTTATAAAAAGTCATTTTACTTTTACTTTTACATATGTACAAAATCTACAACCCACCACGTCTTCATTTTTTATTCATAAAATTTCTCCAATACTATTTACCGATAAAACTAAGTATAAGAAATGGGAAGGCCAGTAACATTAATCCAAATGCAGCGGCAATGCCTTACGTGTTAGATGCCCCGCTTCTCGCAATACTAGTACAACAATATATATATCATATATGTAAATAAATATATACGCGCATAAATAGTCAGTCACGCACCCTTCACGCCAACCTCGCTAGCTGAGCCCTTCATCCTCAATTTCTGAAATTTTATGCTCGATTCATCTCTTTCGTTGCGGAAAGTTCAAATGGAGTACGAAGGAATCCTCTTGGGTATGGGCAATCCGCTTCTGGATATCTCTGCCGTGGTGGATCAAGGATTCCTAGACAAGTAATTCTCTGCTTGTTGATTCTTCACATACATAGATGTCGTGTATCAGCTTGAATTCCTCATTTTTTTATTTTCCGTTATCAGGCCTCTGCCTTTTAATCTCTCAGATCTCTGCATAATCATGGGAGTTTAGTCCTTTCTGTTTTAATTTTTAGAAGCGAGAGTTTTCCTTATATGAATGATTGCATCAGCAGAGTTGTTGTTATTGTTGTTGTTGTTGTTGTTGCTGTTGAGTGTGTGTCTGTTTTCTTCCTTTTATTCCTTTATTTAGTTAATTGCATGTTTTCGGCTCGTTTCTTTGGATCTTAGTTCGTATTTATAATCCTGCGATGTTTTGATATGCCTTGAAGCTGATTTTGATTTTTGCATGACAGATATAATCTTAAGTCAAATGATGCTATTCTCGCGGAGGAGAAGCACTTGCCTATGTAAGTATTTCGATTATTTTTTTCTTCAGTGATTACATTTTGGAGGCGTATTTTTACTGCTGGTAGATATTGGTAAGCTTGCTGGTGTGTAGAGTCTTTGTAGATGCAAAATGGATTTATATCGTCAGGAACCTAAATTATTCACTGCATTTTTCAGGTATAATGAGATGACATCAAAGTATAAAGTCGAGTACATTGCTGGAGGTAATTGATTAATTCACCAACGCTTGGTTTCGTATAGGCTACTATGATTGTCTCCTCTCTCTCTTTTTTCGTTCCATTTCCTTATTCCAAGTTCCTTCTCCAAAAATAGCAGTTTGAAAAATTTCATATTGCTTAGAAAGGATGTATTATTTGTCAACACTATCGTGCATTATAACTGAAATAGTTGTGAATTCTATTACACTCCCGTTCACTGTAACAAAGGGATTTGACAAGTATTCTTCTATTGAAAATATTCCCCTAAGCTACATTATATTATTCGTTTCGATGAAAAAAACCAGTCACGGAAACTGGTTCCTTTTATGGAGAAAGAAATTGCTTATCGGAGTGAATGAAACTAAACTCGATCAAATCGGTCTTGATGTGACATTAGACTCTTGTAGTATCCATATTTTGTGACTATTTTTCTTTATCATTCTGGAATGCAGGAGCTACCCAAAATTCAATCAGAGTTGCACAGGTACTACTGTTTCTTGTTTGTGGATTGTTAATGAGTAGAAAATTCATGTTTTACCAAATAATTATGTTTGACATGTCATTTTCAGTGGATACTTCAAATTCCTGGTGCAACAACTTACATAGGATCAATTGGAAGGGACAAATTTGGGGAGGAAATGAAGAAAAAGCATTACAATCTGGTGTTAATGTTAGCCAAACTCTTAGCTTTAGCTTTTTCAAGTACAATTATCATTCTTTCTATAACTAATATTCACATCAAAATTATTTTTCTTATAGAGAAAAATTCAGCGTGCATTTTTTCCATGCCATTATGTTTTTAGTTTTGCATAACTTCCATTTGTGTGTTCATTACAGATCAACCTGATGTCTTTCAATCGTGTACCCCTTACTACTTTATCGTTTGATATTGCTTCTAAGTTATTCCTAATTTATTGTTGGATTAGGTTTGCTATTATGAAGATGAATCTCCTACTGGTACTTGTGCTGTATGTGTGATGGGTCATGAACGGTCAGTCTCCTAAACAGCTAAATCTGTTTCAAGTTCTTTGTACCCTTTCTATGATTGTTCAGTATGTATCAGGCTTTCTTAACTGATGAATACTATGGGTAATTTTACACTGTATATGTGTATGCTTTTCAAAGTCTATCTACTTTTTCCTCGATTTATTAGGGGGTTATTAGTCGGTGTAAAACGAACAAGGTTGCAATTTTCTGTATTGTATGATAAGAAAAGTACGAGTTTTACTGTTTTTTGCTTTGGTTCTATTGTGATTCTATTACTTAACAATGTCACATGAATGTAAAGTACATGGGGATAATATAAGTTATTTTTCAAGAAGGGTCAGAGAAAGAATTCCTGTTTCTTTTTTCTGGTATCACAACCTTCTCAAGTACTATCATGATAGACAACCTCAAGGAAGGTTGGTGTAATCACTCAAATGACCGGAAGTGCACTTGAAGTAGAGAATTCCACATATTTTTTTGAAGCAAATAATCGTCTTTGTGTTTCTTGTTGAAATTTTCTCTTTGCTTAACGCCTTGGTTTCATTTTCTTTTCCATTGCAAGTATTCTTTGATACATGCACCTTTTATATCCATGCTTTAACTGGACTAACCATATAATAATACTACATATTGCAGGTCACTTGTTGCCAATTTATCAGCTGCAAATTGCTATAAAACTGATCATTTGAAGAAACCAGAAAATTGGGCATTGGGTACAGTTACATATAAGGTAGTGCTTGGCACATATTATGCACTTAACAAAACATGCTTAGTTTTCTTTTGGCAGTGGAAAAGGCCAAATTCTGCTATATTGCTGGATTTTTTCTCACTGTCTCACCAGAGTCTATAATGCTTGTTGCTGAGCATATAGCTTCCAGAAACAAGGTTAGGATTTAGACGGTGAATTTCTTGTATATTTGATCATTTACTAAAGATTGGATTAGACAGCCTCTGTTCCTATTTATTTGTCTTCGTGTAGGTTTTCATGATGAACCTTTCTGCTCCGTTTATCTGTGAGTTCTTCAAGGATGTACAAGAGAAAGTATTCCCGTAAGGCTGGTTACTTGGTTCTTCTTATTACCTAGAAGATTGGAAATTAGACATATTCGTAGTGAACATTATTGTTTGGTTATAGGTACATTGATTATCTTTTGGAAACGAACAGAAGCAAGAACTTTCTCAAAAGTTCATGGGTGGGAGGTAATTGTTTCAGCATAGCCAGATTCACCTGCGTTCATTTGTTTATTTTAGACTGACTTGCTTCTTTTCTTGGGTGACAGACTGAAAATATTGAAGAAATAGCAGTGAAAATTTCTCAGTGGCCTAAGGCATCAGGGACACACAAAAGAATCACTGTTATTACACAAGGTGCTGATCCAGTAGTGGTTGCAGAAGATGGGAAGGTGAAGCTCTTCCCTGTGATTCTGTTGCCGAAAGAAAAACTCGTTGACACCAATGGTGCAGGTGTGTGAATCTATCTATATTACTTTTGATTTATAATTACTATCAATTCCCACTTAGAAAAAAGAAAAACAAATAAAGTGTATACAGAAACTCTGCGCAAGAAATCATTTTATTAAAATTCTCCCACTTTAAATTCTTCTTTAAAAGTATACAATGGGACTCTCAAACCAAACTTCTTCTAAATGAGCTACCCAAGTCACTTTGTCAAACTTGTTTATCGTAGTAAAGCTCTTGATTTCAAGATATTTGTTCTTCTTCTTTTTTTTGAGTGAATTGGTTATTCCTTTTTCTGTTTTCGTTTTATATTTCAGGGGATGCGTTTGTTGGTGGGTTTTTGTCCCAGTTAGTTCTAAAGAAACCAATTGAAGATTGTGTAAAAGCTGGTTGTTATGCTGCTAATGTCATTATCCAGAGATCTGGCTGCACTTACCCAGAGAAGCCTGATTTCAAATGAGGACCCATTTCCTTTTCCTGCAGATCCCCATTCTTGGATGATATTTTTATCGTTTAGAAACTTTTTCAGTGCATGTACTCATCACATGCCCTATATTTACAAGGATTTTGCTTTGCATAAATATGATCATGCCATATGAACTGTTATTTTGATGATTGCCACTGGCCACGTTATTAGATCTCAAGAAATACATATTTAGCAAGTCAAAAGTAAAAAAAGAAAGTTATTTGTTTGATTTGGAGCTTGACTTGAGCTCGAGTATTGTAATTCGACTTTTTTTTTTGGAGATTTTGAGAAACTTAATTGTTGATATGTTTGGACAGTGGTATCATGGAACGGTGATTATGTTCATTTTTGGGGTTCTTAGCAATATTTCCATGGTATAGTGTATACTGTATACAACGACCACGCTGCCCTAACTAAACCACGGCTTGCGTTTTCATAGCCTTATTTAGACAAGAACATTAAATGTTCATGGCTTCCTATTTAAACTGACCCCTTGTTAATCTTGCATCAGCAGAAACCTTCCTTTAATACTTTTTCTGGAACATAAGAGATTTACCTTCTAAACGTTCCGTGGAACTGTGAAGCTCTTCTGTCATCTTACTAATATTTTTGCCTACTTCATGTCATTTGCTTCTGCTATATATTAATTATCCATGCTATTTCAGTTCTAAAACGAGCTGCTAGTATTTTACTGCTTGGAGTATTAATTATGATTCTTCTGCTAATTAAACTGGGTACTCCTTTGGAATGATTACGAGTTCCTTGAGGCGAAGTGCTATATGCTGATGTTGATAAATTCTTAGTAAAGATGCTAGAGACTGTGTACTCCTCACATATTCTGTTTGTACGTTGCAGAAGTGATACTTAGTTATATAGCTTAGAGAAAAAATGTTGAATTGAATGAGACAAGCCTCTAGTTGCAGAAAGCTGAAGATGAGCCCACCATCCTCTTAAGGTAGGTAACTCCAAATATAGAGCTATCAATTCGACAAACTGTCTTCAGCTCTAGATTATATAACTACTAATTTGGACGAAAAAAGTCATGATGAATCAGTATATCAGAATAATGAATATACATACTGCTGCTGAAAATAGCGTACAGATCCTAAATTGGGATTTGCGAGTTAAATAATAATGAATGAAATGATATAGCAAGGCAGATGAATTGTCATAGGAAGATGGGCAGTCGTCGATCCGGTGGAGATTTGGCGCACTGAACAACACTGAGGAAGATGTTTTCGTCGCAGGGGATGCGAAGTTTTGAATCAGCACCGAAATCATAGACTTCCCGAGCTTGATCAAGCAATGCCTGAAACAGCGGGTGCTTGAGCAAGCTAACTTTGATTACAAATCTCTTGTGGCAGTCTCCTACGTAGACTACCAAGTGGCCCTTTGGGACGTCTCTGGGCACGATCTTCTCTTCGTGCAGCAACGGCCACAGGGACCACGAGCAGCAACATGTGCCACAGGCGGCCGCGCAAGGTATCACTCTTCTCCCCATTCTTCTCCACTTTTTGATACATGCTTTGAGGAACTTCCCTTTCATGATGTTCATCTTTTCTTTCTCTTGTGAGTATTTGTAGTTTTGTGTGTGTGCACAGGAGAGAGAGAGAGAGAGAGAGAGAGAGAGAGAGAGAGAGATGGGATGGTAGGTTTTGTGGGAGGGATGGAGTTTATATATAAGAGTGGGAAAATAAAGAGCCAAGGTTTTGGAGCATTGGAAGTTTGACAAATGTGTGCAGCTAAGAGGCAGGTTAAGTGTGACTGTGATTTTAAAAGTGCACTTATAGTGCAGGTTTCTCTGCTGTACCTTTCTCTTGTTTATTTAGTATTCATCATCTCCATACGAAATTGTACGAACATGCACTGCCTGATTTTTTCCTATATAAAATATAAAATTAAGGGTTAGCACCAAATAACCTTCTTTTTCTTTCTTGTGCGTGTGTGTAATCTTTTCAAAGGTAGACCCACCTGTTGAACAAGGAATATAAGATAAGATATGGAGGGATGGGAGAGGTAAGCTTCTCGGGCAAAGTGCAATATCCACTTATAAATTATAATTAATCCTCATCGCATAACTTGAGATATTGTAAAAAACTCAAGGGCTCTCTCTCTCTCTCTCATGAGTATTTAATGGATAAATATGCATTTCTGTTGAAATTGATTATCAGCAACTATTGCAATAAAGCAACCTAATATGCGTGTTAGGGAGTTTTACATATTTTTTATTAATGCCTTCTGATTTATTTTTATCATCTTCATCTGTACAGAGGTGAAGTACTGGCCGTATCATGCTTTATTTATTTTTAAGTGCAATACCTTATTTTTTCGAGATATGTGACAAAGATTGCGAATCTTTTAATAATCTCGTCTTTCCGACCAAGTCACCATACTTGCATTGCAGGAAAGAATCTATGCATCATGCATGAACCATAAAACAAATGCAAAAAAAAAAAGTCTTAGGATTCAATAGAACTACACCACGCTTTGTCCTCAACTTCTAATGCAACTAGCTAGCATTATTATAATAATCTATTGAAATACGTTTCCCTTGTTTTTTCTTGATTCATTTGGTAGGAGGAATGGCTGCAATATTCATATCTATGCAGAAATGGAAGATATACATTCACTCGGTTCGGAATCATAAATATATGTGTGTTTTTTATGATCATTACAAGTAGTAGTTTGTGTGGTTGACAATGGAATGAGATTTGGCATTGATCTCATTAAATTCTACGCGAAGAAGAGAAAATGAGCTAGCTGTGCAGATAGAAGTGTTTTTCGTGAAGGTTTCCATGGCAAATGTATGTGTGCATGAGATTGTTTTATTGATGTGATATATCGTGCATGTGAACACAAATTTAATATACATGATTGAGAAGCCAGCAAACTGATTCATCCCCCCAAAGGCTACGTTTAGTGGGCTCCACATCTTATGCTGCTCAAACAAATACAGCACAGCTGCTTGCTACATTTATTTCCATAAACCAAATATTTCATACGTTGCACTTATGAACTAAATCAAGTTTTACTATGGACATTCTCATAATCACACACACAAAAGGGTGTATCGCATGAGAATATCTCAATGATGAACGATGCATGGATGTGATGATATATATATATATACATATATCATATATATCGGAGATGGATCATGTAGGAAATGATAATTGTTAGGAAATGAGAATGAATCTGGGCTTTAATTCGTTGGATCAATGATTGCGATTTAATTTCGGTTGTGCTACGGTTTTGTGTGCTACGTGGATTATTGTGCAGATTAGAACCATTCTTATGCTACATCGAATGAAAGATGTCTTAAACTAATATATTTAGATATGTACTACGAAGAGATGAAATATGTGCTAAACTTACATGTGCAACATTGTAATTACGATTGTGCTACACAAATATGAAAGATATGCTAGACTTACATATATATTCCTATTTCCTACACTTATTTTCATTCTCACAAGAACCATCCTATATATATATATATATATATATATATATATATATATATATATATATATATAAGGTTGGGTTCACGTAGTCGGTCCGTTCCCGATATTTTATAGGTCATAGGCAAAATAAGGAATATAGACCCCCATTTTTTAAAATTCATAGAAAACACTCAGTCATTATATCTTCTGTGCGTACAAGGTAAAACTTCTGTTTTCTTATAATAACTTGCAAACGATACAAGACGAATAAACCATATTTGAAAAATCATGTGTGACAGGCTTAAACCTAGAAATGCGATAGTGAGGTTTGAACTCATGATCTTTAGCCACATGAACTAACTTTATCATTAGACCGTCCAAAAGGATCCATTTTATTATACTAATAAGATAAATCGAATTTATAAATTTAAGTAAAATTCAAGTGATCTATAAACAGAAATATATAATCAAAAATTGTCAAAAACATATACAACTTACTTTTCATCCTTATATTTATATATCTCAACTCTCATCTACAATACGATATCATAAAAAAATAATTTATTTAAGTATTTGCAAATACAAAACCATTAATAATCACATCAACATCAATATTTTCTAATATATTTTTGGACCAAATGAAGACATATATCTATAAATAAAATATAGAAAGATTTAATAGTTTGAACCTTTAAAAAAAATTATTTAAATTATATAATATTTTGGATCTAAATAAAATTACATAAATTATTTTTAAGGTAATTTGGGTCCCCTGAAATGATGGGCCCTGGACGATCGACCAGGGTTGCATACCCTCGAGGCACCGCACGTAGTACTCGGTCCTCGGTAGTATATATATAGTAACTAATCTAAGCCACATATTTTGAATATGTAGCCGTATCACAAGCTGACATGTGACGGTCCATTTTTTATTTATTTATTTTTTTATTTTCTTAAGGGTAAATTGGGTAAAAAAATAAAAAAAATAGTCTTCCTCCTCCTCCTCTTCTTCTTCTCTTCGATTTTCTTCATCTTCTTCGAATTTTTGTACGACGGCGACGACGACGGACAGCGACGGTTGCACCGCGACAACAGCGATGGTGGCGGCGCGACAGCAGTGGACAACAGCTTTTGAAAAAAAAAAGATTTTGAGAAGAAATTTGATGGATTTTTTAACAAAAAAAAGATGTGGATTTTGAAGGATCGAGTGACATGATGGTTATGGCGGTGGTTTACGGTGAAGTTCGTCGATAATCGGATAAGGAAGCGGTAGAACGACGGAGAATGATAATGAAGAGTTTTCCTGTCGAAAATGAAGCATGTATACTGCAAACCATAAAAATGCATATCACAAAACGTTAACATGCATTTTATAAAACGTGAACATGCATACTAAAAAATATAAACTTATACATTTTTCTAACAAAAATATGCATATTACAAAACAACAACCTGCATAAGACTAAACACAAACCCGCATGCTACGAAACACAAACATGCATGCTTTAAAAAAGAAAATCATAGGTTTCTCATTCAAGATATCTCTCTTTATATCTTCTCCAATATACACAAACACTTATCTTGTTGATCTTTTGTTTTCTTTATTGTTGATCATTTGTTTTATTTCGAATTATGAGGTTAGAAGTAATTGATCTAAACGTGAGAATAAATTTTGGAGAAATCAATCTCATATTATTTTGTGTTCAACATTATGCAGTTTTATGTTTAATCATATGCAGTTTTCTGTATAACAATATGCATGTAGTTTCTGAAAAAATAAATCTCATATTTTTTTGTTAACACATATGCAGTTTTGTGTTCAAACGTATAGGGTTTTCTGTTTTAAAACATGCATGCTTTATTTTTTTGTATTACATAAAAATCAAAATACTAATATACCATTACTGTAGCGAAATCAGCGTCAAATGACTTTAAAAATCCGAAAAATTTTCTACCATATGATCTATGAGATGAGTGGATGAAATTGAGTACTACATAATATCTCAGATTTTGGTACTATTTGATCTTTCTTTTATATATATATATATATATATAGGGGTTGGATCCAGTGAGAACTCATCTTTTTTGAGAACTTGAGAACCATGCAAAAGATGTTGAAGATAATGCACAAAACAATATAAAGCTGTGCATAACGAAAACTTTCTAAAATTGTTGCACAACAAAATAATTTTAGAAAGTTTTCGTTATGCACAACTTTATACCGTTTTGTGCATCATCTTCAACGTCTTATGTGTTTTGCATGTTTTTGTTCTGTTTTTCCTTGTTTGTTTTCTACGTCTTGATTCAATTGTTGGTTATATTTTAATATCTTTTTATTGGAATCATGTTCGTTTGTGTTTTGTGTAAGGTAGGATTGCGTTGAGCTTTCGTTGCCTGAAGAGCGCACCCAAGCGCCGGACTCGGCGTAGCCGGCGCTGGGTGCGCAGCCCGTCGCCGCTTCGAAGGAAAGACGCGCGTCCGGTGCTTCGCTTTGCGTTCGGTGCCTCGAGAGCACTCGCGTCCGGCGCCGACTCCGTCCCGCTGGACGTCCTGCACGATCGTCCCGAAGCACCCGCGTCCCGCTTCACTCGTCGTCCGGCTGAGCGAATCAAGACCCCGCGTCGGGGCTCGCTGCGTCCGCGCAGGTTTATGCACAAGATTGATCCGGATTCGCGTCCGGCGCTGGCATGAGTCCGTGCTGGGTTCCTTGTTTGCAAGCGCGCAGCGTCCGTGACTGGCGTTATTTTGGGCCGATATATACGTTTTTGAACGAAAACCTACCTTTCATTATTCCTTTTTCCGTCTTTTGTTTTTTTGGCGAGAGCAGAGAGATCTTCATCAGTTATTTTATTTCCATTGCTTTTCCTTCTCCTTTCTTTTGATCGATTCAAGAATATTGTACGGATATTGGATTCGTGCCAGAAGTTTGCTTATCAATTTCATCGTTCGTTTTGTTCGTAAGTTTCTTCTATCGCTTTGCTCTATCTTCTCGGATTTGATTGTTTTTAATTCCTATGTTGGTTATGATTAGTATTGATATTCGTCTAAGTAATTTTGTCTTCCGATTTATCTTTTCCATTCATGTCTAGGGTTTATAATTTCGATTACATGTTCTTCAATTTAGGGTTTAATTCTTGCTTAGTCAATTTATCTGCTTTGTCAATTTTCGCCTAGTTAATTCGTTTTTCATTCTTTAATATTTTCTTGCCTAGGTAATCTATCAACCCCTTTTGAGATTAGAGTGTTTAGGAATTTAATTGTTTTTGTGTGGAAACTTAGTAACGCCCTGTTAAGTTTTCCTTGAGAGACGACTAGGGTTAGCTTTCCCTATTACAACACCTCATTCGATTGTGACTCAATTAAGAATATACTTTTAGTTGAAACATTATGCATGGTTCGCAGAGTTCGCAAAAAATTTATGGTTCTCATTTGATCCACTCAATATATATATATATATATATATATATATATTGGATTCCCGTAGTATCCGATCCCCAGATAATATGTAGTACTCAATCTAGACCACACATTTTAAACACGTGACCGCACCACAAGCTGACACATGGCAGCTCATTTTTTTCTTTTTTTAAATTTTTTTTCGCAAGGGGCAAAATGAGAAGAAATCAAATCAGTCTTCTTCTTCTCATCCTTGGTGGCAACGGACGGCGCCAGAGACGACGACGACGGTAACGATAGCGGACGACGTCGGCGACGATGGCGACAGCACCGGCGAACAGCAATAATATAAACAAACAATAACAAACAATAGATTTTGAAAGAAAGAAAAATAAGAAAAAAAAATTGAAAACAAAATTTATGGATTTTGAGAAAAAATAGAAGACAAATTCGATAGATGATCTAAGAATCGAGAAATACGGTGGCTATGACGGTGGTTCACGGCGAATTCGCCGATAATCAGGGAAAAATACGACGGAATTTACAGAAAATGATGAATGAGAGATTTGTTGTCGAAAACCATAAAAATGTATTGAACAAAACATGAAACTGAATTGAACAAACATAAAACTGCAATTGCCACAAAACACAGACATGCATTGAACAAAGCATGTTCATGCATTGAACAAAGCACGTCCACGCATTGATCAAAACATGTCAATGCATTTAACAAAATATAAAAATATTGGCCAACGGACGCAGCGGAAGCCGGAGCGACGTCTGAAGCAAAGACCGTTCGACATTTTATAGGCCCTAGGCAAAATAAGGAATATAGGCCCCATTTTTTAAAATTCATATAAAACCCTCAGTCATTATCTTCTGTTATGTTTATTTACAATAGCTTACAAATGACACAGAACGACTAAACCACACTTAAAAAATTGAGTGTGACTGGCTTAAATCTATAGAGGTGATAATGATGTTTGAACTCGTGACTTTTGGCCACATGAATTCACTTAATCATTAGACCGTCCAAAAATGTCTCTTATATTATACTTATAAAATAAATCAAATTTATAAATTTAAATAAAATTCAAGTGATCTACAAATAAAAATAGATAATAAAAAGTTATCAAAAATATATACAACTTACTTATCATCCTTATATTTCTATATTTCAACTCTTATCTACGATACGATATCATAAAAAATAATTTATTCGAGTATTTACAAATACAAAACCATTAATAATTATATCAGCATCAATATTTTCTAATATATTTTGGGACCAAATGAAAACATATATCTATAAGTAAAATATATAAAGATTTAATACTTTGAACTTTACAATAAAATAAAATATTTAAATAATATAATATTTTGAATCCAAATAAATCTATATATCTATAAATAAAATTAATGTTTTAAAATAATTTTGGCCCCCTGAGATGGTGGGCCCTAGGCGATCACCCAGGGTGGCCGACCCTCAGGGGCGGCCCTGCGTGCGAGCACGAGCGCACGCTGGGCATGCCCGCGCGCTGGGTGCGAGCTTCCAACCGCATGCATTATTGTGTTCAACTGCATGTATTTTTTGTTCATTTGAATGCATTATTCAGTTCAACTAAATACATAGTTTGTTTTCGCAATCACATAACAAATCAAATTACTAATCTACCCTTACTTTTGCGAAAGTCTAAAAAAATTTCAACCATAGGATCTATGAAATGAGTGGATGAGATTGAGTACTACATACTATCTCAGGCTCGGGTACTATTTGCAGAGTGGTTATTGTAAAAAAAATCCTTAACCTATAAACTATGAACTCTTGAAACTGTCTGAATTCACCGTGAAAGTGTCTGAATTCGCAATGTAAGTGTCTGAATTCAGAAAAATAAAAATTCGCCCCTCGTCGGATTCGAACCCAAAAGTTTGAATCCATCAAGTAAGGTGATGAATTCACCGTAGATCTTCACGGATCAATGTTTGAAAATGTTGTATTTGATCCATTCCAAACTGTTAATCTCATGAAATCTATACATACACGTTCCAAAGATCGACGATTTTGGGTGCATCTCTAAAATGAGTGATGAGAAATCCGAACTGAAACAAAGAATTATTATGATGGTAGCATCTCATATTAGTCGTTACATATAATTAGGTGTCGCATCTACAAAATTAGTGCCGAGTATGTTTACATTGTAAACATTAATCCATTTTATAAGGACAGATATTGAATTAGATCTTAAATTATTTGGTTCATCTCAAAAATGTCTTAAACTTTCAATAATATTAATAAAAGACATGAACAATCGATATTGTACCAAAAATGTCCTTAATATTTTTGATTAACGAAATGTTGACTGTAATTTTCACGTGGCAAAAATGACATCGTTTCTAACAAAATAATTTTAAAACATTTACGATGACTTTGTTTAGTCATCTTTTTTTTTGTTATCACAGACATATTTGGTGTTTATTTTATTTTGGTTGTTACTTGATGACCATCAGGTAGGGATGTCAATCGGGCCAGCCCGCTCGGGTTCGGGCTAACCCACTCGGGCTGTTGGGCTATTCAGGTTGACATTTTTTTCGGATTAGAAAAATTCAACCCTAACCCTAAACTCTCGGGTTTTGGGCTAACCCATCGGGTCAATCGGGCCAGAAAGGTTAAAAAAAATAAAATAAAATAAAATAATATATATATATATATATATATATCAAATATTTTATATTAAGCGTTGGAGTAAAAAACAAATAATTGAAAAATTAATATAATACATTCCACAAGTTCTTTTTTTTTTAATCTTATTATACTAACTTTGAATAGCAAACAATAAAAATTAAAAATAGTGCTCATAATTAAATTATTTTTCTAATATGCTTTAATGTTCATTCCATGTAACTAATTAAATGATCTCTAATAATATAATACAATTATAGCGAATTAAAACTTATCTCTAGAAAAATTTTAATAAGTTTATTCAATATAATACTATTTAAAATATATTACAATATCAAAAATAGAAAATAATGCTCACAACTAAATTATTTTTTAATATATCTGAATATTCATATTCCATAATAGCTAATTCACTATTTAATATATATTTTATAAGTTAATTCACAATAATACCAATTAAAATTCATAACTTAAAAATTTAATAAATTAATTCACTATAAATAACTAAATAAACAATCTATAATAGCTACAAAAGTTAAGATAATAACAATGTCTTTTGTATTTTATATTCTTATATCATCTAATATTTCATAGACTAGCATAGTAAATAAATATATTGTATAGATTATATAGTATACAATATGTAGAATATAAAATATAGTTATACACTTCAATATAGTAAAGTTCTATATATATATATAATATAATAAATAACAATGTCTTTTGTATTACTATATTCTTATATCATCTAAGATTTCATAGTCTACTATAGTAAATAAATATTATTGTATAGATTATATAATATACAATATGTAGAATATAAAATATAATTACACACTTCAATATAATAAAATTATATTTATATCTCTACAATTATAATTCTAAAAATTAATTACAAATAACACATAACTATTGATTATGAGATAAATATAATAATAATTAATAATTATAATGTAAAGTTCATCTAACTTATATAATTAATTAACTATGAGATAAAACAATTATAATTTGTAACTCATAAGTAGATTTAAAATAAATAAATATAATCGAATGATATTGAATAGTATATTCAATTTATATATTATATAGTCTACCTTATTATCTCATAATACCAAATACTTATGTTTCACATATAATTTACTATGAGATAAATAAAATAATAATAATTAAGTAAGTAGATGAATGGAATATATATATTTGAATGAGATTAAATATACTTTCTTAAGATATATAATTAAAAGAGGATAAAATGAAAATTAAATATAATTACAACTATATTCCATAATAACTAAACTTGTACAACCTAATTGCTAAAAAACATATCTTTGTAACTTTTAACACATCAATAGATATTATAAATAAATAAAAGACATATAAAAAATGAATAAAAAACAAATAACATAAAAGCAAATTAAAATCAAGCAAAAAAAAAAAAAAAAATCGACCATGGTGACCAGAACCGACCAAGCCACCGAATAACCCGATTTTATATTCGGTTATGAAAACTCGACCCTAACCTCTAATTTTATCAATTTATTCGGCCCATATCGAAACCCACCCATATTGACATCCCTACCATCGGTGACGAATATAATGGGAAGACAATAAACATGAATATATTTGATATTTTATTTTGGCAATTGTTGTGAACACCTGATTGCATATGATATCTCTTTTTCGTAGTTAGTGTTGATGTATGACTGAATATTAGATTTATATTTTCTAGTTGCATCCATTTTATTGATGTAGAATTTGGATGATTTTGCCTACTTATTCAAAGTTTTGCAAAGAACCATTATAGAGTCTCACAAATCTACAGTTAATAATACCTCTTGAAATTTTTACTAAAGATGAGATTAACATTTTGGACTCGTGAGGTTATTTGATAACATCATTTTTACTGGTAAAAAAAGTATTTCATAGTTCATTTTATTAGAGAAAATCTTGGTTTTGATGTAACTAAAATGAGAATCAGAGTATTGTTTCTACAAAAAAATCCAAATGAAGTATTGTACATTATAGATTCCATTAGTTGTATTATGTTGTGTAGTGTTTACAAATTTTCTTGTCACGGTCCTTAAAAATCTTTATGAAAATCATTACTTAGAAATTCTATATCTTTTTTTGTCAATAATCATTTATAAAATCTCGTAAAATAACATCATGGTATACTTAAAATAAAGCTCACTTTTAATAATACTCATTAACCAATTGAAAGTATGAGCTCACTTTTATCACGTGAAAACTCAGTCAGTATTTCGTTAATAAAAAACTTTAGGGAGGATATTTTTGGTATAATATCGATAAGTCAGATCTTTTATTAATATTATTAAAAGTTCAGGATATTTTTAGAAAAAATCAAATAATTTAATATTTAATTCGATAATTGTCCATTTTGTAACAAAAAGTAAGCATGTTGCAATTGATATATTTAGGGGGAAATGGAAAGAAAGAGATAGATATATAGTGTCTTAATTAAGGAAACCCATCCCTTTAAAATGAGAATAGGGTAAAATGGAAGTTATTCTACAGTGATTGGGGTTTCATTAATAGGCACATGAGGAGAGGCGAGAGGGCCCCTTGTGGCTGACTGAGAGGTTAGGAGACATGCATGTTGTTGACACCTACAAATACTTGCGTGCATCTCTACTCGCCGGCCACTCCTATTACCCCATTTATATAAATGTTTTTGTCTATATAATTGAATATGATTTGCTGTGAATAATAATGTGGTCCCTAATTAGTTTGTGCATTAAAGGTTAGTAGGGGTGACTATTAGGATATCGGGTAGTCGGATCCGATACTGACACCGTATTTTATAGGGCATTAGGTGCCGATAACCAAAATCGGGTGATCGGTCGGGATCGGTATTGTATAGGCTTGAAAATCGGTATCGGGTATACCGTCGGATATCAGGCATACGAATACCGATTTTAATATTAAATTAATTTTATATATTTTATAGATTTAAATATATTAATATTTATTAAAAAACTAAAAATTAGATGTTGTATTTGTTTCTCTTTTCTCTCATTATCTCACGGTCGCTCTCTCTCTCTCTCTCAGATGTCTCTCCCCCTTTAGCCTCTCCTCACCGCCGGTCTGAGTGGTCTTCGTGTTGTGCCGTCCTCTGTCTCTTCATTCCGGTTGCCTCGCCTAGCTCCGTCACGACTCGTCGGGGTGGCGTGCCTCCGAGTAGCCCATGAGTCACGACTGCCTCTAACACGATCGTAGGCGCAGCCCCCCCTGACCGCACTTTGATTCAAAGTCTCCTCGACTTCTTCAAAATTTTCATCGGTGGTGCGCCTCTACAAAGCCACTTATTCTCGCCATGGAAGAAAATGGTTTGTACTCATAAATTAGGTGATTCAAAGTCTCCTTAACTTTAATTGTTGAGTAATTTGTTCTTGAATAAAATTTCTCTTTGATGATTGTTTATGTTGTGCACTCCGAATTGAATTATTTGTAGAAAATTAGGTATTTGATTTTGAAGGTGAAAATGGATAACTTGGATCCGCTTTTTGTTTCTTTTTTAGATTTGAAAATAGATAGTTCACCAATTATTATAGCTCTGATTCAAAGTGGACGAGTGATGAACGCCAAGCTAAAATGATGAATTTTTTTGTTGGACAGAGGAAGAGGTGTGGCGTGTAGGTTTCGGGTATTTTACGGATACCCTAATACCCGATTTAGGTATCCAAATCGGGTATTAGGGTACCCAACTAAACAAAACGGGTAGGGGCCGGGTATTGGTTTTGGAAGAAAATCGGGGTCGGGTACCCGAAATTTTCGGGTAGGGTACCCGACCCGATCCGATTAGTCAGCCCTAAAGGTTAGTATCGTAGTTTCTCTTCTATTTCAAGCTAATTTAGTTAACAAGTTTGTCGATGGGTGGAATAGTGCTTAGCTCTAGATGCACTAATTTAGTTAATGAGTTTTGTTAAATGAGCTCGAAATGGACTTAAGGTTGCGTAATTTTTTCCAATTACAATCTTACTACTATGATAAGAAGTTTATGAGTAGCTTGACTCATTTACAATCCTAGTCTTGTAATGAGAAGAAACTCGCAAATATTTATTTATTTATAACACAGATCTTACTCTTATATAATATTACACAGATTTTCGAAATCGATTTAAAAAGTGTAGTTTGAACTCGTGAACTTTTAACTCATTTTTCGAGGCACGTGACCTTTCACTCACAATTACACACATTTTACCACTTACGTCAATGTTCCTAATATTTTATTTGGATCAATCGTTTTCATAACATTGTACTTAATTTAGATCAAACTTAATACATGCATATTCAGCAAAATTTCTAATAATATTTTAAATTGATTGTGTTTAAATATTTTGGAATTGGAAAATAATCGCAAGAGCTTAAATTTTTGGTCTAAAACTTTAATATTTGAAGTTTGTAAAGAAATTTCATAATTCATTTTTAATCATCTGTTAACCAAATTATGCAGCTTCAAAATATTTTCTAGCATTTGTTTCTTATTTCACGTGTCCTACAACACGTCTAATGATTACCCGCAAACTTAAAAGGGGTCAAATTAGATCCAAATAATAAACATTAAATGCGTGATTGACTTAAATAATAGAATATGGGCAACATGGATTTTTTTCTGGACAAAGATAAGGGGTTGAATTTCTAGGATTAAATAAAAAATATTCTTATTCTAGTAATTAGAAATCAATATAATTATAATAATAATAAAAATATTATATTATTTGTAATAGAAAAGAAAAAAATACATTGTCTAATACGTGAAAAAACATAATAATACTAAGAAAACATCATCTTATGTATAACAAAGCACATCTTATTTAAAAAAATCAAGCTTGATTATTCATCAATCAAGATCTATACAGATTTGTTTTTAGTTATTAGAATAAGAATGATTTCTAATAGATCTCCACCCTAAATTCATATGTAAATATACTAAATATTTTTGTATTTAATTTTTATAATTGGATCAGTGAATCCAGAATGGGAAATTCATAGTCATGAATGAGAAGAAGAAAACTCGAAACTAAATAAACATGTTACACTCCTTTCCCTAAAAGCTAGGGTTGAAGTCGCCATCGATTCGTGTACGTATTTGAATGTTTCTTTCTATTCCTTTCTCTTTCCCACGATGCCATAATAAGTTTTATTGTGTTTATACAATTAAAATATACAATAAATTCATTAAATTTTATTTAAAAAATTATTTGAAATGTGAAAAATGATAAAGTGAGTGGATTAAATAAATCTACCATAAGAACGATTGTTTTTCTCCTTCTTAATGCTGGACGAAGAATCGTGCTAGCATATGCATGTGAGTAGAGAGCATAAATATCAGCATTGATAATTGAAATGGGAGATAGGAATGGGACGAAACGACAATGATTTGATTCGACTACTGAATTAATTAAATGTCACGTGTATTCTTCAGTTTCTGTAGTGTAAATATATTTTATTAGCTGGCTGTGGGATCTGCCCCCTCTATTTGATTTTCTCCAAACTGAATAATTTTGAATCCTTTTTTTTTTTTTTTGAGTTGGATCAATTCTGAATCCTTTATTTCGTGGGACTGGCTTCAATGATCTTATCATCAAAATACGATCTTCAATCTTCAATTTCTCAGAGCCAACTTTGTTTGATTTATGTGTTTTAACATTAGAGTAATATCATATATACAAGAAAAATGGACATACACAACACTGAATTGACAATAATTTTTAAATGTTGTTGCTTTGTGTATGTGCATTTTGATTTTAAAAATAACAAAAATGCTTAAAAGTCTGTTGTATATACTGTACTAATGTTAAGTGCATCGAAGTACCTAACAACAAGTAAAAGTATGAAAATTAAAAATACATACTAAGCCATCTGTGTGATAACTCTATTATGAATTCCAAATATCGCTAGATGATCGCCAGAGGTACCAATACCATAATACTATCTTGCGCCATTTAGCATTTTTCAGTTTTTTAAATTTATTTCTGTAGTCAAATGTTTTGTACTTTCATTCGTGTTATCACCATTAAACAAAAAAATTAATTGTAGTTAAAATTCAACTGTTTTTTACTCTATGATATCGTATGTGTCATCCAAAATAAAAATTATAGGACACGCGTTATATAGGATATTATATGGTCCAAAACAATATACCTACGATATTATTATATTGAAATAAACCACATTCATTCCTAGAAAATAAATTTCTCGTTTTTCGTTCCAAAAAGTGTATATATGTTCACTATTCATTGTACATTTAATCATTAGTGATGGCTTCCGGTTAATTATCTAATCGAATTGAAAAAATGGTTAAATCGATAAATCGATTTCTGTTCGGTACTCGGAATGCACTTATTGAATTAATCGGTTATCAATAAAAATCGAGAACCGATAGGTTATCGATTATTGAACAAATATATTTCTCCCTCCGTCCACTATCTTTCTTTCTGAGTTTGACTTGATGCAGTTTTAATAATTTGTATTGACTTTTGAGTAGAGATATGTAGTTAGTGGAATTTGGGTCCCACTTTTATTTTGTTTGTTATTGATTTAGTGTAGAAAGTGAATTTGGGTCCCACTTTCCTTCCTAAAATGACAAAATTGAAATGTAAAGAAAGATTGTGGACGGACTAAAATGACAAAATATAAAGAAAATTCATGGACGGAGGGAGTACATACTAATACTATAGCTTCATTGGTTTGAGTGTCCGTCTGTAGTTTTCGCCAACTATGGAGGTTATGAATTTGATTCTCTTTTAAGCAGAATTTAGAATATTGTTGTATTAAAAGTAAGTTAATATTTATTAAAAATGGATAAAGTATATAACAACTTACTATTGCAGTTTCTTTAGTTTGGGTTGATGCCGAATGTTTCTGTTGGTTACGGTCCTACGGAGGCCATATGTTCGATCTTCTTCAAGATCAAACTTTAGCAAAAAAATAATTATTGAAGTTCTGTTAATTGGTTAACCAAGTAACCAATCTATTCAAAATTTAACAATTTTTTTATTGAAATTCGGTTAATTAGTTAATCGATTATCGGTATTGATATTCGATGAAATTTGGTTTTGGTTAACAATTATTTTTGATTTGATTAGCCGAACCAATTTCCACCCCTATTAATTAATATGTGTATAATTGTTATCTTCCTCTCAAAGTAAGATAAAAACAAACAAAATAATCAGGGTGGATGAAGTGTTGTTATTATAATTCAAGGGTCACGCGTTTAAATTCCAGTCTTGTAGGTCGAAATATCATATATGCACTGGCGAATGTGAAAAGTAAAAATCTTATAAACTGAGATATCTTCTGCCTACTCACATTCACAAATTTTCAAAAATAACTCCAAAAACATTAAACAAAAACTAATAAGGATAAATAGTCACTTAATTGGATCCGAAAGTCGAAACTGTATATTAGAAACTACATGATACAAGCTACCATAAATAAAAATTTATAGCAGTGTGTGGCTGCTGGGATTCGAGCCCAGGTCTCCACGGCCACAACGTGGAATTCTTACCACTAAACTACAGCCACCGTTGTTGCTGCTTGTCCGTATTAGATTAAATATATCCGCTTTCAATCTCGATTGATAAAATACTACATCTGATCCCATGTATAATTTAACTTCCGTCCGATCCCATTTTTCCCGTCCAATATTTAATTATTAAAATGGACTGTTGATTCAATCATGTCAATGATTGTGTTGAAAAAGGCTTCTCCAATATCCTGATCTCGTTTCTACTAAAATTTCATGACTTCACAAGGTTCCTAAAACAGTAAACCTAACTACCTAAGATCTCACAAATTGAATTAGTGACTAATTAGTTTGTAACCCGTCGAAATTCGACGAGAAATTATATTATTTTGTATCTATGGTTATAAGAAATAAAATACTTACGTATAAAATACATGTTAATTATCAAAATCCATATAATAATATCCAAATATTATAAAGTAAACATTAATAATACATAGTATTAAAAAAATCGAGCACCACACTAATTGTGAAAATAACTAAACATTTAAAATATGATTAAAATTAAACGTAGGCTTGAAGATAATGGTCGCAATCATTTTAAACATTCGTAAGCATGTTGATAAATATGTGTATCCGTCTACAATATATATACACGCATTCGTCTTAAATCCGATTAATTACTCAAACTCGTTTAAATTTATAAATATAAGTTGTTATAGTGATTGGAAGTTATATGATCGTACATATCCAAAATTTGATTGAAAAATGATTTTATTACTCGTTCTTGTCCCAAAAATATCTGATAACTACCAAAATATATTTAAATTTATAAACATAGGTTGTTACAGTAATTGTTTATATGTCTTAGTAATGACTCGAACATTACAGAATAAACATTAATAATAAATAATATAAATAGCAAAAGATTTACAAATAAAGAACATATCTAGCATATACATAACTGCACACGTCCTACATTTGATTAATTACATGAACCTATTTAATTTTATTAATATAAGTTGTTACAATATTTAGTTATTCGACTCAATAAAAAGTTGAACACTACCTGTTTAATTATTAATAATAAATCATATAAATAACAAAAGGATTAAAATTAAAAAAAAAATACGTCGAAATGTCGATTAATGTATTTACCTATCTATAATGTATGTTTTTGTATCAAAATAATATAAATAATAAAAGACCTACAAATAGAGAAAATCATGTTCTCGTCTCATTCTCGTATAGTAATATCCGTTAATTATCCGAATTCGTTTAAATTTATGAAATATATAATTAATAAAATATATATTGCTCCAATAGATTAAAAATTGAGAAATATATATATATATATATATATATATAAATATATCATTCAATGTCTGAACATGTTTGGAACTTATATACATGCAATTGTCACAAATAAAAAACTATTTTTACTATTTGTTCTCGCCTCATTCTCGTATATTAATATCCACGGATTACCTGAATTTGTTTAAATTTATAAAATATATATTATAATAATATGTTATCCTATCAATGAAAATTTGATCATAAATATTTATTTTCAATAAAAAAAGTAATCAATTTGTGAAATCTTATGAAAACTCAATATGAGTATCAAAATTATTTATAAAAATTTTACAAAATATATCCATTTGTTTTAAATTTTCAATTTATGAATTTTATGAGAAATTGATGCTAGATTTGAAATTTGTTTAAAAAATATAATTTTATTTTTGTCTTGAATCGGTAAAGTCTTATGAAAAAATTAAAAATGGTATTAGGAAAATTAAATAAAATTTCTCAATAAAATATAAAAATATTTATTTGGATAATAATTAATTAATTGATCTAATTAAATTGGTAGTGCAAAATAATTGTGAATTGTGGGATGAAAAAATATACACAACTATTTATATAGGTTTGACTTGAGTCTGATTGGAAATGACGATTTGCTAATTCATTTCTCTAACCTATATGGACTCTCACATTATTTGATAAACTTAAATATTATTGACTAAAGTAACCCTAAGAAAATTAAACTTTCAAAATTAATTTTTCAATAAAAAGTATAAGTATTTTTTTTGCCAATTAATTAATTAATTGGTCAAATTAAGTTATGGTGTAAAATATTCACGGGATGAGAAAATATACATTGATTTTAAATTTTTATATAGATTAGTGTCCAATATGGAGTATGATTAGTAGCGATATGTGATGAGTAATTTTATTATTAAAATTAAAGTTTAAAAATATTAAATGTTATATCTCATATAACTAATATCGAATATTAGTTATCTCGTAACAACATGTTCAATCTCTATTTACATGGACATCTTACCAAAGTTCATTTTCAAAGTCTTTTAGTATATTTTCAATTCATGGTTTTCATTCATATCGCAATCTCATTTTATCTCTATTCTGTTTCATCATACCAAACACTTTTTAAGAGTTTATATTCCATTAATACCTTCTATTTCCTTGTTTTTCAAATAAAATATAAATATAGTTTTCATGTATCTACTTTGTTATTCCACAATAAAAAATGTGTTCTCCACATAAAAATTTGTATTCTCTCAAATCTATAATTATAAAACTAAATAGAGAAATACAATCAAAAAGTATTCTCTTAAAATATTATTATAACTTATAATATTAGACAAAAAAGAATAAATTCAATTTCGTGCTAGTTTTGCTTTGTGGACCGATGAAAAATATCCTAAACTCATTATAACATCATGCTCGCCTAGATATATTATTATTTCTTCTTTTTTGTCCTTCAAACTAATAATTTGGGTACTTATAAATTAGATTTTTTGAATAAAGTGTGTAGGGTTCAACTCTAAAGGATGATTATACAATTCATTAAAAAAATACAATATACATAAAGATATTATTGGTGAAAAAATAACGACAAACCAATTTTATAATTTGACGACAATTGTATTTTATATATCTAAGTCTATTTATAGTATATATAGTTGGACGTGTGATTATATCACATGTATAATAATTGAATCAATCATGATATATAGTCAAATTGAACCATGTAAATTAAATCCATTATTCATCCATATGGTGTCATTAAATGGATAGTTTAAAATTAAAAAATATAACTATTATTTGGCCACCTAATTAATTAATTAGGCAAATTAAATTAGTGGTGTAAAATAATTGTAGGATGAAAAAATTACACATTGATTCTAAGTGTATATATATATATATATATATATATATATATATATATAGTTGAGTTCTCGTAGTACCCGGTCTCCAGATAGTATCTAGTACTCAATCTAGATCACACATTTTGAATATGTGGCTGCACCACAAGCTCATATGTGGCAGTTCATTTTCTTTTCTTTTCTTTTTTAATTTTCGCAAGGGGCAAAATAGGAAGAAATCAAACCAGTCTTCTCTCTTGCGGCGTGACGCGGCGTCGGAGATGACGACGGCGACAACGACAGCGGACGACGACGGCGGCAACACTGGCGAACAACAACAAGAAGATACACAAACAACAGATTTTGAAAGAAAGAAAAAAAAAATTGAGAAAAAATTGGCGGATTTTGAGGGAAAAAATAGAAGATGAAATTGATAGGTGATTGAAGAATCGAGAAAGATGGTGGCTATGACGGTGGTTCACGGTGAATTCATCGAAAATCATGAAAAGAGACAACAAAATTGGCGAGAAAAGGATGAATGAGAGATTTATGTAAAAACCATAAAATGCATTGAACAAAACATGAAGCGCATTGAACAAAATATGAAAGCTGCATTGAACAAAATATGAAGCGCATGTTACCACGAAACACAAACATGCATTTAACAAAGCGTTCATACATTGATCAAAACATGTACATGCATTTAACAAAACATGTTCATGCATTTACCAAAACATAAAAATGCGTTGTTGGCAAGCGGACTGCTGAAGGAGCGAAAGCGGTTTCCATGAGCACGAACACACAATGTCTTGGCGCGTCTGGGCGGAGCTTCCAACCGCATGCATTATTGCTTTCAACTATATGCATTTTTTGTTCATTTGAATGTATTATTCAGTTCAACTAAATGCATAGTTTTTTTCACTATCACATAACAAATCAAATTACTAATCTACCATTACTTTGCGAAAATCAACAAAATTAAGCTTAAAAGTCCGAAAAATCTCAACCATAGGATCTATGAGATGAGTGAATGAGATTGAGTATTACATACTATCCAGGACTCGTGTATATATATATATATATATATATATATATATATAAGTTGTTCAATTGGTGAAGTATGATTAGAAATCAATATGGGATAAGATAATTTTAGTATGATTAGAATTAGAATTTAAAGACATTAAATAGAAATTTAGATAAATAAGAATGGACAAATTTAATATTGTCACTTAAGATATGAGGATGAGGTAGCAATAAGTTTCACTATCCTATTATATATTCATGCTACCATTGCAAAGTGGAATTTTCTTATTTAGGCAACTTAGTTGGACAAGTTATTCTTCTTTCTTTTTTCCTTTTTCTATAATAATTACTGAATTAAAAAAGAGCCAGAAAGTTGAATATTGCTCGGCTGAGCCCTTGTCTGCTTGATGTAAAAAAATATTTAAAAAAAAAAAGAACTTTTAAGATTTAATGTGACCGAACAATTCACAGTAACTTCAATCTTCTTACATATTCAAGCAGATGTCATCATGTTTTCTCCAGATGATTTCTGCTTAACCCGAGGTGAGTGATCTGAAAGATACTTGTATCTTCTTAGATTCAGATTTACCATGATATTTGTTTTCCTTGACTAAGTCTGTATAAAAGCTAGTTTTCACTTTTCATGTCACTCTACAGATTAATGATTAACCCGAGGTGAGTGATCTGAAAGATACTTGTATCTTCTTAGATTCAGATTTACCATGATATTTGTTTTCCTTGACTAAGTCTGTATAAAAGCTAGTTTTCACTTTTCATGTCACTCTACAGATTAATGATTATAGCGATTTAAACGCAGCTCGAAATCTATAGCTTATAGCTTCTTTTTTTGTTTCTTTCAAATGTTAAGATGAGTAGTATCACTCTCCTTTCGTCTTAAATATGAAGTGAAGCAAATGAAAATGGTGGTGTTTGCGTTGTTTGTGATGACTTCGATGGCTCTTCGGAGAGCTCTAGTCAGCAGCCGAAGAAACAACGCCGTGACAGAAAAAACGACCAAGTCGTCAGCACTACAGAGAATCTTGACAACATACCAAGGCACCAGTGGGGCAGCGGAGGAGATAATAATGCCAATCAAGGTGGCTCACTCATCCTATAACTATTCATGCATCGACTACTCTAATATGTCCCTATGTTTTCTGCTTTGCTGTTTCTACTACTTTTCTCAATAAATAGTATGTTTGAGATCTTGCCTTATTATGCAGATAACATACGATGCTTGTCAGTTAATCGAAATGCAAAGAAATTAACAAATGATAAAACCATAAGGCGACGCTGACACCGTTTAAAGATGAGTCTGAAGAAACCGTCAGTTTAGGAAATGGCGTAGCATCAACTGCCGTTAATATGACGAATATGCGCCAGAAACATGATGGTACAAAACGAAGAATCAACTGCCGTTAATACTTCGCAAGATCCTTCTATAGTCACTCAATGTAATATCTGTACTTTTATCTGGAGAAACATGACGAATATGCGCCATCTTCGGTTTCCCGCCCTTAGGATAAGGGTGCATCGCCGCCAGTTCACAAACACGCCGCAAGATGGACTTTGGCAGAGGCCGCCACGCCACGTTGCGTTTCTTCTCTCCCTGCAGCAATTTGTACATCAAAAACTAAACCTTGCATGACCAAAAAAACGAAAGCATCAAGAGAGAAAATACCTGCTCATTGTGTTGTCCCTGCAAACCGCTTGCTTTCAAAAGATTTCGCCATTTGTCCTGTAATAATCGCAACCCACAAATCACATGCCATAGCTTATACGACAATACCTAAAAACGAAGATGATTTTACCTTGAGATCTACTGAGGTACGGTGGGCAGATGCGGGAAAGTAGATCTTTTTTATTCGACTCCATCTTCCAACGCCATACTCAGCAACACCATCAATTAACTTTTTAACCTCTGCAATGGTCCAAAGCCTATGATGTTTCCTCCGGCCACTGGCTTCTTCAGGGCTCTCTAAAGTGGGAGAGTCGTCTCTTTTCCTTTGACATATTGCTGTTGCACACACATCCTTCTTTTTGGGGCTCGCTGCAAATGCAGTTTGTTCCCTTGTTTTCTGACTTAGTGCTGTGAGCCGGTCATCACATTTAGTTGAAGGAGCTCCATTTACATCTTTATCCTTTCTCTTCTGACTTGCTGCCGTGACACTGTCGTTCCTCTTTGTGAAATGAATATTTGTGGTATATTGATCCCTTTTCATTAAATGGGCTCCACTAACATTGTCATCCTTCTTCTTCTGACTCGTCGCTAGGATATCATCACTCCTTTTCATTTGATGAACAACTGGGGTACATTCATCCCTCTTTTTTTGATTCTCTGAAGCAACAGAGTTATCTTTTGGCTTATACATCAACATTCTTCTATCTGAATTGTGCGCCTGTTATATCAGATACTAACTTCATCATTTGGAGTTGAATACAACAAACATATTTCCAGATAAACAGTAGAAACAATCGCCTTGTGTAATACCAAAATGCAAATCTAATCAGTACAATAAAGCAACTTGTAGATAGGGCCATTTCGACACCAGAATAAGTTTCAAGTTTCAAACAAACATTTCAAGATTAACCCATCACCCCCCCCCCCCAAAACACAAACAAAACAAGAAAAAAGAGGGAGAAAAGTTCAGACGAAATGTGAAGCCCTAACAAGAGTATAGAAAGCAACCACTTTCGAGCAATATCATGGTCAAACTAAATCTAGCTTCAAAACTTACCAAATTATACGCAGGACTCTCGGGACATTCTTTGTGCACTAGAGAGCCAAAGGGCACTTGAATAGCTTTAACAGTAGATTCTTCAGCAGGTAATTTGATGGCTTTAGATCCCATCTGACATTTTTTATGATCTTTAACTCCTAAAGACTTAACCCTAAAAGTTGAAGAAGAAATCTCCGCCTTCTTTTAGAATGTTTTGAAATAGGATCTACTACTTCATCGATGTACCTCTTTGTGGGCTTACGAGATCTCTTAAGCGTAGGAAGGGCATCAGATGGGCTTTCTGCAGACAACAAGGTCATCAATTCATCCTGCCCCTGAAATCCGTTGGACTCACCATTTTGGCCTGTCTGCCCATATTCATCATTTTTCTCATCCTTTGGACAGGAAAACATCTTTACTGGTCGGGAAAGGCTTGTAGCAGTCTCATCAGATGGTACATCATCAAAAAAATGGCTTGAAATGTCATGGACCTTGTCAATATTATCTTTTGGTGATTTCAGAGGCTTATTCTCACCCAATTTTTCAGACTCTTGTTGAGGACTAGGAATTTCACCGAATTCAGAACTCTTGAGATCAACAACATCATTTTGGCATTCTGGCACTTCCATTATTCTGAATAGATCTGATTTCCACGGAGAGTCAATACCAGCACATGTAAGAACTGGGCTATCTGAAACTGAAGTCTGCAAGCATTCGCTTGAAACATATTCCAGATCTGTAATACTTTCAGTAAATCCAACACCTGCATACCCAATACAACAGTTTTCTTTTTCATTGTTTTTGGGTGTGGGGTGGGGTAGGGTTAGAAATATGAGCTACTTGATGACTGGAGAGTTTAATTTGACCGATTGAGCACAGGGATGCTTACCTAGAAGATACTCTTCTCCCATGCTACAGAAATCATTTTGCAATCTAAAATAACCACTGTCATCTTCAGTGTGCAATGAATCGAGTACCTACAGCTAACCATCCTCAGTGAAAACAAAAAAATGCTTTGTTCTGTTTTTTACTAAAGACAGTGAAAATGGCATTGGATATAGATACATGCAAAAGCATTTATGGAGTTGACTGAAATAAAAGGTAGGAGGTATTTATATTTGCTTAACAGAAAAAACAGTAGTTTTTTGGACAGCCATTCCATAAAACTATATTGTACTGAAAAGAAGAGTCTCCAGTACACCACTTGACCACATAGAATACAAAACTGATTAGTTGTTGCTTGGTTAGTTCAAAGTTTACCTAAACAGCACAGTTTTAGGTGAAACCAAAATACTATAAGGGGCTTTGTAACGGCACTTAAACCCCAATTTTTAACATTCAGCTAAGAAGACAGTCTGTTTTGAGAACTTGAAAACAATTCTACAGTAGTCAAACATGATTAAAACATTAAATATCTACCAATTGGAATTGCCTTCAACACTATAAAATAATTAGTAAGATATACTCCCTCTGTCCCATTTAAAATGTCTCACTTTCCTTTTTGGGTTGTCCCATTACAAATGTCTCATTACATTTTAGGAAATAATTATCCCTTCAAAAAGTGTGGGCCCTACCCACTTTTTAACACTTTAACTACTTTATACTTTTCTCCTAAATACCCGTGCCCAAAAGAAATGGGACACTTTAGGTGGGACGGAGGGAGTATTTGACATCTATAGTCAAAGTTCTCTCCCCAATTCTAAAACAATCACAATCCTATCATATAATTATCCCAAAGACCAATTCTCTCTATTCTTGAATGCTCAATTCTCCAAATTCTCAGATGTTTTACCTCTTAATTTTTGTATTTTCTATAATTTTCCTTTTTAAAAAGAAAATTTATGACATCACACATTCATAATCATCAGCCATTAATTCAGAAGATGAGAAGAATAATCAATAATAACATACATCTCTGTTGAGAATGTCTCCCCCTTCATGAGCAGTACCATTACTCGTTACACCTGCATGAAGCACGAATTGTGAGCAATTGCAAATTTGCAAGAGATGAAAAATACCATATGTATAAGAATTAGATTATAGTTTCTAACAATATCGAGTATAAAAGTGAGATTTGGTATGCATATCAATCACATTTCACAGAGCAGCTAACAACAACATTTTTAACTTAAAGATTTGGGGAAAAAGCAGCTGGAGACAGTTTAAAATTGTACTATACTTCATATACAATATGACCTGTAGGGGATTCTAGTAAAGAAAGGCCAAAGTAAATGCTCTCTGCAACAACCTCCCCATCTCCATTCTGGCAGCAACAAGAATAATACTACTCGACATATGAAATATAGATGAATTATCTGCAGCAAAGTGCAATTCTATGAAATACCACAACTAGACACAGGCAAGATATAATTGAATAAAAATGCAAAATCATCAAGACAGTTCCCTATTCTTTCCTAACAGATCTTTTCATCCATCTTCCTTATGTACAGAGATATTTCAGTAGTATCTGTTCAAGTGACTCCTACAGCCATTAAGCAAATTGAAACAATAATCCTCAATTTATGAATCTTTTTGGCCAGCGAGGGAGGAGATACACAAGTTAACAACTTAACACTGCTTGATTCCAGGGTATACCAAAACTGCGGGAATCCTCTCGAATGTCGATTGCTTTCTCTGAGATCTTCTCATTAAAGCACATGACACTATCCACTGAGACATGCCCATCTTGGGGTTCTACAAGCAGACGTTCAACATCAACTGTCCCATCTTCAAATTCAATTGTTGGAGGTCCATTCTCCATTACCTGATAAATATTATTGATAATAGGAGAAGTATTCTATTAAAGCATTACTAGAAGAAGAATGCTGTTTAAGATTATTCGACAGGAATTATAGCATAGCCATTCATCAATAAGTGCAATAAATGAGGGAGAGGTCAGAGGTCTCAATGAAAACCATCGAAAAGTATGACCCTAGATAAAGGATGGTATTGTTGGTCCAAGAAAAATATCATACCCAACCAGCATCCTCAGTTCCATTAGCGCATCTTCACAAAAATTGACAATTATTGCATATGTACTCATTAATCTTGTAAATCTAATCATGAAGATAATCAACCTAAGGATCACAAACATAATATCAGGCCAAAAAAAGTATATTAAGACACAAAAATCTAAAAAGTAAAAAGAATGCTTCAAAACAAAACCACATATTCCCCATAACAATTACTTTGGTATGTGAAGGATCGCTAAAGAAAGTATTATCAGGCTTAACTACAACTTGAAGATACAAAACAGATTCGGAAGTACAATATTTGAGATTCCAGTTAACTAGCCTTATTCTAAACAAACTAGTTAGTATCCACTAAAATCAATCCTTTCCAAACTTCAAGTCAAGTCAAGCTCTTGACACTAAAATCCAATCTCTCTTGAGTGGAGTTGATTTTCGCAGTAGATTATGTTATAGTGCTATGGAACCCAAAATTGTAAATGTTGTAAGAGTTGCTGACATTCTTTGCTATTGCATTTAAAAGTTAGATATAGACATATAGTGAAACAATAATACATGCAAAGTGACATTAATACTTTCTAAGCAAGCTTATCATGTACAAGCTACGGTAGACCTGTAATCGGCGACTCAGAGATCAAAGCCTTATCTATGAACTTAGTATCTCCAATATTGCATACATCCAAATATCCAATTAGAAAAGCTTGAAATTCATCACAAAATTATGGTCAAGTTCGTAAGAATGCAACAATTAGCACTCCTAAATTTATCGGAAAATTGTACTCTTGAACGCATTTCTCCATACCCTTCTATCTAGTTTAATGGCCGAATTTAATGATTGTAATTCAAAATAACCACTCTAACCAAAAACAATCTACTTTGGAACACTACATATCTTTGCAGAATTAGACAAATATCATCCACCTGTACACAAAATCGCCCCAACAAAAGAAGACGAAACAACGAATCTCGTGAACTAAAAATTCGAGGAAGGAACCAAAAACATGGAAACAAAAAAAAATGGAGAAATAAATAAAAAATAAAGCGCATTAATCCGAGCGAATAATGAACAGAAAAAGCAAACTTGCTTTAAAAAAATATCTAACCGAACGCCTTCAGCTGGCCGAGTAGTCCGCTTCAGTGTGTATGAGTGTGTTGGGAAAGAGAAGGTTCGTGGGGGAATGTGAGAGAATGTAGCATTTATTTAGCGGAATCGAAAAGGATTTCTCAAAGTTGTAATGTAATATGTTGCTTGGCATCCGCCGTGGCGATGCGCAGTAAAATATTTGCGAGTGTGACAATGACACCTTGCTGTTGTTATGGGGAATTTTCTTACTTTTGTTGAAGGAAAAGATTCGTGTCCAAGTCAACTAGGAGTCGCCCTACTTCTTTTATTTTTATATATCTTCAATTAAGGCACAGTTTCTAGTTTTATTAAATAGTCTATCATTGTCCTACTCATGTCATTGCATGTATAGGTTCAACGTAAAGGGGCGATTTCAAACACGTGAAGAGAGTACAGGCCTTATTAATGAAATTGATGCGTATCATTTCTGAGAATCATAAAAATGATGTATCCAACTACCGAATATTGCAATTGTACATGTAAGTTACTTTATATTGGACAAAAAAGTACATACACATGTACCATAGTATATCCGTGTCTTCTAAAGAAAATAAAAGGAGTAACTAGCAATCAAGAAAGAGAGCCAATACAAGCTGTAAAGCCATCTACATTTGATATTAACATACGCCTTCCGCTGCATTTTTTGAATGGTCTACACTCACTAATTTAATATTCTATGAAGAAGAGTGGGAAAAAGGAAGAGAACGTCTATAAAAATCTTGTGACGGAACAACCCAAAAACTGAAGGCTAGTCATATGATACATCTAATCTACCTAAATCTAAACTATAGGAGGAGAAACTTATTTCTTACCAAATTTAAGCAAACTATAGTAAGACATAACCCGAAAACCTATACCACTGAGGATGAGGTTAAGTAAACAAATTATCCAACGATGAACACTGTACCCTAACTCGTTTAATGAGGCGCATCGCGTTATCAACCAAACTCAGAAAATCTGCGTATACAAACAACAAAATTTATCAGCATTCTAAAAAATCTCTACTCTTTTGGGTTTTAGTAGTTATCAATAATTTTCTCTAGCTATTATTGGAATTTCATAGAAGATGCAAGCACTTGATGCAAGACACAGGTAGTTTTACAGTGTACTGACCTTTGGGCATTTGCTATGAGAAACGCTTCTAAAGCCCATGTCGGATAACAGTAGTTACGAAGTATCCTTCCATATCTGTCACCTTTATCTTGATTTGCGATGAGAGTAAGAACAACGGGAAGAAGCACGCACCACTGTTAATAAAACTGCATTGTCAGCCCAAAATTTTTACACAGACAGCACAAAACATGTGAATATGCTGGCAAGTACCAGTTGAGCTTGAGCAGGCTGAAATGCAATAGCAAATACGTATCCTATCCGGTCACACAATACACAAGGCAGAGCAAAACGATGTAGTTTTCTGGGAATGTTGATCTTGGATTGCTGAAAGAATAGAACATGGAAAGGAAAACCAGAGGCTTGATAAGGACATTGAAAAGATCTACCGTATCCTTGGAGAGGAAATAAGCTAGGGTGCTCATGCCAGCATCGCTCTCTCTCCTGTAGTGTAATTTGTCCGTTGAGAATGATCTTATGGCAGCAATCTTACACAAGAGTGCTGCAAAATGGAAACTAAACTAATAAACAATGATGAAAAAAGGTACAAAAATTTGCATAATATCGAGTGTTCAAAATAAAGTCCAGTGGATCTTCCTAAGGCAATGTTCTACGACAGAAGATGATGAATATCTAAAAATAGAGTTAACATCATATCAAGAATAAAATAACCAAGAAGAAATGAGGAATAACTGGTGAAAAATCCACTTACAGACTGCAATCACTGTATACATATAGCCGTAATAGCCAAATGTGTCACCCTTAGATTTTGAAAGAGTTCCTAAGCATGCTCCGGCTAGCAAAGTATAAAAATCAGCTGCTTGTAACTGAGCTTCCGCAGCCGTTGCTTGCAAATTCTGAAGAAATTGAAAGTGGATCAACGATGAGCAGCATAGAAAAGAAAGCACCGTATGCTATATCACACCCAGGAAAACAGAGTGCATGAAATTCCTCAAGTTTTATGCAGTCTGGTAATGAAGGTTGTAGCATTTATGGCCCAACAAATGCGAGAGCGACATGGTAAAATAATCATCTCGAATCTACCATAGGTATGGGCCTCTTGAGGCAGGCATAAATTGTGTATATGTAACGAAGGAAGAATAATGGGAAAATATTACTCTCATTTTGGAAGAAGAGAAATAACCCACTATATAAGATTTCCACAAAAACAAAATAGAAACATTGACCAATTAACCGCTAATATCACACAAATATGTTGTTTCAAGGCAACAAGACTCACAATAGCTGCGCAGATGATTGGGTATGTATCCAATCAGAAATACAATCGTCAATCCACATGCGACTTCCTTAAAAAACTTTTACATTGTATTATACTTGATTAACTTGAAGGATTGGCAATCATATCCCAGGGTTGGGTATTGAAAAATGATGAAATGGAAACTATTGTTGCTGGAAGACGAGACAGCTTACGTACCTCCCAAGAAAGTATCTATACTGCCGCATGAAACCAGGTGTTTGGCGATTAGATAAGTCATGTATTTTAAGGAATTTTATTGAAGGCTCCTGGTCGTCCTTCCACTCACTTCCTGGAGTAGATGGTTCTGGGGATCCTTGAACACTACTACTACTACTTCCACCTTTGGAGGCAGATGCAATTTCGTCACAGTAATGTAGCATATCTGGAGGGACAGGATAGCCATTGTGAAGCATCCATCGAACAGGTAGCTGTTCAGCAGTCACACCAGGGCATGGCTTTACGATACCCTCAAGTATATCGATGAAATGATCTGGCGGATTGACACGATCAGGTACATGGATTCCAAAGCTTCCAAAGTATTCTTCTACTTTCTTCACCGATCCATGATATACAGTAAGACCACCTTTGGCCAAAAGTATCAAATCATCGAACATCTGGTATAATGTGTAGCTGATGCAGGAAAGAAAAGAAAATTGTAACATTTAAGAGCAGAAATATGCTGAACACCAAGGAATTTTGAAAATTTATCCTTAAGAGATTTTTCAGCTATGTGCATGCATTATGTCATAATGAGATTTCAGGTAGAAGTTTGACTTAAGTCAATGAATTTGGAATCATACTCAGTGCACATAAGATTCTCATATCCAGCTCATCTTGCAGTTGCACTCTTGTCCATTTATGGACGTTATCTATACCTTTTCTGATGACGCTAGTAAAATTTCCCAGACTTCCCCAATGTCCCAATAGTTGTTGGCCTTTCTAATTTTCTGGCTTTCTCTCATAGCCCTCGACCAATTTCAACACCCCAGTTTCCTCAAGTTTGACCACGACAAAGACAGCACCTAGTGTAGTTGAAAGAGGATAGGCTATTGTGTGGCCATGGACTAATAAATATGCACACACTGAACATAAAAATGATACTTCACTCTGGAAAAGTTTTATTTACATATAATTGGTCCATATATTTTGCAACACATCAGGCTTGAGCTATTTGGAATGTAGTCAGAAGATACCGCATTCGAATGCAGCCTGGAGTTCATCACAAAGGTAAAACTTGCATGATGAGTAACTTTTTTTTTTGTAATGGCATCCTTTGATACCAGGGGAGAAGCAGTGAATAACCATTAGGACTTACCTGGGCTGGTGAAGAACCATGCAGACGTTTACTCCTTCAAGAGCCTCACGTTTAAGGGCTCTAATGAGTAAGTTGGAAGACGAACTATCTAAGCCGGACGTTGGCTCATCCAAGATTAGCAGAGAAGGTTCCATGACCATTTCTAGACCTACATTTACTCGTTTCTCTGGCCTCCAGATATACCTCGCTTCTCAACAGTTCCAACAAGAGAATCTCTAATTGCCTGTAGTCCAAGGGCCTCAATCACTCTTTCAACAATAAGAACCTTATCAGCCTTCGGCATGTGTGCAGAAAGCCTTCGTAATGTTGAAATCCAGCAATGCGTTAAGCAACATCAGAGCACAGAGATAACAACCAAGAAGATATCATATTAAAATAAATTATTGACCGAAAAGACATTAAAAGAATGTTAAATGGCCAAGAAACAAAAACAATTTCTATACCAAGTCAAACTAGGACTTAAAAATCAATAAAAATTTGAGTTATCAATTAGCATATGTTATTACAAGGAGCAACCCAGAAAAATTGAAGAAACATAGCATCTTACAGTACTCAAGAATTTCTTCTACAGATAGTGCATCTACAAGACTACAACCAACTACAGAATATACAGTTAGCATGAAGTACTGTATGTGAAGTTTCTTGCCGCACAATGAGAATAGAACATAAAAACTAGCATGCAAAAAAAGGATTCTAGAGGTTCATCTTAATGCATGATGAGCATGCAGAGAAATTAGCAATTTTATCCCCGACTCATCACAAGACAAATTAGACTGTCTTAACAATCACCTTGAAAAGCTTACGACATAAACAATTTGAAAGCAATGTAGTTCGAGGAGAATAATAAGACCAGCTATAGGAATGATCTCAGTTAGCAATCTTTAATTTATGAAGACAAATTCTTTAGTCTTATATATTATTGCTCTGCATGAATAATAGCTAACATACCTGCACCGAGCACTAAACCGAGATTTTCTTCTACTGTCAAATTCCCATGAACAATATCATCTTGTGGGACAAAGCCCACAATTTTCTTGTAGCAGTGAATTGAATCAGGCTTTCCATTTATGAGAATTGAACCAGAAATATGGCATCCCCTTATTTTTCCTGCCACTGCAGAGAGAAATGTTGTTTTGCCTGCTCCTGATGGACCCATAACAGCAGATATCCGTCCCGGAAAAAGTTTCCCAGTCACACGTCTCATCAGATGTTTGTGTTTGTTTCTCAGAGTTATAGTAAGATCTTTGAAAGCAAGCTCAATGGTAGGCCTGGTCTTCATGTCTGTCTCACTGGCCATTGAAATCACACCTGAGAAGGTTAAGTTTTGCTGCATCTGTTCCATAGCTTTCTCCTTTTCAAGTTGACCATACGCATACTTAAATATTTGGCTCTTAGTGTGCAACTGTTTGGCCTTTGGCACTTGCTTCTTAATATGTCTATCTCCGATCGCCATATCAAAACCAGTGTGAGAATCTAGATCACTATCAAGGGATTGTACCATCTTAGTGAGACTGCCTTCTTCCTTTTTTGCATTATGAACACCAGTCAGTGGTTTACTTGAGTTAGCTGGAACCTGTGCATTGCCTTTATTACGTGAAAATGTACGTGATAGCTGTTTCTGCAAGCCTAGAGCTCCCTTTCTTGCCGCCCCTTTTGCAAGTTGCCACCTTTCTCTTGCTTGTGCAGTTTCCCGGGCACTTTTAATTGCTCTTTCTCTGGACTTGGCCATTCTTTCATAACGAGTTGTAAGGACTTGATCAGAGCAATTGTAGAACACTATTAATACCAAGCTCAACGCACCCTGCATGTGCAAATCAGATCAAATTTTAGCAGGGTAAATTAGATCGCTTGTCATATTCTTTTCTAATAATTTTCATTTCCAGGAAGAGGCAGGGAAACAAATATATGGAGAAGATTTGTTAAAGTAAAACTATATCAGTAGCTAATCAAGGTTCGATGCCAAATAATCCACTTACAATGAGCATAAATCCATAGGCATGCAAGTTCTGTGTGTAAGAATTCGGGTTACAAGTACTCAACTTGAAGCAAGCTGCAAATAATTAGGACAGTATTAGACAGTGAAACAATATCTGCTACTAACTAAATAAGCCAGTATTGGCGGACCAATTTTCCTGATTAGATACAGCGGAGGAATTTCAATACGGACAACCCTAATAATAATGATGTATGAAAGTCTGATAAACCTAAAAAGGTACCATAGATGAAAATCGTATAGCTTGTCAAAATCTAAATTCAGCCATCCAAAAAGTCATAGCAATTTGATCAGAGAGAATATTACATGCAAAGTATCAAAATATTCCATTTTTATGAAGAGTTTCTATGTACAAACACAACATGCCAAATATGAAAGAGGACGGAAGACAATGACTAGTTCAAATAAAATGCTTCCTACGTGCCATTTTGACATCTCAAGAAATAGTATCACCTTTGAACATTAATAGTAGTAAAAGTAAACCTAAACCAGCTAATCTGGAACCAAATAGGGTGTTCCATTCCTGCCATTACATTGAAAAGCCGGGAGAAAAAGAAAAGATAAATCAATCACCAGTTGAATCGAGAAATCAATGTTTACTTCAAAGCTTTGACTGATTGGGAATGTGTTCCGTGAGGGAAGTTTGAATCTTACTCCAAATTACGCACTCTTCGAGTGACCGCAAGTTTCTCAAGAATAAGTGAAAGAATTAGGTTTTTGTATTCCATAATGATAAAAATGCATAACCCAAAGTAAACAAATTATAGATAATAGACAAACTCTAACTAGATAATAACAATCTATTAACGTAATAATCTAGACACTAAATTAGATATGAACAAATGGAATATTTAGCTATACTAAATCTCTAAACTCTATAACTACTAATAAACATAAAAGATCGACAGTGTATCAAGTAATGATTCAGTTCTTCTAGGGAAACACTAACAAGTTTTGAAGATCACCTGTTTCTTCAGTAGAGCCCAGCCTACAGTAATGTCTGGAATTGAAAAAAGTACAACTATTACTAAACAGAGATGCAGATTTTTAAGTATGAAGAATAACTGTCTGTTAAATGGTTGCAAGAAGACTTCTTGATGGTACAACATACCCTTTGCTGCATTGAATCATTTGGATAGTACTCGGACAGTAAGATCCTGCAGAACAAAATATTTCATCACTACCACCTACACCTGCCCATACATCTGCTCCACCACAAGAGTGATTTGTGCTACCAGGAGGTAACTGATAGGCATATCTGCAATCGCTTATCACCCAAAATGTCAAGAACTGACCATAGAAATAACAAAATCAAAGCAGATTTACAAAATGAACTTACGGTTCACATACACCAGTTGCTTGGTTGAGCTGCGCACGCGGGCAATATGAGCCTAATGGACAGGCTTCAATACGAGAAAACAAGAGAAAATTGAGTTAGTTGCAAGAACTTCCCTCATGAAAATCTTTAAATGATTTGTACATGCTTTGCATAGGCTGATGGTTTTCACTAATTTGTGCAAGATACGAGCAAAATATTTCTATAAAAGAAACTTGAAGATTTTCCATCAGAATACAACCAGATAAAAGCTATAGAAAGATATTAGAGTATTCTTATTGGATACCAAGTATATGACCCGTAAAAGCTTTTGCAACGTAATGTAACCAAATTCCTATCATGACTTGAACTTGAATTAGTACTCTGAGCGCATCAGAGTGGAGAAAATTGGAAAATGCTCTTCAAAAGTACTAACTCAGCCGGTTCTAAGCCCTACAAACTTTACCACAAACTAAATGGTTTATAAGAGGATAAGAGTTCCTTTTGGTGCAATGCACAACAATTTGTAATAAAATGCAAATCATGGTTGTTTGTTGGCTTGTTACACCTTACTTAAGAAATTTTACAGAAATTGATAAACCATTTCTTTCTTCACTCAATACGGCAATTCTAATTTATAAGATGTCTTTCACCTTTATCTCCTGGTCATCATTGGAGCTACCACACTATTCTTGAACTAGTTAAACTATCGTGTCCATCTGCACTTTACCATATGAACTCGGGCATTTATTCATTGTTCTGCAAAAGAGCCAACCTTCTAAGGCTGATCGGGTGCAAGTTTAAGAACCTAACATGCAAATCCAAGTATCTATCATTGCAAAAATCATAAAAAAACAAAAACCAGTAAAAAAGCAAGAGCAACTTGAACTTTAAATATGCTGCTTAAATATCTATATGCAGTAAGACCTTGCATTTTATTCATAAGCCAAAAGTTGGGCTGGATGTAGTCTTAAAATTTGAAGAGGCACTTACGAATCATGCAGGTGAGACCTCTGGGACAGAAGAAACCCGCACAACAAGGTTGACTATCATACACCCTATCTGGAAATTCTTTTATGTTTTTCAGGTCAGCCTGTTCAGTCTCTGGAACAGAACAAGCCCAACCGGGCTCACATCCAGGAACCCACGAGGTTAAATTACAGTTCCTGTTGAGTTTTAAGATTTGCACATCTGCATCTGCATTAGTGTTCATAAAACTGGAAAAGTAGAACTTCATTTCTGCTGCTGTACAAATCCTCTTGGTCACATCTGTCAAATTGGGGCAATGCGATGCCAGAAATTACTATATATATACACGAAAGTATTCAAGTAATATGTATCACTCATATAGATTATGCAGTAATAGCAGGTCCTACCTCACAGAGAAAACCTCATATTCCTCGTAAAACAGTTGAAGTTGGTTCAGACTAACACAATCAACGTCTATGAGAATTGTAATATATATTTAACTTAGCCAGCATAACAACCGATTAGCGCAAACCTCCCATTCACATACACATTACACTATGAGAACATTAAATAAGGAATACCTTTGGTCTCTTTAACACAATTACTAAGAAATTCCAAGTTGTTCTCGAACTCAAATGCCCCATTCAGATCATGATCCCTGGGATAACGAAAACACCTCGATCAAATAAGCACATTAACAACGTCGTAAGAAAATCAGGCTGGTCGAATTCAACTCACACATCGCGCGTGCAAAATCCCAGTGAGGAAGTAATCTCCTTGCTGAATATCTTGGTGAGGTTGAGAATTTGGTTGTAGATGAGAGAGGTGACAACCGGCAGCACTGCAGGGTTACCCGACTTGGAATACTCATCCTCACCCTGGCACAAGGCGCGCTGCGGAGAAGAAGCTACGATCAGAACCGAAATCAGCACCAGCAGCGACGCAACTCGAGAGGAATCCCCCCTAATTCCACTCATTTCAATCGTGTGAATCTTTAAAGCACTCGCACATAGGGATAATCATCAAAACGATCGCGAGGAAATTTTCCGAATTTTTTGCAGACTTTTCATGCGTAATGGTCCTCGGTGAAAGTCATGCGGCGAGCCCAGGCTTCTTCAACGTAACTGCAAAAGTGCATGGGCTCCAACAATTGATGGATGAAGAAATGAAAAAGTGTTTTTCTGAATAGCTTTGGAGGAAATTGGAAATAGGAAAAAGCTTTTTTGGTTGAATTTTTGTTGAAGTTGATGAGAATGATGCTTCCACGGCGATAGGAGGAAGAGTTGGCGGGGAGAGATTGGTGGCGCAATTTTTGGACTCAAACAAAGCGGGAGATAGATATTCCTTGTTTTAGAAGGATTAAATGTTTAAATGTGTATTACTTTTCTCCCTTCCGAAAAATAAAAGCATAAATATGTTTTTTATGCTTATTTTTAAATATCTAAATTAATTTCTGTGTGGAAATTGTTACTCCATCCGTCCACCAAAAACGTGCATCGGTTTTGGTGGCGATGGGTTTTGAAAATCAGAATGAGTGTAAAGTAAATATATATAAAAAGGTGTGTCATTGGGATAATAAATGAATATATTAATGGATTGTGAGTGTAAAAGGTGGGTCATGAGTGTTTTTTTGTAAATAAGTGGATAAGTTGAGGATAAAAATGTAAAGTTGGTGTTTCTAAAAAAGGAAAGTGCACATTTTTGGTGGACGGACCGAAAAGGAATTAAATGAACTTTTATAGTGGACGGAGGGAGTATTATATTTTGCAGGGGTCTTCACAGTCAAGTTTGGGTGTTGCGTCTTGACTCATTACTTTTTAACCAAATAATAATTTACTCCTTTGGTTTTTATCATTGCAATCCATATTCAACCAACAACTATGTAATAATATCCAAATCAATATATAAAAGGGATTAAGGATTTAGTTATGGGACGTATGCACGTATACCCAGATCTCATAAGAGATATGCATATATACCCAATGGGATAAAACATGCAAAATCGGTAGGTTTATATTGTATGGACAAATATACCCTCATATTCGACTTTGTTTTCCGTAAAATAACGAGCGGATTAAAAATGGAAATCTCCTATTGGGAGCTCGGTGGGATTCCGATGAAAAAACCGAATCCGACCGAATCCGACCGACGACCGGAACAACGGAATCCGATCGGTGCGATCGAATCGATCGGATTCCGATCGGTTTTTTTTTTTTAATTTTATCGACTCAATAAGTGCTTTGAATTTTCTCTCAAATTATTGTAGCATTCAATTTATTCATGAAAGCGATATAATAGGTCCGAATTTAGTACAATAATAGGTGCGATTTTCTTGTTACGAAGAATTTGTACAATAATGAGTCCGAATTCATTGTAGCTACTGATAATTTCACGTGAATGATACACGCATATCCATTATTTGTTGTTGTTTACCTTCTATAAAATTTGTGAATTCATTCATTCATTCATTCATTCACATCTCATATCTTCATTTTCCAAAATTTTCTATTGAAGTTGAGCGGCGTATTTGAAGGAAAACCACGGAGAATTCAATCATTTTCCAATATCAAAGGTAATTCGCCAAAGAACCCCAAAGAATAATATACTATATTTACATGTACGTATATTTTGATTGGGAATTTTGTTTTAATATTTTTATTTATTCTTTCTTTATGTAGATGGACAATTGAAATTCATTACGTGAATTATGGTGGAGAGTTTGATAGTGATTATAATGATATTGGCGGGTATCAACAAATTGCCCAAATTCGGATCGTTTTCTTTGCGACCTCATATACTATATCAATCACGTATTGCGGTTAATGAATTGAGCACGGATTATCAATTATTTTATTTATCCACATCTCGATATGGTCGGATAATAAAATCATTGTTAACCGATGATGAACTGTTGCTCGATTGTGCGTATACGAAGAATATCCACGCGTTTATGTAGTTCACAACACTACAAATATTGCGAGTGGATCAAACCGGAGAGCCCAATCATTTGCAAGAAGAATATTCACAAAATGTTCCAAGTATGCTTTACGGTGATTGGTTTTCAATCCCAAAGGCACGCTACGGAGACAACAAGGCCAACAACTCCTATTCGAATGATGATGTTGATGGAGAAGACGAAGAAGAAGAATATGTACACGAGACCAGAAGATCTCAAGAGACCGACTCGGATCGTCGACGACCATCCCGAACAATCAATTTTAAATAATACGTTTATTGATTTTGCGGGATGGATTCAAGAAGGAGGACTTCCCAAACTATTATCTTTGATTAATCCAAGCACCTATCCGTAAGATGTCAACCCACCGATCTTGAAGAACTAACTAACGGTTAGTTCGGTCATTCCGCTCAACGCTGCAACCTCACTTGTTGCTAGTGAAATGGACCCGACAAGGGATGGAGAATTGAGTAGTAATTCATATTACTATAGCAAAGATGACCTCTATCTTCTTTGTTGGTGTGTGGCGTATGGAGCAGGGCGGAATACGTTGTTGGTCGCTCGATACAACACGATCGACATTTAAATGCAAGCACTCGAGAGGTGTAATTTTGAGTTCTGAGTGCCCAACGAGGTAATATTTGGAAAGTTTATAAGTTTATATCGAACACAAATCCCACCGTGATTTGGGTTGTGTTGACCATCAAGGTTCATTCAAAGATAGTTGCGTATTATGCTCGAAAAATGCGCTGTGGTGAAATCATGAAGCCTAAATCAATTATGGGTGAGTTGAAACATGATTTTGGTATCCGCATCGGTTATGATGTGGCGTTGCAGCCCGACATACAGCGATTGAGTTGATATACGGTCGGCATGATCGATCATTCAAATCTTTGCCAAGTTATCTGCGGATGTTGACACGCATTTAATCCGGTACATTTATCGATTATGAGGTCGATGGTGATGGTCGATTCCGCATCTGTTCGTTGCTCTCGCTGCATCTATTGCCCTTCTATTTTTGTTTGAGACCGTGATCGTCGTAGATGGTACTCACCTCGAGGAAAGAATAAGGAATTTTATTTGTTGCGAGAACGAAGGATGCCAATGAGCAAGTGTTCCGTTGGCGTATGGTGTTGGGCAATTGAGAATGATGAATCTTGGTCATGGTTTATCTCACGCATCCAACGGGTATTTGGAAATCTTGGAAAACTCTTAATTGTCTCGGACTTTGCGTGTCCATAGCTAACGCCATCGAGAGTATTTCCACAAGCTCATCACGCTTATGCTTCTACCACTTATCGAACAAGATCAACAGCCAGAAGCGATGCGTGGTGGAAATGTTCCAAGAAGTCTTATGCATACGAGCCGAGACAATACCAACGTGCTATATGTCGCTATCGAAAGCATAAATGATAAAGATACCACAAACCGCTCCGTGTAGGACCGAAAAATGGGCCCGCTCAAAGTCCCCGTGAGCCGCTTTTAGCTTCTTAACATCGAATGCAGCGAGTCATTTAACTCTCGATTATTATGGGCGGCGCTTCCAATATGCTCAATGTTGGAGGCAATCGACTTGTAATTGAGAAGTGGTTCAACGATAGACGAAGCAGAAGACGTAGGTCGGACAACTATCTCACCGAGGAAACAAAGTGAAAAAGCTACGAGAGCGGTGTCCAAAAGTCGTCGTTACTCACGACGAGGTCTACAAATGCAAAATATAGGTGCGATCGGCGTTGGGAACTTCACGGTCGATCTTCAACTAAAATCGTGTGATTGTCGAGAATTTAACCAAGACGGATGCCGTGTTCACACGCAATTCCGCCATTAAGTAAGTTTTAATACTAATACTACACGTCGTTTTATTTTTCATGTAACTCATACTAATACTTTTCATCGACAAAGGAGGTAGGAGAATCGATCCACAATTACGTCGAATCATACTACACGACCAACACTTTAATTGAGACATACAGTGGTGCAGTGAATCATGTCCCTCAATACAATGAGTGGCTGGTTCCAAATGAGGTAGCTCAAGCGAATGTATTGCCTCCTATTGTGACAAGACAGGCTGGACGACCTAGAACAAGTCGGATTCCATCCGGTGGTGAAAGGTCTACAAGAAGAGTGCCTACAAACGATATGGGAGAATCGTCTAACAGTAGACGCCGAGCACCAAAGAAATGCAGTCATTGTAGGGAACCAGGACATACACGAAGGAAATGTCCAAATCGAATAAATGAAGGCATAAGCGATTAATTAAAGTTGTATTTTTTTTAATATTTCGAAATATTGTATTCGGCACCTTTTATTGTTATTCTTCTTTATATCTTGTGCTATAATAATAATAATAATAATAATAATAATAATAATAATAATAATAATAAAACTTCTTCACACTTTCAATTAGTGCATACGGATCTTTGGGATCCAAGTTCTACCACGTCTATTGAAGGGTTCAAGTATTACATACATTTTGTTGATGACTATACTAGGTTTACTTGGATATTTCCCTTACGTACTAAATGTGAAGTTTGAAATGTATCGTATCGCACAAAACGTGATCATGTATCGTGTAAAACATGAACTAAATTACATGTTGATTTTTAAAATCTTAAATAGTTAGGAGTTTAAATAAATAAAAATAGAAGCAACTATAGGAGTTTAAAATCTTAAATAGTTATTAATTTACAAATATTAATAAAACTGAAATTTAAGATATTACACATTTAAATTTACATATCTAAGTGTTTTCACACAACTCAAAAATAGAAGCGACTATAATTTTCCTATATCTTTGGATGGTGAGTATTCCCAAGTAATACTCGGCGATCCGGATATCACACGCTCAACGTACATGCATGCATATGGACCACAAGCGACCGTCTTTTGGGAGAACTGGTTAGCGGTGTGGGATAGATAATTCAAGTGGCACGGTTTTTCGATATGCCCGTATCGTTGAAACTCCAATAATCGCTTCATCCAAGACGAATCCAAATAAATGCAATATCGAGCCATCTCTTTGGCGCGTTTCTCTTCGCATGATCTTCTAATCTCCAATATATCGAATCATATAGATCAAGCGTCCGGTCAAGCATTCGATAACAATGACGACGTAGTGTCCATCGATAAGGATAGGTATAATCACCTATATAACACAATTATTACAAAATATATGAATTATTAAAACAAATATATTAAAATTTAAATATAACATGATATTGAATTACAAAATCACTGTTGCATGTTGGACCAATCGGTCATAGTGGATACTCCGTCGTGCCCTTGATCGGGAAATAATACTCGGGCACCTTCCAACCGCTGAACAAGATTCCCAACCAACTTGAAGGATTCGCTATCGAGACATTCAAATGATTTAATCGGACATTGAATTGAGCAAAGCAATAAATAAATAAATGTAAATTATTGGAAATCAATACTTACATAGAAGTCGGTGTCCAATACAATCGTGTTTGCATTGTTCATGGTGGACAATACAAGATCGCCTTGATCGCCTCGCCTACACTCGTCATGAACAGATCAATCGCTCTACAATAAGAACAATTGAATGTATAAGTATTAATCAATCAATTCAACTAAAATAAATTCGAATACTTAGAAATTCAAAATACTTACGTCTCGAAGATAATAAGTGGTCGGCTTAAGAATATCCATGAAAATGACCGACTAATAACTCCACCACTCTCGGAAAGCATCACCGCACGTGGAGGCGGGCTTTAAGGAAGTCTTTGAAGTTACGTACTAACGTCGGATCAAGTTCACGCGGTGTGCCAAGAACAACATATGGAGATGTTAGGGCCATCGATGGGAATCGTCGGTCACTCTTCCCGGTACAGCGAACCTGGTGTCACCACGTGCTCGTCCGTCTCTTCGGTCATCCCCGATGTGATCCTCGAGCGGGCATCCCTAAAGTCATCCACGGTGTCCATAATCGGACATTCCTATAGTAGTGGATCTTGCGGGACTTTGAGGTCATCCCAATCGACACAATCTGCGAGAAAATATCATTTGACTTAGAAATATTTAAATAAACACAAAATATTTAAATTATTTAATTAAATTACACTTACTTGTCCACAACCACTAAAATATCAAACATATCGGTGAATGAAGTGAAGGTGGTCACGATAAGAAGCGGAGGTGGCTCATGATAGTAAGCGAGGTGGGCTGGCGATAGGAGGCGGAGGTGGCTCACGATAGTAGCGAGGAGGTGGTCACGATGGGAGGGAGGTGGTGCGATAGGAAGTATAAGGTGGCTCTCGATAGGAAGCACGAGGTGGCTCCCGATAGGAAGCACGGTGGCTCTCGATAGGATGGCATGGCCTCGATCTACCAAACTCGTGCACGTAATGTCGAGTCGGCGGTCGCATGTCGCCATCACCGATTCTCGTGCCTCATCAATCGATTGCCGTGCCACGGATGAGTATGATGATCGGATGGAGAATGGGTCGGTGCACGTCGTGAAGGACGATGACGGTAGCACCAATCAACTCCTTAAACCAACCCTTCAACTTCGTGCGTCATCCGCACCTCAACCTCGTCAAGGTGCTTCTTCGATAGCTCGATCACCCTCCGAGCATGCCTCTCGATAGGTCCTCTAGAACCGACGATCACTAGGTCGTAGGTGATCGCCGCCTCGAAGAAGTCGGAGGATGGCCCGCTTCGTGGCTCGCCGACGAGATGTGGACGGTGCTCTCCGATCGGAGCCCTCGATACCATGTGCGCCGTGCTCTGCCTCCTCAATAATATGCCGTCGCGCACCACGCCTCGGATGCGAACGAGAAGTACCCTCGAGGCACGAGAATTCCACATCGTCATCACTAATCACTCGTGCTCGTGGGGAAGCTGTTCCCATCCTCAACGGATTTTGTGGCTCTATATAGGCACACCAAACGCCTCGTCGGTGTGGAGTGATACCCAGACCATGTGTCCATTTCTTCTTCCGTAGCCGATGATCATCCGAATATGCCGATAATCCTATATACAATTCAAATAAACAAGACTTAATCAAAATTATAATAAAAATTATAACACAAATTTTAGGATATGTAAAAAGTAGTACCGAGATTCAAACAAAATCGATAAATCATCGATCGAGGACTTGCTCTTGAACCTCCATCTCAAGTATCTAGGGTAGGCAAACCGGTCTACATATTTCCCAATGACCCACCTGCACTGGTATGATCTCGAGCGACCAAACAACCAATGCCCAAGTCGGTCCATAAAATGGTATTTCTTCTTGGTTGAATTTGAAATAAGTAGTAGCGCATACACCGATACGAATATGCACCCCACGAAATCTAGAGAATAAATCCAAATCATCGACCAATGCCTGCACCACGACTCCACCAAGACTGGGATCTACAGATAATAGCATCCCGTATAACATAATAATATGCAAAGACGGAGGTATAAACTACCATCCGCATCATCTATATGCACGCCCTATCGAAAAACGCCTACTAAGTCCGCAATAGATATATGGTCGAAGCAAAGCTCTAAACACTCTAACACGTTGCAACGGTGTTTCTACTAAGATTGAAAGACGAGCTTCCAAAACTTAAACCGTGACTAGTGCATAGTCATGAACAAGAAACAAATGTTCCGTCCGTTCATATGAAACCATACTAGACCATCATTCGTCATAATCGACGGAAATCACGTGGTGCAAAGCCATGATATTTTTGCACCAAAGCCCAATCAAGTAAATGATCAAGCATCCACTAGCAAACCTATCCAAGAACTCTTCACCACCAATCTCCAATAATCTAGTCTTAATGATATCTAAATAATTGATCCTATAGTATGTGCTAATTTGGACCACAACATTAATCATCTCGGGTCTCACATAATCAACATCACCCTAACAATAAAAACAATAAAGTGTATAAATATCATAAAATAAAACATATAATAAAGCATAGTAACACGTTTAGCATAATTAAGCATAATAAATCATAATATACATTTTAACATATTAAATAAATAATAGCATATTAAACGATGTGTGCTAATTAAGTAGCAGGATTAACTAATAAATAAGCACGTTTAATTAATACATTATGATATTATCAATAAATAAGCACGCTTAACTAATAAATTATGATAAGCGTGTTAAGTCGGCGTGTGTGGGTCTTATTTACTTTTGCATTTGTAGATAAGCACGTTTAAAATTAATAAATTATGATAAGCGATTTAACTAACTAATAAACCATAATAAACTATGATAAACTATGATAAGCAAGGTTAATTATGATAAGCGATTTAATTAATAAACTAAGATAAGCGTGTTTAATTATGATAAGCGATTTAACTAATAAACTATGATAATAAGCACGCGTTTAACTAATAAATTCAAAATAATAGCATAAGCACGCTTAACTAACTAAATAATAACTAAATTAACTAATCAAAATAAGAACCGATCGGTCCGTTTGACGGTCGGATTCCGTCAACGGACCGATCGGATTCCGTCGGGAAAGCGAAGAGCGGACGTGCACGAAGCCATGGTGTGAGAATTCGGCGAGAGGCGAAGAGCGAGAGTGATTTACTGGGAGAGAGTGAAGGAGTCTCGAATCCGGAGGAGTGAAATGAGAGAGCGGAGTGTCCGGTATATATTGAGGAAGAAGCCGATCGGATAGAGAAGAATCCGATCGGTTAGAGTAGAATCCGATCGAATCCGATCGTCCGATCGGATTCCACTCATCCGATCGGATTCCACTCACCAAGATTCCACGATTTGCGCAGCCTTTTCGCCGTCTGCGCGGCGATGCGCAGCTTTATGTCAACTCGTTTGTTTTCAAAGTTGAATCCGTCGGATCCGATCGGTAGAAGAAGACCGATCGAATCCGATCGTCGATCGGATTCTACTCAAGTCCACTTTTCGAACATTGATGCAGCTTTTTCGACTTTTAGTCACTTCGTTCATCGACGATGTTTTTCAAGGCTATTTGGGGTATATCTTCCGATGTTGCATGTTTTATAACGATTGGGTATTTATTCATACCTTTTATGTCATTTGTGTAGTTTTCCCTATTGACACTTTAGTTATTCCCCTTCTATATAGTATAATATAATAACTCTATTTTTATTTTCCTCAAATCTTTTTTATTCTTATTTTTCTTATATCTCATCTCCCACATTGTTTCCTCATACCCCACTTTGGATAAGATTTATATAAATAGTTATATGTATTTTTTATTCTATAATTAATAATTATTTTATATCACTAATTTAATTTGATCATTAGTTAATTAGTTGGCCAATTAAATAATTATATTTTTTTATTGAGAAATTTAATTTAATTTGACTAATATCATTTTTAAATTTTTCACGAGACTTTACCAATTTAAGACATAAATAGAATAATATAATTTTTTTTACAACTTTTAAAACATATTTTGAATCTCACAACAATCTTTCATGAATTTCAAAAATTAAAAATCTAAATAAAATGATATATTTTTTACACTTTTATAAATAAAATTTGAGACTCGTTATGGTTTTTCATGAGACTTCATAGATTAATAAAATATTTTGAAATAAATAGTAATTGATGTTCAACTATTTTATTGAGATGATCTTCTATCTCATATTGTTTTCTAATCAAACCCCACTCTAAATAAGACTTTCATCCCACAATTAGTAATTATTTTGCACAACTAATTCTCATATCCCACATTTTTTAATTAAACTTCACCCGAATAAGACCTATATAAATAGTTGTGTGTATTTTTCATCCCATAATTAATAATTATTTCACATCACTAATTTAATTTATCTAATTAATTAGTTGGGCAAAATATTATATTCTTTTATTAATAAATTTAATTTAATTTAACTATTATTAGTTTTAAATGTTTCATGAGACTTTATCACTTTAAGACATAAAGGATAATATGTTTTATATAATTTTTAAACAAATTTTGAAATCTCATAACGATTTTCATGAACTTCACAAATTGAAAACCTAAATAAAAGGATCTACTTTTATTTTATAAACAAATTTTGAAACTCATAACGATTTTTCTATGAGACTTCACAAATTAATAACAAGTTTTGAAATAAATAGTTTTTAATGTTTAAGTTTTTTTGAGATGATAACAAATTATTAGAACAACATATTAATCATATATTTATAAATTTAAACAACTTCTTGTACTTAACTGATATTACTATATGAGAATGAGACAATAACATATAGTAAAATCAATTTTTAATCGAGTCTGTGACAATGACATGTATATAAATTATAAATTGGTCCAGACATTGATCAATATGTCTATATGAGATTTTCTCGATTGTAATCTATCAAAATAATAGTATTTTATTAATTATATTATTTATAATTTAAATAATTTAGATAATTAGTAGATATTAAAATTCGAAAATGAGATGATAACATAATTTTTTCTATTTTTAAGTCTTTTGTTATTTATATTATTTGGGTACAACAATATACATTCTAGACGAGTACAAACATTTATCGACATACTCATGTAAAAAAAATTAATATCACATCAATTTATCGTGAGACTTCACAATTAATAATTTTTTTTGAAATAAATTGTAATATTCAGTATTTTATTGAGAGGGTGACCAATTATTGAAATAAACATATATTTTATTGTTTAAATATTTTATAAATTTAAATGAATTCATATAATTAGAGGATATTACTAGACGAGAACGTATTAAGATATTACTCGACATGTCTATGTGAAATTTTTATTATTTTAATTTTTTTATTTATATTATTTATTATTAATGATTGATCTATAATGTTCAATTTTTATCGAAATGAATAACTATTTATTGTAACAACTTATATTTATAAAATTAAATAGGTTCAGATAATTAAACAAATTTGGGACGAGCGTGGGTATGTATATGCTAGACATGTTCTTCATTTTGTAATTTGTTATTATGTATATTATTAACTATCTATATTTATTCTATAATGTTTGTCTCATTATTGAGAAAAATAATTAATTACTTTAACAAATTATATGTATGATATTTAAACATATTAGGATAGTTAGTGGATATTAACTACACGAGTTTAGAACGATAACGAGTATTAAAAATATTTTTCAATCAGCTTTGGGGTATGTACGATCATATAAATTTTAAAGGAATCATAACATCGATTTACATGCCTACGTGAAATTTTTTCTATTTGGTATTTTGTTATTTATATTATTTATTATTAATATTTACTTTGTAGTGTTTGATTTTTATCGAGACAAATAATAAATAACTGTAATGAATTATATCTGTAAATTTAAACAAGTTCGGTAGATAATCGAATTTGAGATGGATACAAACATATACATTTTAGACATGTACGAACAAGTATCAACATGCCTATATTTATATTTATATACATAAATTATATAATATAATGTGATTTTCTATCAGAATTCGATGAAATATAACTTATACATATCAAATTAATTAGTGTCCCGATATAAAGATTATTTTATTTACAATGACTATAAACACAATGTAAAATGTTTCCCATTAAAATTTAACCGGTTACATGCTAGTGAATCTTAATAAAATTCAGTTTGGATTGATTTACTTACTATTTACACTGAGGATGTAGAAAAACGTTAAAAGTTAAATTCAGCGCTAATGCCGTTCCAATTTTTAATAACTTCAAATACTTTTTTAGACCTATTTTATTTTATTTGGGGAAGGGGATATCTCATTGTTAATACATAAGTTCACTGTTAATTACATTCTTTGAACCCAATTTCTAGAAATATAATATATTCTTCACTTTGCTACACATGTACTTATATTTCATTTTAAAATAGAATTTGATCAAAATGAATGTATTGTATATTCAAATGCATTGTAATGTGTCTCCTATCAAAATAACATAGATTAAAATAGCACATCAAGTTAGAGCAAGAATTAGACACAAATAATACAATTGCATAAAGACATGTAGATATCATACATGATAACCTCATCTCATAGAATAATATTGTTACATGCACTGATGAAGCCAGACATTTTACACTGGGGTCCAAAAAAAATCTTGAAGTGAGGGAAGTATAGATCCATTAATCGATGAAAATGAAACATCCACAACAGAAGAAACTTCTTAAAATAACGATTCATTTACCTAAGAAATATTAAAAATATAGCCGATATAGGATTCTAACTGACAACGAGTATTTTTTACGAGGGAGAAGAAACGAGCTAATATCGTATTCGTTTAACTATGTTGAAGTTTCTTAAGAATGAAAGTTGATAATTTTTTAGCCTATTGAATAATACTATATTTGCCTATTCGTTTGAAGGACAAGAACATAGACTTTAGAGCATCTCAAATTAGCTAATTCAATAATAATAATAATAATAATAATTTTTAAAATATCATTAAAATATAAAATTATTAAAATATCCTTCAAATTGTTGGGGGCATGGATCCCCAACTCCCTTACTCCATCCGTCACTGGTTACATGTGTTGGACCGAAGGCGACAATTACTGGCGTCCATTTGATAGTAATGGTTGGCCTCAACGAAAAAAGAAATAGAAAAATTGAAGATTGCAGACCACACACAGTGGGCAGGCCACCTACGCCAACCTCATTCTCTTTCTCCAATAATGTGACAAATGTCACATAGCTATTGGTCCATCAGATTTTTTATATTAAGATAAAATTATTAGATATTTTGTAATTTGTATTTTTAAGAAAAATTATCTAAATTTGTTTTCTTTCTCTATAAATGGACACCAATATTGTCATAATTATGCACACAATACAATTATCTTCTCTTATCTTTTTTTCATGTTTTTTATTTTCATTAATTTGGGACTTTTGAGTTTTATACATTCTGTTAAATTACAAATTTATTTTTATTACCATTAATTACATATAGATTAAAATAATATAAATAATTATAAATAATTTGTGATTGAATGATTGAGTGGTTATTGATAAACCATCAAAAATAAATATAGTTGAGTTTGGTGGAATAGTGATGACATGTGGAAGAAAGAAAATTAATTAAATATTAAAAATATTGTGAGTTTGATAGTTGGATTAATTGTTGATAAACATAAGTTTAAGGGAAAGTCATGATAGAAAATGTTTACCCAACTTGTAGTGATATCAAATCTGTATATCACATAGTCAAAGTCAAAATTGAATTATTATTTTTTTATAAAATTGCTAACAATTGTTTTAAAAAAAAAATTAAAATTATAATTTAAACTTTTTTGTTTGTTTTTGTTTGTGAGAATGCTTGAGTTCAGCTCAATCCTAGCACCGCCCGTGGTTAAAGCACGTAATAGTACACTGAATTCTTGAATTCAAGTCCTCTAAAATTATATTCTTTACGGCGTTTTTATATGAGGGGCACGTTTTGTTCAGAACGTTTATGACGATGGAAAAGTCAAAGCCCCCAAACCACAAAATCAAAAAACAAAGCGAATTTACACGTTATAATGCATATTATAATTTATCCCATTAATTAGCATTTCAAATAGAAAAGATAAACATAAAACAGGAGTAACAAACAACATGTTTTCTTTAATATTTCACAAATACAATTACAAAGTAGGAACGAACGTGTTGATATTAGTTTCGTGAAATTTAGATTATCAATACAAGCCGAAACAAATGAGAATAAATACATTTCCTCTCTGATATAATTTCCAAATTAATTATTCCTTCTATTTTTTTTAAGTATCATGAACTGTCAAATTACATATATAAAAAAATTAAAAAAAATATATCTTTATAACTTTATTAATTATTATGATGAATAATTAATTATCAAATTCAAAGAGTATTAAATAAAGATAAACAAAAATTATATCATAATTTTATTTTCAAAATGTGAACTAGGACATTTATTAGAAAATAGAAGAAAAAGACTATTGAGGCATTTAAAAAAGAATAGAGAAAATATATAGAAATGTCATTGAATAAAATATGCAAGAAATAAACCACATATGTTAAAGAACTAACTCAACTTCACGTTGTCCCTAGCAATTTAGTATTAGCAATTAATGCACACTGGAATTAGCCAAGTTGAAAGATGTTATTAGTTGGGAATTGGTCAAGGGTGACTGGGTTATGGATCAACTGGATTAACTCAATAAAATTAATACTGAAATTGAATATTAATTTCTCTTCTAGATATGCCTTATTTACTAGGAGTATTAGATATTTACCCGTTCGGAATATCAACATTCAATCCGGTAAATTAAATCTCTTATATAATTTGGAGGTTAATAATAATAATAATAGAATTCTTAATATATATATATATAAACATCCCATGTGATTCAAATAATAACAATAACAATAATAATAATAAAATAATATAAAAATGTTTACTTTTATAATAAAATATATTGATAAAATACATCACTGAGTATTTGGATGATAAGATTCTCAAACAAATTCAAAATTAATCAATCCATCAATATAAACAATGGATTAACTTATATTATTTTCTATCTATCTATCATGAAAAGTAAACATATAATGAACCTCTTAAAATACAAATACAAATAATTTTGTTAAAGTTATAATTTTTTGATCAAATAAATACTTTGTCTTAACATTTAAAATAAGAACTATTTTTAATTTTATATTGGTGAAGATTTACTATGAATTATCATTTTGATGGTCAAAACTTTTAGATTCTAATCTGATGAAAGATAAGATTTTATCTTTTAAAATTCAAATATTTTCACAACATATTTAAATAATTTCAAAAATTCATAATTTATATTCCTTGTGTGTAAACATTTTCTTCCCATAACACATTCTCTCTCTAACTGTCGACTTCGCAGTTCGCTCTGAAGGCCGCCTTCACACCTTATTAATATTCCCTGTTTTATGCTGTCTTTTTCCCTCAAGATTGTACAATAGCCCATAATTACGCATATGTACATTCTGTATAGTTGTATTTACATTTCTTGTATTTGTTTTCTCTGCAATTATTCTTAACACTCGCGCGTGTCTTGTTTCATTGAATGAAGACTTTAATGAGGAGGCTTTGCCGTGTTTAAGACTTCCTCTTTCGAGTCCCGCGTTTCATCCTGCAGTTTGGGTCTTCCTTCAGCAGATTCAAGAACAAATGTCAGTGGGTAATTCTGAAAATTCGAGAAGGAATTCTACAGGTTAGCAAAGGTATGATTAGCTCGAAGATCTGTTTTCTTTACGCGATCATCTTTTTGAAACAAAGAAAGGAGTTCAGACTTTTCCTTTTTGAGTAAGAAATCCAAATTAGCATTATTAGCATCAGGTTTTAGAAGTCAAACGTATGAGGCTTCTTTGCTTTCTTATGGTATAGTTTGATATTTTGACATGGGTGTTTTCTGAAAGTTAGCTTTAAGTTTGGGATTTATTTGACTAACGTATTGAGTTTTGGGTAATAAATTAAAGATTAAGTTTTCCAGCACCCCTGATGCAAATTGGGCTTTAGTAGGATATTATGATCAGTCTAATCTTGAAATATGAGGTTTAATGTAGCTTTAGTAGGAACGATGATCCGTTATCTGAAAATGAGGGGTTTTCTACAAGACATGTGTGTGTGTGTCTGAGAGAGAGAGAGAGAGAGAGAGAGAGAGATTTATAGTTACTAGTTAGTGCTCAAAGCAAAACCTAGTATGGTCTTGTAGATGCTACTCTTGGAAGAAAGTAGAACCACGAGGTGTTGTTTTAATTAAGTATTTCCAACATTACACGAGGATGTGAGTTTGATTTCCATTTACACTTGGAGTCCTTTCTAGTAATGTAGAGCCGACCATGCTAGTAGATAATGAGTTTCATGACATTAATTTACCATTACTGACATTGGTTTGTTTAGTGGATGTGTTCTAATGGTTTGGTTAAAGTATGAATGGTACTAGTTGTCACGTTGACACAACTCCTGACTATATCAATCGCTCTTCTTGCGTAAATGAAACAATGCACTTACGAGGAGATTGAGACAATAGAAAGGGAAATGGTTTTATTCATGATAAGAGATAGTGAAATGATACAAAGTTAAGTATTTCGATCCCTTTCACAGTTGATAACTTCTCCTTTTTATAAGCATGCACTGCATGCATGTTAACTTTCTGCTCAACCGCTCATGTGTGTTATAAACTTATAACTACTCCAACAGCTTTTGCCACGTGCATGACCCTCCTTAATTCCCGGTTAGTTAGCCGTTGATCTGTTGCAACCGTTAGGTTTCCGTTTTAAGTTGGTTACTCCTTCCCTCCACTTAGCTCTCGGCCCTCTCTGCCTTTGCTCCTTCTCGCCTGCATGTATTGTTCGTCTGCATGTATTGTACCATAACACTAGTGTTCTAGTCATCGACTGCTCTAACCTATTCTTGTAGTCATATCAGTTGGATCCCTAAATGATGATTAGGCTGTAGGTTCTGGCTTCCTTCTATCATATGCAGATTAAATTTGTAGAACTTTGCTTAAGTTTCCTCTTTCTACTGATCCAACTTTTGTCTTGGATCTAATTTATTCTGTACCTCCTCATGCAATCTAACAAAATCTGAGTTAACAATTTCTTTGAACTATCCAGCCTAGTACTACGCACCATTTGATGGCCATGAAGTGCTTTCAATTCTATAGTGGAGACAGAAAGGAAGAACCAAAGACACCAACAGCAAATTCAACCCAATCTTCATTTACTGATAATGAAATTAAGCAATCTGGATCGAATTGAATTCTCAGGATGTATCAAATACAAGCTCTGAGTCCAGAGGTCGCAACCAATTCCCAAGTTTATCTGAGAGAGCCAGTGATCTCAAGGTTTTCACTTTTTCAGAACTGAAACAGGCGACAAAAATTTCGCCGCACTGCCAAACTTGGGGAAGGAGGTTTTGGATGTGTTTTAAAGGCCATCAAGAATTCTGATGTTCCAGCAAAGAAAATTGACGTGGCTGTAAAACAACTTGGTAGAAGAGGACTGCAGGTACATTTTCTTCAATTTTGCTTGTTCTTCTGTATGAATTTCCTATAAACTCTCAAGACACATGATATTTTCTGGTCCTATGAAGAGAGAATTTGTTTTATGTGTTAGAAGAAAAATAATTGGTACATTTGTAGGTGAGTAGTAAGTAGCAAGTTCTAAAGTCTTTGAACTGCACCATCCTTGGATTCCTCACTGTTGACAATACATTTTAAGACTAAAAATGCCACTATAAAGTAACTCAGATAAGCAACGTTATTGGCTACTGTAAACATGTCCATTTTGAGTATCAGTGCCCTGAAAAGTTAAAAACTCCTATGTATATCAGTATCTTTAATTAGCATAATTAAGAAATAAGAATCGAACATCAATATTTTTATAAAAGCTGATGAAGATGGCCTCAGATCTGCCTGCGATAATACAGTATCTCCCTAGGGGACTTAGAAACTTTGAGATTATTTGAGCTCACCATAAATAAAATAGTTGCTATTTGTAAGCTTTATTTTTTTTTTTCTGTTTTCCAGCACGTTCCATGGCATGGTAAACTCAATTATCTCTTACTTCCAGAATGTTTGGAGGATTTTAATATTCCAGTTTTCTGAAAGTTTGTCTCAGTTAGGATTTTAGGGGGTGTTTACTTTTAGAAATAGGATGGATAGATAAAAAATAATCCAAACTAATCTACCATTTACGTTGATTGATTGATTAATTTTGAACTTGTTCGACCATTTACGTTGATTGATTGATTAATTTGAATCTTGTTCGACCATTTACGTTGATTGATTGATTAATTTGAATCTTGAACTTGTTCGACCATTTTATCATCTATCATCGCTCAAAGTAAACACCCATTTTCATTTTCCTAATTGACTTGTTCAAGTCTTACACAATGTTCTCAATGGAAAAAAGAAATCTTCACGTGTTTGATTAAGAAAGCGGGGAAATTGACCAATACTATCACTTTTACATGTCAGGGTCACAAAGAATGGGTGACAGAAGTTAATGTTCTTGGTATTGTCGAGCATCCGAATCTCGTTAAACTTATTGGTTATTGTGCTGAAGATGATGAAAGAGGTATTCAGCGACTTCTAGTATATGAATACATGCCCAAGGGAAGTGTGGAAGACCATTTATCAATTAGGTCCCTCACACCCCTTTCTTGGGATATGAGGCTGAGGATTGCCCTAGATGCTGCACGCGGCTTAGCATACCTGCATGAGGAAATGGATTTTCAGGTTGTCTTTTCAGTGTTGCATCCCCCCCCCCCCCTGCAACCTAGTGCCATGTTAATAATATTCAATCTATTAAGACTAATGATTATCATATCCTATATCCAGATCATCTTCAGAGATTTCAAATCTTCAAATATTCTACTAGATGAACAATGGAATGCTAAACTATCAGATTTTGGATTGGCCCGATTGGGTCCTTCAGAAGGACTAACACATGTATCAACAGCGGTATGCGCAATGCTATATGATTATTTCCCCTATTCTATGTATGTTTTGTTTTATAAATTTCTATATATAGTTTATCTTTTTAACCTTTGTCCTTGAGTATGAAGTCGTGTTTGATAATTATATACTGTTATCAGGTTGTTGGGACAATGGGTTATGCAGCTCCCGAATACATCCAAACAGGCCGTCTCACATCAAAGAGTGATGTTTGGAGCTACGGGGTGTTCCTTTATGAACTCATCACTGGTAGACGCCCGCTGGATCGACAACGCCCCAAAGGCGAGCAGAAGCTCTTAGAATGGGTAAAACCATACCTTTCAGACGCCAAGAAGTTTCAACATATACTGGATCAGAGGCTTGAAGGAAAGCAAATCCTTAAATCAGCTCACAAGCTCTCACTTGTGGCTAACCGTTGCTTGTCCAAACTTTCAAAAACACGGCCCAAGATGAGCGAAGTCCAGGAAATGATCAACCAAGTCCTCGAGGCATCTACAGGTGCAGGCAACCCTCAACCATCTTTGAAGAGTAAGGATGACAAGAAAACATCCAAGGAAACCCATGAAGGTAAAAGGAGGCTAAGTGATATCAAAATTGTGGACAGTGCCTGGCTGCTTCGTGTATGGTCATCAAAGCTCGTGAGAACTTGCTGATCAGAAATCACTCGACTAGGATGGGGATGGAGTACAGGTTTTTTTGGTACATAAAGATGACATTTTTAGTATTATCAAGACACCAGTAGCAAACTGCAACTTGATTCGGACTCTTGCTGTCACTAGAGTAAATCGGGGGAGCTTAACAGGGGATCAGGGTCGAATGTGCTTGTGGAATGTGATCGGCCTCAGATTTGCTGATAGTCGTTGCAGGATGAAGCGAAGGACTTCTTCTAGGCACCTCAAGAAAGGCAAGCTTTATAATCTGGACCGGTTGATAGATTCAGCATCACAGTAGATTAAAAGGTATGGAATTTGTTTGTGTAGCCTTTAATTGTTGTAATACATATGATTGTTGAGTTAACTATAAAGCCTGTATATTTTCTTCCATGACAAAATTGTTATGATTTCTGGTGAATATATGTGCAATTTTGGGTGGAAAAACTGTGTTGCTGTTCTAATATGTTAGTCATTATTAATATCCATTATTCGCTTGCCTATCTTTCCTCCATTTTCTTGTATAGTTGTATATTATGTTTTATTGTTTTTAGATCCCCACTATATTCTGTTTGCCAGCCAATCACCATTTGTGGGATGAAGACTTGTCTACTTTATAAATTTACTATAAAAATTTATAGTAGTGATTATTTCGCTTACCTTTTAGATAGACATCATGGGAAGCCAATGCGAAAACTAAGGAACTTAGAGGGTGTTTGACTAAGCTTATTTTAGAGAGTTTATAAGCTTTTGGAGCATATAAGATGTTTTAAGAGTTTATAAGATGTAATGTATCAAGAGCTTATAAGTTGTCAAAGTGTTTGGATAATTGAACTTATAAGTTAGAGAAAGAATCATGAGTTAGAGAGAGAAAATTGACGAGATGTGAAGTCGATAGTCTATATGTAGAAAAATAACGAACCATAATAAAATTATTTTGGTAAATTTATTGTTGTTTATAAATTGGGGTTGAGAAACTTATTTTACGAGAGTTTATGTTATTGGAACTTATTTTCACAACTTATAAACTGTTTAGAAATTTATTTTATCAAATATTTCTTAAACTTATAAGTTCTTGACAACTTATGTTTATTTTCAAGAACTTACGCTATTTTGTGGAATTTATAAGCTCATACAAACATCCTCTTTAACCAATAATTTACGTGCATTGTGCGTTACACGTATATTATCCATGTATATTGTCCTATACCAATTAAAATTCAACCGTTGGCAAAGTTTGAGCCGTATGTGTGTTGAATTAGTTTGTCTTTATATTTGATTTATTTAGTTAAGATAAAGAATAAATATTCATACATCATTACTATGGCATTTATCCATTATCTAGCATGTGGGACTTTCAACTCTTCTTGTGAAAAATGGGGGACCGTTTGCTGAATAAAATTTGCACCCATGTCCAATATATTTATCTGATAACATAAAAAATATGACAATGTTATGTGTCATTTGGTGGGTCGATGTGGACTCAAATTCATGTTCAAACTTAAAGCATGTATCATGAAGTGAGATTTCTGTTTTAAAACATATAGTAAACATGCATCAGTTGATGCACATAGGAGTGTCGATGGCGGATTTACTGGGACTGTAACCAAGTAATTTAGTATTGGTTACGGCCCGAACCTACCAAGAATATTAAACCGGATGGATCCCACCATCCAATTATGGATCCGGACCGAGTATTACCCATTTCTAACCGATTACCCACTGGTCTTATTCTCAATTACCCCCAAATCCCAATTACCCGGATGAATCGATCGCTCTCCGATCCACCCCATCTTCGCCTCTCTCTCTCAACTCTATATTAAGTTATGAGTCGAAACGCGCATACACCGTTATCACCGTATGTATACTTATGACGGAAAAGGGGAGAACTGAAAAGGGTGTAAAGTATAAATACTCCCAAATTTATCCTTGCGTTATTATTCAGATAAATTTATAAATACTCCCAAATTTATCCTTCACATAAAATAATTATTCAGATAAATTTATAAATACTCCCAAATTTATCATTCACATAAAATAATTATTCGTATAAATTTGTGGGTATTAAGTAAATAATATGGTCGAGGTCACCGGAAAATTTGTTTTCAAGGTTAATCAAATGCTCCTTGGAAAATGGAAGTAAATGAATTATAAAATTGCTTAAAGAATTTACTCTTCCGATTTGAAACTGCAAAAGCAACTCATACGTAATGTGAAAGTAATCACAAAAATACTGTGAAGATTGATTAAATAATAAAAGAGTATGTTGACTTGATTAGCATATATGACTAGGAAGCTTATATGACCAGTAAAATTCCCAGCTGAGGTTTGAGTCATGAAACTAGATTTGGAATTATAACCTTGTTGATGCTTTTGAATTTTTGTTGTGTATTTTGGAATTGCTGTAGACACAAGCAAAGATGTTGTTTGACTGGATTCTAAAAATATATTTCAGTTTTAATTTACACGTTTTTTGTAAATGATGGTTTTATTAAATTAATTAATATTTCGTGATTACACTCAAATATAAAATGCTCTTACAGAAAAAGTGGATATGTAATGCTCAAATTTATAAAAAAAAAAAAATCGATCGGGTCGGACCGAACCGACAAAACGGGTCGGGTCTTGACGGTCCGGTCCAAGCAGTTCGAATCGAACCGTAACCGAACCGTTGTTTTAAAATTTAATGGCTTTGAACGGTTCCGGATCGGTCCGGATAAAGACCGCCCGTTGACATCCCTGATGCACAAACCAAGTAAGAAATGATTACACACCACTTTTGACCACCCAAAAGGTTATTGTGTTTTAACGGATTTCAACATTTATAGAGTTGACATTATTTTATAATGTTTTGACCATTGACATTATTATTGGCATGTATTTTTTTTAACTGTTCTATTAGTGTTGGTACATACCAAAAATGAAATGAATTTTACATTATAAAATATTTTGAATTTCGTATCACAAATTACTTTATATACAAAACACAATCCTCCTTTAATCCACGTATTCAAAAGTAATGAACCAAGAATAACAGGACGAAAAGAGTAATATTTAACATGACAATTTAGCATTCAATCCTCACTATTCTTCTTTCTCCAAATTCAAAAAAAATAACATTATAATAAATACTTCGATTAATATGTTTCATTATATTATTTATAGAAGCACGAATTACTATATAAATGTACTATTGATTTATAGTTATGCATAAAATGGTATTTTGTTGTTATAATAGTCTGCATCTAATACTTTATTCATTGTGTATACACAAAATTTATAGTCCGGTGACAAAATCCAAAGCACGACAAATAAGTAGATAATAAATCCAGTAGCTGTTTTTTTGTGCAGATCCGGCTGCCGCCCTACATCCTCCTTGAGTTTGCTGGATTTATGTGAAAGTCGTGTTATATACCCATAGCGCCGCCCGCCCTAGCTGAATTATATAATGATTTTGCACCACGTAATCTATGACTGTGAATGGAATTGTTTTTTAAATTTGAGAAATTTTATAAAATATATATTGATTTTTTATATAGTATTATTTTATTAAATTAATTTATACTCATTTTGTCTTTCAATTTTGTTCATAGTTTTACTCTTTGGGACGTGTCTCAATTTTTTTTCTATTTCAATTATGGTAACTATCCTCCCTATTTATTACCATCAATACCTTTTATTTATCTCTTTATTATTCATAACTCACCATTATTTATTTTCTTACCTTCAACAATCCATTTATTTACATTTTTTTATCATTTATGATTCATTACTAACTAATTTAATGCTAAATTAATGTGGAAACCTTACTTTACAATATACCCAACAACTTTTATTAAAATCCATATTGAAAATTTTCAAGAAATAAAATGGGGGACATAGGAAATATTAATAAAATATTATCATGGGTGAGAGGATGTAATACATCTAGGAATGATAATAGGTCGGATCTGGCTAGGTCCAGATCTAGATTCGATTTTTTTTGCTTGGTCTGGATCCGGTCCAGATCCATTTGATCCAAAAAAATTAGATCCAGATCCATAAGATCCGCAGGGTCCAGGGTCTAGACCTAGATCCATATATTTTCGCTTCTAAAATAAATTCTAAATCAACTATAATTCACAGTAACACCATAACAATCTAAATACACAATAATACTATAACAACTATTTAGAATTTCTACAATTATCAATATATTGGAAGACGTTAGTTACAAATTTACTATAAGGTATGGAACAACAAACAATTCGATCACGATAGTGTAAATGAAAGACCACCGTGAATCCGACTAATACATAATTGAGAGAATTTGAAATGAAATTGAGAGTATATTTGTTTTGGGAGAATTTGAAAAGAAAATTAAAGAGTTTTAAGTTGGGGTTAAGTATTTAATTATAATAAAAATAATATATATATATATATATATTATATATAAACTAATGGATCTGCGAGTCGGATCTGGATCGGATCCGAATCTCAAAAACTAAATCTCAGATCCAGATCCAAAATATGGAGGTAGGATTCAGATCCATCGGATCCAAATTTTGAGGATCCTGGATCCACGGATCCTGATCGACGGAATCTATTGTCATCTCTAAATACATCTAAATATCTATATTTTTTTTATGTTTTTTTAGAACAAAATATTTATAATGATATTTTTTTTGAGGTACTGATGAAAATTCTTAAGACACCTATGCATAATATATTCATCCCCTCTCATCTCTTAACCCATAAAGTTGCACAACGCCATCTTGCCTTGTCTTATCAAATGAAACCCTATAAATCCTCTACCGCCTGCATTCATACTTCACCAAAACGTAAATTTTGACTTCAGTTTAAAACGCGTCACCGTCTTCCCTCTCAAATGAGCAATGAAACTCGTTGCAATTTTATTTTGTCTTTATCTTATAGTAAAGAGATAAATGCAAAGATGTGTTACACCTTTCCATTATAATTATTATAATTGTGAACATCCGCGCCCTATCTTATGCTGCAAATACCGATTTACAGTTCATCAATATCATTTAATGTGTACCCAACTACTTCCACATTCGGCAAAGCCAAATCATTCAAAATTTTGGATATTTGTTTCTATTTTCATCTCTCACCTCTCTTTAAACACTTTTTTTGAAGGGGTAGTTTTTCTTTTATATTGATAAGGCGTTTGAGCAATGATATATAAATATTAATTTGAATAAGTTATTAAATTTAATATTTTGAAACAATGTACTCATCAGATCAAATTTAGATGCTGTGAGCCCGTGGGGTTTTATTTGGACTGGATTATGTGTTTAAATTTGAAGTAGTTCACTGCGTTCGTGCAAGTAAAAACAAGAGCGAGTGCTATTTATTTAATTTTGAAATCCAATATTGATGAACCACGAAGTCTTGAATCTCAAGCCAAGCCATCCTCTCAAAAGATTATGAACCAATGGATCCTAATTAAAATTTTGATTAATTAAGGGCTGCGGACTTCACCAAGGTTTTGCCTATCAAAATTCATCTAGAAACATAAAATGGTGGTGAGGAAATTTCGAAAAGTTTGGCGGAGCTTTGGCGTCTATATACTATATATATGTAGTAGGCTATATGTGTACATGTAATATCATAATCTCACCATGAAAACGATGTGAGGTAAATATGCTTCATTATCCAACTCGATAATCAAGTATGCTGAGTTAGGTAAAATGATCACTCAATAATATCATTTTTAAAAATAATATAATTGCCCAAAATTTTAATTTTTTTCTTCGGATATGAATATGGCTTGAAAGCTAAAAACAAAATATTTTGCCAAAATACCAAACTATTAGCTCTCATCAAATTATTCATGAATCTTGATTTAAAAGGTACTAATAAACCACATGAAGATGCAAAGAAAAGTTTGGCAAATTGGATCATGTCATTCCATACAAACTCATGTGAGCGATGACAATTTTATTCAAACATAAATTAAGGACGTTTAAGCATAACAGTTGTTAAAGAAAAAAAAGACAGTCATCTTTAAGAATTTAGTTCAATTAATTAATTAAGAGCTATTAGATTATAAGGAGAACGAAAATGACGATTAAATCAACGGCATCTTTCGATCTACGCAAAAGCCAACCATAAAGCGTTTCCAAAGGCTTCCGTACGCCACGCCCCTTCGCGTTTTCCCCAACTTGTTCGATCTTTAGCAACCAAATTATCCTTCCCCAAACCCAAACTGTATATATAAAGTTATAAAGCAATCTCACATTTCTCTTCTCTTTCTCTCTAAATATTACGTTCGTTTACGCACTCACAGTCGCAAATGCGCCTTATAGATACTCGCACTATTGTGAGCATTTGGCTTTTACGTGTTTCTGAGATTATAGCCGAAGGTGAGTTGAATTGCTGACCGTATCGAGTGGCTTTCGCTTTGGTTTCTATTGGATTGCAGCTGCGATTTGGAATTACTTTGAGTCGAAGTTATGTGTTCTTCTAGATTATGATGCCCTTTCTTATGCATATGCTTCTGTTTAATTTGTGCGGACGATATTAGGATAATGGAATTTGTGAATGTATTCATAATTTTTGTTGCTACTGTTTGAACGTTTAATGTAAGAATTTAGTTTGAAAAGATTTAAGAGTTTTCTGATTTTTCATGGCAATATTGGTGTGAGCTGTACTTTTCATTGAAACCACCAACAACAAAAAACTACTATTTCCTGATAATCTGAGTATGAAATTTATGAATAAAGACTTATGAAGGTGGTCCCGAAAATTACTCATGCCTTGTTGAAACAGAGTAAAGTGCTGTTTGGAGAAGTAAATCCAAGGTCATGATGCAAGATTAGTGTTGATTTGTTGTTCCCCCGCCTTCTGACATATGGTATTGATATTAGACAGAAGAACACACCTTCAAATTGTTTGTGTTATTATATGTGTACTGATTTCTCTTTTCTTTTTCTATGGATGGCATTCAATTGGACCATATATATCAACTTTTCATGATTACTTTGAGAGGCACGGATCCAATGCAATCAATGGGATTAAAAGGGAAAAAGAAAAAACTAGAAGATGCTTCAAGCATAAGGAGTTTTGCATAACTATAGTTGTATCGCGTATGGATATGATCAATAAACTAATAATTGGAATAGTTGTTCTCCTCATTAATTTGGTAAATGTTACATAGATTTCTATGTTTTAAGATTTTTGTTATCTTTTTAATCTCGGAACTCCAACATTTAAGATTGGAACGACATTCTTCTCAAAAATTATTTCTGGGGCTCTTTTGCACCTAACGTTAGGAGAATGATGCCAGTGTATCAGATGATTAAATTTTTTGATTGATAGATAGATAGTTAATCTTGGGCGATACTGTTTATATAAATGTGGTCAGGACTTTCCAACAAACTATCTTATTGGGTATATATTGTTGGAAAGAGTGTGCCTAATCTGCTTAGCTGGGAGTATAGACAATCTGACTAGCTAGTAATCATTTCAGCTGTTATTGGATGAATGCTGGTTTGTTTCTCTGAGCATTCACCAGAAGAAATAATGCATGAACCACAACCTGATGCTGCTCCATGGACTTTTCTCAACATCGACAGCGTCTTTTCAGTAACATTTACTATGGAGACAGTACTCGACATGCTGTGAAGATTTCCGAACAATACATTAGAGATGATCAATGTGTTAAGTTGTTAACACTGACAACGATGAGATTGTTGCACATGCTCTTCTACAAGAAGAATTGTCACAATTGTCAATTGAAGAACATCCAAGTAACTATTATACAGGTATATACTTACCCTTTTCCTTCTTGAATGTTTATCTTCACTAGAACCTACTTCATAAATTTCCGAGAAATCTACAAAAGTGCAGGCGGAGAGGGTAGCACATATGAGAGTGATGATGCAGGGAGCCCATGCTCGAGCCTTGGAGATAGATGATTACTCTTGTACTAAATGATTCCTTCTCCTGTAAGCATCAGTTCCATAAAGTTTATAGAATTTACTCACAGGGTAGTCATTACACTGTATAAAATTCACTATTAGATAATTTTTAAGCCCAGGAGATACCTTATCACTACATCAGTTTTTCTTCTTTACTCATGTTAATTTGTTCACTTAATGTCTCTCCTAATAAATACATTTTTCAAATATGGCCTAGTCATCTTGTCCTTTTACAAATCAGAAGACATCCCTGAATCTGTTTCTTGGCAAAATTGCATATGATCATTAACCTAAAATCCTAACAAATGGGTGAAACTGACCTGATTTTGTGTACTCGACATGATTGAATTTACTTTGGAACAACCTTTGAAGGATATTTAAGTGTTATATTGATGAACTGGCAGCATGTTCCAAGGATTAACACAGACGTACCTTCAGTAGATGAAGCAACTTCTGACCATCAAAGGCTGCTGGAAAGGTACTTTTGGTCCTGTTATGTTGGCTTAGTGTTAGATTTGAATCAGTGGACCCAGATGTATACATGTTTTTCTAAATGCATCCATGCTTGAAATTTGACTTTGTCAATACCACCATCTTCCTTAACCCTCTTGACCTGATATTAATTTGCATTTGGATATGCAAATATTCAATGATTTATCAAGCTGGAATTTCTTCTCCTCAACAGAAGAAGCCAAATACACTCTGATTTCTGAAACCATCATTTTTGAGTGCATTATCTCTTGATAAGCTTTGTTGGCGTAACAAAGTGAAGAATAGTTAACCGACTGGTTGGTAAAGCCTCCCGCTTTTTGTAATTTGTTCATTAGGACTATGATTTGAACTTCATATCCTCTAACAATAGAGGATACTGATAGGCCCATTGATGATGTTTAAGTTTGCTAGCTCTATAAATCCGGTACTTATATATTTTGCTCTGGGTTCTGATTGCATTTGATATTGTTCCCCATGATTTTTCATGGTCAGTGAATTGGTAGAACAAATTTGTGATAGTTGATCTTCTTCATTTCAGATTAAAGTTGTATGACTTGATGGAGCACAAAGTTCTGGGAGTTGGAAATTGGCAGGTAAGTTTGTGATTCTTTGCCATTATTTGTCTCATCATATACTGCACTCCTCTTTTACGGCAGATAATAGCTTGGCCAAAATGTTTTAGTACCACTTGACATAAAATTTTCAGAGCACAAAGAGTTGAAGACATTTATCTCTTAGTATGTATTGAAAACTAAAAGCTACTATCTTCTCCGTTATGTGTCTTGCTACCAACTGATGAGCAGACGCTAAGCATACAGCTTGACATTTTCCCCAAATTGAACTTTCATACCAAATCATAGGCTATTAACTATTAAGTATTCTTACATTGCATTGTTTTACGTGTGCAATTTATAGTAGTTCCACTATTTCATTATGGGTCTTCTGCAGTTTTGTGCTTTGTCTGATCAGTTATATCGGACAAGTGAACACCACAAATTTGTCCGACAACAAGTTGTCCGTCAGGTGGGTGTAGTTTCAATAAGATAACAATTTATTGTTTTTCTGTAGTTCTGTAACTGTAAGCTGACATGCTCCTGTTTGTTGGTGAGTTGCCAGCTCAAAGCGCATCCAGAATTGTATGTGGGTTATGTTCCCATGGAATATGCTGACTACTTGAATAAGATATCCAAGTCTACTTCTTTTATCTTGATGCAGCTATTTTTCTTATGACAGTATGGTGTCAAGATTCTTGTGCTAACTTCATTCAAAGATATCTGCTACATCGAGATACTCGCCAAAGACCAATAGTCAAAAAGAGGATTCATTTAAATCTCTGGACTATTGTTCGTTTGCAATGCTTGGATTCTTAGGAATCATTAGATTCCTTTCCTTCCTGCACATAGCTCAGGACTCATGTAGATTACTCAAGCCTCGTGTCTGCACATGATCCGTTCGTGTATTCGTCTCACTGCCATGGCTAATTGCTTACGATTATCTTATATGTAAGATTTCTTGTGCAGTCGCACCCTTTACGATTTCTTGTGCAGTCACACATTTAGTTTCTGGGCTGAGGTACATTACAACCCCATTTATCCTCAGGGAGGTAAACTGTCATTTCTCTCCTGATTTATATATGTAGTCAGATAAATTCATTACTTATGCTGGCAATATAAGCTTATACCTTCAGAAATTTGTTCGTCTATCTGTACTAATATAGATCTGCCTCCGAGTGATTTTAAGAGGAAGAAAAAGTGGTGGAACTGCCGAAACAATCAACACTACACCTTTGGCTTCTTCATTTGTGTACAGTCTCTCGACATCGTCGACAAGTCTATCTTCATTCTTACTTTATATGTTGTCGTATATAATTAAGGATTACATTTACACGAAATCATTACAATATCATAAATTCATAATCCATTATCGTTCTCTTTGTCTCGTGGAATTTATGTTGTTAGAATCCATAGATTGGATGCGGGCTCCACAACTACTAGTCTATCTGTTTGTCTCGATATAATTAAAAGTCTAAATTTGTTCCAAAATTCCAAAATAGAATTCGAATTTTCTGCTTTCCAGTTGTAGCACGTGAATTGACCGACTAAATCTAGATAAATAATGGTTGCTGCCTTGCTGGAAAGCATAACAAGTAAATAAAGTAAATTTGGGGTAGGAACCTCGCTATATCACCTTCTCATTCTCAATCATAATTTTTGTACGAAAATACACAAAATCCAACTCTCGACGAGATTAGGCTTTTCACTTGAGTTCCAAAAAGCTCCTTTTCTTCCCTAAACAGATTATTTCTATACTAACATTCTAACTAATGGCTAATTACCGCGGCAGATGTATAACCTCATCTATTCGTGATCTCCTCCGCCTAAATCGCTCTGCTTTTCCTCTTCTACCGTCGCCGGCTGCAACAGCAGCGCCGTGAACGGCATGTGCCCATACCCATTCGGTATGAACTTCAGCTCCATCGGCGGCGGCAGCGGCTGGCACAGGTCCAGCCTGCAGCTAGGCAGGGGCGGTGGAACAGTCAGGACGCTGCTTCCCACCGCCGTCGTGGCCGCGTCTCGTGACGGCAGAAGAGAGCCGGAGGAGGTGGAGATGGCCTCGGCGGGGACGGTGCCGGTGCCCGTGGCGGCGATTATGGAAGGCTCGGCGTGGCGGAGGAGCCACTCTATGGTCTCTCCGTCGGTGCGGTGGCCGAGTTCTCGCGTGAGCTGGAATACGCGGGCGGCGCAGAGCGCCGGCATCCGCACGCGGCGGCCGCGGCCGTTAACCTTGGTGTGGCGATCTCTACTGGAGGATTGACCGCGAGTCTTCTTTATAGAGAGCGCGGTGCAGGGCTTGGGGCTGACGCCGCCATCGTCCGCGGCGGTTGTGGCGGTGGTGGAGGTGGCGGCGGCGTCGTGTTGAGTAGGTGGGATGGAGCGAGAAGAAGGGACGAGATGGGGGAGCATATCTGAAGAAGAAGGCATGTTGAGGTGTTGTGTTGACTGGTAGTGGGTTAGGGTTTTTTTGGTATTTTGATGAAGAGGATAATGACCCCACAAAATTTACTAAATATTGGAGACGAATGAGAATGGTACTACCCTAATATGATGACATTTGTGTCTTGGAAATGGAGATGGGCCTGGGCCCATCCTTTCTGACTAAATGGACCCGTGTCTACCTCACTTCATTGAATCCTATTGTTTGGAACGAAATTCTTGTTGTTGCCATTTCGTATGTCTACAATATATAATAAAATTGTCTTTCTTCTGGATCAAGTATTTAAAAAAATAAATAGACATTGTACTATCAAATGTGTATTAAATTTTTATATAAGATTAAAATTGCTACTTGTATTAATTTGAAATTTTTATATAAGTTTATTTTTTTGTAATTTGTAAATTCCTTTCATATTCATAATTAATACTCTATTATCAAACATATACCATAAAATGTATATAAAACAACATTCTTTTTATTAAATTTCCATAATTCAGATCAATTCATCCAAAGAATCATACCTTTATTATAAAAATATACCATAAAATGTATACAAAACATTTTTTCCCCTAAATTTCCATAATTCAGATCAATTCATCCAAAGAATCATACCTCCCCACTGGTCAATACTTTGCCACTTTCTATTGGTCAATTTTTGATCTTATCTTTTTACTTTGAAGAAAGATTTTGCATTCGATGAAGTTCTTATGTTAAGGAGTAATGTTTTGATAGCTAGTAAGTAACTTCACTCTGTAAGAAACTAGCCTATCTTTTCTACCATGTCCATTGACCATATTAATATAATATGTTATATTAACCAAAATATTGAATAAAATTCTCATATCTAATTTTCATTAACTTTTGAATTAGACAAGAAATGCAAATTTTTAAGCTAAGTACAATAACGTGTCTTTTTTATTTATGCCTTACTTCATCGTTATAAATTGACATTCAATCTATTTATACTTAGGGGTGAGATTCGAAATCGATTTAAAATAGCTAATCGAAACCGATACCGATCGGTTAATCGAAATTAACATTAATTTTTTAAAAAATAAAATATATAAAATACAAAATTAACCAAAATAACCTAGATTATTTAAAATATCACCGAAATTATAATATTAAATTAAATATTTTTCACTTAATAATTAATTAATTAATTATATATATATATATATATATATTAATTAATTTTGGTTAATCGGGTATAACCAGTGACGGAGCCACGTTGGGGCTCCCCCAACATTTTTCGAATATTAGTATTATATACCCGTATATAATTATATAGTCCATTATAGTGCAATTGGTTTAGGCTCTGTTACTCATTTCATTTGGCCAGAGTTCGATCCCTTCTGGCTTCTAGGACTTATTTTTCACCTATTTTCCTACTTTGTTTTCTTTCTTTTTTTCTCTCCACTTTATCCACTTTCTTTTCTTTTTCTTTTTTCTATAATTTATTTTATATTGATAAAATAAAATATATATGCAAATAATAAAGTTTCATATATAAATTAATAAAATCAATTCAATTTCTAAAATATTATGATGAATTTATTATAATAGTTATAGGTAATATTTGTTTAAATTATTTTGATAAGTTATATATGTGAGTTAATTCTATATTTCATTATATATTTGTAGTGGGTACAAGAAAATCAAGATTTGAGTTTTGTAAGATAATACAATTTACAATGTTAATATTTATAATTTTTAATTATTTTAATTTTGTAGATATTGTTCATTGATTGTTTAGTTATTTATAAGTTAATCTTATTATTTTATTTTTGGAAGATATTAGAACATAATGAAAAAGAAATTTAATATAAAGAATTACCTCTATTCAAATAATATTATGCTATTATTTAAATTATTATTATTATTTAATTATTTTTAAAATTATATTTTATTATCTTTTAAAATTATAAATAGTTGGGCCCCCCAATTAAATTTTCCTGCCTCCGTCACTGGGTATAACCGTCGGTTAATCGGTTATATTCGATAACCGAAATCCACTTGAAGTGGTTAACCGATACCCGATAACCGACTTTTTCGATTTTGATTCTCGGTTAACCGAAAACCGATACCCGTTTAAGCACCCCTATTTATACTAATACATTGCTCATTGATTATTCAATAACATTTCATGAGATCGTGATTCACGTTCTAGAATTTTCATTCTAGACTATTATTTCTACTATCCCCATTTGAACTTTTCTTTTACTTTTTAGGTTTATTTTTATTTTTCATTATACTAATTATAATATTTGTATCTAGGATTTTCTAAAATGTGCACTAATTTATAATACTCTATAGTCCTAAACAATCTTAATTGGTTATATATTTTTACCTACCCAAATTAAAAATCACAAGATATATTACAATAATCAGCATAAAAATTAAATAATTTTAAGATTGAAGAGATATAATAATAATAAATAAATAAATAAAAGAACTCTCGATATAATAAAATTACATACACACTTAATGAACTTAGGAGGCATCCTAGTAAGCTCGGCCCAAGTCGATCAACGAAACTTCAAATCAATTTTTTAACAATAGCGAGTCAAAGGTGGGCTTATATGAAAATGTGTTGTCCAACAGGTCCAGTATGGAGTATATGAAATGAAACCGTAATAGTGCAGTTTTTATGGGGGTAATATGGTCAATCTATCTCTATCTTAAAAATCGAGGAAAACCTCATCCATTTGATGATGGGTTTATCTCTGCTCTCAGGCCAGCAAGCCCTTCTCATTTGCTTCTTATATTTCTGCAACTAACTAAACTGAACCAATATTCCATCGTTTTTCGGTGTTCAATTATTTATGTTTACTTTTATTTTCCAATCACAAAAGTAGGTATATGGAGGCAGGAAGGAGCTTGGTTTCTTCTCCACTTCAATTTACACTCAGAACTCATCTCAGGAATCGCTCCTCCTCTTCTTCAGGTAACTCAACTTTATTTATTTATTTATTTAATTGAATTAAAAAATTAGTGTGCCTGCTTGTGTGTGTGAGAGAGTGAGCAAATGGGATTGAATAACCTTTTCTGGAGTCATGATATTCCTTTAAATTGCTCAAGTGTTAATGCGTTTGTACTTGAATGTCGAGGGAAAAAAGTTAAAATGTGAAAGTTGTGGTACAAGATCTTCGAACTTTTTGATCGAACGATTTGTGTACAAGGTATATTTAGCATATGCTTGAGTTCTGGTTGTGGATGAAAGCTAATGGATGACGCATTCTTATCCTTTTCCTGTGATAGAGCTTTAAATAATTGCTATTTTGATACTTTCTCTATATATTAAGAAATTTGAACTTCTGATGCAAATGTTAATATGAAACTGAAGGTATCAATGAATAATTTCAAAGAATTTACAAATTCTACAAATGCAATACTTTGCATAGCCACCACATGTATGTTGTTGGTAAAGGTGTAATGCTACGTGATCATCATTTTGGTAAGCCAAAATAATTGTTCACTCACCATTGAGCTGCAGAATTGTGGCCTCTTGAAGGATAATAGGGCTCAAATTCTGTCTCCACCTTATGGAAGTAAGTAAAGATGCATTATTGTTTGGCTACATGTTTCTCAAGATAAGGTCGTTTTTCTCCTTTCCATCTCTTTAAGGATTGTCATTTAATTTTTGATCGGATAGAACTTTAGAATAATAAACTTTTGATTTATGTTTGGCCGTGTCCAGATAGAGACACATAAATTAGTTATGCATGCCTAAATAAGGACACAATTACATTAGATGGAGCACTATATGAATTCAATCGTCTCTTTTTGTGTACGTTATGATAGGTGGTTTGAGTGGCAATCCTATATTTTCCAACTTCATGAGATATCAATTCCATGCTACCTCCAAACTTTGCAGTTTTGCTGCTGCATGAGCAAGTAACTCCAGCTCTTACCTCTCCATCAACTACAGTTCTTATTCAGGATCAGCATAATGATAGCAGGCCATTGCTATGTTTAAAAGAAGACAGCACATTTCAGGTAGGATTGTTTACTTAGCAAATTTATTTGTCTAATGCTGAATTGTCAAATCGTTTAAATGCATTTAACAATGTGTTGTTGTAAGTGCAAGCATATTTTCTTCCCATCTTCTACACCACAATCATTTTGTTATCAATTATGTTATCAGCAAGATATTACTCACCTTTTTATAGTGTTAACCAACTTAGTTATTTGAAAACTGTTGCTATATTTGATATAATTTTTATGGTTGAAGAAAATATTGGGTAGGCAACTTGGACCTGCATCTTCATCTCAGGATGGGAGTGACGATGTTGATCCTAATCAGCATGAAACCGACACTGAGCTTCAGTTGCTACGCAGGCCAGAATTATGGTATTTGTAAGAGTTATCAACTATCAGAAATACCTGAAGTCTTATTTGCAATAAACTTTGCTATGATTCTTCTCTCTGCAGCATACTTCTGTCTGATCCACTTAATTATCTTTTTTTTGTTGGGAATCAGATTGGCATCCTTACAGAAAAAGGACACATCCTTTCCTGTGCCAGCCGAGTCCATTTCAAGTAAAAGCATAGATTCAACTGATTTAGAAGCAGATCATGCTGTTGCACTTGCAAGAGAAGCTTTTTCAGCATGCAAAAAGGCAATGTCTATTGCGAAAGATGCCAAAATTTTGGGAGTTGATGTTGACGATTCTTATAGATTAAGGTATGCTTCATCATGTCTTTATCTTTTTTGCCTCTATTTGTGTACTTAAAAAAATCTCTGTTCAAGGTCATACCTAATGCGCTTCTCCCATTTGGCTTACAGAGGCTTGGTCAGCGACCCTGTGTGCAGAATTGTGAGGTCTACTCGTCTGCTGGAGAGGCAAACTAAGAGGAGGAGGGTGCCTAAGCCAAAAGTCGAGTTTCAGGAGACTATTCATCACAGGAAACCAGGATCGCACAGAAAACTTGACACCGATTTGATCCCAATGATCCTCTTAGGCTCTTTCATGGGACCAGAAACAACAGAACTTTTGACTGCTACAGAAGAGGCAGATTTAATAAAGAAGATACAGGTCTCTTTTAGAGCTCGATTGCCTTTTCTGTTGGGGATTTCCCTCTTATGATATCAACCTGATTGTATGGTCACAACTACTCATTCATGTAGGAGTTGATGAAATTACAAGAAGTGAAAACTCGACTTCATGCTCAGTCCTCGAGCGAACCTACAATAGTGGAGTGGGCAGCAGCCGTTGGGATTAGTTGTCGGTCCTTGAAGTCACAGATTCACATTGGGACCAGCAGTCGACAAAAGTTAATCTATGCAAATTTCCGCATGGTTGTTCACATTGCTAAGCAGTATCAAGGGCGTGGTCTTAACCTTCAGGATCTCTTGCAGGTGAATTCCAAGTTTTTCTTGATATAGGAATCAAAGTATCAAATTCTTTTGTTTGATTTCCTATTGGATATGATTGTACGAAACTGGGGAAGATAAGCTATACTTCAAGTTTTTATGATGTAATCTTTTTACTTTGTTGTAGGAGGGAAGTTTGGGTTTAATGAAGAGTGTAGAGAAATTCAAGCCTCAAGCCGGTTGCAGGTTTGCTACTTACGCGTATTGGTGGATAAGGCAATCAATTAGGAAAGCGCTATTTCAGCATTCTAGGACAATTCGCTTACCAGTAATGCTCTCTTACTTAATTTCTTATGTTCCATTTCCCAAAGCTTGTTTTAGGAATGTGTATTTTATGTGGTACATCATTTCTATATTGTACAATTCAGCCTTACTTAAAGATTTCAGCTATTCACTAATCTCTCCTCGCTCTTGCTCTCTCCAATAAAATGAGAATAGAAATCATTGAAACCTGTTTGATGTTTCAGGAGAATGTTTATGGTCTTCTCTCCAAGGTGTATGAAGCAAAGAGAACATGCACCCAACAAGGTAACCACAACCCTTCTAGAGAAGAAATAGCAGCATGTGCTGGAATATCAGTTGAGAGAATGGAGAAATTACTATTCAGTGCTAGAGTGCCTCTTTCCATGCAACAACCCGTGTGGATGGACCAAACTACTACATTTCAGGTATCATTATTTATATATATATATATTTGTGGAAATACACTTATATAGCCATCCAAGTTAAGGAATGTCAAATAATAGCTACGAACATAAAAATGTCAAATTATAGCCAAGGTGTTGGCCCTATTGGGACTATTATCATCAAATAGTACCAATAGGACCAACTATTTTGTTGGTCCTATTGGTACTATTTGGTGATAATAGTCCCAATAGGCCCAACGACTTGGCTATAATTTGACATTTTTATGTTCGTGGCTATAATTTGACATTCCTTAACTTGGATGGCTATATAATGCACGCTCTATATATTTATTAATTTTTGTGCATCTGTTGAAGCTTCTAATTGGAAGTTATTGGTATGCCACTGACTAAAATATTATCATGTAATTATTTTTGAAATCATTGAACCAATCAAACAGATGGAAAGTGCACCTTCCTCCCGTAAAAGAGATTACAAATATATAAGAGAAAGTTTTATATAGCCATCAAGTTAAGGAATGTCAATTATAGTTAGCCATTATCTTATTGGGACTATTATCACCAAATAGTACCAATAGGTCCAACTATTTGGTTGGACCTATTGGTACTATTTGGTGATAATAGTCCCAATAGGGCCAGTAAGTTGGCTATAATTTGACATTTTTATGTTGGTGGCTATAATTTGACATTCCTTAACTTGGATGGCTATATATATGAATTTCCACAATAATATATAATGTACAACTAACCTTCAGACAAGTTATCTGAAAACCCCCCCACCCAGTAAATCGCCATGTTCGTATTAGAAACATTTAGTGGAGAATTTTCTGAAAATAAGTTAAGAATTCCTGAGCCAAGTTTAAATTCTCAATAGCACTGTAATCGAAAAGTTGTGTTAAGAATTTCAAGCATGCTGTTGTTTATGTGCTGATATTTACATTTACTCTGCAACAGTGAATTTAGTTTTGAACAAAATTCTGTGAAATAATATTCTATTATATTACTATTGTCCGAACTTGGGTGATCCAGTGGTGTACCTTACATGTGATTGATTTGTTAGGATCTATATATTCCTTTTTTTCTTGCTCAAAAATCCTGTTAGTCATAGTTCCTGGGAGAAATTTATGTGGAGGAACGTGTGTAATAAGACAGGGACTACCATGTAAATGGGGAGGCTCATGATTCTATACTGTCTATTATAGTTTTTTTTTTAAATAATTTTTATTTAAAGGTGACTGTAGATTATAGTTTGATTCAGAAAGTGCCTACTTCTTAGCAATTTAATTGTAGCTCAATTTCAAGTATTCAAGTGACTTTTAACTCCTACCCTGCATTAGGATGCCTGTACATGTAGGAAAAAGTCGTTTCTTCTGTATCTTGTAGATGCTTTACCCTTTACCGACCCTAATGGAGGACGTTTACCTTGTGTTCTTACAGGAGATCACTGCAGACACCACAATTGATATCCCAGATGTGGGCGTATCAAAGCAGCTAATGAGACAACACGTTCGGAACCTCTTGAGTGTTCTCAACCCTAGGGAGAGGAGGATAATTCGGTTGAGATTTGGCATTGATGATGGCAGTCAGAAAACCCTGTCTGAAATTGGTGCCGGTTTTGGATTATCAAAGGAGAGAGTAAGACAACTGGAAAGTCGAGCGCTATACAAGCTTAAACAGTGTCTAAACAGCCAAGGGCTCGAAGCTTATACAGATATGCTCATCTAGTCTGCATATGTACTGTTTGAAGGGCTGTGTATTATATTTGTTGACAATGTGGCAGTCCTGCTTATGAATGTACATAAAACTGCCACTATTTTTGCTTTCCTTCATTTATTTTTTTGCCAATTGTTGGATATTTAATTGCTGTGTTTCAGAATTTAAGGCAAGCTATCTACTTTACGATCCTTGTTTTGTCTCAGATCATCATCAAAAGGTAAGGGAGCAAAAACCTAATTGTTTGATAATAAACAAAGCAATGTAGCATAGTACACATAAAGGATGTGATTATAGCCACAGAATCAAAGCAGCATCTGAATCTCATTACCTCATCCAAGATTTCAAGATTGAGTTTGAGTAGCATGAAGGCTGCCTACAAGAGAATGAGTATACGGTATCATTCGGGAGTGACACCAGCATTTTTCATGTCATTGTACAATTTGAAAGCCTCGTCCGATCTTCCCTCTATGGACAACCCCAATATCAATGCTCGGAAGAGCTTCAAATCCTCGTCTATATCCCCGGCTATACATTCTCCTTGCACGAGGGAGGTGTATGTATAACTATCCGGCATCAGCCCCTTAACTCCCATTCTCCTCCTTAACTGATATGCTTCCTTCATCTTCCCATTTCTGCTACAACACTCATGGTTTCTCCCCATTCTTCTCCATCTCGTGTAACGTTCTATTAGCTTCAACAAGATTACATTCCTTTCTGTATATACACATTTGGTGCCACACCCTTCACCACCGAGAACAACAACTTCTTGGCTTCATCATGCCGGTTTAATTTGCATAAACTGTTAGCAATCATATTGAGCGCATACACATCTGGATCAAATCTTTTCTTCTCCATAATACATTGCAGAATTAGAGCTTCATCAATCATCCCTTGCTTACAGTAACCATCCATCACCGTGTTGAAGATAACCCGATTCATGTTTATTCCTTTGCTCGGCATCTCAACGAGCAAGACCTTTGCTGCCTCCATGTTCCGCATCTTGCACATGCCATGCATCAACGAACCATAGGTATGGAGGTTAGGCTCGACTCCCTTCTCTACCAACTCATCAAATAAAGCAAATGTGGTCTTGATATCACCTAGCTTGCAGTATAAACTGATCATCAAGGTATACGCATGAATAATACGCATGAATATCTGCCTCCACTCCTCTCAGTCGTTTCATCGAACAACTTCAACGCATCTTCGAGCCGAAAAAATATCGCTTGCCATTCATTCCGATTCCCCACATTGAAATCCACCCCTGCTTTCTACATGGCAGCCAAGATCTCTTTCACTCTTTCATGATCCGATTCATTCCCATAAGCATCTATCAAAGTATTGAAAGTATATGCATTTGGTTTAATCCCTTTTCTAACCAAATTGTGCATCAATTTTCTTGCTTTCTCGACTTTCCTTTCTTTTACACAATCCATTAATAACCAATGTCATCGAATAAACAGTAATCATCACATTGCATTCCCCAATTTTCTGAAAGAAGTTATGCATTTCTTCAATGCAACCAAATAAACCATGCAAGAACGCTCATCAATTTCTAATCTTTTCATTAACCATATACTCGAAAACCTGCCAGTCCTCATCAAACTTTCTATTGTCGGCATAAACCGTAAATAACATGTCAAAGAATTTAATCTTTTCGGAGGGTTCTATACCACTTTCACTCACTAATATAGCTAGTTCTGAGAATGGGCATCGAATATTTTCGTCTAAAACAGCAGCACTCATAATATTCTTGGCCTCCGCAAATTTTATAGCTCCGAAGAGGCGCAGAATGATTATGATGTGAGATTAAAGATCGGGGTTTAGAGGAGTAATAGACTGATTAGTCCGCAAAATTCGAAGAAACGCAAGCAAGAAGAGCTGGGAATTCATTGTTCGAGAGAATATGGCGTGTGATATGGGGGTTAAGTTGTGGTGTGGGTTGGTCAACAACTTTTGTTGGCCCATGGCCCACCCCCATGATTTTGTCTTTTTTCTTTTGTGGAGTGCAGAGAGCGCACGAGAGGGTTGAGAAAAAAAAAAGATTACATAGAGCAAATTGAGGAGAGGGGAGAAAGGGGCGCGAGAGAGAAAGAAAGAGAGAGCTTATATTGTGAGGTTCTTGAAGAGGGAATATCTAGTGTGAGGTAGAGAGTATACAAGGGAGAGGTTGTTCTACCCTTGGATGTAATTCTTGGCTTCTTCACGGACGGATTCTTCAATATTAAAATTTGTGTTGCTCCCGTGGACGTAGGCTTTGCCGAACCACGTAAATCTCGTGTCTTGCTTATCTTATTGCATATTTTGATAGCTTGTTGTTATTACTTGTTTTGCGGGAGCATTGTTCGTGCTTGTGGGTGTTTCTCGTGCTTTGTCTATTGTTTCCGCTGCATTGATATTGTTGTATATTATTGCAATCGATACCAACAATTGGTATCAGAGCTTAAATTTTGAATTTGGGTGGTTGAGCTCGAATTTGAGGGTTTTTTTTAGCTGGTCCAGATAGAGCACACCAGGTGTTCGACAAAAGTCCTAAGAGAGACGATTTTGTGAAACAAGTGGAAAATGACTTCTACAAGTGGTACAATCAAAATTGGGAAGTATGAGATAGCAAGGTTCAATGAGAAAAATGATTTTTCCTATTGGAGGATGCAAATGGAAAATTTGCTAATTTCACAAAAGCTGCACAAAGCTTTGGCGGGTAAAGAAAAGAAGCCCAATGACATGAAGGATGAGGATTGGGAAGAGTTAGATCTTGAAGCACGCGCCTCGATCATACTTTGCCTTGAAAGGGATGTTGCTTTCTTGGTGGACAAGGAGGAAACGGCAATGTCAGGTGGTCAAGTTAGAGGCAAACTTTATGACAAAGACTCTAACAAATCGGATCTACTTGAAATCTAAATTGTATACTTGCAAGATGGAGGAAGGTACACCTATCGGGGAATATATTAACAAGTTTGATAGGTGTATATCAGACTTGAAAGATATAGATGTGAAGGTGGACGATGAGGATCAAGCTCTCATGCTACTTTCATCGCCAAAATCATATGAAAATCTTGTTCAAACTTTGATGCTTGTGGGTGATAATCTAACGATGGACGAGACTAGACGCCACTCCTAGCGGATGATCTTCGAAAGATTGCAACTAGTGGCATGGCTACTAGTGGTAACAAGGAGCAAGCACAAGAGTTATTTACAAGGGGCAGGACGCATGAACGATGGAAAGTCAAGGGAGGAAAGTCGAGATCCAGTTCAAAACCTCTTGCAGAAAGAACATGTTTTAAGTGTGGGCAAGTTGGGCATTTTAAAGCAAATTGTCCAAACAAAAGGGCAACTTGGAAGAAGAACAGGAATAAGAACGACAACAACAACGGAGAGGTACAAGGTACACAAGAGGCTGGTTATGCTTTAGAGGAAAGGGATATGGGTGATTGTTTCTCGGTAAATTGTGATGAGGTAAGCTCTGAAAAATGGCTACTTGACTCGGGTTGCTCTTATCATATGTCTCCTAATAGGAAGTGGTTTACTACCTATAATGAGATAGATGGTGGAACTGTGTTGATGGGAATAACCATACATGTAAAGCAGTGGGGCTCGGTTCAGTTAGAATCAGGATGCATGATGGAGTTATCAAAACTTTGAATGAGGTGAGACATGTCCCAAATTTGTGTAAGAACCTTATTTCTGTTGGTGCGTTGGACTCCGCTGGATGTAAAATTGTTACTTGGAATGGAGTCAAGAAGGTTGTTTGGGGTTCTTTAGTTGTGATAAAAGGTATCCGTCAAAGGAACTTGTATACTCTGTTGGGTACTACGGTGACATGAAGTGCTGCAGTTGGAGCAAGTGGAACTGGTAGCAACCCAGGTGACTACACCCGGTTATGGCACGCGAGACTGGACACATGTCGAGAAGGGTCTAGATCCGCTTCTGCAGCGTGTTTGTCAAGAACTGAAGAAGCCTTGCATGGAGTTTTGCGAGCATTGTGTATACGGGAAAGCACACCGTGTTCAGTTCAGGGCCAACAAACACAGGAGCAGAGGCATCTTGGATTATGTGCACACGGATGTATGGGGGCCAGCTACAGTTATCTCTAAGGGAGGCTCCAAGTACTATGTCACGTTCATTGATGATCATTCTAGATATGCTTGGATTTATTTCTTGAAGCATAAGAATGAGGTGTTTGAAGTATTCAAGAAGTGGAAAGCAATGGTTGAAAACAGGACAGGAAGAAAATTGAAGACACTGAGATCTGATAACGGTACAGAGTATACAGATGGTGCCTTCAAGAAGTTCTGTGACCAGGAAGGAATTGCGAGACAATGGACTGTCAGGAATACACCTCAGCAAAATGGGGTCGCGGAGAGACTGAATCGAACGCTGCGAGAGCGAGCGATGTCTATGCGGTCACATGCAGGTCTAGGAAGAGAATGGTGGGCAGAGTCGATGTTTACAGCTCTTCAACTAATCAATTGATCTCCACATTCGAGTCTAGATGGAGATACTCCTCACAAAGCTACGGTCCGGGAACATGCAGATTATGAGAGGATCGAACTTTTGGATGCACAACATACTATCACGTCAGTGAGGGAAAGCTTGAGGCGAGGGCCAAGAAGGCAATATTCTTGGGGTATGCTACAGGAGTGAAAGGCTATCGCATGTGGTGCTTAGAAGATCAACAGGGATGTTACCTTTGATGAGTATTCCATGGCAGCTAAGTTTAAAGCTGCAATACCAGGTGAAGATGAAAATGAGACGATCAAGTCTCAGGTGATCGAAATAGAACCTAAAGACCAACCAGGTTCTAGTCGTGTTCAAGAGGCGTTCATGGAGACACTCGGAACAGAGTGATGATGAGTCCGAACACGAGGCGGTTGATCAAGATAATGTAGAGGTTTTACACCAACAAAGCTCATGGATGATTTGGTTTCCACTGCACCAAAGCGAGCATACAAGAGGGTTCAAAAGTCGATCGATCACCTTTGAAGCATTATGGGCAAAGCTAACTTGGTTGGGTGCACACTAATGTAAGAGGACGCGGTACCAAGATCTTACCAAGAGGCTATTCGAGACAAGAATAGCTTGAACCGTTGGTCGCGAATGGGAAGAAATGGAGTCTTTTCGGAAAAATCAAGTTTTGGAGGGAGTTCTCCCATTGCCTAAAGGAAAGAAAGCTATTGGGTGTACGTGTATCTACAAGAAGAAAGAGGATAACTCCGAGCTCAGTGGCATAAGGTATAAGGCGAGACTAGTGGCTAAGGGATTTGCACAGAAAGAGGGAGTGGACTACAACGAGATTTTCTCTCCAGTAGTAAAGCACACTTCTATCCGGGTGCTGTTGCTCATGGTGATCTTGAGCTGGAACAACTCAATGTCAAAACCGCCTTCCTGCACGGAGACTTGGAGGAGGAGATTTATATGCGTCAACCTGAGGGCTACAAGGTTGAGGGAAAAAAGGATCATGTTTATCGCTTGAGGAAATCCATTTATGGATTGAAGCAATCTCCTCGACAGTGGTACAAGCGATTTGACTCTTTCATGCTGAAGCATGATTATTCCAGAAGTGAGTATGACTGTTGTGTCTATATTCGAAACTTCTTGGAGCGAGTATATCTATCTTCATTGTATGTGGATGACATGCTTATTGCTTCTAAAAGTAAGGTGGAGATAGATAGGCTGAAATCTCAACTTGGTAAAGAGTTTGAGATGAAGGATTTGGGCGCTGCTAAGAAAATACTGGGTATGGAGATTAGAGGGAGAGGTCAGATTGTACATTGTTCTTGAGCCAGAAAGGCTACATTGAGCGGGTTCAGACAGAGATTCGGATGCAAGATGCTAAATCGGTGGTGAGTCCACCGCTCCCCATTTCGTGCTCTCGTAAGCAATCTCCCACTACAACAAGAGAAAGCACAGATGGAGAAAGTGCCTTACGCTAGTGCAGTTGGCAGTTTGATGTATGCGATGGTGTGTACACGTCCAGACATTTCACAAGCAGTTAGTGTTGTGAGCAGGTTTATGGCTAATCCTGGAAAGACACATTGGGAAGCTGAAAAGTGGATACTTAGGTACTTGAAGGGTACCAGCAACACAGGATTGTGTTTTGGTGGAGATACATGTCGGGTAAATGGGTTCGTGGACTCGGATTATGCGGGTGATCTAGACAGACGTCGATCTAATACGGGATATGTGTTTTGTATACAAGGTGCCCCCGTCAGTTGGAGATCGATGTTGCAGGCTACAGTGGCTCTTTCCACTACCAAGGCAGAGTACATGGCCTTGGCAAAGGGAATGAAGGAAGCATTGTGATTATGGGGTCTTCTAGGTGATTTCGGGATTATGCAGGATCGTGTGGACTTGTGGTGTGATAGCCATAGTGCAATTCATTTGGCAAAGAATCAAGTTCATCATGCTCGTGTTGGATTTGTATATCGAAAGCGGTTTGGTTGAGCTTGTATACAATGTTTCGTTACCACTATTACAATCTCCTATCCGATTGAATACTTGATTGCATATATCCGTGTCCCTTATCTCATATATAAGTTAGATCATACAAGGTGTAGAAGATCACGTAAGTCCGTATGATTGGTCAAGCTTAATGAGATATAAAAGTTTCACACCGAGACGACTTAAGGACGAGTTGTCGGTTTAGCCGCAGATAGATAAGAAGTGACTTGACTTAGTTGCTTGTCTATGCTGGTACGTCTCGACGTATGAAGGATCACAGTGAGATGAGTTCTTCTTTTCGACCGTCGTGAAGAACCAAGATCTCGGTGACTTACGATAATCTAAACCTCGATAAGGTATTAGGTGAGTATGAGTTGTCGACCATCACTTTGACTTGTTATGAGTGAGGGTTATAGTTCTAACCCAAGATTCTCCGCATCTTGGGTGGTGGCGGTCTTGTATGTCACGCTAGTTATCTCAGACGAGTAACCGTATCCGCTAGGATGATGATGTCCCCTTAAGGAGCTCAAAGGTTTATTGTACTAAACCCCGCAGTTGAGTTAGCTCAAGTACAATAATAAGGTTGAGTGGTACTACTTAAGGAAATAAGGATATTAATCGTTTAGCAATGATTGCTAGAAATGATTAATGGACGCTCGATATCTTAAATACGGGATTCGTAATGTCTAAGTGCAAGCCCGACTCAACTTCGGTAATAAAGGGTAAGTCAACATTCTTTCTCTAGTGGCATGATCGAATGTTTATAAATTAATTTATGTTCGGGTGAACATAAGATAATTAATTTATTTGAGGCCCATCTTTATTCCTTGCATTTGATCCTGGTGGCCCATCCAGCCCATAAGATCGTGGAAATCGGCGCCCTATAGCTCTCGAAGGCAAGATTTTATTCTCTTTATCCCACAAGGATATAATTATATTTATGGAATATGCATAGATCCTTTCCATATAAGATTATGGTAATAATCTTGAGAGTATGGAAATAATCCTAAGAGTATGGAAATAATCCTAAGAGTATGGAAATAATCCTAAGTGTATGGTAATATTCCATATAGGATTATGGTAATATTCCATATAGGATTATGGTAACATTCCATATAGGATTAAGGTAGTGCATTATAAATATAAGGTATGAGATAATGTCTAAAACGAACTCACAAATTACAAGCAAGAATTTTCGCCACCCTCATAGTCTTGAGAGAGTTTTGAAAATTGTGAGAGCTCGGGTGATTTTCGGTGTATTCTCCATAGCTCGTCCTCACTCGACGTTGGAGTTTGGGTATCCGGATACGACCCGTAAGGTCAAAGCACGAGTCTCGACCGCTCAATCGATTCATCCCGCTCGCTCCACCTCGCGGATCCAAAGGTAAACACGTAAACCCCAACGTGTTGCGATTTAATTATATAGACGCATGCTAGGTTTATAATCAATGTATGGTGAATTAAACACCCAAGATGGATCCTCGGGCAGGGTTAACAAATGTTTTCCTTCATTGGTATCGAGCACCGGATCGAATCTTGGCTCGCTGGATTAATTCACGCTTGATTATTACGTGCGCTATTATAATTGTGGATTTGTCGCTCATCGTGGCTCGCTTGTTTTGTTGGTTTTGTTTTACACCACGAGAAAATCCGTGGTTAGATTAGATTTTATTATGTAAATCTTATCCGTAAAAGAAGAACGAAGACGAACGAACGAAGAACGAAACGACGGAAGAAACGTGGTTTCTACTGCTCGGGTGGTTTCATGCGGCGAGTCTCGCGGTCGCTAAAGGCGATCGCGAGGGCTGCGGCGACGGGCGCTGCTCGCGGGATCCCGGCGCTTAGCGAGCGAACTCGCGGTCGCGAGGATTACCGCGAGGCGCCGCGGCGGCAGCGAGCTAGCGGGCGACGGGCGGCGCGTCACGCGAGAAACCCCGGCCATGGCGAAGCGCACTCGCGGTCGCGAGGTTTGGTCACCGGGCGACGATGTCTCGAGGCGCACGTTCGGCGCTGGGCGTGGCTGCACGCAGCTCGACGGGTCGCGGTCGCGAAGCGACCGCGAGGCAGCCGCGGCGAGGCGCTGGCGGGCGGCGCGCGAGGTCGGGCGCGCGATCGGGCTTAGCCCCAGCGGCCCAAAGACTTTATGGGCCGATCCCGCCCGCACCCGTTTTCCGAATTCGCGCCCGCGCCCGCGCACGCGAGGCCCAATGTAGAATCCGGTCCGTGCCCGCATGCGAGGCCTGTCAAGTTTAAATATTGACTTTGTAAATCTATGTAATAGATTAGATTTAATTGTGCGTGTTTCACGATTGGGCGCGATGAACGTTTTATTTTATTTTTATCGCTCATATGCATGTCGTGGATGTTTAAATTATGCAAGAGTACGTTATGTATGTTTAAATTACGCTGACAAACCTTTAAGTGTTTTACGTAATTGGATGCGCATAGTAAGCATGCTAGGTTTATCGCGCTTATCAAGCATATTTTAGAATTTCATGAGCATGTTTTACATGTCGAGTTCTATAGAAAAGCATGCTAGGATTACGTGATCCGCATGGACAAACCTTTTGAATAAAAAGACTAAGCAAGCAACCCGACATATTAATTTTTCAAATTAAAATGTCAAGACCTCCACTTTTTAATCTCTAAACAAAGCGAGACGACCGTGAGTAAACGCCCACACGCGTGGCTTGCTTGCCTTTGCTTATCATAAGTTTGTTAGATGAGATTTCTAAATAAAACATTTTAAATCTATTGAGAAGTGGGAGTTTCATGTAAACGCCCACACGCGTGGCTTGTATGTGCGATTTTCATAAGTTCTCTAGTGATAGATATAAAATGAGATAACAAAAGAATTTGAATTGGAAGCGGTATGGTCCGAGTGAGTATACCAATTCTAAGAATTCATCTTCATTGTTAAAATTGTGGTCAATGCTTAGACATCACCTCAAGTACAACTTCCGCCAAGTCCCTTCGTGATAGTGATATGGTCTAGTAAGGTCCAATCATTAATTTCATTTGTCATAAGGATAAGTCGACATGGATTGAAATTAAACGACTAAAAGGTATATTTTAGTCCGGTCGAGGGGTTCATGTAAACGCCCACACGCGCGTGGCTTGCATGTGGGATTCCTTGGGCGATTGGAGGTTTCAATTAATATTGTTTTATCAAAAGGTTACAATATTATTGTTACGAATTATTTGCGATCGATGCTTATGTGTTTTACATTATCGCTTGAGATATGTCTCTTACGCCGATTATCAATATGCTCGCACAAAACCGTTATCCGTCCAAATTTTATCGAGTGGAAACGTAACATGGAATATGTTCTTATCGTCAAGAACACATGTTTGTTCTCACTACTCCTAAACCCGATGCCCTCATCGACGATCGACTAATGAGCAGCGAGAGTCAAGGACTTTGGAATAAGTCAAACAATATGGCTAAATGCTATATGATGACTACGATGTCCAAAGGCTTGCACCGCAAAGATCGATCGATGGTAGACGCGACCGATATTTGGTCAAGTCTCGAGAGTAAGTTTGGGCAATGGATCGGACATCCGCTTCCACACAATGAGAGATCTTGGCGTGTAAGATGGAAGAAGGAAGTTGGTCCATGAACATGTCTCCCACACGACTCATCTCATGGATAGTCTTGATCGGTTGGGAGGAGGTATTGTGGCGAAGCCAAGGTCGATATCATCCTCAATACACCGCCCAAGTCTTTTGAGAACTTCGGCGTGAATGCGATCATGAGCAAGACCGAGTTTACACTTAGTCGGTTGCTTAATGATCTCGTTCTTTGCGGAAGGAGTTATGGGAAAAGGAGCACATGCTCTTGCTAGCACATCTAAGGGCCCAAAATTTCCGTTGCAAAATGGAAATAGAAAAGGGTGCCAAAGGTGGTAAAGGCAAGGAAATAGTGGGAGTAATGGGAGCAAGAACATGGTTGCCACCGGAGGCTTGAAGAAGCAAAGGAGAAGGCAAGTGCTTCAAGTGCGGCAAGACCGGGCATTGGAAGGCCAAGTGCCCTATGCTCAGGCTCAAGGTACGCCGCTTGCTTTAGTAACGGAAACATGTTTAGCGACTTGTTCTACCCATTCTTGGGTAGTAGATACGCAAGAATCGATCATGTTTGTTACACCTGCGTGGGTTCCCGCGACAAGTGGAGCTGTTTGATGGCGAGATAACGATCTCCATGGGCAACGCGGCGAAAGTCGGTGTTGCGGTTGGAGATGTTTCTTTATGTTTTGGGACAACTTTAGTTTTGAAAGACGTTTTATATGTGCCGGATTTTCGGTGGAACCTTGTTTCTGCTTTCAAATTATTTACTCATGGATATTCGTTATTTTGATAGTGGTGTTTCTATCATAAGAAATGACGGTTATCCGTGTTGGCACCTTATATAATTCGCTTATACTATTTCTCGCAAAACATAATACCTATAACTATGTTGCATCTTCATCAAACCCTAAAAGAGAAAGTTTTCTTCAAGATGACTCTACTTTCTCTCGGCATCTTAGATTAGGTCACATCAATCTAAATAGGATCCAAAGACCGGCTAAGAATGGAGCGTTGGGTAATCTCACGTTACTCTGTTCCCACCGCGAATCTGTATAGAAGGTAAGATGTCGACGCACCCTTCAAAGCGAAGGGTTATAGAGCCACGTAAATGTTGGAGTTAGTCCATTCGGACTGTGTGGACCAATGTCCACACAAGCTCGTGGAGGTACAGTATTTTGTCACTTTCATCGACGACACTCAAGGTACGGATACGTATACCGCTTCACCGCGAAGTCGAATGCTTTGAGAAATTCAAAGAGTTTAAGGCGGAGGTGGAGACGAAGCTAGGTAAAGTATCAAGTCATGCGGTCCGATCGCGTGGCGAATACCTCAAAGAACGAGTTTATGGACTATCTAGTGAAGTGTGGGATTACATCCCAACAAGATTTCACCGGGCACACCACAACAAAATGGTGTGTCGAGCGAAGAAACAGGACTCTTTGGAAATGGTTAGATCTATGATGAGTTATGCTACATTGCCTATTTCGCTCGGGGTATGCCTTAGAGACGGCGGCATACTTGCTAAATCTAGTACCGCCCAAGTCGGTCGAAAAGACCCTTCGAGTTGTGGTTTGGCGCAAGCCCGGTTTAAGCCACATAAGGATATGGGCGCCCAAAGACATGTGCCGAACAAGAAGGCGACAAGTTGGAGGCTAGATCCGACGCAAGCGTCGTTTATTCGCTATCCTAGAGGAACGAAGGTGGTTTATTCTATAGTCCCAAGGATCGAAGGTCATTATTAGACTAATGCTCGATTCTTAGAAGAGGACTACATGAAAATCATAAGTCCAAAGTTGAAATCATTCTTCAAGAATTAGAAGATGATCGTATTCCACCACCGACAGGCCAAAGGTACGAGATGTCGAGTCTAGTGGGAGGATCGACACCGATACTTCAAGAAATTGAAGTGGGTCGAGTTCCACCGAGATACCGACCGCACAAGTGGTACCTACACAGCAAGTTGTGCAAGTTAGAGAACCACAAGTATCTGCACCCACCGCTGCCATTATGCCGTAGAACCTCGTCAGAGTGGGAGGGTTGTTCGTCAACCCGAGCGATTTATGTTCGTGGGTGAATCTTCGGATTTAGTCCCAGCAGACTAACATGCAATAATCGACCCATGGACATACAAGGAAGCAATACAAGATATTGATGCAAGATCATGGCACACCGCTATGGACTTAGAAATGGAGTCCATAACGGCTATGGATGTATATGAAAGACACCTCTACCGATGGCGAGGAAGCCATAGGTAGTAAGTGGATATACAAGAGGAAGAGAGATTCCGATGGAGAGATTTCGCTTTTAAAGCCGGGCTTGTGGCGAAGGGTACACTCAGATTGAGGGCATCGATTTCGATGAGACCTTTTCACAGTAGCAATGCTCAAGTCCATCGTAATTCTTCTAGCCATAGCAGCCCACTGAACCCAGAGGTTTGGCAAATGGATGTTAAAACCGCTTTTCTAAACGGTTACCTTGAGGAAGGTAGAGACATCTATATGCAAAGAACCTCAAGGTTATGTGGTAAAGGGTGAAGAGCATCTAGTATGGAAGCTTAAGAAGTCCATTTATGGACTTAAGCGAGCCTCCCGATCATGGAACTTACGCTTTGACGAGGTGGTAAAGTCCTATGGATTTACCCAGTTGCCCAGCGAGAGTTGTGTATCGGTTAGATGTCAACGTGATGTGGTATTTCTTGCACTTTATGTAGATGACATCCTTCTAGTTGGCAACAACGTGAAGTCGCTATCGACGAAAGAGTTGGCTATCCGATCGGTTTCAAATGAAAGACTTAGGAGATGCAGCGTACATTCTTGGGATCAAGGTTTCACCGAGATCGCAAGAAGAAAATGTTGAGCTTATCTCAGCGCCTTACATTGATATCGTGATTACTCGTTTTAGTATGCAGACCGCCAAGAAAGGATTGCTACCTTCGCACATGGCGTTCCTTTATCTAAAACGCAATCACCTATGATGCGCAGGAGATAGAGGAAATGAGACAAGTTCCTTACGCTCACCGAGGAAGTCTCATGTACGCAATGCTATGCACGAGGCCGATATACGCTATGCGGTAGCATAGTAGCTAGATATCGCCCAACCTCGACAAGCTCATTGATCGCGAGAAAGCATATACTCAAGCACCGAAAAGGACTCGAGATTATAGGCTAGTTTACCATGCAGATAGTCTAATGCCTGCGGGTTATCTGAGACTGGATTTCCAAGCCGACCGTGATGAGAAAAAGTCAACCTCGGCTATGTGTTTACCTTGGGAGGTGGAGCAGATCTCAAGTGAGTGCAAAGCAATGATGCATTGCGGACTCTACCATGGAAGCCGAATATGTAGCCGCCGGAGGCTTCTAAGGAGGCAGATGGTTCAAGAACTACCTCATGGATCTAGATGTGGTACCTGGTTTGCCCAAGAGTATCATAGTTTACTGTGATAACTCAGGTGCAGTGGCAAACTCGAAGGAACCACGGACCCACAAGGCGACCAAACACATAGAGAGAAAGTACCATGTCATACGAGAAATCGTTAGACGAGGTGACGTGCTGATTGAAAAGATTGATACGACGGAAAATCTAGCGGATCCATTCACGAAGAGCTTGCCGCAAAAAGTCTACGATGGTCACGTTAGAGGACTGGATTATGCTGATGGCACCCACTTAGAAAGGAAACTTTTGTATAAGTGGGAGAAGCAAAGTGATGGTTGTTTGTAATAGCTAGTAGAAAGACACATTGTATACTAAAAGTTTGCTTTAGTATAAGTGGGAGATTGTTGGATTTGTATACTGAAAGCAGTTTGGTTGAGCTTGTATACAATGTTTCCTGTTACCACTATTACAATCTCCTATCTGATTTGAATACTTGATTGCATATATCCGTGTCCCTTATCTCATATATAAGTTAGATCATACAAAGGTGTAGAAGATCACGTAAGTCCGTATGATTGGTCAAGCTTAATGAGATATAAAAGTTTCACACCGAGACGACTTAAGGACGAGTTGTCGGCTTAGCCGCAGATAGATAAGAAGTGACTTGACTTAGTTGCTTGTCTATGCTTTGTACGTCTCGACGTATGAAGGATCACAGTGAGATGAGTTCTTCTTTCCGACCGTCGTGAAGAACCAAGATCTCGGTGACTTACGATAATCTAAACCTCGATAAGGTATTAGGTGAGTATGAGTTGTCGACCATCACTTTGACTTGTTATGAGTGAGGTTATATGTTCTAACCCAAGATTCTCCGCATCTTGGGTGGTGGCGATGCTTGTATGTCACGCTAGTTATCTCAGACGAGTAACCGTATCCGTTTAGGATGATGATGTCCCTTAAGGAGCTCAAAGGTTTATTGTACTAAACCCCGCAGTTGAGTTAGCTCAAGTACAATAATAAGGTTGAGTGGTACTACTTAAGGAAATAAGGATATTAATCGTTTAGCGATCGATTGCTAGAAATGATTAATGGACGTTCGATATCTTAAATACGGATTCAGAATGTCTAAGTGCAAGCCCGACTCAACTTCGGTAATAAAGGGGTAAGTCAACATTCTTTCTCTAGTGGCATGATCGAATGTTTATAAATTAATTTATGTTCGGTGAACATAAGATAATTAATTTATTTGAGGCCCATCTTTATTCCTTGCATTTGATCCTGGTGGCCCATCCAGCCCATAAAGATGTGGAAATCGGCGCCCTATAGCTCTCGAAGGCAAGATTTTATTCTCTTTATCCCACAAGGATATAATTATATTTATGGAATATGCATAGATCCTTTCCATATAAGATTATGGTAATAATCTTGAGAGTATGGAAATAATCCTAAGAGTATGGAAATAATCCTAAGAGTATGGAAATAATCCTAAGTGTATGGTAATATTCCATATAGGATTATGGTAATATTCCATATAGGATTATGGTAACATTCCATATAGGATTAAGGTAGTGCATTATAAATATAAGGTATGAGATAATGTCTAAAACGAACTCACAAATTACAAGCAAGAATTTTCGGCCACCCTCATAGTCTTGAGAGAGTTTTCGAAAATTGTGAGAGCTCGGGTGATTTTCCGGTGTATTCTCCATAGCTCGTCCTCACTCGACGTTGGAGTTTGGGTATCCGGATACGGTCCGTAAGGTCAAAGCACGAGTCTCGACCGCTCAATCGATTCATCCCGCTCGCTCCACCTCGGCGCATCCAAAGGTAAACACGTAAACCCCAACGTGTTGCGATTTAATTATATAGACGCATGCTAGGTTTATAATCAATGTATGGTGAATTAAACACCCAAGATGGATCCTCGGGGCGAGGGTTAACAAATGTTTTCCCTACAGCTCGTACCAAGAATATTGATGTCAGATATCCTTTTGTGCGGGATGTCATAGAGGAAGGTGATATTTCTCTTATGAAAGTGCATACAGATGAGAATCCAATAGACATGTTAACCAAAGTGGTGACGGGTGGTAAGTTCCAACACTGTTTGGACTTGCTACATATCAACCCGTGTTGATGATTCGAAGGGTAGCCTACGGGCGGTGTTAAAGGGTGGTGGAGCTTCCCCGATTATTGAACTACAAGAGCTTGATCCCTTGTGTGGGTATGTAGGCAGCCATGGTCATAATGGTGCAGCTGGTGCGAGTGGTTCATTCGATCTCGTGTTCGTCCAACATTTGAGGTTTATCAAATGATGTACGAGGTGGAGAATTGTGGTGTGGGTTGGTCAAAAACTTTTGTTGGCCCATGGCCCACCCCCATGATTTTGTCCTTTTTCTTTTGTGGAGTGTAGAGAGCGGACGAGAGGGTTGAGAGAAAAAAAAAGAGATTACAGAGAGCAAATTGAGCAGAGGGGAGAAAGGGGCACGAGAGAGAAAGAAAGAGAGAGCTTATATTGTGAGGTTCTTGAAGAGGAATATCTAGTATGAGGTAGAGAGTGTCTGAGGAGAGGTTGTTCTACCCTTGGGTGTAATTCTTCGCTTCCTCACCGACGGATTCTTCAATATTAAAATTGGTGTTGCTCCTGTGGACGTAGGCTTTGCCGAACCACATAAATCTCGTGTCTTGCTTATCTTATTGCATATTTTGATAGCTTGTTGTTATTACTTGTTTTGCGGGAGCATTGTTCGTGCTTGTGGGTGTTTCTCGTGCTTTGTCTATTGTTTCCCCTACATTGGTATTGTTGTATATTATTGCAATCGATACCAACATAAGTGTTGAAATGAGAGATTCTGAATTTTGGAAAGATTTTGGGATCCAATTAATTAGGGATATTGCAATCGAGATTGCCGTGTGTTCATTGGATTTTGAAGCAGAAACTGAGCTGAAAACTTGTCTCGCAGTTTAGTAGAATTCTTGGTTGGACATGGAATTGTGCGAATGAATGTTCCACAGTCTGCTGGGGAACTTGAATCCACTTTCTGCGAATTCTAGCTAATGAGCCAACTGGAGAGTACTACTGTATTCTTCTTCTATAGCTCGGTGTTAGAGTAAGCGATGAAATTGAAGCTAAAGAGTGTGGTGTACGTGGCATGCAAAAGCATGCCGGACCACCATCGCCAAACCATGCAGACCACAATCGACAAGCAACACCGTGAAGGAATAAAAGAATATATTGTGCGAAACCGTTTCGATGGAGAGGCCGCTTTCTATCGTGTAGCATTGTGATTGTTACAAAGACATTCCTCAGATATTCCTTGATATATTGTTCGGGGTTATGCGATAGAATAGTAGTATATAGTGATGTAAATCTCCGCCATAAGCGAAGGTATTGATAATATCTATGAATGAATGAAATGAGGTTATCTGTTACAAAATCGTAGCATCCTTTTCTATATCTTTTCTATCATGGTATCAGAGCGGGTAAATCCTACCTGACCTTTGAGTTTTTTTTCTTCTTCTTCTATTATGTCTGAATCATCTACTGGATCTACTATTGATGGATCGAGCACATCCACGCTAAGCTCGGTTATCTTTCTTCAAAATATTCCTTCTACTATCAAGCTAAAAGATACAAATTATCTGGTATGGAGGCAACAAATTTTGGTAACTGCACGAGGATATGGTCTTGAGGGGTATCTCACTGGTGTTGCACAACCACCACAAATGTGGATCGAGAGCAATGATGGTGCTCTCGACTGCAGAATTATCAACCCACGCTCACAATATGGGAAGACAAGATCAAATTTTATCTGCTCGGCTTCGTCTTCTCTAAGTGAGAATGTGATGAATTTGGTGGTTGGTCTTACTACACCGCTTCCGTATGGCGTGCTCTTGAAACCAACTCTCTAATCAATCAAGAGCAAAGGTAATGCAATATAAACTGCGATTACAAACTCTTAAGAAAGATAATCGAGCATGACCGAATACTTGTCAAAAGTAAAAGCGTGTTGTGATTTGCTAAATTCGTGGGACATAATGTGTCTAATGAGGATCGATTATGCATATATTAAATGGATTAGGGACTGAATATGATTACATTATGGTGGTCGTGAGTGCTAGAATAGAATCTTGGTCCGCCATGGATGTTCACTCCTTGCTTTTGAGTTTCAAAACAGTTGGAGTCCACTAAGCTAAGCCTCTTAATGCCGATGGTTCGCAACCTTCTTCACTATATGGCTCGAGACTACTTCTCAACGTGGAGGCCATTTTGGCAGTCAAGTTTACAGAGCAGGGGAGGTTATAATGGAAATAGAGGAGGGGGCAGAGGTGGACCAAATAGAGGAGGAAATAATGCAGGTTGTGGCAGAGGTAGAAATTCGGGTAGCAAACCTACATGTCAAGTATGTTTTATTCCAGGCCACACAACAGATCGTTGCTGGCATAGGTTTGATCAAACCTTTGTGCCAAAACAACATCAACAATATCAGCAACAGCAGCGACCTCAGAGTTACTATCAATCTGGAAATCAGGCTCAGTTTAATCTTGGAGCTAACATGGTTCATCTTCCTGCTCTTTCGAATTCAGGTGGCTCACACTATACATCTTCTAATTACAATGTTGAAAATACATGGTATCCTTATTCGGGGGCTACTAATCATGTGAGTAATGATCTTTCTAATCTCAACTCGGCTTCAGAGTATCAGGGAAGCAGTAAACTTCAAATGGGAAATGGTAGAGGTGTTGACATTGCTCATATAGGTAAGGGCTTTCTCTCCACTCATTCTTCTTCAAAACCTTTCATCTTAAATAATTTACTTCATGTTCCTCACATCACTAAAAACCTTCTCAGTGTGTCACAATTTGCCAAGGATAACAATGTCTTTTTTGAGTTTCATTCAAATTTCTGTGTTGTGAAGGATCAACTCACCAAGGCTATTCTCCTCAAGGGTACTCTTAAAGGTGGCCTCTATCAATTCACCACTCTCCACAACTTCAGTTCTCGTCCACCCTAAAAAAGTTTTGGATCTACTTTCTTGTCTGCTTCCAATCAACCAGCTGTGCATTCTGCTTTTTTACAGCCAACATCAGCCTTCACTCAGACTACATCTTCCTGTAGTCTTGATGATTGGCACAATAGATTAGGGCATTGTAATGTGGATGTTCTGAAAAAGGTCTTAACCTCTTGTAACATTCCTTTCAATGAAATGAAATCCTCCAGTTTATGTCAACCATGTGTCTTTGCCGAAATGCATCGATTGCCTTACACTGATTCTCTTTCTCTACATCACACACCTCTTGAACTCATACATAGTGATCTTTGGGGACCTACACCCATCACTAGTTCAAATGGTTTTTCCTACTATGTGAGTTTTGTAGATCATTTCAGTCGATATGTTTGGATATACTTGCTCAAGGCTAAAAGTGAGGTGTGCAATGTGTTTTTATAATTTAAAACTCTTGTCGAAGCCCAGCTAAATACCAAAATTAAGTCTATCCAAACAGATTGGGAGGTGAGTACAAAAGTTTAACACATTTTCTTTCTCAAAATGGCATTCATCATAAGATTTCTTGTCCTTACCCCCTACAGCAAAATGACCTTGCTGAACGTAAACACATACACATAGTGGAGATGGGATTATCTCTTTTGTTTCAATCTGGACTCAAAATGAAACATTGAGATGATGCCTTCACCACTGCTGTGTACATCATCAATCGATTACCCACAAAGGTCATTGAATTTGTTTCCCCTCTTGAGAAACTTTTTAACCAAAAGCCAGATTATTCTTCTCTCAAACCCTTTGGCTGCCTGTGTTATCCTTTCACGCGACCCTACAACAAGCATAAACTACAACCTAGATCAGCTTCGCATGTCTTCCTAGGATATAGCCTCCACCACAAAGGCTACAAAGCTCTTCTGCCATCAGGAAAAATTCTGGTAACAATGGACATTTTGTTTGATGAAACTGTATTTCCTCATAAACAATCCCTCTCTTCATCGTTTCCAAATCCCACTTCTGATTCTCCTCCTGTTCATTGGAGCATTCCTCCTATTCCTCTCTCTCTTCCTACTCATAACACTGATCATCATCTTCCTTCAAATTCTTCTTCTCCAGATATTTTTCATTCCCATGCACACGTTTCTCCTGATTCTAATTCTCCTGTTTTTAACTCTCCTGTCAATCCTTCTTCTCCCTCCCCTCCCTCTACCGAGCAACATGTTGACACTGAGACCACTGTTTCTACTGCTGGGCCTATTCCCATTACTCACCCGATGGTGACAAGAGGCAAAGCTGGAATTTTCAAACCGAAAATTTTTATGACTGCTTCTATGCCTGATCAGTTTTTGCATATTGAGCCTAAGAATGTTTCTGAGGCTTTGTCCAGCAGTGTTTGGAAAGCAGCCATGATCCAAGAGTTGCGAGCTCTTTTCAAGAATCACACATGGACTCTTACTCTACAGCCTGCCAGTAAAAATTTCATTGGCTGCAAATGGGTTTTTAAGATCAAACGGAATGCTGATGGTAGTATAGCTCGCTACAAGGCAAGGTTAGTAGCTCAAGGTTTCACCCAAGAACCTGGTTTTGATTTTACAGAAACCTTTAGTCCGGTTTGTCAAACCCACCACCATTCGAACTATCCTTTCTCTTGCCATTCAGCAGAATTGGGGTGTCACTCACCTTGACGTGGATAATGCCTTTCTCAATGGTGTTCTTGATGAAACTATTTATATGAAGCAACCTCCCGGGTTTGAGATTGGAGGTTCTGTTCCTTTAGTCTGCAAACTGAACAAGGCGATCTACGGTTTGAAACAAGCTTCACGGTCTTGGTTTACCACTTTTAAACTTTTTTTGAACATGGGGTTTCATGATCTAAAGTCGATAATTCTCTTCTTCAAAAGAGTGCAAATACGACTATACATTTATTTGTTTATGTTGATGACATTCATGTTACAGGAAGTAATCATGCTGCCACTCAGTCTGTCATTCAAAGCTTGGGAAAAGCTTTTTCTCTCAAAAATCTTGGTTTCGTGCATCATTTTCTTGGCATAGAAATTTTGCAGACCAAGCAAGGTTTACATCTTCATCAAAAGCAGTATGCATATGAGATTCTATCCAAAGTGAATATGGTTCATGCTAAACCTTGTTCTACCCCTATGGTTTCGAGTGCTCACTGTTTAAATTTCACGGCACCGATGGCAAATCCCGTGACTACCAAGTATGGTTGGTGGTTTACTGATGACTTACCATCACCAGTTCGATATTGTCTTTGCCGTGAATAAAGTAAGCCAGTTCATGGCAAATCCTCTTGATAACCATTGGAGAGCTGTTAAACGCATCCTTCGTTATGTTGTCGGTACCATTGATTTTGGAATTCAAATCTTGTCCGCACTGGCCATTCTCATATTGTGGGTTTTTCTGATTCAGATTGGGCTTCCGATGTTGATGATAAACGTTCTACATCTTGTATGTGTATATATTTTGGTGGGAATCTTGTTTCCTGGGCTTCTAAAAAGCAGCATGTGGTTTCATGTTCGAGCACAGAGGCTGAGTATCGCAGCTTAGCCAATGCCGCAACTGAGATTGCTTGGTTTTCTTCTCTTTTTCAAGAGATCTCAGTTAACATTTCCAAGGTTCCAATTGTGTGGGTTGATAATTCCAGTGCGATATCTCTTGCTTCTAATCCCATTCTCCATGCTCGAACTAAGCACATTGAACTCGACATTCATTTTGTTCGTGATAAAATTGCAGCTAATGCTCTTCAGGTGCAACATGTTCCTTCTTTAGATCAAGTAGCTGATATTCTCACCAAGCCTCTCAGTTTCCAATTCTTTGCTCGCCTCCGAAACAAGCTACAGGTTGTTTCATCTCGCTCGCTCGAATTGAGGGGGCATGTTAGAGTAAGTGACGAAATTGAAGCTAAAGAGTGTGGTGTACGTGGCATGCAAAAGCATGCAGGACCACCATCGCCAAACCATGCAGGACCACAATTAACAGCAACACTGTGAAGGGAATAAAAGAATATATTGTGCAGAAACCGTTTCTGATGGAGAGACTGCTTTCTATACGTGTAGCATTGTGATTGTTACAGTACATTCCCTTGTATATTCCTTGATATATTGTTCAGGGTTGTGCGTATAGAATAGTAGTATATAGTGATGTAAATCTCCTGCCATAAGCAGTGTATTGATCATCTCTATGAATAAATGAAAATGAGGTTATCTGTTACAAAATCGTAGCATCCTTTTCTATATCTTTTCTATCACTCGGCAAGATTACTCAAGGTTTTTCCTAAAAATATTTAATTTCTTATTTCCATCAGAGTCAGTGATCCAAACTCTAGCTTCATGTGTTGGCGACCCTATTAAAATTGATGGAAATAGGTTTAATGCCACTAGAGGGAAATTTGCAAGATTCTGATTTCTGCGCCCAAATCCGTAGCTAGACTTGGTTTTTGTGTTATGGATTGTGTTTGTGTATCAAATTGCGTATGAGAATCTTCCATCAATTTATTACACTTGTGGCAAAGTAGGACACGTTAATATGGAGATTAGATCAATGTTTCATAATTTTATGTTTACCATAATGTCAAATTATTATATCTATTATTTAATAATTTTTTAATAAAATAAACTTACGAAAATGCTGAATGTATATAATATATACATGCATAATTGGATATTTTTGTCAAATCCAATATTTCAAAAAATTAAGAGATTAATCTATTTTAATTACATTGCACATTTTACACCATTATCTTGACAGTAGGGGTGTGCATCGGTCGGTCGAACCGAAATTTTTAAAATCAAAAACCGAACCGAACGAATTTTTTTGAACCGAACCGATTTATAATTTCGGATCGACCGGAAACCGATCGGTTTCGTTCGGACCGAAAAACCGACCGAAATATAAATTATATATATATTTTTCTAAATAAACATATTTTTATCCTAATTATTTAATTAAAATATTAATGATTTACTATTAAAATATATAAATATATAAAAATAATAGTTTCGGTTCGGTTCGGTTACCGACCGAACCTAAAACATAAAACCGAAAATCGATTTTAATTAAAATTTTGAACCGAACCGAAAACCGACTTCCTCAAAAATCGAACCGAACCGACCGAAATCGATCGGTTCGGTCGGTTTTTTCAGTTCGGTTCGATCCATGCACATCCCTACTTGACAGTAATTAAGGAGTAGATTATGATGTGATATTTCCTTCGCGGTAATTAACGGATTGATGCACCTTTTGTTTATTTTTTATTTTATTTTTCTTTTGTTGCTATTTTCTTTTGTGCTTTATTTTTTGTTTTCAATTATATATATATATTTATTTCCATTTCATCTAATATCTTATAATATAATGTACTTTGATATACTTTTAGGAAATAATAAATCGATGTGGTCAATATATGAAAATATTCTCAAAATTATAGTCATTCCTCTATATTTTCTATTTCTTAATCAAATTTCACTAATTTCTTATAATATAATGTGCTAGTGTATAATATATGATTTAGTCATTCGATGTGGTTAACGTATTATTAAAGTCATTCATTCATTTGCTTTAAATTTTAGTTCTAATTTTACTAATTTCTCTAAACATAAAAGGAAATGGCAGCAACAAAAATAAAATATAATAAAATAAAAATAAAAGGACTAGAGAAGTATAATTTATTCCTTTGCCACCTTATCAAGTAGTGACATCTACAACATGACATTTAACACAATTAGTCTTATATCTAAAAATAACAAGTATCCATATAAATTAGTGAAAATGAAACAAAAAATTAGAAAATATAAAGAAATGACTATAATAAAGAGAAATTTAATTTTGAATTTAAGAAAACAGAATAATGACTATAATTGTGAGAATAAATTTCATATGTTGACCACATAAATCCATTATTTCATTAAGATTATATTATAGTACACTATATTATAAGATATTAGATATATAAACTAGAAATGAAAAGTAACAATCTGAAAGTACCAAGGATACAAAATGAAAATAGAAACAAAATGAAAATAGAAACAAAATATAAAGTATTAAACATTTGTTTCCAAAATTTCTCGTTAATTAAGGATCGAGATTAATGCATATCTCAATTTGATAATATAACTACCAAAAATGGATTAGGGGTAATTTGAGAATGATATTGATACTATAATTATCAAGGACATTATGTATGTACATATTATGTATATTTAACATTACCCTAAAACTTATTATAATATTAAAATCATATTTAATTTTTATTTTAAAAATAGAAATTTAAAAAATTATATACCATAACTTTGAATTTATCAACCCTAATAATGAATTCTTAACTAATAAAAGTAAAATTAAATGATAAAATAATAATTATATACCCTATTTGGATGGAATAAATCCTAGTTAATAATTATAAAATTAAACTAAGACATACAAATTGAAATTGAAGAAAAAATGCTATGAAAATTGAGGGTGGGATACAAAGTGGAAAAACAATTATGGGACATCTCAACCTGTCAACATATACTCAGGCTAGGACTGGAATTGACGCACCGTAGGTGGAGGAGTCATTCATGAGCATGCATACAGAAACAACGTCCAACAATCCCACTCCGGTGAAATGGCTGTGGATAAAGCCAAAAATAAAGAATTTGGAGAGTGGATGGTCGTAAAACAGAAGAAAAAATCATCTCCGCCGGAAAGAAGCATATCAATGCAGATGGTAAGGGCCCGTCGAAGCCCGCACGGAAAGCCCGAGGGAAAGGTGTGGCGGAAAAGTCAAACCCTAGTGGTACGTCAAAGAATACCAAATTAAAATAGTGGGAAATCAGTTTCCAGTAATCAAGGTAGGAATAAAGATGCAGTTTACTCCGGAGATAATCATGGAAAACGAACATTGCCAGGAGCATTCTTAGGAGGAAAAATACCGAAAATCTGGATTCACCTAGATCCAAAGATTCTGCGCAATTAAGTCCTAATTTAGGAGGAGACTTTACCTTCCAGGCTTGCACTTCTAATACGAATGTATCGTTTTCTTCCAATTCTTTCGATATACTTCAATTTCTCAACAGAAAACATAGAAGAACTGATCGACCAACATGAATCACAATTGGGAGAACGAGATAGTTTGGGGCCCAAGAGAAATGGTGGTAGCACTGACAGAGGAGGACTTCCGAGTACGAAGTTCGATAAGAGCGTCTGGACCAGTACTCCAGGATATCACTAATCGAACCACACGATCCAGTGGTTCAAATCATCGAGATTCCAGTGACTTTATGAAGGTGCACGGTGGAAGAGGAGGAGGATTGGAACAGGATGCAACACCTATTGCTCAATCTCTTGATTCAGTTGATTGTACTATGGGGGAAGGAGGATGTTAATCCTATTCGCTTGGGATTTACTAAATATGCGATAGCACCTACTGTTGGAGTGATGGGTGGAATCTGGATGTCATGGAATGAAGAAGAAGAAGAAGAAGAAGAAGAAGAAGAAGAAGAAGAAGAAGAAGAAGAAGAAGAAGAAGAAGAAGAAGAAGAGCTGGATGCTAAATTCTGAGTGTAAGAACCTCATTCATGAAATTTGGAAAGTAAATGAGGACATTACCCAAGCCATTGCGAAAGTGTTGGAGTTCTTGCTACCTTGGAATGAAGAGAAGTTTGGCAATATTTTTAAAAGAAAAGGAAAGTAAAGAGCAGAGCAGACTGGATGACATAGAGAAATCGTTATCCAGATACTCGAGCTCATTTTTGGAAAAATTGGAAAGGGAATTGATTAGAGAATATAATGTGGTTCTGAAACATTCCAAAAATCAAGGGTGAAATAAATTCTGGAAGAATAGATTAATACCATATTTTTCCATCATTCCACTTTAGCAAGAAGAAGAAAGAATAATATATTGATGCTAGAAGTAGATGACGAGTGGGTTCTGGAGAGAGAGTTGTTCCAGTCAGATGCTAGAAAACACTTTGAGAATTGGGACAAACAGGAGCAACATGCTTGTTTCACCTTATCAGGCCACTCTAAGTCCAGAGGAATCTTACAGACTAACAACACTACTAACAACTGATGAAATCAAAGACTGTATTGAGTACTACTCATCCCTCCAAGCCTCTGGCTCCTAATGGTTTGCAAGGTATTTTCTACCAGTAGTTTTCGAACATTGTGGGTCCCTCTACTATTACTTTTGTCCCACAGGCTTTTCATTATGGCAACACCTCTATGTGTGAAGCTTCGCCTGCCTTACTCCTAAGGTAACTAATCCGACCTTGATATCTCATTTTCGCCCTATTTCGTTATGTAACCTGCTCTACAAATTCATAACGAAGTGTGTTGCTATGAGATTAATTAAAACACTTGATGCCGGCTATTATTTCCCTGTACCAATCCAGTTTTATTAGTGGAAGAAGTACACATGATAATATTTTGGTTATGCAAGAAGTCCTCCATTCTACGTGTACAAGAAAGAATAATAAAATTGGATGCATAGTGATGAAATTGGATTTGGAAAAAGCATATGATAAGTCAATTGGGATTTTCTCGGGGAAACTTTATGTGTCTTCAATTTTACGAGGTATTTGATTGATCTTATCTACTTCACAAATTTTGTGGATTGGAGAGCTACTCAAACATATCACTCATAAATGTGGATTACGACAGGGTGATCCATTGTCACCATTTCTATTTGCCTTATGTATTGAGAGATTGCCATATTTGATAAATGAAATGGTGGACAAGAAAAAGTAGAGCCCTTTATTGCCTTGCAGAAATGAACTATTTTCACATGTATCTTTTTTTTTTTTTTGCGGATGATCTAATTCTTATGGGAAAAGCAAGGATCTCAAATGCATGATCAACGAAAAAAGTGTTGGAACAATTTTGGGGAGCTTCAGGGTTGAATTTTAATAATAAAAAAAATCTAAGCTATACTTCAATAAAGCAGATGGGACAAGCCTAAAGAGTAGCATTACGTATATATTGGGGTTCTGCCGAAACTATGAATCTTGGCAAGTAGCTAGAAGTGAATCTAAAGCATTGCAGATTGCAGAACTACTAAGGAAGATTATGGTGGCCTTCTTGATATATGAAATTAATGCCAAATTTGCTGGGTGGAAGAAGAAGTATGTATCAGTTGTAGAAAGATCCACACTTATTCAGTCAGTAGCCTCAGCCATCCCGATTAATTATTCATGAAATGCAGTTCGGATGGCTCCCTGAGTTTGTTTGTGATAAGTTGGACAGGTATAAACCGAGATTTCCTTTGGTCCACTGATTCTGATTCTACTAAGAAGAGAAATCACTTCGTGTGAAGGAAAAGGTGGTGCAACCCAAGAATCTGAGGGGATGGATATGAGGGATGCAAGAACCAACAATGAAGCAATGTTGGCGAAAGTGGTTTGGAAAGTGCTTAAAGAGGAAAACACGATCCGAATGGCCTTGGTTCGGAAAAAGTATACGAAATATACAAAACATACTGGATTATGTCATTAAGCCAGGTAACAGCCGCATCTAGAAAGGAGTTACTAGATGCGCTCACTTGATCAGTGACAATTTCACGTGATGGAACCAAAATAAAATTTTGGGATGATACCTGATTCAAAACAACATATTATCAGAATATTATCAGTTAAGAGTATATATTCGGAGTCCAGTTTGCATGATTCGGAATATCAGCAATATCTCGCCAGACTCACAGCTTGTTCTCATATTCTCAAGGTGGCTTCCATTGATCATGTGAATTATGTAAGCTCCTTCTCATATTATAGTTTTCTTATCGAGTATAAATTGTTGGATTTGTATACTGAAAATAAAATGGTTGAGCTTGTATACAATGTTTCCTATTACCACTATTATAATCTCTTATCTGAATTGTTTACTTGATTGCACATGTTGTCCCATTATCTTATACAAAAGTTAGATCATACAGTTTGTAGAAGATCACAGAATTCTATATGATTGGTTAAACTAGTTGAAATATAAAAATTATCACAGTTGAGACAATTTGAGGACGAATTGTGGGTATAGGCTGCAGTATAAATAATAAGTAACTTGACTTGATTGATTATCTATGCTGATACGTCTTGACGTATTGATGGATCACAATGAGATGAGTTCTTCTATCTGGCCGTCATGAATAATCTAGATCTTGATAACTTTATATTGATCTAGACCTCGATAAAGTTTTAGATTAATATGAGTTACTGACCATCATTTTGATTTGTTATGGGTGAGGATTATATGAGATAACCTAAGAGTCTCCGCATTTTGGGTGGTGGCAGTGCTTGTATGTCATGCTAGTTACCTGTATCGAGTCACCGTATTCGTTTAGAATAATGACGTCTCCTTAACGAGCTCAAAAGATTTATTGTTCTAAACTCTACATGTTGAGTTAGCTCAAGTACAATAATAAGGTTGAGTGGTACTACTTAAAAAATTAAAGAGATTAATTATTTTAATCAGTTAGAGTGCTATAAATAATTAATGGACGTGCAATATCTTAAATACGAAGATTTGTAAGTCTAAGTGCAAGCCCAACCCAACTTCGATAATAAATGGGTAAGTCGGCATTTATTCTCTAGTGGAATGAATAAATATTTATGAATTAATTTATATCCTAGACTGAACATAAAATAATTAATTCATTTTAGGTCTATCTTTATTTCTTGTATTTGATATCTGGGTTGGTCCATCAAGGTCTTTTACTAACCAGAATTTCGTCCCTCTATGGAGAATCCCATTGGGACTTTGTTCTGATTTATGTATTATTTTAATACATCTCTTATATTTAGATAAATATTATCTGATATTATTATATATCAAGAGATAATTATTCTAGATATGAATTATCTTCATGGATTAAAGATAATTATTGTATTTATTAGATATGCAAAGATCTTATCTAGATAGGATTTTAGAAAATATATTATAAATATAACGTAAGAGAAAATCAGATTATCCAATGTCATTAATGTGATTTTCGAAAATCATTGGATCTATCATAGGAGGCGAAATTTTACAGTATTCACCATAGATTACTCTCACTCAATATTAGAAAATAGACATCTGGGATACAATCCAGAAAATCAAAATTGAAGTATGCAATAGATTTGCTATCCCAGAAATTCGTAGATAAACACGAGTAAACACCTATATGTTATAATTAATTATATAGGAACATGCTAGAAATATAATCAATGTATGATGAATTAAACATTCAAGATAGATCATCAACGAAGCATGGATAAAATAAGATTTCCTTTCATAAATATTTTGGGAAATGTTGTTCTTGAATCTATTTCATTGCTTCTATCAGTATCGAGCGAGAAGATGGTACACACTGAGTTCAATTGGTACCATGTTCCTACCTATGCACCCTACAAGCGTGAAGGAATATTCTTTTCCTCGATTCTTGCTCACAGTGGCGGCGCACAGACTGTGAAGATGGCGTCAATAGTTTTACAGAGTTTGACGCCAGATGCAAAAAGTGTTTTCAAAGTCGTTGCTGGCCATCAGCTGGCGAATCCTGATGAACAAGGCAAGTGGCTAATTAGTCTTACTTTGAATTACTTTATATATATGTCTTTTTATAACAAATTTGTTGTTCTTATCTTGCAGGGATGCCATTGAACAATTTATAACTGTATGCCGAGAGCGATTTCTACTGAGTAGCCAAATTAGTCTAAACGCTCATCCCACAGAATTCAAGGATCATGAATTGGTGAAGACGGGAAGAAACTCAGATGGCGAAGATTGCTTGTACCTTCCTCTCACAAGCGACCCGCTTCAGAAGCTTGTACATGAGATCAGCCAATAGAAGATGGAACACTATTATATGCATGTACATTTTGCTGCTGTTCACTAATTTATCAACTTTGGCTGTTAGGCTTTGATCAAATTGCTCTGTACTATTATCGACTACTCTTAGGGGGTGTTTGGCTAAGCTTATATTAGAGAACTTATAAGCTCCAAAAGCTTATAAGATGTTTCAAGAGCTTATAAGAGGTAATGTCTTAAGTGCTTATAAGTTGTTAAAGTGTTTGGATAATTGATCTTATAAGCTAGAGAAAGAATCGTGAGTTAGAGAGAGAAAATCATAGTTAGAGAGATAAAATTGACGAGAGGTGAAGTTGATAGTGTATGTGTAGCAAATAACGAACTATAATAAGATTATTTTGGTAAATTCATGGTTGCTTATAAGTTTATGAAAAAATAAGTTAAGGTTGACCAACTTATTTTTATGAGAGCTTATAAGCTGTTGGAGCTTATTTTCACAGCTTATAAGCTGTTTTAAAGAGCTTTTAAGCTCAGCCAAACACCTTCTTAAATCTTCAGTAATATTCAGCCAAACATAAAATAGTGACATCTTAGGGATGATCTAAAAATACTTTAGTGAAAAGCAATGACGCAAGGGAAACTGCTTCCTTGTTTGAACTTACTTTAACATGGGACTCTTGTCTTAATTTGGCTCATCTCTACTTGTACACAATCTTCCAGAACTTATATTTACAAACGCGTAAATTCAAATATAAATTAAATACTAAAAGAAAACCTCAAACAATTAATTTCGTGGAAACCAATCAAAAATTCAAAACCAAAGTTCGTAATAGTCAATCTACCATATACTTTGTCACATTGCATGCGTGTGGGTGGATATGAGTCGCATCTTATTAATTCTACGCTATTTGTTTCGTTTAGAGCAGTTAGATTCTTATTTTTAATCAAAATGCAGGCAGTGGTTGTAATTTGAATTTTACATGGAACTCATTGATCAAAAGAACATCGTCAAAGCCGACTGTAATAAACATGTTACTTAAAAAAAAACACTCACTGCCCTTGTAAAACCACTTTTGAATAACCAGATAACTAATTAATTAACACTACTTTGTATGCATATGTGTGTTCCTCTAGAAATTATATAGTAAATATTACAAGGAATCTGCATATGAGCATTAAGGTTGCATTTGTCTGAGAGGATGATTTTAAATTGCTCCATGATATATGGATCTCTATCCATCAATCACTAAGAAAAATAACTCGAAGCAAAACTTTCAAAATTAAAGTTCATCATAAAATGAAGTAGCTAGAATGACTCGAGCTTCAGAAGCTAGAATTAACTTTGATACTCGATTCCGTACCACATTTCACCTATATATATATGTACATAACGTGTATTCAAATATAATATGTAAAAATTAATAAAATAGACTACCCACTACCCACAGGAATACCAGATTAAATACAAAGAAATTCTTAAACTGGGTTTTCATGGCTTAATACTGAATATGAAGGTTTGCATGTGGCCTATGCAGTCAGTAGAAATTAATTAAGCTAAATAATGTGATAAGAGATCGACCGACGAATCCAGACAAAATTAAAGTAAGCAGAGAGAGTACAAAATACAATCCAAAATGAAGATTCAGCGCCTAAACCAAGGAAGAACATCACTAAAATAAACACAAACCAGATGACATTTTAATTAGCACACAGTTTTACAACCGGATTAAAAAAAAAATTGTTAATCCTGGATTAAGGTGTAGCATGTGCTGCATTAATTTTGTCGCGCCTAAAACATACGTACTAAAGCACAATTAACATATACGTCTTCATAATGTATATTATTTTATTATTATGGGAGTTGCCAGTTCACTAGCTTAAGCATTAAGCATGCAAGCATCGATAGTCGGAAAAAATCGTTCTTCACAGATCCTAAATATCCCACAAACTCTAGTTAACAAGCTGCAGGTGCAGGATGCTGAAAAAGTTGTATTGAGCAATATAAGTTTACGAATACTCCTGTTTGAATACGTCTACTATTTCTTGAATTAAAGCTCGATCTCTCCCGCATAGTTAAAAATTAATGAGGGTGTGAAAGAAAATTAAAGATGATTTTACAAATTAGAGAATTAGCTGACAGAAGGGTGTCTGGATTATGTTTTGCTGCATGTGAATACGCCAAGAATACATTAGCCCCAGACTAATGAGATGCATGTGAAAGTTGAGTGATCATCAATATTCTTTTCACAAAATTAATAAACCGCAATAAGCCTTGCACTTGGATATCGATATGATCGATCAAGTGTGTAAAATTGTTCTAATAATTACTTAAATTCAGACCAGAATCGTCAAGATTGATATGGTGCTTATTGTGCATTAGCAGAAGAATTATAATGTTTCTCATAGCTACAATTTTATGAGAAAAGCACAATAGGCCAGTGATTATGTTGGGAAATATACAAAATTGATACTTAAGAAAAACAGCTCAGGTACTTGGGTTACCAGCAAGGTGTAAAAATCAAAGGAATCTGATCATGACTAACTTCTTGATGATGTAGTCAGAAACCGACACAAGATGTTCGAAATCGACAAGAAAATTAATATGATCATGTGCCTGAATTTCTACCTCAAATGATGATATATATGTTGAAACTTAAGAATAGGTACATATTAGTGAATAAAGATAGTTTGAGGTATCAATCATTTTAAACTGTTGGTGAAATTACTTATATACATAACAAAAATCTTAGATTTAAAGTACTATGTTTTCTTGCGAGGATTCAGACCCAAACCGGTCAATTAATATAACCTGATTTTCAGTGAGTCGTGCATTAATTACCTCAGATTATTGGAATCCAAGGTTATAAATCCTAATGCCTAAACAGTGAAAAGTCATGACAAGTGGAAATTGAAGTGGTACCATTGCATGGTTAAAGTAGTTAAAAACATATATGAGCGATGGTGGCGATCGCGAAAGTCATAAACATTCTCCAAAACAAGAAACCTATTTCCTAACCTTAAATCGTAAAATAACCTTAAGTTTTGTCGGCAAGGAAGGGCCCCTACCGTTCACCTGTTTAATTTTCTTTCATTTATTTATTTACCGTGGTAAAAAAGCATGTGAAGAATAAAACCCCTGCATACCTTCTCCTTGCCACTGAAGCTGACGTATTTGATCTGTATCAATAGCATCTCACAAATAATCAACAGAGAGAGAGAGATGGGCATCTACCATAAGAAATAGCTGTTTATACGAGTCGTTGATGGCTAATGCAGCATCATCAAGATTCTCATTGCACGCCACTGTAAATTAATTAAGTGGCGTTAGCTTAATGTGAATCTTGATAACGCTGCATTTGCAAACAACGACTACTTTTCTTCCACCATCTCCGCGTAAAAGAGAAATTAAGAGTCGTTCACGAGATTATACGTATATATAATTCGGGCAAGAGTATTTGAAGGTCGTGATAAACATTAAACAAAGGGATCGATATATTCTGAGACGGAAAAAGGGATCTTGGTCAGGATTGACCAGAAACCCTAGGATATCACACGAATTGGGACTAATTTAAACAGAAGCTAAAATAATTGAAACAAAATGGTGAGCGTGAGAAGAATAATATGATCTAGTTGGATCATCATCAAAAGAATCTTAGATACCTAATTAGTATATATCACGACGGATCTGTTTGCAAGAAAAGAAAGAGGCGTACCAAATTACTAGTTTCAGACAAGAATATATAGCAGGAAAGAAGCACGAAACATGAAACGAAACCTTTTACAACAAGTAAGGCATGGAACGGGAAAAAGGGTAATCAGAGGCCGAAAATCAAAATCCGCCACAAGTGTGTGTGTGTGTGTTTTGGTGAGAGAGGGTAGAGAGAGATTGGAGCAACATGTTTGGAGAAGGAGATGCCTTTTAGTTGTGGTCTATGATGTTTTATTTATACTAACTAAGTTTCTCTTACCTAGTTATGAATTAATGTAACCTTTCTTGTTTTAATATATTAGAAGCTCGGTTGGTAACTAAGTATGATAACATATGATGTATTTGATTAGGATATTTTGTAACGTATAAGAGATATCAATACTATATTTGAATGGATATAATAAAATATCTACAAAATATATTTATAATTTCACAAAAATTTGTAAGGATATAATTTTAAATTAATATATATCATACTTATCTTTTGTTTTTTCTAGTCAATTTAATACATAAATTTTAAAGACTGCGTCATAGTGGACTTGAACCCGGCACCTTAAAGCCTCATGACAACCACTCTACCACTGTAGCCAACACACACATCATACTTATCTTTTGTATTGTGTAGGTGTGATACATTAGATTAACAAATTTCAAACCGTCTAACTCAAAAACAAAAAAATCAAACCGTTGCTTTATCAATAACATGACATTTGTTTTTATATTACAGCTGTAACTACTAGATACGAGACATTGACCTCTCTTTAAATCAAACTTTTTCATTGATTAAATTTGTTTTTTGAGGTATGATAGCTTAACGTGTTGATATTGGATTAGCATAGTAATTAGCATTGTAAGAACACATGGTATACTCAGAGTGGCTAAGAAAGAATAGGAGGTTTTATCCCAGCATCAATGTATAGTTGCTAGCTATCTTCCCTTCCTAATTTCTTAATAATTGACTTGTGAATAGTTAATACTATATAATTATATTTACAGCTTAGTGAGGAACAAGTCCACGTACCAACAAGTCAAGAACCTAGTATTGAAACAAGCAAAATAGAATGATACCCAAACCAAACTCATCTTGGGATGGTTTGGTTGGCAAATCTTATTGGCTTGGCGGTGTAGCGCCAACCATAAGGTTACAGCTATTTATACTTTCTTTTAATTATATTGAATTCATTTGAGTGAAAACTACGGGGTGTTTGGTTGAGTTTATAAACTCAATCAATGTATTTGACAAATTAAGTTGTTAGAGAGCTTATAAGTTTTCAAAATAAGCTCTAAGAGCTTATAAGCTCTAGTAAAAAAAAGCTCCAAAACCCAACTTATTTTTTAATGATCTTATAAGTTACAACAAAATTATAAAAATAACCTTTATATATTTTCTTATTTCCATATTTACCCTTGTTATCCAAACACTTTAACATCTTATAAGCTCTTATTACACCATATCTTATAAGTTCTTAAAATAACTTATAAGTTGTTGGAGCTTATAAACTTTCTAAAATAAGCTTAGCCAAACGCCTCTACAAGAATTTTATACATAGGATTAGCTTACTTACAAAAGCTTATGGCATGGTGACAATTGAACAAGCTTAGAGACTCGTACACGTACATTTGTGGACTTGTCAATAAATTTTCACTTTCTCAAAAAATATAAGAAATAAAAATTTCATACTACATCCTTTACATTGAAGTAGAGGCTTAGATTGCCAACTTTACTAGCACCTTAGGTATATAAGTACTGAAGAAATTACACCCTTGATTTTATTTAATTTAAATAGACAAGATTTTATTTGATTTTGAAAATAAGTACAAAAATTAAAATTATGACTTTTTTATTGTTTTGTTATTTAATTTTCTAAAATCATAAATATATGCCCATCTTAAGTGAAATTTTACCTAATTTAGCTTGTACTCGTAGTAAATTGCCTTGGTACTTGCCCACCTTATAATAATAATAATAATAATAATAATAATAATAATAATAATAATAATAATAATAATAATAATAATAATAATAATAATAATAATAATCTCTTATGAATGTGTGCAGTAAATTTCCATATCATGCATAAAACTTCAAACACGAATGTGAAACTAGCATTTTTTTTAGATGATAAATTATCAGTTCTTAAAAGTTGTATAGAGTAAATTTAACTTAAAAAATGTAGAACAAAATTATATAGTTAATCTCCTCCAACTACTTTCAGCCATTATATTACTGTCTTTTCTCTAATCTGATTTTCATATTTTATTTTTGTAACCTATAAGCTGCAAAATATATTAATATTCTTTTTCCACGAGAATGAATAACGATTGGGTATAAATAATAGAAAGAAAATTCCTGAGCGGCCAGTGGTCTGTGGTCCCTTTGTCTCTGGGAATCTATCGTATTAATATATCCTGCACCCCAGAATTAGCCCACCTAACGTACAACACATAATTATTTTCTGAAAAATCTTTCTGCTGATACTTTAATTTTCTCTTCGGAAAAAAAACTAAAATATATTTCTTATAAAATTAAGTTTTGTTTAAAAGTTTAGCCTCCATCAAAGCTGGGAAAATATTTTATATATGGACTTGAAATGGTGCGACAATATATGAGATGTTATAAAGTAAGAGAAAATAGAAGGAATGATGTGGAGAGCTGTTTATTATAAATTTAAAAGTCTATATTTATAGGGAGATACACAGCTAGGGTTAGGGTTAGATTATCATTTATATATGATTTTTTTATACTTATTTATACTCCTTTGAATGACAATATGAAAAGACATAAATATTGCCTTGTTAAAACCTTATCAGAAAAACTCAATGAAACAAAATCTAATCGAAGGAAAAGGGTGCAGTTGCTCTCATGAAAAAGATAACCATTGTAGATCTTTGAGTCGTTGCATATCTATCTTGTGTACCAAACGTTGATGGTGAAAATACCTTTGTGAATATGTCCAATAACTTATCACTTGAACAAATGTATGACATATCTTCCATTGAGTTGCATGTCACAAGAGACATAGTCTTCATACAATACTCTCCATTGGACATAATTATTTTGATGTTCATGTATTGCATTAGTTGTATCGTAAAAAAAATCAACTAAGAAAACTCCATAGGAAAAAAGCTTAGTAAGGAAGAAAGAGTACAACCTTTTGATATTCGGGACCGTTTGACCTTTGAGGTCTAATCTTCGGGATTATTTAGAAATTATTTCTCCCCTCAAGATAACAATCTTGAAAATAACATACCTGACACGCTGTCGTTTAGCGTTCAAAATAAATTTATAACATATTGCCCATCACAGGCGTAGCCAGCGATAAGTATAGGGTCGATCCCACGAGGAGTTGGTGTAGCAATCTCTGATGTCACGTTGTCACTTAAAAGGAATGAGAGTGGTGTAATTATCTTGATCACTATAGGTAGACTAAAGTAACCTGAAACAAACTCAAAAGGAAATATCAAATAATAAGACGAGTATGGCTTGGACAACAACTTCGTGAAGACGATTAACACTCGGTCATAGGTGCGAGAGGTTTTCTACATGACATGCATCAACCGGTTATAAGAGACATACGTCGTGACCCGTTGTCACGCGTCACGCCCACGACGCACCCTCCAAATCTATCCTTTCTGTAAAAGGCGAGGACACCCTATGCAAACTATCTAACCCGTAATGCTCACGCACGAGGACACCTCGACATGCAAGCATACGGTGGCGTTATGATCTAGATGGACCGGTATTGGCAAAGGCGGATGCTAGGACTACTCCAACTCGCCCACACCATCAGACTATTTGGGGTGCGGGACACCGACACCTTAATCCAATTATTACTTGCAACCTCCCTTACCCACTATGTTATTTGCAACTTACACACCGAGTTTGGTAAAGTTATATATTGCTCAAGACCTAGTGCTTCGGGAACACACACATGCATATCGTAATGCCCTACTTAGACCTCTCGAGTTATATTAATCATGCTTCACTTAGTCATGCCCAAACCAGAATAAAGACTTAACCAAACATAAAATAAACAAACATGCAATAGTTAATTGAGACCATCATGAAACGGAAACAACTTACTATTACTTGAATGGAATAAACGGCGAGCCCAAAGTGCCGCCGCAAAACATACGCAAAACAAATATAAAAGTGTTTGCCCCGAAGGGACTTAATGTATGTGGTGGTGGTAATGCTGAATGATGATGATAATCAGAAGATGTGAGAGTCGGGGCTATGATCTATGATGCGCACAAGTCGCGCATTCATCCTATATATATAGGCCGAGAGAGGCTGACGATGGTGTTGGCCCATGGGCTGGACGATCCGTTAGGGTTTCCTTGTTGATTAGCATTGTTTCCTTGCCCAGACGGATTTGAGGTGATCTCCTCCGGATTCTATTGGATTCGGCCTTAGCGCGCCTTCTTTCCGGATTTAGTGAGATTCACCCTGATCCTGCGTATCTTGCCCATCACCTCTCTCTCTTTCTTCTCTTGACCAACGTCTCTCTTCTTCTTTCTTCTTGCCCAGTGCTTACCCTCTTCACTTGCGCTTGCCCATCACTACACTCCGTATTGCCCATTTCGCCTCTGCTTTGCCCCTGCAGACCAGTGTGTCCTCCCAGACACAAAACACAACAAAAAAGACACGAAAGACTCGATCTAGACCTAGACAAGACATAGAAAAAGAGCACAAAACTTGGGCTCGTCAATACCCATACTAATATGTGCAACACAAGTTATAGTATCCTCATACGTGATAATGGGGGATATATCTTATATCATAATATATGTAACCAATCTGGTAGCATTATTATGGATCAAAATTAAGATTGAGTAACCGCTAATATTGAATCTCGATTTTTTTTTCATAGAATAGACAAATATTGTAATTTCCTTGAAGATAACAAAGGATATGATTAATTCCATTCCAAAATTTTGCTAGCATGTTAACTTGAAATAGGGGTGAGCATTCGGTTCAATCGAACCGAAAGTCTAAAACCGAACTAACCGAATTGTTCAAAAATTTCAACTGAACCGACCAAACTTTTTTCAAAACTGAACTGAATTTTAAACTTCGATTTCGGTTCGATTTTTGGATAACCGAAATTTTAATTACTACTTCAATAAACTGATTGCCAAAATTAATTCAGAAAATGATAAAACCATAAATTTAACAATTCAACAATCTAATCTTAAATTCAACAACATTCATAGCATAAATCCAACTATTAAACACTGACAACAATAAATTAGTATTGAAATAAATCGTTCTGCAATATTTAGATATAGGACTTTATAAAATAATATATTTTAGAAATATTTTAATTATATCATATTTATTATAATTAAATATGACTAAGCCCACTAACTTTTAAATTTAATGTTGTTACCGTTTAGTTTAATCCATATGTGCCCATAATTTTTAATCATTTAATTGAATGTAGTTCATATATATTAATAAAAACTTCGGTTCGATTCGGTTTAAACCGAAATTTCTGAATGCTAAACCAAACCGATCCGAAAAATTTTGGTTTTCTATATTTGCATCCAAACCGAAACCGAAGCTGTTAAAATCGATCCAAACCGACCAAATTATCACGGTTCGATTCTGTTATTCGGTTTGGATTTGATTTTGCTCACCCCAAACTTGAAATTCTATATCAGATTTGATAAAGTAATGCTCAAATGACACACAAGTAATGAGTTTTTGTTCCTAAAATAACTTTGTTATTTTTCGTTGGTCTAAATGAGTCCTTATCACTTCAAGCGATGAGACAACCACTAGGTAACTAAATACATAAAATTTATCTAAAACATTTTTCAGTTAGGTCAATTGGTATAAAAATATTTCATCGGGGAGATGCTCAATTTGCAGGTTGAGATAATACTTAATTTTACATGTCTTTCAAAACTCTGTCTTTAGGCATGAATTATTATTCACATATCCTCTTCAAGAGGAATTCACTTAGTCAGTTGTACTACCATACTATTTTTATATTGACATAGTACATATTGTGATTTTAATTTTTTTCTTTATTTTATGAATCTTGAGTCCTTCAGGGACTTTCAGATATCAATGTCCAATGACTCATACAAGAATGCAAATATTAGTTAGATATCTATATTCATGATTACTATCATAGATATTAAATAATGGAACATAATATCGTTCCATAACGGGAGAATATGTTTGATCAAATTTATTTCGAGTTTATGCTTAAACCCTTGAGCTACTAACCTTTGCTTGATTTCTTACAACCTTATTGTTCACCGACACGTCGTTTAGCGTTCAAAATAAATTTATAACCTATTGCCCATCACAGGCGTAGCCGCCGATAATTATAGGGTCGATCCACGAGGAGTTGGTGTAGCAATCTCGATGTCACGATGTCACTTAAAAGGAATGAGAGTAGTGTAATTATTTTGATCGCTATAGGTAGACTAAAGTAACACGAAAAAACTCAAAGGAATATCAAATAATAAGGCGAGTCGGCTTGGGCAACAACCGTGAAGGCGATTAACACTCGGTCATAGGTGCAAAGGTTTTCACTACATGACATGCATCAACCGGTTATAAGAGACATACGTCGTGACCCGTTGTCACGCGTCACGCCCACGACGTACCCTCCAAATCTATCCTTTCCGTGTAAAGAAATGCAAGGACACCCTATGCAAACTATCTAACCCGTAATGCCCACGCACGAGGACACCTCGATACATGCAAGCTACTGCAGGCGTTATGATCTAGATGGACCGGTATTGGCAAAGACAATGCTAGGACTACTCCAACTCGCCCACACCATCGTACTATTTGGGGTGCGGGACACCCACACCTTAATCCAATTATTACTTGTAACCTCCCTTACCCACTATGTTATTTGCAACTAACACACCGAGTTTGGTTAAGTTATATATTGCTCGGGACCTATTGCTTGGGAACACACGCATGCAGATCGTAATGCCCTACTTAGACCTCTCGAGTTATATTAATCATGCTTCACTTCGTTATGCCCAAACCAGAATAAAGACTTAGCTAGACATAAAATAAACAAACATGCAACAGTTAATTGAAACCATCATGAAACGGAAACAACTTACTATTACTTGAATGGAATAAATGGCGAGCCCAAAGTGCCGCCGCAAAACATACGAAAAGCGAATATAAAAGTGTTTGCCCCGAAGGGACTTAATGTATGTGGTGGTGGTAATGCTGAATGAATGATTATTCTATGATGCGAAGATGCGAGAGCCAGAGAGGCGCACAAGTCGCGCATTCATCCCATATATATATTTGAGAGAGGTTGGCGGTGGTAATGGCCCATAAATTTGGACCATCCGTTAGGGCTTCCTTGTTGATCGGCGTTATTTCCTTGCCCAAAGGGATTTGAGATGATCTCCTCCGGATTTTATGGGATTTGGCATTAGCGCCTTCTTCCGGTTAGCGAGATTCACCCCGATCCCGCGTATCTTGCCCATCGCCTCTCTCTGTCTTCTCTTGCCTCCTTCTTCCTTCTTTCTCTCTCTCGGTTTCGCCGCCTTCTTCACTTGCGCTTGCCCATCGCCTAACCTCTCGGAGATGTAACTTGTGCGGTTTGTAAGGAGGTCACGCCGTGTGTGAGCGACTCTTGGGTTGGATGCCCTGACTGTGAGCCAAGCTCCTTGTGCCCTCGGGGTGCAATCGTATCTCAGTTCGTCCGCCAAGCAAGTTTCCACTATGTATTGCCCATTTCCGCCATGCCTTGCCCCTGCAGACCAGTGTGTCCTCCCAGACACAAAACACAACAAGAAAGACACAAAAGACTCGATCTAGACAAGACACAGAAAAAAAGCACAAAACTTGGGCTCGTCACACGCACACACTTTAAACATGCTTGTCCTCAAGCATGCACGCGTAATTTGCCCAAGACAACAGAAGAAAGAAAAGACACAAAAAAACACAAAAGGTTAGCACATCTCCACCAGCGGGTTATCTCGGTCAATATAAGCTCATTGGAACAAGCCAGTGATTCAAGCAGACTCAATTCAAGCAACGACCATCAAACTAGTCAAAAAACAAATTTGAGCATATTGGGCTTTTTCCTCACCAACGCTCTGCACTCTTGTGTATAGGCTAGTGTATACGCTCAGGACATCTGTCATTTCGACTATGCTATAGGCTTGCGTGCCCTCTACCATCTCCACCGTTTAGACAAAGTTTTAAACATTCATCCTTAGGTCTTTTATTAGGCTGTAATGGGGCTTAAGACATAGGTGGGATATTTTTGGAACGAGGCTAGGGTCATCATGGACTCAGGTTGAGGAAGTTGTTTTGACCTCCATGGATTTCCTTTCGCCTTCTTCTTACGGGCCTCAGCACAAACATCTTAGGACTTCGTCAATATATATTCTTTTATTTTAAGTCCTTCATTTTTCTTTCAATTCTGGGTACCTTCTTTATTTTGGGAATTTTGCCCATTTCTTTGAAATTTGGGTAACCCTTTGTTTCTTGCCCATTACGAGGCTACGGTTCTTCCCTTCTTGTTCGCTTTTCTCTTCTATTAGCTCCTAAGTCCAATTGACCGAGTAGGCTTCTTTTTCCAGGCTAATTTAAGTGAGTGAAAGAAATTATTAAGCTCAAGGGGGCTGAACGAGGGATTAACAATAGGTAGGACATTTTTGGCTCAGTGGGCTGTTTGAAAGAAAAAATACCTAAGTCATCTAAATATTTTAGCTAAGTCAATGAGGCCTCGACATAAGAGTGCACGCAAGTTCTAGCAAAAGCCTAGTGAAGATGTCAATTATCACACAAGAAAGCAAACTGTGTTGATCAAGATACAACATTTTAGGCTCAAAACTCACCATGTGTGCTCAATTCAATTCGTAATCCTTATTTACATACGGTCATGCTCAAAACTGAATTCCTAAAATTACCAGCATTATTCACAACAAAAAATACAGGCCAATCAATCCCACCAATTTAAATATGCTAACCGACACACAAAAACGAGAACCCCTCCCCACTCACACACTTTGCGTTGAGCAAAGTGGGTAAACAAGGAGGGAACACAAACAACAAAAAACGAAACGACATGAGTAAGGTAGGTAGTCCCCCCACTTACACACTTTGCCTTGGGCAAAGTGGGTCAGAGTGGGGACCAACTCTCTTCACTCAGACAAAGCAAAACAGACGCAACCCCCTCCACTCACACACTTTGCCCTGAGCAAAGTGGGTGAGAAAAGGGGGTTGACCACCAACAACAAACAAAACAAAAACAAAGAAAACAAAAGAAAAAACAACAAACAAAGAAAACAAAAGAGAGGACAACAAGGTTAAGGGGAAGCTGGATACCTGAATCCAGCGTGGGCAAAGTAGGCAAGTAGGGCGTTATGGGTAGCTTTCAGCTGTTCCTCCATCCTGGTCAAGCGAACTTTTATGTCCTCATCTTCTGACAACCGCCTGCCACACGCTCTAGAGCTTACCCTCTTGCCCACTGAGAAAGCAAAGTGTCTCATCGTGCTCACTTCGATCGTGATCTCAAATTATTCCTGTATATATACCAACACAACACCACACGCAAAACGAAGGCAAAGCCAAAAAAACAAAAAGGAAAAACAACTAAAAAAGCAGATAAAATACCAGGTTGCCTCCTGGTCAGCGCCTTGGTTATCGTCGTGGCTCGACCAGACCTCTTCATTACTCTTCCTCGTCGAGGGCTTGCACTTGATGCAGTTCCCTGGATCTATCTCGTGATGCCCATAGTAAGCCTTCATCGTTGTCCATTGACCTTGAAGGTCTTCCTTTTCTTGAGTTCACGACCGGCGACCCATTCGAAATTGAATTTTGACTTCATATGGTCCGCACCACTTGCTTGTTAACTTGTCCGACATTAATTTAAACCGAGATTGGTATAAAAGCACCAATTGCCCTTGCTCGAATGCCTTGGCTTTGATAAGGCGGTCGTGTGCCTTCTTTAATCTTTCTTGTATGCGAGCGACATTGTCATAGGCCTCAGCCTTATCTCCTCTAACTCACGGGTTGAAGTTTTCTAGCTTGGCCATCACGGTCCCAATCAAAGTTGAGCTTGTTTACTGCCCAAAATGTCTTGTGCTCTAGTTCTACTGGTAAGTGACACATCTTGCCAAACACAATTCGGTACGGTGACATGCCCAATGGGGTCTTGTATGCAGTTCTGTATGCCCATAGCGCGTCGTCAAGACGAATGCTCCAGTCCTTACCTGTAGGTCCCACTACCTTCCTCAATATGGTCTTAATGATTCTGTTGGACAACTCCGCTTGCCCATTGGCCTGCGGATGATAGGCTGTGGTTACCCGATGGGTTACACCGTACTTTTCGAATAACTTTGCGATAGTAGTGTTGCAGAAATGGGTCCCTTGATCGCTGATAATTGCCTTGGGCACACCGAACCTGTTGAATATATTAGCTTTGAGAAAAGCTGAAACCACATTTGAGTCATTGGTGACACTTGCCTTGGCCTCAACCCATTTCGAAACATAGTCCACTGCAAGCAGGATATATGCGTTGCCCCTTGAGCTTGGCAATGGTCCCATAAAGTCCATCCTCCATACATCAAAGATTTCGACATGGATGATAGGTATCATGGGCATCTCATTTCTCCTTGTGATATTTCCTTCCTGTTGACACTCCTTACATTGCTTACATAGCTCATAAGCATCCTTGAATATCGTGGGCCAGAAGAATCCGCTATCTAACACTTTCCTCGTTGTTCTCTTGTGCCCAAAGTGACCTCCACATTCTTTGGAATGACAGTGATCCAGGATGTCTTTGATCTCATCTTCGGGCACACACCGTCGGAGAACTTGGTCAACACACTTCCTCCATAAGTAGGGATCATCCCATATGTAGGCACGACAGTCTGCCTTGATCTTGTTTCTTTGATATGTAGTGAGCCCAATAGGGAGTTCTCCAGTGGTTTTGTAATTCACCACGTCTGCATACCATGGTTCGAAATCTGTCGTGCCCTGAATGAAGTATAGATGTTCTTCAGGGAAGGTTTCCGCAATGGGCACAGGGTCTTCTCCCTTCAGTATCCTACTTAAATGGTCGGCCACAAGGTTTTGTGCTCCACTCTTGTCTTTGATTTCTACATCGAACTCTTGGAGAAGCAAAATCCATCTGATCAGTCGTGGCTTTGACTCCTTCTTGGCCATCAGGTATCTCAGGGCAGTGTGATCGGTGTAGACGATTGTCTTGGCCCGATTAGGTATGATCGAAATTTTTCAAAGGCAAAGACGACCGCCAAGAGCTCTTTCTCGGTTGTGCTGTAGTTGCATTGGGCGGCATTGAGAGTTCTCGAGGCATAGTATATAGCATGACTTTCCTTTCCTCTTCGTTGTCCCAAGATGGCTCCCACAGCGTACCCGCTTGCATCGCACATAACTTCAAACGGCATGCCCCAATCAGGGGGCTGGATGATCGGTGCTGAGATTAAGTTGTTCTTCAGAGTGTCAAAAGCCATCTTACACTCTTCATCGAATTCCCATGGTACATCATTTTGGAGTAGTCGTGTCATGGGCTGGGCGATCTTCGCGAAGTCCTTCACAAATCTTCTGTAGAATCCAGCGTGCCCGAGGAAACCTCGCACTTGCTTTACTGAAGCTGGATAGGGCAATTTGGCGATGATCTCTACTTTAGCTTTGTCTACTTCTATCCCTCTTTCAGATACCACGTGCCCAAGAACAATCCCTTCTTGTACCATGAAATGACATTTCTCATAATTGAGGATCAAATTCTTTTCGACACATCTCTGTGGGACTACCTCCAAATTCGTCAAGCACTCCTCGAATGATTCCTCGTAGACGGTAAAGTCGTCCATAAATACCTCGATGCATTTCTCCAATAGGTCTGAGAAGATGCTCATCATACATCGTTGAAATGTCCCTGGGGCATTACACAAGCCGAAAGACATTCTTCTGTGGGCAAATGTCCTGAATGGGCATGTGAAAGTGGTTTTATCCTGATCACCTTGGGCAACCCAGATCTGCATGTACCCCGAATATCCGTCTAAAAAACAAAAGAATTTGTTCCCAGCTAACCTTTCCAATATCTCGTCAATGAAGGGTAATGGGAAGTGATCTTTTCGAGTTACTGTGTTGAGCTTTCGATAGTCAATACACATTCTCCAACTTGTTTGGAGCCTTGTTGGGATCAGCTCTCCTTTCTCGTTTTTCACTACCTGAATGCCTGACTTCTTGGGCACGACGTGTACTGGGCTGACCCATTTACTGTCTGATACGGGATATATGATGCCTAAGTCGAGAACCTTCAAGATTTCCTTCATGACTACCTCCTTCATATTGGGTTTAACTTCCTTTGTTGATCGCGCACGGTTTGGCCTCTTCTTCCATTAAAATATTGTGAGCATATGGATGGGTGATGCCCTTGATGTCGGCCAATGTCCATCCAATAGCTTCCTGTATTGCCTAATAACATTCTTCATGACTTCCTCCCGATTCGGACTAAGTTTAGCATTGATGATCACAGCAAGGTGTTGTCCTTCCCTAGAAATATATACTTCAGTGGTGAGGAAGAGTCTTTAGCTCGAGTTTGGGAGCTCACATAAGGGATGGAGCGAGCTTTTCTTCTTCCTTCGGCTTGGGCATGTTCGGTATATTGACCACTTGAGTCCCTCGGGCTCGCTCCATAAATAAAGCAGGCCTCCCACATTGTCCGTAGTTGTTTCTTCGTGGCGTCTTCCTCCTTAAGTCCACTTTGAATGGGCTGCATCCAGAGGGTCTTGCAAACCTATCTCGGGCAGGATGTCTCCCACCATGGGTTCAATGTGATCGATGAATTCCACGACTTCAATATCAATCGGATGTTCCATGGCCTTGAAGATGTTGAAGGTCACCGTCTCGCCGTTGAATTCACAGGATAACTTGCCCGTGTCGCAATCAATCCTGGTTCTGGCTGTCTTCATGAATGGTCGACCCAATAACATAACTGAGGATTTGTTACCCATCGTGCCCATATCCGAGCGTAGAAGTCATTTGGAAATATGAGTTCCTCCACTTTGACCAATACATCTTGATGATTCCTTACGGATAGACGTTAGACCGGTCTGCTAATTGGATAACCACTCGTGTTGGCTTCGGGGTTCCCACTTTTAATTCGTTAAACATTGACAAGGGCATGACGTTTATAGATGCCCCCAAATCCAGCATGGCCCTTTCGATCCTCGTATTGCCTATTACGCAAGGAATAAAAAACATCCCTGAATCTCCACACTTCTCGGGCTGTAGGACTACGGATACATTTTCTCACACTTGGAATTTTGCATCATCTTTGTATTTCACCTTTCTCGTGCACAATTCTTTCATGAACTTTGCCCATTTCGACATCGTGTCCAGAGCAGTGATGAGCGGTATATTAATTTCCACCTTCTGAAATACGCGATACATCTCACTCATTTCTTCCTCTCTACGATTATTCGCCAATCTGCCTGGAAAGGGGGGTAAAACCTTAGGATTAGGTTTGGCGTGGGTCGGCTCAATGATCACATCTTCTTTTCCGTTTTTCCTTGGGTGGTTCCACATGATCATCTTCGTCTTAATCAATGTGATCGTGAGATCTTCTACCGGTATTGCATCGTCCTTAGGCATGAAAACTTTTTCCGGCGGTTTCTTCCCGCTTCTCAAGGCTCTGCGTTCGGTTGGGCTAGCTCGTTTACCTCTACTTGTGGAGGTAAATTTCCTTCTTCTTCTCAAGGCGCGTTACGGTGACCGTCAATTGGGAAACTTGGTTCCCAAGGCTCTGAGAGGCTCCCTTGTCTCGACCTTGAATTTCGTTCTCTTGTTGAGCCTTCACATTCTCTCGTGCCATAGTATGCAAGTTCGCCAACGATGGCCCACCGCTATGGTCACACCGATTATTCTGTCTTCTTTGTTGTTGTTGTCCTGCCCTCCATACTCTTTGTTGTTGTTGTCCCGCCTTTGGTTGTTAGACCACCTAAAATTTTCGTGATTCCTCCATCCTGGGTTGTAGGTTTGGGAGTTTGGATCATATCTCCTCTGTTCGTATTGTCCATTACCATTTTGACCCACTGCATTGACTTCTTCTTCTTCAAAAAGGGTGGGGCATTGATCCGTGTGATGTGTCACGGCCGCGCAGATTTGGCAAACTTTAGCTTTCTTTTGCCCTGGCCCCGTGTTGGTTATGAACTTGTCGAACAGGTTACAAAGTTTATCCAGCTTGGTCTCCACGGTTGAAGAAGTAGCGGCGGCTTGCCTCGGAACTTCTCCTCCTTCGTCTCTGTTTTCTTCGGCCATCTCGCCCAACAATCTAAAGGCCTCACTGGGAACTTTATTCATTATCGATCCTCCACAAGCTGCATTCACCCAAATTTTCTCAGTTGCCCTTAACCCGGCCATGAAATATTGGATTAGATCATGGTCTGGAATTTGATGTTGAGGGCATTTCGCCTGCAGCTGTTTAAACCTTCCCCAGTAATCATAAAAGGTTTCCCCCACGTCCATTTTGATGCTTCTTATCCTTTTCCTCATGTTCTGAATGCGGGCGGTAGGAAAGTATTTCTCGAGGAACTTCTGGTGCAGTTGTGCCCAAGTGGTCACACTTCCTGTGGGCAAGGTGTAGAGCCATTCTCTTGCTCCATCATGCAGAGAGAAGGGGAATGATACTAATCTCACATACTCTCCAAGGTTTTCATTGGCGCGGATAGTTCTACACTCCATCTCGAAGTCTTGTAAATGTCTTTGTGGATCTTCCCCGGGCATGTCACTGAATCGGGGGAGGATCTGGATGAAGGAATGCTTCATCTCCCAGTGGCCATTGATTGCGGGCAAAGTGATGCCCGTTGGCCTCAGGTTCTGGTTGTTGGGGAACACCATTTCCCTCAATGTTCGCTCTACTTGCGGTTGTTCACCCATCGTATTGCCTCGGGTTTCTTACGGATTAGCCGCCCTTGCGGCTTGTCGTGCCCACCGTACTGTTGCTCTCCTCCGCCTTGCGTGCTTTTCGATCTCAGGATCGTATAAAAGTTCTCCGTTCTCTCCTGCAAGGTTAGGTCGTAGCATACAATAAAGAAAATAATATAATCACAAGAAATAGAGATTACTATTGGAATATGCAAATCCCCGGCAACGGCGCCAATTTTGACACGCTGTCGTTTAGCGTTCAAAATAAATTTATAACCTATTGCCCATCACGGCGTAGCCGGCGATAAGTATAGGGTCGATCCACGAGGAGTTGGTGTAGCAATCTACGATGTCACGATGTCACTTAAAAGGAATGAGAGTAGTGTAATTATTTTGATCGTTATAGGTAGACTAAAGTAACACGAAACAAACTCAAAGGGAATATCAAATAATAAGACGAGTGCGGCTTGGGCAACAACCGTGAAGAAGACGATTAACACTCGGTCATAGGTGCAAAGGTTTTCACTACATGACATGCATCAACCGGTTATAAGAGACATACGTCGTGACCCATTATCACGTGTCACGCACGACGCACCCCTCCAAATCTATCCTTTCCGTGTAAAGAAATGCAAGGACATCCTATGCAAACTATCTAACCCGTAATGCCGATGCGAGGACACCTCAAGTACATGCAAGCTACGAGCAGCGTTATGATCTAGATGGACCGGTATTGGCAAAGGCATTTGCTAGGACTACTCCAACTCGCCCACACCGATCGTATTATTTGGGGTGCGGGACACCGACACCTTAATCAATTATTACTTGTAACCTCCCTTACCCACTATGTTATTTGCAACTAACACACGAGTTTGGTTAAGTTATATATTGCTCGGGACCTATTGCTTGGGAACACACGCATGCGGATCGTAATGCCCTACTTAGACCTCTCGAGTTATATTAATCATGCTTCACTTCGTTATGCCCAAACCGAATAAAGACTTAGCTAGACATAAAATAAACAAACATGCAACGATTAATTGAAACCATCATGAAGCGAAACAACTTACTATTACTTGAATGGAATAAGCGGCGAGCCCAAAGTGTCGCCGCAAAACATCTGGCGAATATAAAAGTGTTTGCCCGAAGGAACTTAATGTATGTGGTGGTGGTAATCTTGAATGAATGATTATTCTATGATGCGAAGATCGCGAGAGCGAGGCGCACAAGTCGCGCATTCATCCCATATATATAGGCGAGAGAGGTTGGCGGTGGTAATGGCCCATGGGTCGGACCATCCGTTAGGGCTTCCTTGTTGATCGGCGTTATTTCCTCGCCGGAGGATTTGAGATGATCTCCTCCGGATTTTATGGGATTTGGCCTTAGCGCGCCTTCTTTCCGGTTAGCGAGATTCACCCCGATCCCGTATCTTGCCCATCAGCTCTCTCTGTATTCTCTTGCCTCATTCTTCCTTCTTTCTCTTCTCTCGGTTTCGCTTGCTTCTTCACTTGCGCTTGCCCATCGGCTAACCTCCGGAGATGTAACTTGTGCGGTTTGTAAGGAGGTCACGCCGTGTAACGGAACAGCTACTGGGGTTGGATGCCCTGACTGTGAGCCAAGCTCCTTGTGCCCTCGGGGTGCAATCGTATCTCAGTTCGTCCGCCAAGCAAGTTTCCACTCCGTATTGCCCATTTCCGCCATGCCTTGCCCCTGCAGACCAGTGTGTCCTCCCAGACACAAAACACAACAAGAAAGACACAAAAGACTCTATCTAGACCTAGACAAGACACAGAAAAAAGAGCACAAAACTTGGGCTCGTCATTCACATTTAGCGAATTAAGCTCTACCTCAATTATTTTCTATATTATCCGATGCTTCGGCGCTCAACTATCATTTGTTCTAGATCTAGATTATCAATTCAAATTGAATATACAGTTTGTTGTGGCAAAAAGTGTTTGTGCACATGCAAATATATTGATATTCTCTTCTTCAGGACAATCCTCTTCGGTGGTATTTGGAGCGATATAATTTTTTTATTTGGTTTTGTATTTCACAAAATTTTTATCTCTAGCAACAATATGTAATAAGTCTCTCACGCTTCTGGCATCGAGTATTATTAACAAATTTAATTCGTCCACAATGGACTTCAATTCTTTGTGGTAAATAAGTATATGAGATTTTGTCACTCCTTTGATAATCAATAATTTGTTGAACTTCGAGTTCATAGTGTATAAATTTAAATGGTTAATCCAACGCGAATATTTCAACATTCTCACATTCATAGTTCATACCTCCCCCTAATGTCGGAGATAATTTGAGTTAGATTATATAATTAACTTACCAATTTATAAATTAATCCCCAATTATTGGCTCTATATATGTATGTTCAACGGAATATACAAATAATATTTCGTAGAGCACATATAACTACGTTTGAGTGGTGATAAAAGAATTAGTCAAATGAGAAATCCTCTTCTGTAGGTATTATAATCATACACTAATTGTAAAATTAGAATGGACCCAAATATTCATGCCATGAAACTAATTTGGATACTTGAATTTGAAATTCAATGCAACATGGTTATTAGATGATATATAGTGTATAATTTATTTGATACTCACGAGGAAGATCAATTAATGCTCTTCTAGAGTTTGAAATTGTATCAATCTTCAGGGATTATTGTAATAAGATATTGTTAATCAATTATTTTAATATCATTGCATAAAATTAGACTTAAAGTTATGTTTTTCCGTCAAGGATAAAGATACATAATCTAAAATATGAATTGTTGTTTAAAAACATGTAATATTCTAAAAAAAATATTAATTGTTTTACTTGAACCAGAAAACAACTAATCTCTCGGAAATTCTCCAATAATTTCAACCCCACACATCACCAATGTCAATCGAGTAGTAATCATTACTTCATGAATTTCACGATTTTCAATTTTTTCACAATCTAAAAGCACATACCTATGAAGTCAAAATTATACTCAATTAACATAAATCAACGGTAAAACAAAACTTAGCCCCTAAATATGGATAACTAATTTTCTTTGGCAACCTCCTTCGAGAACATACTCGAACCAAAAAAGATCGATTTTATTGTGATGTCGAAAAGAGATCAGAAATCAACTTGCTTAAACCTCATGAAAACAACTGATATAAGATTTCCGAATCCCAGATCTGATCATAATTTACACATCAAAAGCATTAATAATATTCCATCATAATTTAAACAGTTTCATAGATGAAAAAATATATTTTGAAGGATTAAAAGCAAGGACTTATCGGATATGATAATTTACCATAAGTAAAAATTGAGCAAATCAATGTAATATGACATAAAGTTATATTTTCCATGGGAGATAAACATATATAACCTAAAATATGAATTGCTCTCCAAGAGCATGTAATATTCTTCAAAAGTATTGATTATGCTACTTTCGGAGCAACCATTTAATCAATATAATGATAATGGATAAAGAAAATCAATAACAAGAAGAAATAATTAAAAGAAATACTTGTAATAAAGCTTCCAAAAATATCACAATCTCAATGATTTAATATTCTTTAGGAATGTTAACAGTATCTTATATGTTCATTAGAAACACATCATATTTAATAAAAATATGAAGACATCGTTTTGTTTCATCTAGAACTTCAAAACTATTCATTTTTAATAATCTTCAAGATTATTAAGTATTGTAAATTTATTTTTTTTTCAAAAAACTATAAAAACATATTATGATACAAATTTTACAATGAACCATTATAAATAATCTTATATCACTAACAACAACTCAAGAATAAGATAGTTAATTTTTAGATCTAACGAGATAGATCTCTTAAATAATTAGCTCATAAGATTTTGAAATAATTGACAAAATCAAATTCGAGGAATATATATAAACACATCTCAAACATCATCCCCACGATTCATTGCTCCACATTGTATATATACACAGTTTCAGGGATAAAACCATCGATTAAAGGACCAACTTCATGTGATTCTAAAAAGCAAATTTAAGTTTCGTTTGGATCCACAACAAACCCATCACATATGTTAATTCACCATGTTAAAAAAATTGTTAATTAAAATTAAATCGCAACTACACAAGAATCAATTAGTTGTGCTTGGAATCACGTTGGAAAGAAAAATTGCAATTAACTACGCATGAATAATTAATTATGATCAGAATCGAATTACTTGCCTACAAAAATGAAGGGTTTCAAATCGTCATCACCTTGGTAGCCGTAAGGAGGTAGAACTGCATAAGTTTACTTCTATACTATTGTGAAAAAAGATATCAATAATGAAAGTAGAACAAGCGTGCTGATAAGGTGTTATAATATAAGAGAAAAAGTATAGGAAATCATGTGGAGAGATAAATGAGCATTTGTTTATTGTGAGAGTAAAAACCTCTGTTTATAAGGACATACATAGTTAGGGTGAGGGTTTGGTCATCACATATATATGGTATATCTATATTATACCTTATTTACAATATGAGGGTGTCTTAAAAGGTTTTAATAGTGTAATGTAGAAGCATGTATCTTTATGATAAACAAAGATTTTTTATTATGTTTTTCTTTTTAGAAAGCGTCATCTATATCTTTCAGGATTTACACTTTTTTTAGTTGTCGATTGCTTACTTAAATTTTCGAATTTAATTTAGATCACACAATCTAATATTGCTCATCGAGGGGAGAAATTCCCGATTGGCATTAGGTGATTAATTGCATGCAGCTCAAGTGGCGATTATAAGAGCATTTTGGCCATTTTATACGGTTGTTGGGTTTTGGTATAATTTTTGTTGCTATAATAATTTCACTTTTTTTAAGCAAATAAAAATTTATTCAATTCAGGTGCAATCCATAACGAGCTACAAACTTCATCAAAATTAAAGCAACCCGATACAAGAGATGGATTAAATATCTAATCTCCTAAACTAAACAAGCAATACTCATAAGTTAATTTGTATTCAGAATCAAACTCTTACTTTAATCAAGTACTCAATTAAGTTAACTCGACATATATTCTTGCACACCGTCCCATTTCATTGAATTAAGAAGTTCCAAATAACTCAAAACTAAAAAACTTTCCACTAACTTTCAGTTTAAGTGGAGACTGAAGGTCTCAAAGAGATTTAGGGGAAAAAGAGTTAGGGTTTGCTATCACTACAACAAATACATATATAATCTACCAAAAACCCATCTTGATATTGAAATTAAATTTTAAGATTTCATCCTCCAAGCCCCATAAAAATAAAATTGGTGAAAATTAATGGAATATTTAGTACATGCAACACATATGACGAGAAACTTAGTTGAAAATCCTCCCATTAGATTTAGGTTGTATACTAAGTAGTAATTTGTGAATCATGTAAAGTTTAGGTGACAGACACGAATAGCATAATTCAATTATATGCATAAAAAATAAAATAAAATAAAAAAAATCAACGTTTCATGGTTTTAGTTTCCTCGTTCCCTTTCCCAACTTCAAAGAGTAAAAGAATTGAAGACCTAGAAAATTGATCATTATAAGCAATAAGCAAAAAGCCTAACTGATGTACACAGTATTCTGAGCAACTAAAGAAATTAGAAAATCTGAACGATAATACTACAGATTAATTTGTTAACACATTGACAGAGACTAATTACCATTCCTAAATATTCCACTACTTGCTACTACAGTATTGGCTAATTAATTATTAGGATTATTATTTATCAGGCACTGTTTTACGAATAAACACTCTTAAGATACTTCACACCCAACAAAGTCTAATTAGTTCACCAAAATGGGATAAGATAAAAAAGCTTTCTTTTTTTTTGTTGGCGATGTGACCTCAGAAACAACTGATGATATTGAAAGATTCAACTGTTTTAGTTTTGATTTGGAGGGACTCTTTTTCTTTCCACAAAAGTTCATGTATATCTATCTACATCTATCGTTCAAACGGATAAAAATATCATTTATTATTAAGAAATGTATCATTTACATTAAAAAAAATATCAATTATTTGAATATCATTTATATTAAAACAAATATCAAATATCATTTATATTAAAAAATTATCAATATATATCCATATCACGGATGAATTAACGAGAGACACGTCTTTTATTTGTCCATTGCACGGAAGATGAAAAATTATGTGTAATTGAAAAGAACAAAGAAAAGTAGATTCCATTGTAACAATTTTAATTGGCTCTCGTCGTAAAGAGATGATGATGGCCTACAAGAAAATGACTCGTATTGATGGGATGCGTAAGCACTATTATTATTTGTATATGTGGGGGCATTTTTTCTATATAATTTTAAGAAAATCGAACTAAAGTAAAACGTAGTATATGATTGCCAACCACCTGCCTTTCCTTAATTTGGAGGGCCATGGCAATATATATATATATATATATATATATATATATATATATATAGGGATTGGATCGAACGGTAACCCATATATTATAAGAAATGAGTAACTAATCTTGTTCATTAATTTGTCATGATCCAAAGGTCACCATTTAATCGTTATTTTGGCAATTTTAATTTCTGACATTTTAATAAGGCTATAGTTGTAATTATAAGTTTAATGGTAACAGAAAAAGTGAGCATTTTAAGGGATTGTATCTTGTAAGGTTGGAAAGTACCGATTTATATGTTTCCATTAGTAATATCTAATTTACATATCTTTACAAAATTCCTCCATAATATTGTTATTCAGCATATAAACGTAAAACTCATTCACTGCGTATCTGTTTTACAATCCATTATCTATGTCATAATTCATTCGCAGCATATATTCATGGAGTCAATATGTAAGTATTATTTTCCTCTTATTGCATAATACATTCTTAATTATTTATCATTCAATTGTTTATTAATTGAAATATCGATTCTTGTCTTTCATTGAATACATTTAGTCGAGTGCATTCATATTTTTCAATATTCTATTATCGATTCATATTTACATGTAGTGTTACGCACACATTTCGCCTTGGATAGTTGTACAAGTAATGTTGTTGGCATATTTATCGAAATGTCTATCATTAAATTTTATGAATGCATGAAAGTTAGATAATAGTTCAGTCATTTTTTTATAGTTAAGACGGTGAAATATGCTTTCGGTTTTCGTCATATTTGTGCATTAGAATAACGAGGATAGGTGCATTAAATTTAAGCACGAGTGTATCCATCTTTTTCAGTATTTATCATTCAATTGTTTATTACTTGAAATTATGATTCTTGTCTTGTTGAATACATGTAGTCGAGATTATTCATGTTTTTCAGTATTCAATTATCGATTCATCTATACATGTAGTGTTGTGCACATATTTCGTCTTGGATAGTTGTACAAGTAGTGTTGTTGGCATATATCTCGAAATGTCTATCATCAAATTTATGATTGCATGAAATATAGGAAAAAGTTCATGCCTTTTGTTCATAGTTAAGACGGAGATTACCTTATTCGGTTTTTGTTCTGTGTTGTGCATTGGAATAACTCATATGTGCATGAATCTATAGATATGAACTTATTCATGGTATGACAGATTATTCATGTTTGTTAATTACTGTTTCAAAAAACGTGTTTATATTTGTAATATGTATGGACGTTTTATGTTGGCAGGTATCGACGTTGAATCCGATGTCGTGAATTGTGATGACTGGATTTTTCCATTTTGTGACGATATATTGAAACCAAAGATAGGCGAGCTTTTCGCAACTTGGATGAAGGGAGAAATTTTATGATGACTATGCCGATACATGCGGATTGAAACTCGTAAAAGCACTCTAAAACGCGTTCGAGACAATAAGGTAGTTCTTTTCGTGTTCATTTTATATGCGTGTGAAGGATGAAGGACAATTCAAATGTTCCTTTAGATGATTACTCGTCTAAACAGTAAACGAATTCGATATTGACGAGTTGGTTGTATGGCTCGGATGGTTCTTGGTTTGAGGTCGGTGTTGGTTATAAAGTTCACAAATTTGTTGAGGTCATACACATCCGTGGTCAATTATGTTCTAATATTAATTATATATTCTATCAAAAGTAATACCTATATCACAAAAAAATTAATTAAAATGAAATTTTTACGTCGTTAAATTCTTGGGGCTTAACGATAGAATATATTTTTTTAATAAAATATTCCATTATTAATCCGTTGTTAGAATAGAGAATTTTTTAGGATTTTTAAATTTCCATCATTAATTCGTTGCTATATATATATATAATTTCATCATTAATCTATCACAAATGTTTTAGAATTAATTTAATAACGATATTTATTTATTTTTTAAAAATAAAAATAAATCTAAAATCCGTTGTTAATTTTTGATATACCTGAAAATCCATTACCCAAAATTAGATTTCAATCGGGCCCTAAACTCCAAAAATCGCAGACCCGCCCCGCTATCTCACTATCCCGTCATCACCGCCACCTTGGATGCCCTCCATTGATCCATCCCTTATCATCCTTGCCATATGTTGGGAGCTGCTACCGCCACTCACTCATAATTAGTATGATATTGTCCGCTTTGGGCCCAAGCCGATGGCGGTTGTTTTGAGCTCAATCGCAAAAGGCCTCATACTATTTTGAGTGGTCTTTAATATATAGAAGACAATTTTCCTTCTCACTTCCGATGTGGGATGGGTTTGCCAACATACCCAACAATTGTCTTCTATATATTAAGAAACTCACTCTAATTAGTTTGAGGCCTTTTGGGGTTGAGCCCAAAACAAAACCGTCGGGCTTTTGGTCCAGCGGACAATATCATACTAATTGGGGCAAGTGGTGTGAGCAATCCTTACAGTGGTATCGAGCCGACGGTTAATTTGGGCCCAATCGTGGGCATGGACAAGACTACTTTCCGATGTGGAGGTGAACCCAGGTGAACTCACGATTGAATCCGGTGGTTCCTTGTGTTGAAAGTCTTCACTGCAAGAGTGGTCGGTGGCGAGTCCCGTTGGGTGATAACGGCGCGCAAGAGGTTCGGATTGTCGTTCAAGGGGAGGACATGATGTGGTCCTTGGTTTGAGGGGAGAATTGTTGGGTATGGTGCAAACTCAATCCCACATCGAAGAGAAGAAGAAGAATTGTCTTCTATATATTAAGAAACTCACTCCTAATTAGTTTGAGGCCTTTTGGGGGTTGAGCCCAAAAACAAAACCGTGCAGGCTTTTGGTCCAAAGCGGACAATATCATACTAATTGGACGAAGTGGTGACGGTGGCGATCCTAACACCATAGATATATATGTCCTCTCTCTCGCCGCCCATAACCGAGAGGTTTTCCACGCTAAAATTTGTGTCTCTTTATTATTGCATCTAGAATACCTTATTTATCCGCTTCCTCAAAGGTTCATACGGTCGGAAAAATTAGCCAAACGAAGATTGATTCGCATTTGTTGTTTACCGTTTGTGGCGTGTTTTATTTCCCATCGATTGGTATCGAGCTAAGTGTTTTTATTGGCGAGACTTGTTTGAGCGATGGAAGCTAATACAAGTAGGATGGTTAATTTGAATGGTTCTAATTATCATATTTGGAAAGGCGAGATGGAAGACCTTCTTTATGTGAAGGATTATTATTTGCCTGTGTTTTTGGCCGATAAACCTCGTAATAAAAGCAGTCTGAGTGGAATATTTTGCATAGGCAGTGCGTGGGTATATTCGCGATGGGTTGATGATAATGTTTTGAATCATATCGATGGAGAGACTCATGCTCAAACTTTGTGGAACAAGCTTGAGCAGTTGTATGCTTGAAAGACCCAGGAACAATAAATTGTTCTTAATTAAGCAGATGATGAGCTTGAAGTATCATGATGGAACTCCCACATCGATCATTTGAATTCCTTTCGTGGAATTATTAATCACCTGCGAAATGAGTATCAAGTTTGAAGATGAGATCTGAGGCTTATGGCTCCTTGGCACTTTACCGGACTCGTGAGAGACTTTTAGGACATCATTGTCCAACTCTGCACCGGATGGTGTCATCACCATGGAATTGGCTAAAGCGTTATTTTAAATGAAGAGATGAGAAGAAAGTCACTGAGGTTCCTCTTCACATTCGGATGTCTTAGTCACGAGCGGGGAGAAGTCGGAGTAGAGGTCCGAGTAACAAAGGCAAGCATCAAGTAAATCAAAGGAAAGTTTCTTGATGTTGAGTGCTATCATTGTGGTAGAAAAGGACACACAAAGCGGTACTATTAGACGGTTGAAAAGGAGAACAAGGATAAATTACAACAATCAAAAGAACAACCATAAGAAAGATGATGGTGGTAATGATGATGGTGAAGTCAACACTACTACCGAAGAGTTCTTTATTTGTTGTGATCTTGATATGGTCAACACTGCACACGATGATGTGAGTTGGGTTGCTGATAGTGGTGCTACATGTCATGTAACATCGCAGAGAGTTTTTTATTCATCTTACACGCCAGGTAACTTTGGTAATGTTAGGATGGGTAACAATGAGTTATCAAAGATTGCAGACATCGGAGATGTTCGTTTGAAGTTTGATACTTGAATGAAGTTGGTTTTACATAATGTAAAGCATGTTCCAGATATGCGACTTAATTTGATCTCCGCGGGCTTGCTTGATGATGATGGTTACAACAACAACTTTGGTAATGGAATATGGAAACTCACTCGTGGCTCTTTGATTGTGGCAAGAGGTAAAAGATGCTCAAAGTTATACATGACACATCCGATGATCTTGAAAGAAAGGGTCAACGCAGATGGTGAATCCGACTTGACCGATTTGTGGCATAAGAGACTTGTCACATGAGTGAAAAGGAATGTCTCTACTGTTGAAGAGAAATGTATTACGGATGTGCATGATATTCATCTGAAGAAGTGTTCTCACCGCTTTGGTAAATGTAACAAAGTTTCCTTTAAGAGTCATCCTCCTTCCGGAAGGAGAGTATACTGATTTGGTGCATTCCGATGTTTGTGGTCCTATGAAGACTAGGACACTTGGTGGTTGCTCTACTTTGTCACATTCATCGATGATCATTCCAGAAAGGTATGGGTTTATACCTTGAAATCTAAAGATCAAGTATTTGAAGTGTTTAAGCAGTTTCATGCCTCGGTTGAGAGACAGACTGGAAAGAAGCTCAAGTGTATTCGGACAGATAATGGAGGTGAATACATTGGCCCATTTGATGCTTATTGTAGAGAGCAAGGCATTCGACATCAAAAGAGTCCTCCCAAGACACCGCAATTGAATGGATTAGCAGAGCGGATGAACAGAACTTTTATGGAGCGTGTCAGATGCTTGTTGTCACATGCAGGGGTTGCCAAATTCTTTATGGGGAGAAGCTTTGAATACGGCGATACATGTTATTAATTTAACTCCTTGTATTCCTTTGTCCTTTGATGTCCACGGCGAGTTTGGAGCGGCAAAGATGTTTCGTACAAATCACTTAAGGGTCTTTGGATGCAGGCCTTTGTGCACATTCCCAAAGATGAAAGATCAAGGCTTGATGTGAAGTCCAAGCCATGTGTTTTCTTGGGCTATGGCCAAGATGAGTTTGGCTACTGATTATATGATCCAGGTCCACAAGAAACTTATTCAAGCCGAGATATTATTTTCATGGAAGATCGACCTGAAAGATGTTGAGAAGAAAGAGACGGTTCCTCAACATAATGATGATGTTCTTGATTGGATCCGTCCATCCTCAAGATATTGAACCACCGGTTGAAGATGATGTTCGTAATGATGAACAACATGGTATCGATGATATTGATGCTCGGAGTAGCCGGAGGTGGATGAAGACTTTCATCCGCAATTGCTTGTACCGGATATTCCATCATTTATCCCACTTAGGCGGTTCACGAGAGATCGCCATCCTTCCACCCGTGTTTCTCACGATGAGTATGTCTTACTCAGCGATGGGAGAGAGCACGAGTGTTATGCAGAGGCCATGGAAGATGAGCACAAAAGAAAGTGGTTTGAAGCCGTGCAAGATGAGATGAATTCCTTGTATGAGAACAATACATATAAGTTGATGAAGTTGCCTAAGGGCAAGAGAGCTTTGAAGACCAAGTGGGTCTACAAAGTGAAGACTGAAGAGCACACCTCACGGCCTAGATACAAGGCTAGATTGGTGGTCAACGGGTTCAGTCAGAAAAAGGGTATTGACTTTGATGAGATTTTCTCTCCGCCGTGAAGATGGGATCTATTCGTGTTGTTCTTGGTTTGGCGCCTAGCCTTGATCTTGAGATTGAGCGAGATGGATGTCAAGACATGCCTTCCTTCATGGTGATTTGGATAAGGAAATCTACATGGAACAACTGAAGGTTTTCGGTTAAGTGGCAAAGAAGATTATGTGTAAGCTTCAAAAGAGTCTTTATGGGTTGAAGCAAGCACCAAGAGGCAAAGGGTACAAGAAGTTTGAGTCGGTTATGAGGAGCAAAACTATCGAAAGATTATTTCGATCACCGTGTTTTCTTTCGAGGTTTGGTGATGATGATTTCATCATTTTATTGTTATATGTTGATGACATGTTAATTGTTGGCAAGAATGCGAGAAAGAATAGCTCATTTGAAGAAACAATTGAGCAAGTCTTTGCTATGAAAGACTTGGGGCAGAAAAAGCATTCTTGGCATTCGGATCACTCGAGATAGAGCTTCCAAGAAGCTACACATATCACAGAGCAATACATCGAGAAGGTGCTTCACAGATTCAACATGGATAAAGCTAAAGAGGTTAGCTCACCTCTAACTACCAACTCTGTCGACAGATAAAGATTGCCCTCTTCTAAGAAGAAGATTGAAGAGATGGATAGGGTTCCTTATGCCTCATTGTAGGGAGCTTGATGTATGCTATGGGATGTACACGACCGATATTGCTCATGCGAGAGGTGTTGTCGATCGGTTTCTCACAAATCGGGTAAAAAGCAGGAAGCGGTGAAGTGGATTCTCGATATCTCGTGGTACTTCCAAATTGGGTATAACATTTGGAAATGGGAGCGATACTTGTTGGTTATACCGACTACGATATGGCGGGAAATAAAGACAACATGAAATCCACTCGGATATTTGATGACTTTTGCGAGTGAGTCAGGTCATGGCGGTCAAGACCGCAAAGTGTGTGCTTTATCTACCACCGAGGTCGAGTATGTGGCTGCAATGTAAGCGTGCAAAGAACTATTATGGCTGAAAAGATTTATGCAAGAGCTTGGCTTTATGCAACAGGGGTACGTGGTTCTTTGTGACAATCAAAGTGCGATTCACCTTGCTAAGAATTCTATGTTTCACAAAAGAACAAAGCATATCGATGTGAGATATCATTGGATTAGAGATGCACTTGAAGACAAGCTATTTGAACTTGATAAAGTTCATACCGATGATAATGGTGCCGATATGTTAACAAAGGTTTTGGCAAGGGAAAAGTTGAAGATATGTTGCTCGATCGCCGGGATGGCGAACTCTTCCTCATGAGTCAAAAAGGGGGAGATTTGTTGGACTTTCTTCTTTTGACCCATGAGAAGGCCCATGAAAAGGGTAAGTCTGTTTTTAATAGGGCAAAGGCAGCAGCAAATACAGTAGAAGAAAAAAAAAATTAAAATCGCGCAGTCTCGCCTCCAGCTTTTTTGCAGTGCGCAGTTTCGGAAAAACCCTGTTTTCCGGAGATTGAACCGTTAGATCGTCGTGATTTTTAGACAGTAGCTTCATAGAATCTGGGCCAACGTTTTGGACGGTGGAGATCGGATTTTGAGTTCCGCAGGTCAGTTTTCGTCGGTCAGAACAGAGGAGGTTTTTCCTGGTGATATTTTTTCTCGATCTGCTCGTTTTGATTCCATACATCTTGATGTGCTTCCGAGTGTATGATGCTTTGTATGCCTCTAGTATAATCTAGAGAAGATTGTGTATTGCTCTATTGTTGATGATAGTGAATTTAAGCGGCTCTAGTAGTCCCGTGGTTTTTCCTCTATTTCGTTTTGAGAGGTTTTCCACGCTAAAATTTGTGTCTCTTTATTATTGCATCTAGAATACCTTATTTGTCTGCTTCCTCAAAGGTTCATACGGGTCGGAAAAATTAGCCAAACGAAGATTAATTCCGCATTTGTTGTTTACCGTTTGTGGCCGTGTTTTTATTTCCCATCACCAACGCCTGTAGTTTTTCGCTAATTTATTAGCTCATGCAAGTGCATGGGTGTTGTTGTTGAAAACAGTTAGTAAGATCGTATCCACAAATACTAGCATACTACGAATAAGTAATATTTCTATTATCCTCTATTTAGACTGTAAATTTAGAAGTGATGCTATATTTAATACACACAAATCATATTAAATAAAAGAGTAAAGATAATGGAAATTCAAACATAGGAAAAATATCCTACAACTTCAGTTTCAATGAAATCGGGTAATTAAACAAGTTAAGATAAATTGATCATTCTGTGGACTTAATTCTTCCTAGGACAATCAGACAAATAATTTAAACCTACTATCTCAACGAATAAACTCTAGAATACATGCAAGTCTATTGTCTCCAACTCGAACTCAAACATGAAACTTCCTACAGATCAATTAGATTATAAATCCTCACACTCGGCTAATATTGAAAAGTATGTTTCATGTTCCAATTCAAGCATTAGTTATCATCTCTCGACTCAAACTAACACAATAGATCATGAAACGTTGGTAATCAACATTCAAGCATATAATAATACCAAAAACATGAAAATAAATAAATTGCCGAGATTAACAAATAAAAACATATCCAAAACCATCATCCATCGACTCCCTAACTCTAGAGTTCACTAGCCACACATAAACACGAAAACTAGAAAACTAAAACCAAAAAAAACAATATCATCAATAATAAAAATAGTAGGAGATTCAGTAAAATCTAGCAATCTTCAAGTTTGAATCTTATTTGATATTCTCTTATCTTTTTTCATCTCCAAAAGCTCCACATTTCTTCGACTCCAAAGGAATTGGTAGCGGTCACGCTGACCGTCACGAGCACCGTAACTCGCACGTCTTTTGTTTGGGTATGTTCTCCCTCGTTTTTGTCGGGGTTTTCGATCCGTTTTAGCCTCTCAACTCAGACGAGATGAACTTCAATTATCTTTAGCTCAATTACTTTGCCCTCTGAAAAAAATCGAAATTAAAAAAAAATAAATTGATTCAACTATCTCTTTGTCTATTTGAATTGGATATTTGAATACCAATTCTTATTTTGAATACTAACTAATCACATAATGTCCCCAATTATTTTTATCTATTTTAAAAAATAACCGATTCCATAAATCCATCAGATTTTCAAAGGAAAAGTTATTTAACTTATTATTAATCAAGAATTTCTTATATAGCTAGAACGATCCAATTCAAAAAAATATAAAAAATAAAGCTCAACTTGAATTAACAGACATGTATTTTCCACAAAATTGACATAACATTAATCTTGAAAATAAGGAAAAATACGTGTTTGTCAATGGATTCAGTGGAGTGGAGTCATCACTTGACATCAATGATCAACATGACGACTCTGATGCCACACAGCCTGTTCAGTGGCAAGAGCCACCCAGTGACTGAGCATTCAGTCCGAATTACATGACCATATCAAGTGGCGACCGATGGTAGGATTATCGTCTACCTGATGGATGGGTATGTTATAAATCTAAGTTACTCATATCTAATTTAATATATAATTACTTAAACTAATTATAATTGGTAAAATGAAGGGTTTTGAGGCCGTCTGATAAGGTCTGCTGAAATCAACCAGTAGCTTCAGACGTATATGGATATCAAGGCATTACTTGAAAGGCGCTCGATAAGGCCACTATAGAGATCTATTTTGGAGAGTTCGAGATAGAATCATATATATATATATATATATATAGGGGTTGGTTATGGTGAAAGCTCTTAATGTATTGAAAATAAGAATAGTAGACATCTTTTATATTTGTGTAGCACAATCAGAATTATATATTGCACATATTAGTTTAGCGATATTTCATCCATTCGTAGCACATATGCTAAATATATTAGTTTAGCACATCTTCCATTCAAGCGTAGACAAGAAGAGTTATAGTGTTGCACAATAATCCGTGTAGCACACAAAACACAAAATAGCACAAGACACCAAAATTAAATCTCAACCATTGATATAGCAAATCAAGGCCCGATTCATTCCTATTTCCTACCAAATTATCCATTCCTACCGATCCATCTCCTATATATATATATATATATTGTTAGAGTTAGTTAACTTGGACTAACTCTCACGATTTCAAGGAGTTAGTTATTGTATATTGTTTTGCCGTTTTTCTCTCTAGTGTGCGAGTTACGACATGTTTGGCGGGATGCGATGGTAACACTGCTGGGAACACGAGAACAGATCGCTACATATCGGAGGACTAAGTGCATTGGTTCCTACTTTCCAGGAGCAAGTCTTTCAACCAACCGACATGACTTAGTCACTACCTAGTGGGCCAAATCGTGGACCACTACTTGCGATCGAGCCTCTTAACATCTATAAAAGCGAGGCAAAGCGACAAAGAAAGATACGCATTCATTGAAGAAAAATGGAGATCTGTTTATGTTGTTGAGTCTTTTCGTAACATTTCCAATATCACACGAAGTGTTTAACTTCTAATGGTGTTAGAAGGTTGTCCTTTTAGTACACAGTGTTGTGAGGAAATCTTTAGTATTTTCATATATCTTGAGAGATAGCTTCTTAGCTTTTCATAGATCTCGATAGATAGTTTTAGTACTCAACTTTCCGACTTTATCGTGTGGTAAAGTAGTGAGTTTTGTAATGTTCACTGTAAATTTTATAGTGAATCATTTCGCGTATTAGCATCTCTGATTATAATTATAATCAGAGAAAAAGTTTCTTCATGTTCTTCAATTTTTAATTCACTTGTTTTACTCGTGTGTGGATAGCTGCTACATAGCAGGTTGTGTGTTTAAGCGAAGCAACACTTTCAATTGGTATCAAAGCTTACACTCGATACACTGAGTGAGATCCTGTCAGGTATATTCGCTATAATTTCGCCATGGATTCAAACAATTCTGGGTATTATCGACCACCAATTTTGGATGGATCGAATTATTCATCTTGGAAGACCGGTAATTCACATCAAGTCCATTGATGTCAAAGCATGGCGATCCGTGGAGAGCGGATGGTCGGTCCCAAAGACCACTGATGTCCAGGGCGATGTTACCCCAACACCGTCTGCACGGTGGACACGAGATCGGGTTGACGACGCAAACTTCAACGAAGGCCCTCAATGCCATTTACGCATCCGTGGACATGACAATGTTCAAATTGATCAAAACGGTAGCGTCTGCGAAGATGCGTGGGATGTTGTTCAAGCGGCATTGTGAGGTGATACAAGCATAAAGGAGTCTCGACTTGCATTCTCACTTCAAATTCGAGAATATGAAGATGGGAGATGAAGAGAACATCAACGACTACACCAAGAGGATATTGGATATTGCCAATGAGTGTCGAGATCTTGGTGATGCGATAAGTAACAAGTTGTCGGTGTCCAAGGCTCTTGAACCTTACCCATAAGATTTGAGATGAAGGTCACGGCTATTGAAACATCTCAAACGGTTGCGCCCATTGAGTTCATGGATCTCATGAATTCACTCAAGACATCTGAGATGAATCGGAGGAGAAAGGTGCGATCAATAAGTTCGATTGTTGCCTTCATCACTTGGCGCAACATCCAAATGGAACATCGCGGAGATAATCGAGTTGGATGATGAAGAAGAGTGCAGGAGATCAAAGTGGCGATGATGTTGCTCTAATCACCGTGAAATTCAACACTATGGTAAGGAAGATGAACAAGGAGAAAGCTCAAGCCAGGGCTATGGATCAAAGCCATCGAATGGTAGAATATCCGTCTTCAAAACCTCAAAGCTTCACTCCACCAAGACCGGTGAGAAGTCTTTTCCTCGAGACACGTTTAGGTATGATTCCTCCAACATTGATAGTATCCAATGCCGTGAATGCAAAGGTATGGACATTATGCAAACCAATGTACGAACACGCTAAGGAAGAGGAAAGTCATCTTGGGTATCATGGAGTGATGACGGTTGAATTCTTGAAGAGGTAAATAATGACAAATGACTGCGGCCAAGATCGTTGCCATTAACACTCCATGTCGCAGATTGCCAAAACATTGTCGAGCGGCGAGGGAGATGCAAATCAATTTGATCCAAGATCAAACGGTATGGTCTCGACTATTATTCAAGTTTGTTTTGCTTAAATGCTCTTGTGAATGATACAGATTGTGAGGCGATTACGATGAAGACTCTATCGCCATAGTACAAGAGTTGAAAAGCTATACGATGAGCTACTTGAAAATGGAAAGGACAAAGTCGAGATCTTGAGCTCACATCAAGAGAAAACACGAGGCTAAAAGCATCTTTGGCTAAGCTTGAAGTCTTGGTAACACAAAGGAAGTCGAACTAAACAAGGTGACATGTCAACTTGAAGTGGCACAAGGTGCGTTCGAAAGTGGAACACAGCACGTCTAAATTAGATGATCGTTGTTAATGGGTAAATCGATACTCTTGGTTTAGGTTTTACGATGTTCCTAACATCGTTGTTCCCACAATTGTCGCCACAAATGGGAAACCATTCTTTAAAGAAGGTGAACGGTAAAAGGGTAAAATGATCTGAAGAAAACATAGAAAATACGATGTCATTATCGCTTTACACCGGTCACATTAGCCCTTCGTTATAAATTGAAGGCTGATTTTAATGGACATAGGATGATGCCTAGGTCATGTTATATGAACATACGTATTGACCCAGGCGCTCGTCACACACCGCAAAGAAACACGACCAACAAGGGAACTGACTCAAAGAGAGTTTGGGTTAGGAAAGATGATATAAAATTCCATGTTGTTTATACTGCATTGAAAACTAACATTTCAGGTTCATGGTATTTTGATAGCCGCTCCCGCCACATGACCGGTAATGTAAACCGCCTTTGCCAACTATGAGTCGTATGATGGAGGTAGTGTATCATTTGGAGGTGGTTCTAAAGGAAAAATCATAGGCAAAGGACTCCTAAATGTTCAAGGTTTACCTAGCCTCAAGAATGTCTTGCACGTACAAGGTTTAATGGCAAATCTTATAAGCATAAGTCAATTATGTGATGAAGAGTTGCAAGTTAAATTTGACAAAGATTCTTGTGAGGTCTATGATGGTAAGAACACATGTCTCATGAAAGGACAGAGGTCATCCGATAATTGTTATATGGTCGACGAACCAAAGTGCAATAAGGCACAAATAGATGAGAGTGTGTTATGGCATCAAAAGTTAGACATACTAACTTTAGAAATCTTGACGAGTTAAACAAGATGGAAGATGACGTGGACTACCCAAGTCGGGCGTGTCGGAAAGGTGGTCTGTGGTGATTGTCAAAGGGAAAATGACCCATGTTCCCCATGTCGTTGTACAACATCGCGAACAACATTATGGTACAACACGATGTTTTGAATCGCTTCACATGGATTTAGTAGGACCTGTCGAGATCGAAAGCTTGGGTGGCAAGAGGTATACATATGTCATTGTGGATGATTTCTCAAGGTACACATGGACATTCTTTTTACGAGAAAAATCAGACACGTTTGAAACGTTTAAAATCCTCTTTGCTAGAATTTTTAACATGTTTGGTGTTCAAGTGTCAAGAATTCGATCAGATCATGGAAGAGAGTTCGAGAATATCTATTTCACAAATTTTTGTGAGAAAAATGGAATTTTCCAAGAATTCTCCGCGCCAAAAACACCTCAACAAAATGGTGTAGCTGAGCGCAAGAATCGAACTCTAATAGAAATGGCACGAGTTATGTTAAGCTCGAAAGGTCTGTCCAAACGTTTTTGGGCAGAGGCTGTTAACACCGCATGTCATATCAACAATCGCGTGAACATTCGACCAGGTTCCTTCAAAACACCATATGAAATTCTGAAAGGAAGGAAACCGAATCTCAAATATTTTCACGTGTTTGGGTGTGTTTGTTACATCTTGAATGATAGAGAGTATCTCACCAAGTTTGATGAGAAGAGCGATAAAGGAATTTTCGTAGGGTACTCTCTAAATAGTCAAGCATACCGTATATATAATCTGAGATTACGGACCATTCAAGAGTCCGTAAATGTTGTTTTTGATGATCTTGCTAATCTCGCAGGGAAAAGGCAGGATGAAGATGTGGCTGAATTAATAGAAGATCCTGTCCAACAGGATGCCAGCGGCAGTGATGTCACAACCGCCGAGGCTACGCCCATCGGAACATTCGACGCAAACATCCGAAGGTTCCAAAGAATACGGAGGATGAAGTTGAAACCGACGTCCAACAACAAGAAAGACGAGATCCTCCAAGAAGAATTGAAGAACCATCCAATCTCTCAAGTCATAGGTGACGCTCAAGACGGTATTCGAACACGAGGTACAGCACCATCAACTACCGAGAGATGGTATGTTTTTCATCCATATGTGCTTCAATGCCGTGTTTTATATGCTTCGCCTCTAAAATCGAGCCTAAGAATATAAAAGAAGCTTTGGGTGATGAGTTCGGTAGTTGCTATGCATGATGAACTTAACCAATTTGTTCGAAATGATGTGTGGTATCTTGTTTGAGACACTTTGACAGAATGTTATCGAACAAAGTGGATTTTCAAGAACAAATCGACTAATTTGGTGTCATAATCCGCAACAAAGCCGACTTGTCGCACAAGGATACACTCAAGTGGAAGGCATAGACTTTGACGATACATTTGCACCGGTTGCACGCATTGAGTCCATAAGGTTGCTCCTAGCCATTGATGTTATTTGAACATCAAGCTATATCAAATGGATGTCAAAGGAGCGCCCTAAATGGTGAACTCAAAGAAGAGGTATATGTTGAACAGCCCAAGGGATTTGAAGATCCACATAAGCATAACCATGTTTTCAGGTTAAAGAAGGCATTATACGGTCTTAAACAAGCACCGAGAGCATGGTATGGTCATTTAACAAAGTTCTTAATTGATTTCGGTTTGTTCGAGAGAATGCCGATGTAACATTGTTTATAAACGAAGTCAAGATAACATTCTTATCACACAAATTTATGTGGATGATATGATTGTTGGATCTACCTCACAAAAATGCTTCACGAGTTTGCGGGTGCTATGTCGCCTAAATTTGAGACGAGCATGGTAGGAGAACTAACGTATTTCTTAGGTCTCCAAGTCAAGCAAATGGATGACGGAATTTTGTGTCCCAAAGCAAGTATGCATGGGATATGGTGAAGAAATTCGAAATGGAAGGAGCAAAGCATATGAAAACGCCAACGAGGTCAAGTGACAAACCGACTGGAGATAATCTTTGGAGAAGATGTTGACCCAACACTCTACGGATCAATGATAGAAGTCTCCTATATCTCACCACACCACCACTTTGATGTTGATGTGTGTATGCGCCAGTACCAAGCTGCCTAAAATGTCACACTTAAAGGTCACAAACGTGTTATCGTGTATGTTTTCGAACACCGACCTCGCATTTTCTTTTCAAAAGACACGAACACTAATTTGGTGGATTTAGTGATTCGGATCGGTGCCGGGATACGGATGATAGGAAGAGTACAGTGTAAATGCTTTTACCTTGGAAATAATTTTGTGTCTTCGCATAGTCGAAGCAAAATTGTGTGTCTTATCTATCGCCGAGGCGTACGTGAGTACCGGAAGTTGTTGTACACAACTCCTTTGGTTGAAACAAATGCTTAACGACTATGGTATTGTGAGCACCGAGTCGGTGGTATATTGTGATAACATAAGTGCAATCAATATCTCTAAAAACCCTGCTCAACATTCTAGACAAAACACATAGACATACGACACCATTTTATAAGAGATTTGGTGGAGGATGAGGTAATCAGTTAGATTATGTGAAACCGAAACCAAATTGTCGATATTTTCACTAAGCCCCTAGATCACGAGAGATTTATGAGTCTTCGAGATCTCTCGGTCTTTGCTCTCGCCAATAAAGCTTCAATATATTTGTTTGTATCACAAAATGTAATATCCGGGTGATACAACTGCTTTGATAACACTTCATCGTGTTGTTGTTTGTTATCTAACATGTTCTCCTAACGCATGTACTCAATATGATGAAGAATATCTAGTAATACGTAAAACACCAAAGTAGTTTGGGGGCACGGCGTCGCAATGACGATGCTACCTTTAAAACAAAGTGTACCATGATTGCTTTCTAAAGCCTAAAAAAATAGGCAATCGAATTTTACACGGGTCGATTTATATGTTTTTATTCGATTAAAACGAGCTTATGTTTATGGAGACGTTCATATGACATTCTCAGTAATACCCCTAAAAATCCGTGAGTAATCCTGTGATTTTTGGAATTTCTTCCTTAAATCCCCTATTTTTGGAGATATCATTGAAATTGGTTGTTGGTATCACATTTATTTGATCCGATTTTGTCTCAACAAATCCCTATATTTATCTCCTATTTAACTGTACAAGATATGTGGTGTTAGTTCCTTTAAATTAGGGTTTGTTACAAGAGATATTTTTGTATTTAAATCACATCAACTCGCATGTTCCGTCCACTTGCTCGCTACCGCCGAGCAATCGCCAAGACCGACACACCCATCAAATCATCGAGGCTTTATTCATTGCAAATACTGTGGAAACGCTTTCATTTTATCTCCTCGTACGCCTAACATTTTCTCCAAAAGAAATAGATCCAACGACCGCTCTCCTCGCCCGCCTTGCCAAGTTTTCGAAAATTCCCGTAATTCCAACAGCGTTAACGACGACACCAAAGCCGCCCACAGAGCCAAGCCCGAATACGACGCCGGAAATAGCACCGAGAGACTCTAGCGCTTCCATTCGAACCGCTGAAGCCAACACCTCTTCAAGTCGTGTATCCCAGAAGGCGAGCATTCTAACCCTAAAGAGACCGGAAAGAGAAAAGGTCAAGTGTTCCAACGAGGAGATCGGAACGATACCGACAACCACGGCAGTGAGGTCCAGTCCACCAATTCAGATTGATATTATCGGTGACACACCGGTGATTTCAAAAATCCAAAGAAAAGGACGCCCGCTACCCGCAGAACCTTCTCCGTGCGGTGACCCGCGGACGGCCAAACACCACGAGACATCCTCCCAATCGTAATCGTAAACATTGATATCCCGCAGCCGACTCTTCGACACTCGAAGAAGATGATGGTTCAAATCAAAGAGCATGGCCAATCGATTCACACTTCTAGTGATGATGACATTTCACTGGAGATTTTTAAAGAGGTCAAGCGGACGATGATAAAGAAAGGAAAGCAAAGGAAAGTGTGCCGTAACCCAAGACCAAGCCAGATGCCCCGTAGGAAAACATATGTTAACCTCGCCCGAGGATCCATCTTGGTGTTTAATTCACCATACATTGATTATAAACCCAAGATGCGCCTATATAATTAAATCGCAACACGTAGGGTTTTCACGTGTTTACCTCGATCCAAGAGGTCGATGGAACGAGATGAACGGATCGAACGGTCGAGACTCGCTTTGACCTTCTCGGATCGTATCCCGGATGCCCAATCTCCAACGCCGAGCGAGGACGATCTATGGAGAATACTACAAGAAATCACCCTATGCTCTCTTCAATAATACTCGAAAATTTTCTCTCAAGGTATATGAGATGGTCAAAATCTTGCTCTCAATATGTGAGCATTAACCTGACTTTATCTCATACCTTATATTTATAATGCACTACCTTAATCCCATATGGAAATTACCATAATCCTATATGGAAATTACCATAATCCTATATGGAATATTACCATAATCTTAGGATTATTTCCATACTATCGTGATTATTTCCATACTCGGATTATTACCATAATCTTATATGGAAAGGATCTATGCATGTGGACGTCAACGGGTGGTCTTTACCCTGACCGATCCTAACTGCTCAAAGCCCATTAAATTTTAAAGCAACTGCTCCGCTCCTGCTCGGTTCTAGAACTGCTGACCCGACCGCCTGCACCCGGCCCATTTTGTCCTGGGCTCATCTCCGTCCGACCGCTTTTTTTTTTTTTTAAATTTATTTATTTATTTGAAAAATAATATTATTTATTTATTTGAAAATATATTTTTTTTGTTAAAAATCGATTTAACCGAAATAACTAAAATATATTTCTGTTATTTCTGCCTCGTTATCGAATAAAATTCGTCTCGGTTCGTTATTTTTTGAAAAATCGATTAATCTGCTTCGCTATTTTTCTTCCAAATGCATCAATAACGAATACTCACCCCTATCCAAAGCTCAAGATTTGAAGTCACAACTTCTATCAATCAACATGAGACTTTTAGTATATATTTGAGTATTTAGCCATTTGATAACCATCAACTGATAATGTAGTGTTATTATTTACTTTAAGTGAAGATGATAAAGCATGCATGAAAGTGAAATGAAATCTAAACAAATAAATATAAACACACATGAGAATATTATTAAAAGAAAATCTGAAATAAATATATTTATATGATTGGTGGATGGCGAGCAGCTTGACTTTTACCAATTAATATTCAAATGACAAAAAAAAAGTGCAAATCTATTTTGACAATTCTTCAGAACTTAAAGCTAAATAGTTTGTGGCAATATTTTGGATACTTTTTGAAAGTCGATAAATTAAACTCACATGCATTAAAAATAATATCAAATAAAGAATAAAATGAACACGATTCAAAATACGCTTATATTTATTTATAATATATTTTATATTTTAGTCCAATAAAGATTTTTCCTTTGTTGAAATTCAAATATGAAATTGAAAATTTTGGGGATTTGAGTGTAAGCGCCCAACTGCAACCGCTAACAATGGGTAATACTCGATCCTAACCATAACTTGATGGTCCGGAACCGTCCGAACAGTGTTTATCGGGTTTGTTCTGCAACCGTAACCAATACTAATTTATTGGTTCTCGTCCCGTAAAGCTTGCCGCCGACATCCCTATCTATGCATATACCATAAATATAATAATATCCTGTGGGATAAAGAGAATAAAATCTTTCCTTTGAGAGAAAGAGGGGCCGATTTCTTCCAAGAGTAATGGGCCTGGACGGGCCACCAGTGATCAAATGCAAGGAATAAAGATGGGCCTCAAATAAATTAATTATCTTATGTTCAAATTTTAACATAAATTAATTTATAAACATTCGATCATTCCACTAGAGAAAGAATGTCGACTTACCCCTTTATTACCGGGTTGAGTCGGGCTTGCACTTAGACATTACGAATCCTCGATTTAAGATATCGAACGATCCATTAATCATTTCTAGCAATCGATCGCTTAAAACGACATCAACTTTATTTCCTTAAGTAGTACCACTCAACCTTATTATTGTACTGAGCTAACTCAACTCGCAGGTTTAGTACAATAAACCTTGAGCTCCTTATGGGACGCCATCATCCTAAACGGATACGGTGACTGACACAGATAACTAGCGTGACATACAAGATCGCCACCACCCAAGATGCGGAGAATCTGTTAGAACATATAACCCTCACTCATAACAAGTCAAAGTGATGGTCAAGAACTCATACTCACCTAATACCTTATCGAGGTTTAGATCATCGTAAGTCACCGAGATCTTGGTTCTTCACGACGGCCGAAAGAAGAACACATCTCATCGTGATCCTTCAATACGCCGAGACGCATCAAAGACAGACAAGCAACTAAGTCAAGTCACTTATCTATACCGCAGCCTCAAACCGACAACTCGTCCTTAAGTCGCCTCACCTGTGAAACTTTTATATCTCATTGTTTCGACCAATCATACGCACTTCGTGATCTTCTACACACCGTATGATCTAACTTATAAACGAGATAAGGGACACGATATATGCAATCAAGAATTCAAATCGAGATAGAGATTGTAATAGTGGTAACAGAAACATTGTATACAAGCTCAACCAAACCGCTTTCAAGATACAATCCAACAATCTCCCACTTATACTAAAGCAAACTTTTAGTATACAATGTGTCTTTCTACTAGCTATTACAAACAACCATCACTTTGCTTCTCCCACTTATACAAAAGTTTCATTTCTAAGTGGGTGCCATCAAGCGCAATCCAAGTCCTCTAACGTGTCCATCGAGACTTTTATGCAGCTCTTCGTGAATGGATCCGCTAGATTTTCCGTTGTATCAATCTTTTCAATCAAGCACGCCACCTCGCCTAACGATTTCTCATGACATGGTACTTTCTCTCTATGTGTTTGGTCGCTTAGGGTCCGTGGTTCCTTCGAGTTTGCCATCGCACCGAGTTATCACAAGAACTATGATACTCTTGGGCAAACCAGTACCACATCTAGATCCACGAGGTAGTTCTCGAACCATACAGCCTCCTTAGAAGCCTCCGCCGCTACATATTCGGCTTCCATGGTAGAGTCCGCAATGCACCGCTTTGCACTCCGCCAGATACGGCCCACCTCCCAAGGTAAACACATAGCCCGAGGTCGATTTTTCTCATCACGGTCCACTTGGAAATCCGAAGTCCAGATAACCCAAAGGCATTAGACTATCTCGCATGGTAAACCAGCTTATAATCTCGAGTCCTTTCGTGTACTTGAGTATATGCTTTATCGCAATTCAATGAGCTTGTCCAGGTTAGATCGATATCTAGCTACTATGCCTACCGTGATAGCGTATATCGGGCCTCGTGCATAGCATTACGTACATGAGACTTCCCACGGCGGAAGCGCAAGAACTTGTCTCATTTCCTCTATCTCATTTTAAATATAGGTGATCGTTTTAGATAAAGGAACGCCATGTCCGAAAGGTAGCAATCCTTTCGCGGTCCGCATACTAAAACGAGTAATCACAAGATCAATGTAAGACGCCCGAGATAAGCTCAATATTTTCTTCTTCGCGATCTCGTAAACCTCGATCCCAAGAATGTACGCTGCATCTCCTAAGTCTTTCATTTGAAACCGATCGGATAGCCAACTCTTTACGCCCGATAACAAATTTTCACGTTGTTGCCAACTAGAAGGATGTCATCTACATAAAGTGCAAGAAATACCACATCACTGCTGACATCTAACCGATACACACAACTCTCGCTAGGCAACCGAGTAAATCCATGGGACTTTACTACCTCGCCAAAGCGTAAGTTCCATGATCGGAGGTTCGCTTAAGTCCATAAATGGACTTCTTAAGCTTCCATACTAGATGCTCTTCACCCTTTACCACATAACCTTCAGTCTTGCATATAGATGTCTCTACCTTCCTCAAGGTAACCGCTTAGAAAAGCGGTTTTAACATCCATTTGCCAAACCTCTGGTTCAAGTGGGCTGCTATGGCCGTAAGAATTCGATGGACTTGAGCATTGCTACAGCGAAAAGGTCTCATCGAAATCGATGCCCTCAACTGAGTGTACCCTTCGCCATGCCTCGGCTTGAAAAGCCAAACCCTCCATCGGAATCTCTCTTCCTCAGATATCCACTTACTACCTACGGCTTCCTTGCCATCCGGTAGAGGTGTCTTTCATATACATCCATAGCCGTTATGGACTCCATTTCAAGTCCATAGCGTGTGCCATGATCTTGCATCAATATCTCAGATCGCCTCCTTGTATGTCCATGGGTCGATTATCGCATGTTCGTCTCACCTGACTAAACCAAGATTCACCCACGAACATAAATCGCCGGGTCGACGAACAACCTCCCACTACGACGAGGTTCTACAGCACAATGGCAACGGTGGGTGCAGACACTTGTGGTTCTCTAACTTGCACAACTTGTTGTAGGTACTACTTGTACGGCCTGTATCTCCAAGTGGAACTCGACCCACTTCAATTTCTTGAAGTATCTCGTGTCTATCCTCCCACTAGACTCGACATCTCGCACCTTCGCCTAATCTGGTGGTGGAATACGATCATCTTCTAATTCTCAAGAATGATTTCAACTTTGACTTATGATTTTTCATATAATCCTCTTCTAAGAATCGGGCATTAGTGCTAATAACGACCTTTCCGATCCTTAGACTATAGAATAAACCACCTTCGCTCCTCTAGATAGCCAATAAACAGCCTTATACGATCTAGCCTCCAACTTGTCGCCCTTCTTGTTCAAAGACATGTGCCGGATCGCCCATATCCTTATGTGGCTTAAACCGGGCTTGCGCCCAACCACAACCTCGAAAGGGGTCTTTCGACCGACTGGACGGTACTAGATTTAGCAAGTATGCCGCCTCAAGGCATACCCCGTAATCTAAATAGGCAATGTTGCATAGCTCATCATTGATCTCACCATTTCTAAAAGAGTCCTATTTCTTCGCCCGACACACCATTTTGTCAGGTGTGCCTTGTGAAGTGCGCTGGGACGTAATCCCACACTTCACTAGATAGTCCATAAACTCACATCGAGGTATTCGCCACCTCGATCGATCAGCAGTTGACTTGATACTCTTACCTAGCTTCGCTCCACTTCCGCCTTAAACTCTTTGAATTTCAAAGCATTCTGACTTGCGGTGAAGCAGTATATGTATCCGCACTCGAGTAATCGCCAATGAAAGCGACAAAATACTGCATTCTCCACGAGCTTGTGTGGACATGGTCCACACAGTCGAATAGACTAACTCCAACATTTCTTTGGCTCTATAACCCTTCGCTTGAAGGGTCCGGTCGACATCTTACCTTCTATACAGATTCGCAGATCGAACGAGTAACCGTGAGATCACCCAACGCCCATTCTTAGCCAGCTTTGGATCCTATTTAGATTGATGTGACCTAATCTAAGACGCCAGAGAAAAGTAGAGTCATCTCATAAGAAAACTTTCTTTTAGGGTTTGATGAAGATGCAACATAGTTATAGGTATTATGTTTTGCGTAAATAGTATAAAGCTTAATTATATAAGGTGCCAACACGTATAACTTCATTTCTTATTATAGAAACACCACTATCAAAAATAACATAATATCCATGAGTAAATAATTTCAAACAAACAAGGTTCCACCAAAATCCGCACATATAAAACGCCTTTCAAAACTAAAACTGTTGTCCCAAAACATAAAGAAACATCTCCAACCGCAACAACTTCGACTTTTGCCGCTGCCCATGGAGATCGTTATCTCGCCATCAAACAGCTCCCTTGTCCGCAGGAACCCCGCAAAGTGTAATAAACATGATCACATACCAGATCTACTACCCAAGAATGGGTAGAACAAGTCGCTAAACATGTTTCCGCCACTAAAGCAAACGGCGCACTGAGCCTCGAGCATAGGGCACTGGCCTTCCAACGCCCGCCCACCGCACTCAAGCACTTGCCTTCTCCTTCGCTTCTTCTGCCTCCGTGGCAACCATGTTCTTGCTCCCATTACTCCCACTATTTCCTCGCTTCTACCACCTTTGGTACCTCTTTTCTATTTCCATTTTGGCGATGAAAATTTTGGGCCCTTAGATGTGCTAGCAAGAGCATGTGCTCCTTTTCCCATAACTCCTTCCGCAAAGAACGAGATCATTAAGCAACCGACTAAGTGTAAACTCGGTCTTGCTCATGATCGCATTCACGCCGAAAGTTCTCAAAAGACTGGGCAGGTATTGAGGATGATATCGACCTTGGCTTCGCCGTCAATACCTCCTCCCAACCGATCAAGACTATCCATGAGACGAGTCATGGGAGACATGTTCATGGACCGAACTTCCTTCTTCCATCTTACACGCCAAGATTTCTCTCATTGTGGAAGCGATCGTCCGATCCGACCGCCCAAACTTACTCTCGAGACTTGACCAAATATCACCGCGCTCACCATCGATCGATGTCAGTACCGCAAGCCTTTGGACATCGTAGTCATCATATAGCATTTAGCCATATTGTTCGACTTATTCCAAAGTCCGCTGACTCGTTGCTCATTAGTCGACGCCGTTAGGGCATCGGGTTTAGGAGTAGTGAGAACAAACATGTGTTCTTCAAATGATAAGAACATATTCCATGTTTCGCTTCCACTGATAAAATTTGGACCGGATAACGGATTTTGTGCGAGCATATTGATAATCGGCGAAGAGACATATCTCAAAACGATAATGTAAAACACATAAGCATACGATCGCAAATAATTGTGAATAATAATATTGTAACCTTTGATAAAACAATATTAATCAAACCTCCAATCGCCCAAGGAATCCCACATGCAAGCCACGCTGTGACGCTATACACGAACCCCCACTGCACTAAAATATACCTTTAGTCGCTTAATTTCAATCCATGTCAACTTATCCTTATGACAAATGAAATTAATGATTGACCTTACTAGACCACATCACTATCGCAAGAAGCGGACTTCATGAAGTTGTACTTGAGGTGATGTCTAGCAATGACCACAATTTTAACAATAGAAGATGAATTCTTAGAATTGGTATACTCACCTGACCATACCGCCCAATTCAAATTCTTTTGTTATCTCATTTTATATCTATCTCTAGAGAACTTATGAAAATCGCACATGCAAGCCACGCTGCAGGATCGCTTATACATGAAACTCCCACTTCTCAATAGATTTAAAATGTTTTATTTAGAAATCTCATCTAACAAACTTATGATAAACAAAGCAAGCAAGCACGCTGCGTGTGGATCGCTACTCACAAGCATGCCTCACTTTGTTTAGAGATCAAAAGTGGAGGTCTCGACATTTTAATTTGAAAAATTAATTTGTCGGGTTGCTTGCTTAGTCTTTTTATTCAAAAGGTTTGTCCATGCAGATCACGTAATCCTAGCATGCTTTTCTATAGAACTCAACATGTAAAACATGCTCGCAGTAATTCTAAAATATGCTTGATAAACGCGATAAACCTAGCATGCTTACTTTGCGCATCCAATTACGTGAAACACTTAAAGGTTTGTCAACGAATATAAACATACATAGCATGCTACCGCACAATTTAAACATCCACGACATGCATATGAACGATAAAATAAAATAAAACGCTCATCGCGCTCAATCGTGAAACTCCGCACATTTAAATCTAATCTATTACATAGATTTACAAAGTATGTAATTAAACTTCAAACGGCCTCGCGTGCACGGGCACGGACCGGATTCAACAACGGGCCTCGCGGCACGGGCACGGACCGAAAAATCTTGAAAACGGGTCCGGGCCGGTCGGCCCAATCAGGCCGGGCCGCAAGGCCACCGTCAGTTATCCGCGTGCTCGCTGTCCTCGCGGGCTACCGCGGTCACTAAGGCGATCGCGACCGACGAGAGCAGACACGCTGCCACCGCCCGAGCGCCGAACGCTTGCCGAGACGACGCCGCCAGCCGCCGAAACTCGCGATCGCGAAGTCCGCCAAGCAGCTGGTTTCGCGCGCGAACGCGCCTGTCGCCCGCTTGCGCCGACGCCCGCAGCTCGCTGGTAATCTCGCGATCGCGAAGCTCGCTCGCTAGCGCCAGGATCTCGCGAGAACGCGCCTGCCGCCCAAGCCCTCGCGATCGCCTCGCGATCGCGGAAGCTCGCCGCGAGAAACCACCCGATGACAACCGAGAGACTGCTTTTTCCGCCGCTTCGCTTCTTCGCTCTTTCGCTCTCGCTCTTCTTTACGTATAAGATTTACATAATAAAATCTAATTTAACCACGGATTTTCTCGTGGTGTAAAACAAAACCAACAAAACAATAAACGAGCCACGATGAACGCATGATCCACAATTATTAAAACGCACGAATAATCAAACGTGAATTAATCCAACAGAGCCAAGATCCCGATCCCGTGCTCGATACCAATGTAGGAAAACATATGTTAACCTCGCCCGAGGATCCATCTTGGGTGTTTAATTCACCATACATTGATTATAAACCCAAGATGCGCTCTATATAATTAAATCGCAACACGTAGGGTTTTCACGTGTTTACCTTCGATCCAAGAGGTCGATGGAACGAGATGAACGGATCGAACGGTCGAGACTCGTGCTTTGACCTTCCGGATCAGATCCCTGATGCCCAATCTCCAACGCCGAGTGAGGACGATCTATGGAGAATACTACAAGAAATCACCCTATGCTCTTCAATAATACTCGAAAAATTTTCTCTCAAGGTATATGAGATGGTCGAAAATCTTGCTCTCAATATGCGAGCATTAACCTGACTTTATCTCATACCTTATATTTATAATGCACTACCTTAATCCCATATGGAAATTACCATAATCCTATATGGAATATTACCATAATCTTAGGATTATTTCCATACTATCGTGATTATTTCCATACTCTCGGATTATTACCATAATCTTATATGGAAAGGATCTATGCATATACCATAAATATAATAATATCCTCAAGGATAAAGAGAATAAAATCTTTCCTTTGAGAGCAAGAGGGGCCGATTTCTTCCAAGAGTAATGGGCTCGGACGGGCAAACCTGTGATCAAATGCAAGGAATAAAGATGGGCCTCAAATAAATTAATTATCTTATGTTCAGCCCGTAACATAAATTAATTTATAAACATTCGATCATTCCACTAGAGAAAGAATGTCGACTTACCCCTTTATTACCAAGTTGAGTCGGCTTGACTTAGACATTACGAATCCTCAGATTTAAGATATCGAACGCCCATTAATCATTTCTAGCAATGACCGCTTAAAACGATTAATAACTTTATTTCTTAAGTAGTACCACTCAACCTTATTATTGTACTCGAGCTAACTCAACCTCGCAGGTTTAGTACAATAAACCTTTGAGCTCCTTAAGGGACGCCATCATCCTAAACGGATACTGTGACTGACATGCATAACTAGCGTGACATACAAGATCGCCACCACCCAAGATGCGAGAATCTGGTTAGAACATATAACCCTCACTCATAACAAGTCAAAGTGATGGTCGAACTCATACTCACCTAATACCTTATCGAGGTTTAGATCATCGTAAGTCACCGAGATCTTGGTTCTTCACGACGGTCGAAGAAGAACACATCTCACCGTGATCCTTCAATACGCCGAGACGCATCAAAGATAGACAAGCAACCAAGTCAAGTCACTTATCTATATCGCAGCCCTAAACCGACAACTCGTCCTTAAGTCGCCTCACCGTGAAACTTTTTATATCTCATTAAGCTTCGACCAATCATACGCACTCGTGATCTTCTACACACCGTATGATCTAACTTATAAACGAGATAAGGGACACGATATATGCAATCAAGAATTCAAATCGATAGAGATCGTAATAGTGGTAACAGAAACATCAGATACAAGCTCAACCAAACGCTTTCAAGATACAAATCCAACAATTTCCACCGCTATCCTCGAGACAATTGACGAACAAAGGCCGCCAACACCTCATATCCCGTGATTCGATGAGGAAGATTGGGATGCAGCTCGAGAATCCTCAATCTTGCGATTCTCGATGTCAAGTTGAGAGAGCAATCTCCTTCAAGTTCTACTTAGGAGGTCAAAAGAGACGGGAACAATTAAAGCATCTAAAGTGTTTGAATGAACTAAGGATTGACGAGGTAACCTTGCTCAAAGATAATCTTATCAATTCTTGAAAGAACGCTGTCTATTTCGAACTGCCTCGCTATTTATCCCTATCCTAAGAACGTGATAAGACATGTACGCAAACATGGATAAATCCTTTGCCGAGTGTACATCAAACAAGTATTGTAAGGTGTACTTTAGGCGCCGCTTTTCACATTATCGCCTGTGATATCAACGCTTTTATGGGATTGACGAGCCGACTAACGATGTGGTCGTTGAGGATTTTGATATGGTAGCTAACGAGATAATGTGGAAGAGTCGAAGTGGAGTTAATCTAATGTCAAGTGGTAACCGACATATCTTCATTCTCGCTCTCTATAAAATCACGACTTCGAATCGATTGTGTCCTCCAATAACACGTCGTTATAATGCCCCACGGTGTTCTCATATATAAGCTTGAAAAGGGATTCATTTTAACCTCGGAAATTGATGTGGAACAAATCGATCGATTGTCGCAAGGTCAATCTCGGATTACCGCCGCTTTCTCACCGATATACCAACCTGAAGCAACAAGGCCTTTTCACGGAGCACGAGATGCACTCTTCAAGATTTTCTAACTTCACCATAAGCAATACCTTATTTACGCGTAACAAGCTCCCAAATCTTCCATGGACTAATCCTTCTAAAGGAATTGATGAATGTGTTTCTGACGCTGCCCTAAAGAAATGGTGACACTCAAAGTCTACTTGCTCACTCCATGCTTGAGCGCATTACAAAGTCGAGCAAACCTCTTAGAAAGCCTTCTGAGTGCACGATCGACATGAATGATTTGAAGATCGAATCATCGACCTTCTTTCTTCCCAAAAGTGGGAGTAGATACGGGTGAGCTGCAGTGAGCCGCAACATCTAGGAATGATGATATGGTCAAGACCGATCAAATTGGTTTTTGGTTTTATGAACTCGTGAACATGTTTTTGTTTTTTTGTTCGTTGACGATGCTCTGACATCTTATTATTTTTGATGAACATCCGATGGTTTCGCTATGGAATGCATGTTTTTATATATGATGCCCGCTACTTTAATGGTTGAAATGTCATGATGGTATCATTGTTTTGATGATTGTTGATAAATGTGCGACAGAACTGTTATGATGATATTGCAAGAAATGTGAGATTGTAAATGTGAGTGTATTCTATGTATATTTGGGATTCTGGGGAGCATCAGATACGATATTGTACAAAGGTGTTGTATATACCGGTTTTGTGAAGAAAGGCAAAAAGGGAGTTTGTTAGAGTTGGTTAACTGACTAACTCTCCCGATTTCAAGGAGTTAGTTATCAGATATTGTTTTGCCGCTTTCTTCTCTCTAGTGTGCGTGTTATTACATGTTTCAAGGGATGCGATGGTAACACACCGGGAACACAGAATGATCGCTACATATCGTGAGGACTAAGTCTGCTCGGTTCCTACTTTCCAGAGCAAGTCTTTCAACCAACTAACATGACTTAGTCACTACCTAGTGGGCCAAATCAGGACCACTACTTGCAATGAAGGCCTCTTAACATCTATAAAAGCAGAGGCAAAGCGACAAAGAAAGATACGCATTCATCAAGAAAATCGGAGATCTGCTTATGTTGTCGAGTCTGTTGTAACATTTCCAATATCACACGAAGTGTTTTAACTTCTAATGGTGTTAGAAGGTTGTCCTTTTTAGTACACGAGTGTTGTGAGGAAATCTTTAGTATTTTCATATATCTTGAGAGATAGCTTCAGCTTTTTCATAGATCTCGATAGATAGTTTTAGTACTCAACTTTCCGACTTTATCGTGTGGTAAAGTAGTGAGTTTTTGTAACGCTCATCAGAATTTTATAGTGAATCATTTCATTATATTCGCATCTACGATTATAATTATAATCAGAAAAAGTTTCTTCGTTCTTCAATTTTTAATTCTACTGCTTTGTTTACTGTGTGGATAACTGCTCACATAACAGCTTGTGTGTTTGCCAAGCAACACTTTCATATATATATGTGGTTGATCGGTGAGAACACATCTTTTTGAGAACTTGAGAACTATGCACAAACGATAAAATTGATGAATAAAACTTAGAAATAGTGCATAACGAAAACATTCTAAAATTGTTACCCAACAAAATAATTTTAGAAAGTTTTCGTTATGCACAACTTTATACCGCCTTGTGCATCATCTTCAACGCCTTATGCATGGTTCGCAGAGTTCGCAAAAAGACGTGGTTCTCATTGATCCACTCCATATATATATATATATATATATATATATATATATATATATATATATATATTGGTTCTTGTGAAAATGAAAATAAGTGTAGAAAATAGGAATAGATATGTAAGTCTAACATATCTTTCATATTTGTGTAGCACAATCAGAATTATTATGTTGCACATGTTAATTTAGCACATAGATCTCTTCGTAGCACATATGCTAAATATATTAGTTTAGCACATCTTTCATTGCAACGTAGCACAAGAAGGGTTCTAGTGCTGCACAGTAATCCGCGTAGCACACAAAACATAAAATTGTAGCACAACCGAAATTAAATCTCAACCATTGATCCAGCGAATCAAAAGCCCAGATTCATTCTCATTTCCTACCAAATTATATATTCCTACCTGATCCATCTCCTTTATGTAAGAATGCAAATATTGGTGAGAAATAGGAATGCAGCATTTAACGTATAAAGTTGTTGCACTAAATGTATAAATTTATTGCACCAAATTCGGTGCAACAATTTTATATTAAGTACTATACTTTTATATGTTAAATTTGGTGCAACAAATTTATACATTAAGTGCAACAACTTTATACATTAAATGTTGCATTCTTATTTTCACGATTTTCGCCATCATCCATCATTATTTCCATATTGTTCAATGATAGTCCGGATTGGCTTCTTATCGCAATGGCCCCGGGCCGCATCTCAGGGAAAACATATGTTAACCTCGCCCGAGGATCCATCTGGATATTTAATTCACCATACATTGATTATAAACCTAGCATGCGCCTATATAATTAATCGCAACACGTAGGGTTTTCTCGTGTTTACCTTTGATCCGAAGAGGTCGATGGAACGAGATGAACGGATCGAACGGATCGACTCGTGCTTTGACCTTCCGGATCTGATCCCGATCGCCCAATCTCCAACGCCGAGTGAGGACGATCTATGGAGAATGCACCGAAAATCACCCGAGCTCTCACAATTTTCGAGAATCACACTCTTTTTCTCTCAAGAGGGACTAAAATCTTAGGTTAATTATGTGAGCATTAACCTAGACTTTATCTCATACCTTATATTTATAATGCACTACCTTAATCCCATATGGAAATTACCATAATCCTATATGGAAATTACCATAATCCTATATGGAAAATTACCATAATCTCGTGATTATTTCCATACTCGTGATTATAACCATAATCTTATATGGAAAGGATCTATGCATATACCATAAATATAATAATATCCTCAGGATAAAGAGAATAAAATCTTGCCTTTGGGAGCATAAGGGGTACCGATTTTCCTTGGCACACGGCCCGACGGGCCAAACCCAGGATCAAATGCAAGGAATAAAGATGGGCCTCAAATAAATTAATTATCTTATATTCAAATTTTAACATAAATTAATTTATAAACATTCGATCATGCCACTAGAGAAAGAATGTCGACTTACCCCATTATTACCAAGTTGAGTCGGGCTTGCACTTAGATATTACGAATCCTCAGATTTAAGATATCGAACGTCCATTAATTATTTATAGATTCTGATCGCTAAAATAATTAATAACTTCATTTCTTAAGTAGTACCACTCAACCTTATTATTGTACTTGAGCTAACTCAACTCGCATGGTTTAGTACAATAAACCTTTGAGCTCCTTAAGGGACATCATCATCCTAAACGGATACGGTGACTGACATGATAACTAGCGTGACATACAAGATCGCCACCACCCAAGATGCGGAGAATTGGTTAGAACATATAACCCTCACTCATAACAAGTAAAAGTGATGGTCAACAACTCATACTCACCTAATACCTTATCGAGGTTTAGATCATCGTAAGTCACCGAGATCTTGGTTCTTCACGACGGTCGAAGAAGAACACATCTCATCGTGATCCTTCAATACGCCGTAGACGCATCAAAGATAGACAAGCAACTAAGTCAAGTCACTTATCTATACCGCAATTTAAACCGACAACTCGCCCTTAAGTTGTCTCACCAGAAACTTTTTATATCTCATTAAGCTCGACCAATCATACGACTTCGTGATCTTCACACACCGTATGATCTAACCGAGATAAGGGGACACGATATATGCAATCAAGTATTCAATTCAGATAGAGATTGTAATAGTGGTAACAGAAACATTGTATACAAGCTCAACCAAACCGCTTTCAAGATACAAATCCAACAATCTCCCACTTATACTAAAGCAAACTTTTAGTATACAATGTGTCTTTCTACTGCTATTACAAACAACCATCACTTTGCTTCTCCCACTTATACAAAAGTTTCATTTCTAAGTGGGTGCCATCAAGCGCAATCCAAGTCCTCTAACGTGTCCATCGTAGACTTTTTGCGGTGCTCTTCGTGAATGGATCCGCTAGATTTTCCGTCGATCAATTTTTTCAATCAAGACGCCACCGCCTAACGATTTCTCGTATGACATGGTACTTTCTCTATGTGTTTGGTCTCCTTCAGGGTCCGTGGTTCCTTCGAGTTTGCCATCGCACTCGAAAGTTATCACAAGAAACTATGATACTCTTGGGCAAACCAGTACCACATCTAGATCTATGAGGTAGTTCTCGAACCATACAGCCTCCTTAGAAGCCTCCGGCGGCTACATATTCAGCTTCCATGGTAAAGTCCGAATGCATCGCCGCCAGACTCCGCCAGATACGGCTCCACCTCCCAAGGTAAACACATAGCCCGAGGTCGACTTTTTCTCATCACGGTCACTGAAACCGAGTCTCAGATAACCCAAAGGCATTAGACTATCTCGCATGGTAAACCAGCCTATAATCTCGAGTCCTTTCGTGTACTTGAGTATATGCTTTATCGCAATTCAATGAGCTTGTCAAGGATTAGATCGATATCTAGCTACTATGCCTACCGTGATAAGGTGTATCGGCCTCGTGCATAGATTACAGACATGAGACTTCCTACGCTAAGCGTAGTGAACTTGTCTCATTTCCTCTATCTCCTTGCAAACATAGGTGATCGCGCCTTAGATAAAGGAACGACATGTCCGAAAGGTAGCAATCCTTTTCGGGCGGTCCGCATACTAAAACGAGTAATCACAAGATCAATGTAAGACGCCCGAGATAAGCTCAATATTTTCTTCTCGCGATCTCAGAAACCTCGATCCCAAGAATGTACGCGCATCTCCTAAGTCTTTCATTTGAAACCGATCGGATAGCCAACTCTTTACGCCTCGATAACGCCTTCACGTTGTTGCCAACTAGAAGGATGTCATCTACGTAAAGTGCAAGAAATACCACATCACTGTTGACATCTAACCGATACACACAACTCGCTAGCAACTGGTAAATCCATAGACTTTACTACCTTGTCAAAGCGTAAGTTCCATGATCGGAGGTTCGCTAAGTCCATAAATGGACTTTAAGCTTCCATACTAGATGCTCTTCACCCTTTACCACATAACCTTCGTGTTGTCGCATATAGATATCTCTACTTCCTCAAGGTAACCTGCTTAGAAAAGCGGTTTTAACATCCATTTGCCAAACCTCTAGTTTCAAGTGGTCTGCTATGGCTAGAAGAATTGATGGACTTGAGCATTGCTACAGCTAAAAGGTCTCATCGAAATCGATGCCCTCAACTGAGTGTACCCTTTCGCCACAAGCTCGGCTTTAAAAGTCGAAACCCTCCATCTAATCTCTTTCTCTCAGATATCCACTTACTACCTATGGCTTCCTCGCCATCCGGTAGAGGTGTCTTTCATATACATCCATAGCCGTTATGGACTCCATTTCTAAGTCCATAGCGTGTGCCACGATCTTGCATCAATATTCAGACGCCTCCTCAGATGTCCACGGGTCGATTATTGCATGTTCGTCTCACGGGACCAAACCAAGATTCACCCACGAACATAAATCGCCGGGTCGACGAACAACCTCCCACCACGACGAGGTTCTACAGCACAATGGCAACGGTGGGTGCAGACATTGTGGTTCTCTAACTTGCACAACTTGTCGTAGGTACCACTCAGACGGCCGGTATCTCAAGTGGAACTCCACCCACTTCAATTTCAAGTATCCGTGTCGATCCTCCCACTAGACTCGACATCTCGCACTTTCGCCTAATCGGTGGTGGAATACGATCATCGCTCAATTCTCAAGAATGATTTCAACTTTGGACTTATGATTTTCATATAATCCTCTTCTAAGAATCGGCATTAGTGCTAATAACGACCTTCCGATCCTTAGGACTATAGAATAAACCACCTTCGCTCCTCTAGGATAGCCAATAAACACCTTGCGTCGGATCTAGCCTCCAACTTGTCGCCTTCTTGTTCAAAGACGCAGCCGGATCGCCCCATATCCTTATGTGGCTTAAACGGGCTTCAGGCCCAAACCACAACTCGAAAGGGTCTTTTCGATCGACTTGATGGTACTAGATTTAGCAAGTATGTCATTGCTTTAAGGCATACCCCGTAACTAAACAGCAATGTTGCATAACTCATCATTGATCTAACCATTTCCAAAAGAGTCCTATTTCTTCGCCTCGACACACCATTTTGTTGTGGTGTGCCGGTGAAGTGCGCTGGATGTAATCCCACACTTCACTAGATAGTCCATAAACTCACATCGAGGTATTCGCCACCGCGATCGTAACGCATGACTTGATACTTTTACCTAGCTTCGCCTCCACTTCCGCCTTAAACTCTTCAATTTCTCAAAGCATTCGACTTATGTGCAGCGGTATACGATCCGCACTTGAGTAAAGTGACAAAATACTGCATTCTCCACGAGCTTGTGGACATCGTCCACTGTGTCGAATGGACTAACTCCAACATTTTTTCGCTCTATAACCTTCGCTTGAAGGGTCCGGTCGACATCTTACCTTCTATACGTGATTCGCAGACGGGAACGAGTAACCGTGAGATTACCCAACGCCCATTCTTAGCCGCCTTTGGATCCTATTTAGATTGACGTGACCTAATCTAAGATGCCGAGAAAAGTAGAGTCATCTTCATAAGAAAACTTTCTTTTAGGGTTTGATGTAGATGCAACATAGTTATAGGTATTATGTTTTGCGTAAATAGTATAAAGCTTAATTATATAAGGTGCCAACACGTATAACTTCGTAATTTCTTATGATAGAAACACCACTATCAAAATAATGTAATATCCATGAGTAAATAATTTCAAATGTAAACAAGGTTCCTACCGAAAATCCGCACATATAAAACGCCTTTCAAAACTAAAACTGTTGTCCCAAAACATAAAGAAACATCTCCAACGCAATGCTTCGACTTTCGCGCGCTGCCCATGGAGATCGTTATCTCGCCATCAAACAGCCCTTGTCCGCAGGAACCCTCGCAAGGTGTAACAAACATGATCATTATACCAGATTTACTACCCAAGAACGGGTAGAACAAGTCGCTAAACATGTTTCCGTTATTAAAGCAAACGGCGACTGAGCCTCGAGCATAGGTCATTTGGCCTTCCACGCCCGCCCACCGCACTCAAGCACTTGCCTTCTCCTTCGCTTCTTCAAGCCTCCTGGCAACCATGTTCTTGCTCCCATTACTCCCACTATTTCCTCGCTTCTACCACCTTTGGTACCCCTTTTTCTATTTCCATTTTGCGATGAAAATTTTGGGCCCTTAGATGTGCTAGCAAGAGCATGTGCTCCTTTTCCCATAACTCCTTCCGCAAAGAACGAGATCATTAAGCAACCGACTAAGTGTAAACTCGGTCTTGCTCATGATCGCATTCACGCCGAAAGTTCTCAAAAGACTTGGCGTTGTATTGAGGATGATATCGACCTCGCTTCGCCACAATACCTCCTCCCAACCGATCAAGACTATCCATGAGATGAGTCATGGAGACATGTTCATGGACCGAACTTCCTTCTTCCATCTTACACGCCAAGATTTCTCTCATTGTGGAAGTCGATCGTCCGATCCGACCGCCCAAACTTACTCGAGACTTGACCAAATATCGTCGCGCTCACCATCGATCGATGTCGTACTGCAAGCCTTTGGACATAGTAGTCATCATATAGCATTTAGCCATATTGTTCGACTTATTCCAAAGTCCGCTGACTCTCCGCTCATTAGTCGACGTCGATAGTGGCATCGGTTTAGAGTAGTGAGAACAAACATGTGTTCTTCAAATGATAAGAACATATTCCATGTTTCGCTTCCACTGATAAAATTTGGACCGGATAACGGATTTTGTGCGAGCATATTGATAATCGCGAAGAGACATATCTCGAAACGATAATGTAAAACACATAAGCATACGATCGCAAATAATTCGTAATAATAATATTGTAACCTTTTGATAAAACAATATTAATTGAAACCTCCAATCGCCCAAGGAATCCCACATGCAAGCCACGCTGTGGACGCTACACACATGAACCCTCGACTGCACTAAAATATACCTTTTAGTCGCTTAATTTCAATCCATGTCAACTTATCCTTATGACAAATGAAATTAATGATTGGACCTTACTAGACCACATCACTATCGCAAGAAGGACTTCGGAAGTTGTACTTGAGGTGATGTCTAAGCATTGACCACAATTTTAACAACAGAAAATGAATTCTTAGAATTGGTATACTCACCTGACCATACCGCCCAATTCAAATTCTTTTGTTATCTCATTTTATATCTATCTCTAGAGAACTTATGAAAATCGCACATGCAAGCCACGCGTGTGGACGCTACACATGAAACTCCCACTTCTCAATAGATTTAAAATGTTTTATTTAGAAATCTCATCTAACAAACTTATGATAAACAAAGGCAAGCAAGCCAGCGCTGTGGACGCCACTCACAAAGCAAGGCCTCACTTTGTTTAGAGATCAAAAGTGGAGGTCTCGACATTTTAATTTGAAAAATTAATTTGTCGGGTTGCTTACTTAGTCTTTTTATTCAAAAGGTTTGTCCATGCAGATCACGTAATCCTAGCATGCTTTTCTATAGAACTCAACATGTAAAACATGCTCGCAGAATTCTAAAAATGCTTGATAAACGCGATAAACCTAGCATGCTTACTATGCGCATCCAATTACGTAAAACACATAAAGGTTTGTCAACGTAATATAAACATACATAGCATGCTATCGCATAATTTAAACATCCACGACATGCATATGAACGATAAAATAAAATAAAACGCTCATCGCGCCCAATCGTGAAACCCGCACATTTAAATCTAATCTATTACATAGATTTACAAAGCATGTAATAAAACTTCAAAACGAGCCTCGCGTACCCGCACGGACCGATTCAACAATAGGCCTCGCGCACGGGCACGGACCGAAAATCTGGATTGGGCTGGAAAACGGGTCCGGGCCGGTCGTCCATCAGGCCGGGCCGCTAGGGCAAAGCCCACCGCGCCCTACATTGCGGCGCCGCCGCGCTGTTCCTCGCGGGCTACCTCTGTCGCTAACGCGATCCGCGACCCGCCGAGCACGTGGCGCGGCCACGCCCGAGCACCGAACATCCGCCGAGATGTCGCCGCCACGTCGAAACCGCGATCATGAAGTCTGCCGCTGCGCCGGTTTCGCGGCGAACGCGCGCCTGCCGCCGCTAGCTCGCCGCCGCTGCTGGCGCGTCGATTCGCGATCGCCGCCGCCGCGTGGCGCCAGGATCTCGCGCGCGAACGACGCCCGCCGCCCGCGCCTCGCGATCGCCTCGCGATCGCGAGGCTCGCCGCGAGATACCGCCCGTGGACCGCCGAGACTGCTTTTTCCGCCGTTTGCCGTTCTTCGTTCTTTCGCTCTTCGTTCTTCTTTTATAGATAAGATTTACATAATAAAATCTAATCTAACCACGGATTTTCTCGTGGTGAAAACAACAACATTCGACAAAATAATAAACGAGCCACGATGAACGACTGATCCACAATTAATTAAACACACGTAATAATCAAACGTGAATTAATCCAACAGAGCCAAGATTCTGATCCCAGGCTCTGATACCAATTGTAGGGAAAACATATGTTAACCTCGCCCGAGGATCCATCTTCGATATTTAATTCATCATACATTGATTATAAACCTAGCATGCGCCTATATAATTAATCGCAACACGTAGGGGTTTTCTCGTGTTTACTCGATCCAAGAGGTCGATGGAACGAGATGAACGGATCGAACGGATCGGACTCGTGCTTTGACCTTCTCGACTATATCCCGATCGCCCAATCTCCAACGCCGAGTGAGGACGATCTATGGAGAATGCACCGAAAATCACCCGAGCTCTCACAATTTTCGAGAATCACACTCTTTTCTCTCAAGAGGGACGAAAATCTTAGGTTAATTATGTGAGCATTAACCTAGACTTTATCTCATACCTTATATTTATAATGCACTACCTTAATCCCATATGGAAATTACCATAATCCTATATGGAAATTACCATAATCCTATATGGAAAATTACCATAATCTCGTGATTATTTCCATACTCGTGATTATTACCATAATCTTATATGGAAAGGATCTATGCATATACCATAAATATAATAATATCCTGGGATAAAGAGAATAAAATCTCGCCTTTGGGAGCATAAGGCGCCGATTTTCCTGGCTACGGGCCCGACGGGCCACCTGTGGATCAAATGCAAGGAATAAAGATGGGCCTCAAATAAATTAATTATCTTATGTTCACCTGTAACATAAATTAATTTATAAACATTCGATCATGCCACTAGAGAAAGAATGTCGACTTACCCTTTATTACCAAGTTGAGTCGGGCTTGCACTTAGACATTACGAATCCTCAGATTTAAGATATCGAACGTCCATTAATTATTTATAGCATTCGATCGCTTAAAATAATTAATAACTTCATTTCTTAAGTAGTACCACTCAACCTTATTATTGTACTTGAGCTAACTCAACCCTGCAGGTTTAGTACAATAAACCTTTGAGCTCCTTAAGGGACATCATCATCCTAAACGGATACGGTGACTGACATGATAACTAGCGTGACATACAAGATCGCCACCACCCAAGACGCGGAGAATCTTGGTTAGAACATATAACCTCACTCATAACAAGTCAAAGTGATGGTCAAGAACTCATACTCACCTAATACCTTATCGAGGTTTAGATCATCGTTAGTCACCGAGATCTTGGTTCTTCACGACGGTCGAAAGAAGAACACATCTCACCGTGATCCTTCAATACGCCGAGACGCATCAAAGATAGACAAGCAACTAAGTCAAGTCACTTTTTATCTATCTGCAGCCTCAAACCGACAACTCGTCCTTAAGTTGTCTCACCGTGAAACTTTTTATATCTCATTAAGCTCGACCAATCATACGACTTTCGTGATCTTCTACACACCGTATGATCTAACCGAGATAAGGGACACGATATATGCAATCAAGTATTCAATTCGGATAGAGATTGTAATAGTGGTAACAGAAACATTGTATACAAGCTCAACCAAACCGCTTTCAAGATACAAATCCAACAAAGATCCTCAAGATTTTGGCATGCCGCGCTAACCACGCCTTCAAACTTTGTAAATTGTTATTCTTAAGTGTAGGTGGGCCATTGTAGCTGTTCTCTCTCGTGCCTTTTGGGTGGCAATTTGATTGATCAAGATTCTACCTTGTTTGTTGGCGAAGGTAGGCTTTCTACGTGAATGCCCGGATATTTTCCAGCTTCATGCCTAATGAGTGGCTCTAGCCGGTCGGCTAAAGTTTGTTTTGGCTTTGGATTCCTCTAGCTTTCTTTCATAGAGTGCTTGTTCCACTGGGGTTTGATTCTTACGTGATTCATCCCCTATATATATATATAAATGGCTTCTAAAATAGGTTTTGAAAATATAATTAAAACTATTTTATAAATAAATAAATAATAACGAATTAATGACAAATTTCGCAGTCAAACACCGAAACTAAACATTCAGTCATTGATTAATGAAGACATATTCCGTAATTCATTGGTCGCCAACATTTAAATTCTTCATCGTTCAGCCATGAGTTGAATCATCTCACGATAATGGAATTTACATCGGAAGATTTCGCTGATAATCCATCGCTAAATATGATAACGACGGAGATATTGATTCTAACAACAAAAAATTATGTCGACAAGACCACATTTTTTGGATATATATGCGGTGCATGTCGTTAATGTGTCAGAAATTAAATCATAATGGTGCATGTAAAGCCAATAAGCATTGACCTAAAGGTTTTTAATTTAGAATTCATTAATACTTCATTGGTCGAACATATCGCACTCAATTTTTTGGTATTAATTCAATTTTTTCTGGTGATTCACAAGCTATTACGTATAATAGCATGATTTACACAACATATATCTTAAATGACTGTTGCGGGATATTAATGGATATCGAAAAAGAGTACCATACAATATTAGAGCAAAGCAATTCTTTGTTTAACTGAATCCACCTGCCAATCATATTTCAACTACCTGTCCCATTCACGTTGTTGATTATTTCATCTAATAACGTACTTTAAATACATAAATAGGAGTAATACCGATCGTATTGTCAACATTATTTATAAGAAAAGTAAAATAAATTGGAACCAACAAATCATGAATAAAGTGGCATGATTCAGAATGTTAGTTTAACTAGCATCAAACATCTTTTTTAGTAGAGCATCAAGCATCATTGAGCATTTGATTTAGGGGTTCCGCTCAGTCACATTTAATAGAATGAAAAATAAGATCGAAATATTAATTATAGAAAATGAGGGAGAAGGCGATAAGTATAGAGCTTCACTTGTGTATCTTTTTAGCTATGTACACGTAATGATTAAGGTCCATGAGATTAATTGACGTGCCGTAATAACATTGAAATGTGTATATTATGACAAAGACAAAAGTACTAATAGTTGATTATCCTCTATAATAATATAAAATAGTAGTAGTTGAAAGTTTAAGCATCAAATCCACCATCTTGCGAAAATTATGCCATTCCCTTGTTATGGCAGACAACCTAGTACCAAACAAAACTAGGGGGTCTATCCCTCTTTCTAGAAGCCAACCACCACCTCTAATCTTAATTCGTCTCTTTCAAGTTGCAATTAAGATTTTCAAAACTATAATCTTTTGAAAAATAAGTAGCCTACCAACTTTTTTTGGGGTTAAAATAAAATATTGTAAAGGCGCCACATAGTTTTGTTTTATATGAATAAAATGGATAATTACGTTGGTCTAGTACGAAGTCCCACAGATTAATAGATAAGAAAAGCAAACTTTATTGAGTGAGCTGATGCCACTTGCAACTAAATGAATTAAAATGTATCCCAAAAGAATCTAAGCGGATATGAATTTCAACTGTGGCCATTGCCTTAATCATGGGGAAACAGTTTTCTGTTATTATTGTTGTTATTAAGGTTTGAACTAAACAAATGAATAATTTGACCAAATTAATCTAAACCAATTTGCACATTTGGACTAGTGTAAGGCCCATTCTAAAATGGTTTAAACACACAACGCATCTAATTTGTGACTTTGGGCTTTTGAAACTTTACTTAATCTCTTAATTAGCAGCAATATACAAAACTGGACTAAAAAGTTCGTTTGTTTGGACCACTATGATGAAATTAAACTTGAAAGATTATCAGAATTTGATTTTCTGATATCATGGTTATATATTAGATTCTAGAAGTTAACAGTATCATTTTCTTCTATTAAAATGGAAAGTAAGAGGAAATTCCCTAAGAAAAAGTGAAAGGAAAGCTACATTTCCCTTGTTCCAGAAGTGGAAGTTCTCCCACCGGAAGCCCCACACCATACCTCTCACGAAAACGCCATGATAAATCACGTGATTTCAAGAGTTAAGAATTGGGAAGACTTTATCTAATGCCCACAATGAACCATCCTAAAGAAGGTGAAACTCCGATACTGAGGCTATTAGAATTCAATATTTGATTCTTGTTCCAAATTTATTAACTTTTAACCAATTGAATTAAGCCTATAGAGATACATTTGCCTTTTTTTGAATACTGTATCAGAAAAGGAAAATAAGGGAGAAAATGGATTTGGATTTTGAACTATAACTCTTTAAGATTTACCTGTAACTTTTAAGGTATACAAACACAAGAAACAAAAGTGCACAAAACACTTGATTGATTAACTGCCCTGTTTAATTGGTGAATTATGTATAGATGACATAAATGATGCATAATGACCACTTAAAACATAAGTGTAGATGACTTATGTTATGTTGGTGGCGATTTATTATCTCAAGTTGGTTAGAAGTTAAAACTGTAGGGCACAGAATCCAAGTCTTGTGCGATTTTGAGAAGATGGTGAGGGCGAAGCGGCGGCATATATTCATAGCTATAGGGCTTCTTATGCTTATGGGAATCGCCATTCACTTCCGCCTTTGGGCTATCGATCTTCGACTCACTTCTTATGATTCCGAGCTTTTGAGGTTTGCTAACCTTTCTTCATTTTTGTTCCCCCAAAAAAAAAATCTTCATTCCTCCCTTTGCTGCTCAATGTAACTTGCTTTACTGAATTTGGACTCAAGTGTGTGCGCGATTTGTTTTAATCAGAATTAGATGCTGAATCTATGTTAGGTTCTTGCAATTTTCTTTATGTAAATAATAGAAGTGTGTTTGAATCGCGCATTTACACAAAACTGTGAACTCAAACAGAATTATACATTTGACTGTTATGTTCGATCTGTTTTGTGTGGATTACTTCCTTGTAGGAGACAATTTGATCTTGCTAACAGAGAAGCTATGGATGAATCTGCAGAGTGGAGAAGAAGGTTTGATTTGGAGTTCGAGAAGGCCGCCAAGTGCTCCAGGGAACTGGAGGAAGTATGTGGCTAATTTTTTCATCAGCTACTATTAATTCTATTTTCTTTGCATAATCTATTTGATATAAACGACATTTGCATTACCACGGGAGGAGCGATTACAGCAGTAGATATTAACTTTGCTCGTAGTTTCAGATTAATATAATTGCCTTGAGTATCTTGACAGGGAAGAGCAACCTTTGGTGTTGTTTCTCCTAGTACAGAAACAAAACATTGATCATAGCTGAGTTGTGGTTGGGCTTCTTCGACTAGATCAATTAAGGACTTATAATCCTAACAATTATATTCCAAGTAAAGAAAGCAGTCGGGTAGAATTTGCTCATGTGGAAAGCCTACTATCATGGTATCACTAACCATTCTCTACTAGGAGTTTCATTGGGCGACACTAGCTACTCTAAATTGCTAACTTAACCAATTAGATGGATTTATAGGCGTGATTGCACATTTGGAGACGTAGAAAACTTAAAACGTAAGGAGAAAGCAACGAGGGACATTTGTTTTCAGTGCTTTGATATCTTATAGTTTATGTTGTCCTTGCTGTAAGTCTTCAACTTGCATGCGGTTTCAGTTGCTCTAGGTGAACGGAAAATCTCTCTTGTTAGGTGCCTCCACCACCTGAACAGAATTTGATGTTCTAAGTGTTCTTACATTAAATATGTATCCTAAAATCCTAGTGATAATGATGGACAAGTAGCTGTTATGTAATAATTATCGGGCTTTTGGTTGTCGTATCAAAAACATTTCTCGGGATTAATCAAGTTTTGGGTTGATGAAATCCATTTTTTTCTCAGTTGTGAGAATCAGTTGATGTTTAGAAATGTAATTATTTGTTTATGTCACTTGAGGTTTTGTATTTTTCAGTTATTTTCCATTTGAAAGAGGGGCAGCATCTCTAAATCTAGTTCTCTGTTTGTATAGATTAAGAAGACTGCTGGAGAAAAAAGAAAGGCTTCTGCTGTCCTGAACAAGAAAATGGAAATGTTGCAAAAGGTGCCTTATCTGTTGAACTTCATTTCTGTCTTTTAGTTTATGAGATATACTTTATGTACGATTTCTGAATGCTCTAACTTGTCATTACCAGGAAAATGTGGATTTGCTAGAGCGAGTCGAGTCGTTGAAACAAGAGCTTGAATCAGAGAAACTAAAATGCAGCATGCGTAACATGTGAAATATGTTGATCCTCTAATCTCCAGATCCGATCGTCTCCCTAAAAGTTAGCTCATTAGTTTCTGCATTGCCAATGACCATTTGTATTTTGATAGAATAGCAATTTGAATATATTTATGAATACAAATATGGTGGTCCGATTGTCAAGTCGTATATAAGAATATGATTCACATAATTTTATGTCGCAAATCAAATAAATCAGCAGTCACTGATTCACATAATTTTATGTCGCAAATCAAATAAATCAGCAGACACTTCAGATTATTTCAGATTCTCCTCCGTCCATCCAAACTCCATTATTTGACAGTGTGAACCAAGATTCGGTTTTGTATATCTTAATTTTCAGTGTCATATCCATATGCCAAAATTTCAGGATTAAACTTTCTTTAGCAAATTGTCACGTAGGAGATGGATCAGGTAGGAATGAATAATTTGGTAAAAAATAGGAATGAATCTGAGCCTTTGATTTGCTATATCAATGGTTGAGATTTAATTTTCGGATGTGCTATAGTTTTGTGTTTTGTGTGCTACACGGATTATTGTGCAACACTATAACTCTTTTTGTGCTACACTGCAATGAAAGATGTGCTAAACTAATATATTTAACATATGTGCTACGAATGAATGAAATATGTGCTAAACTAACATATAATATAAGAATTTTGATCACACACAAATATGAAAGATGTGCTACTATTCTTATTTTCGTATTATTAAGAGCTTTTCACCATAACCAACCCCTTATCATGTAAACGTAAATGTATATTCAAAATAACACTGTTTTACATAGTGACGAGATTTAAAAAACAAAAATGGAACCAAAACCTAAACAAGAAGATACAAGGCCTGCATGAGAAGACACTAGAAAAGCTTGACAGATTAAAAAAATCTTCATCTAAAAACACACAAAACAGTTATTTTTCCACCTCTACGGGGGGAAAAAGGTTGTACAGGTTACCCAATTCCCTAAAACCACCGAATCAGTGATATAAATGATGGGGGGTCTCTTTGCTTGACCAGGAAAGCCAGAAAAAGGGCCCAGAAGCTACAAGTAACAAAATCCAATTGATCATCAAGTCTCTTGACAGTTCTTATTTTTCGATGGTCGTATTGCATGTCATCGAGAAGCCAGAGACCAAAAATTCAGCAGAAACGAGGGGGACACAGCAAACCAGCACAGGAAAGCCATGGCTGTAGCCGACATGAATCTTGTGCAGTGGTTCAGATTACATTTATCAAGATCATTTCCAATGAGGACAGTGATACCAGCTGAAGCACAGGCTGCGGCGAATGTTAGAGTTGAAGTAATCTGCAGTAGACAGTATATGCATTTAGGAGGTGTTTACTTTACATGATTAGGTTTGATAGATAAAATTAATCCAACCTAATCAAGTATTTACTTTTAAGGATTAATATTTGAGGTATCCCAAAGCCCGGGATTATTTTAATCCTTTGAATTATTCTTCATTAATATTAATCCAACCAATATATGTAGGATTGAAATAATCCTCCAAATAAAGGAAGAATTATTTATCCCAATCTTAATCATTCACTAATCCTTTGTAGTAAACAAAGGATTGATAGATAAAAATTATCTTATCACATATTTAATCAATCAAATAGTCAATCCTTCAAAATGCTAATCATGCAAAGTAAACACCACCTTAGGATAAGAGAAAACGTGCAAAGAATCACATCAAATGGCTAAATTATTTAATTTTCATTATTAGTGTTAAAAAGTAATCCAAGATAACAAAATTGCAGGAAGGGGAAAGACCGTTTTGAGTAGGGATATCAATACGGGTCGAAACCCACGGACTAGCCCGAATAACCCGATAAAATTAATGGGTTGAGCTATAAATCGTAACCCGAATATAAAATCGGGCTATTCAGGCCAACCCATTCGGATTGACGGGTTAATTGGGCTGGCCCGGCCGGGTCGCAGGTCAGTCCAGCGGGCCGGCATTAAAAAAAAACTCAACTCATTTTTTTTCCCTTTATCTAATAGTTAGAAATTCAAAATTCTTGATTTCAAAAAATTACTTTTCATGTTTAATTATCTTAACTTTTGTAGTTATTATAGATTGTTTATTTAGTTATTTATAGTGAATTAACTTATTATTTTTTTTTCAAGTTATAAATTTTAATTGGTATTATAGTGAATTAACTTATAAAATATATATGAAATAGTGAATTAGCTATTATGGAATATGAATATTCGATATATTAAAAACTAATTTAATTGTGAGCATTATTTTCTATTTTGATATTGTAATATAATTTAAATAGTATTATATTGAATTAACTTATTAAAATTTTTCAAGATATAATTTTTAATTCCGCTATAATTGTATTATATTATTAAAGATCATTTAATTACATGGAATGCGAATATTAAAGCATATTAGAAAAAAAGAATTTAGTTATGAGCACTATTTTTAATTTTTATTGTTTGCTATTCAAAGTTAGTATAATAAGATTAAAAAAAAGAACTTGTGGAATGTGTTATATTTATTGTTCACTTATTTGTTTTTTACTCCAACGCTTAATATAAAATATTTGTTATAAATATATTATTATCAATAATATATATATATATATATATATATAGTTTATTTATTTTTTCTTAAGCTTTCTGGCCCGATTGATCCGATGGGTTAGCCCGAATCCAGAGAGTTTAGGGTTAAGGTTGAATATTTCTAACCCGAAAAAAATGTCAACCCAAATAGCCCGAACCGAATAGCTCGATAACCCGAGTGGGTTAACCCGAACCCGAGCGGGCTGGCCCGATTGACATCCCTAGTTTTGAGCATGATAAAATGAAAATCACCGACATTACAGAGATGCTAAGGAATAAATCAACTACTATCAACTAAAACTATATGAATATTAACATACTATACTATCCCAGCTAGGGATGTCAATGAACGAATTTTACTCGAACCACAACCAATAAATAAGTAATGGTTCTGGTTCTGGAATTGGCCCATTAGATATCGGACCCGGATCGGATCCAGACCATCAACTATAAGTCTTAAGCGATCCGGACCTGAGTAAGTCTGGAACCAGAACCAAAAATGGAGCCGAAACAATTGCTTTACAATTTAATGGGTTATGAATGATTCTGAATCAGTATGGATAAAATCGGCTCATTGACAAGCCTACTTAAGCTTAGGCTTGCCAGTAGACGGATTTTACTAGAACAACCAATAAATAAGTATTGTTCTGATTCTGGAACAGGAACCGGAACACCAAACTATGAATCTAAACGGTCCAGGCAAGGTTCAAATATACGTTTTAAGCACCGAGGTATTTTCCAATAGCACCGCGAGGCGTAAGCCTCGAGGCGGTCCGAGGCGAAGCATCGAGGCGTAAATCACAAAAACACATAAAATTTATAACTAATATAAAAGAACACATAAAACATAACAAATATATTACAAGACATAAAACATAAGTTTATAATTAAGTACTTATGAGTTTAAACTCAAGTCCAATAATTATTCACCATAATCAAAAGCATAAGCGAGACTATGTAGACAACTTCAACCACGACAGACAACTAAATACATAAGTAATTAAAAATTACTAGTCGACTAAAATAATAAAGCCGAATCGCAAATAAAGGCGTAACCGAAAAGAGAGTTTGAAATCGTAGAGAGAGAAGAAAGACCGTCGAGAGAGAGAGAGAGAGAGAGAGAGAAAGGAAGAGTCGAAAAGCGAGAGAGAGAAGAGAGATAGAGTGCATGAGAAATTAGGTCTTAATTCAATCAATTAAGGCTATTTTTCTTAACCCATTAGAAATTATCAAAAATAATAAAAGCCCATGCAAAACATAATAAAAATACAAAAACCGTAATAAAAAATGAAATTTGATGATAAAGTGAGGCATCCGCCTCGGACCGCCTCGATCCGCCCGCCGCCGGGCCGGTTGAGGCGTCCTCTCTCGACAACAAAGCGAGGCGCTCAAGGCGATTTCCGATCGCCGACCGAGGCACGCCGAGGCGAGCCTCACTAGCGCCTTTTTAAACCATGGGTCCGTGTCTAAAGTGAGTCTCAATCGTAAACCAAACCGTTGCTTTAAAATTTAATAGGCTACGAGCGGTTCCGAATCAAGACGGTAAAACTCACCCATCGACATCTCTAATCCCAAAGATTCGTAGATTAAGAGCATCCACGCACAACTTTTACAACTACAAGAAGAGAGCCTAGATAACACATAAAACACAAGCAGACATGGCTATTTGACTAGGGTTCACATTCATGATTGGTTAAAATAATTTAGGCCATACACCTAGTCACCTACTACCACATCAATAAAGAAAAAGGTACTTCACTAAGAAACTTGTGCGAGATGACTAGTCCTTTTGCCTATCAAGTAAGTTTCTTACCCCATCACCAATAGCGAATAAACTGACAACTCCAGCGTTTCTGAAACTTCGCCTCACCATGAGAGCATATACATCAATAAGAGCCAGAGACAAGCTCCATAAACTTTGCAAACCAACAGCACCAACAAGGTAGCTAAATAACAGAAAAAGAGTTCTTTTTATTCATAATCTGTTCTCAAAAATACCACATATCACCAAGAAGAAACAGTAGTATACAAATGGAACGATAAAAAGTTAGAAGAGATAAACTGCAACTTCATTAAATGCATCACCTGGTCAAGTATATGAACTAATTCCACAATCGCCCAATCAAGAATACATCCTGAGTTTAAAAGTTCTAATAAAGCAACTTCATTTCACCTTCGATAACGCTATGGTTGAAATAAAATGTTTTCTTTCATCATAATTTTTCACAAAAGAGGCATATTATAAAGGATAATACGCTGAAAATGTCTCTCCATTGTGCCATTGCTCTCATTTTTTCGAAATTTCAGCTGCCCAATCACATGGATTGAAGCAAATGCAACTGTAACAAAAGATTGAAGCAAAACTACCAGCTATCATTTCCTAGCATAACAAAAATCCCAATGTTAAGAACTACGGCCATCATATCATCTATCGGGTCCCATCATGCTGATTAAGGGCAAATTCTAAACTTCCAATACTTAGAAAATCCTACTGTGGCTCTGCATTTTAGTCATCTACTGCATTATCCCGAGATAGTCATCGTTTATCTTCAGGATTCACAACCACAACCTAGAAAAAGGTACAGTTTCCAATAACTCACAGCCACCAATCGAAATTGAAGGAATAAAGCACATTTCCAAAACTTTTAAAAACTTTACCAAACCCTAAACCCTAATTTTGAAACAAAAGATTAAATAATCCAGAAATGCAGAGATTAAATGTTAACCGGAAGGCTGTGACGGATGGGAAATCGGAGGTTGTGGCCATGACGCACAGAGAAACGGCGGCGAAGGCGAACTGGCAGAGGCGGAGAACGAGGGCGCCGGTGGTCCCGGACATTCCCTGAACGTCTTTCATCCTAACCCTGGGAGGCGCGGCCTCCGTCGTCGGTGGAGGAGCCTCCACCGGGTGCACCACCGGCCCGCTCATTTGCTTATTCCTTCAGTATTCACCCATCGATTCACTGTGGCGACGCTAAAATTGGATGGAGAAGAAGACAAGATGTGGTTTTCAGTCGTTTTCTTATACTTGAAAAGAAATCAGAATGAGTGTCGCGGAGGCGCTGAGTGCTGAGTGCTGAGTGCTGTCGACGGTGGGGAAAGGGCAGGCGGATAAAATAAGCAAGCTTAGCTCACACATACTGACTGCTGAAGTGTTTAGCTTGAACACGTTTTTGATATGGCAACTTTACGCTCTTCTTTTTAATGGTGGGCACCACTTCTTGGACTTGCGCCATCTCCATTCTCCAATTCTCCAGTCGTTATTTATGCGAAACTTGGTGAATATAGATAATTAAATTATAGGACTGTCTATTAGGTTATCGGGTATTCGATCCCAAAATTATTGGGTATTGGTACTCGATTACCAAAAATTCAATAGTCCGTTCGGAGTTGGATATTAATATTTAGGGAGTTTTGGATATTACTCGATACTTTAATTTGTTTTTATAATTAATTTATTATATATATATATATATTCATATATATAAATATAATAAATATATATTGAAATTTAAAAATAAAATGATTACATATTGTATATAGACTATATATATATATATTGTGTATATATATTAAAATTGCAAAAATTAAAATGCACCAAAGAAGGATGGAACTCTAGACCAATACTATATAGGAGTCTTAAGTATGGTTCTAAAGACGGTTGGCTAACAGTTGTATTTCAAAACTGAGAGGTAAATTAAGTAAATATTTTGGGTACCGACGGAGTCTAGTATTAGAATTATCCGACTTTAAAATTCGGGTTGGATCGATTGGCATATTTTATACAAAATCGGGGTCAGTTATATGATCCATACCGAATAATCATCCCTAATTAGAGATATATTAATTTTTTATAAAAGCAAAAAAATATTTTGCAATCTTTAATTTGTGTGAGAAAAAGAAATTAATATTTTATTGGATTAATTTTCCTAAATATATAAATATTGATACAATTCTGTTTTGTCACATAAACTTTAAAATTTAAATGCCAACATATAAACTTTGATATTTTTGACTTTTTCCATAGAATTGAATTAACCCCCAAATCGAATATGATACGAAGAAATTAAAAATTATGTGGCAAGCAAAGCGACGTTGTTTCAATCAAAACAACGTCGTTATGGATAATCGTATAAAATTAAAAAAAAATACAAATAAAAATAGTTTGCAAATGCCTGATTTAACATAAATGTATACTCTAATTCGATCGAGGTCGTTTCCATTTAGAGTATGTTGGAATTTCCTAGTGTTAAAATAAAAAGAGTATTGTCCCACATTGATTTTGTAAGCAAAGTAAGGAGTCCATTAGTGTTATATAAGGAACATAAAGTTCTTTGTTACAAGTAGGGATGTCAATCGGACCAACCTCGCCGGGTCTGGGCTAACCCACTCGGGTTGTCGGGTTATTCGGTTCGGCTATTCGGGTTGACATTTTTTCTAAGAAAAATTCAACCCTAACCCTAAACTCTCGGGTTTTGCCAACCCATCGGGCCGTAAAGCTATATATATATATATATATATATATATATATATATATATATATATATATATATATATCAAATATTTTATATTAAGCGTTGGAGTGAAAAACAAATAATTGAAAATAAATATAATACATTCCACAAGTTCTTTTTAATCTTATTATACTAACTTTGAATAGCAAACAATAAAATTAAAAATAGTGCTCATAATTAAATTCTTTTTTTCTAATATGCTTTAATGTCCGCATTCCATGTAACTAAATGATCTCTAATAATATAATACAATTATAGCGGAATTAAAACTAATATCTAGAAAAATTTTAATAAGTTAATTCAATATAATACTATTTAAAATATATTACAATATCAAAATTAGAAAATAATGCTCACAACTAAATTATTTTTTTAATATATCTGAATATTCATATCCATAATAGCCAATTCACTATTTTTTTGTAACTTTTAACAACACTATGAATATCTTCTATAATTTCTTGTATAGATGTAGGTAGGGCTGTAAACAAACCAAACTGTTCGTGAGCTATTCGGAGCTCGTCTCGAAAAAAGCTCCTTCGAAATTCGATCATTTTGTAAACGAGCCGAACTCGAGCCTCGAATCGAGCTCGATAAGTTTATCGAGCCGAACTCGAGCTTAGAGACGCTCGCTCGTAGCTCGCGAACATGTTTGGTTCGAACTCAAACGAGCCGCTCGCGAACTCTTATTCGAACATGTTCACGAACCTTGATTCGAACATGTTCGCGAACCTTAATTCGAACATGTTCACGAACATGTTCGCGAACGTATAAAATAATAGATTATTTATACATATTTAAATAATTAAAATGAATAATGAATTATAAAATATATGTTAATTATAATTATTTAGCAACAAATAAGCATATATATCAGTATCTCGAGCTCGAATTCGAGTTCGATCTCGAATAACACATTATCAAACGTAATTCGAGCTCGAGTTCGAACTCGAAAACGAGCAAAGTCGAACACGAGCAGAGTTCGAGCTCGAGTTCGAATATATCTCATAAACGAGTAGTTATCGAACCAAATTCGAGTAGCTCGCGAGCTCAAAAATTTTATAACGAACCGAGCTCGAGCTCAATTTAAAGCTCGAATTCGAACTCGAGCCGAACTCGAGCCGAATAAAATTTAAACGAGCCGAGCTCGAGCTTGGCAGTGTTCGGCTCGGTTCGGTTCGTATACAGCCCTAGATGTAGGGATGTTAATCGGGCCAACCCGCTCGGGTTCGGGCTAACCCACTCGGGTTGTCGGGCTATTCGGTTCGGGCTATTCGGGTTGACATTTTTTTCAAGTTATAAAAATCCAACCCTAACCCTCTAATTTTATCGGGCTATTCGGGCCAGCCCGTGGGCTTCGACCCATATTGACATCCCTAGTTACAAGAGCACCAATCACTAAATTATAGTCTTGTGATTAAATTCTAGTTTAAATTTCTTTCTTAGTTTCTCTTGTGAGAATCTTGATAGAAGGGTGAGAGTTTGTCAAAGGCTTGTAATAGTGTAGGGGGTCGAGAGGGAGAGGTATACTGTGTGATTGTAGAAATTTATCATATAATGAATTTTCCTCTGCGGGTCGTGGTTTTTCTCCAGTTTTAGACTTTTTCATGTTAAATTCTTGTGTTGAGATTGTTGTTCTTTTTCTTTATAATTTTTCGTTTCTTTTCTAAGTATGAATGAGAATCTGATGTCCCAACAGAGTACGTAGGTGGTCAAAATTCCTATGACATCACCCCCTCTCTCTCCAAAAGAGACTCCAAAACGACGTTGTTTTAGATTCGACGATAGACGTAATTGTCGAGAGGGAGGAGGGTGTTGGTGAAGGTGGTGGTTTTCAGGGGAGGGGAGATAGTTGTCCATACCCAGTGGCGGAGCCACATTGGGGCCTAGGGGGCCCTTGGACCTCCATATTTTTTGAGTATTAGTAGTATATATATAGTATTCAAATCAAAAATTCATTGTAGTCCAGTTAGGTTACTTGATTTCGCTCATTGTGAAGAGTTGGGTTCGAAACCCAGCTCTCTCTTTCTTTTTCTTGTAATTTTGTTCTCTTTTTCCTTTTCATCATTCTCTTCTCTTTTTCTTTTTTCCTTTTTCCTTTTCGTTTTTCCTTTTTTTGTGTTTCATTTTTTCCTATAATTTAGTTATATTCTCTCTCTCTACTTTGTACTCTTTTTTCTTTTCTTTTTCTATTATTTGTATTATGTTGATAAAATAAAAATATATGCAAAAATATAGCTTTTATATATGAACTAATATGATCAATCTAATTTCTAAAATTTTATGATAAATTATTCTAACAACAACCAACTGAAGGCATCTAAATTATTTAAATTCTTATTTTAATCATCTAAAAAACTTGTTGATGATAAAACAATGAAAATATAGATCAATTGAATATATGATGACTATTTTAGAAATATAAGTGTTGAACCAAACTATTGAATGAACTTAATTTTATATATGGAAAATGATGTGTTTGTTAATGCTACTAATGAAATTATTATGCACGATTTCAGAAAATGAAGAAATTATTATGATGATGATTATGTTTAACTTTTATTTTTCTAATATTGTGATGTAATTTAACTTCTAATTTTATTTAAAAAAAATTGGACCCCAAGAGTAAAATTTTATGAATAGTAAAATCTCTTACTATTCCGTTTATTAGGCACTTCATTGCCGCCTGCGATTAACAGCTACAAAAAGGTAGTTGATATTTTTGACAAAATTCTCCTCTTCGATGTCGCCGCCATTTGATTCATCTCCCCCAATTTCCCGACGATGGCATAGGAGATTCACTGAGAAGCTATGGCTTTCCAAGCACCGGGAAAGAGACAAAGGAGATGGAGAGAGAGAGACATGAAGGTGATGATATGGAAACATTTTTATTTTTATTTTACGTGACAATCCAAAATGAAATGAGATACTTGAAGGGATAATTATTTCTTAAAATGAAATGAGATATTTATAATAATATAATTTAAAAAGGAAAATGTGACACTTAAAAAATGAGATGGAGGGAATAATTCTTACAAAATATTATATAATTTAGACGAATAAATTGTTACCTGTAACCCATCGGGTTAGAAGCAAATCAAAGTTATTAATTATATTGCTGAAAACACCTATATTGGAATCATTTATGACTTTTTATATAAAATACAAATATCAATAGGGATGCTCTTCTGTGCGCGTGTGCGCAGTGAGACCACCCCTATTAATTAATTAATTAATTACTCAATTTTAATTAAAATTAATTAATTTAATAAAATTTAATTGTAAATTAATAAATAATAATTTTGAATTAATGTATCTTAATTTTGAATTAATAAACTCTCATTGTGAAATAATAAACCCTAATTTTGAATTAATAAACCCTATTTTGAATTAATAAACCCTAAGTGAAAATAATAAACCCTAATTTTGAATAATAAACCCTAACTTTGAATTAATAAACCCTAACTTTGAATTAATAAACCCTAACTTTGAATTAATAAACCCTAATTATGAATTAATAAACCTCAATTATGAATTAATAAACCATAATTATGAATTATTAAATTCTAATTTTAAATTTAAAATTATAATTAAAAATTAATAAATTTAATAATACATTAATAAAATCTAATTATCCTTACTCACCATAATTAATATATAATCATTTTAACAAAAAAACAAGGGTGAGCTCACGGTGAGGCGGAGCTCACCCAAGTTTTTGTCATATCAATAATACTGAATGTTAAAGTAAATTGTATACCTTTACATATATCATTTTTACTGATTAAAATATGTTTTGATATCTTTATGTGTTTATTAACATTTTAAGATTGTGTACTAAATCTGTTGGGATTTATGTAAGGTGTGTAGAGATGGCAGTGGATCTCGGATCCGGTCCAGATCCGCAGATCCAGATCCATTTTTCAGGATCTGGATCTTCAAAAATAGGATCCGACGGATCCGGACCGGATTCGGATCATTCTTTTAAAATCCAGATCGGATCCGATCCGGATCTCGATTTTAGAGATCCGATCCGATCCATGGATCCATATAATATATATGTATATATAATTTTATTTATATTTATAAGTGTATTATATTATTTTTCTTTCAATGTTGGATAAACTAGGTTACTTAAATTGGATAGTATGTTAATAATATTAGAAATTTGTACTTTGTAATTGAGGAAATTTTGTATATGAATGGTTTATTTGCTAAAATATGTGTGCTACTTCTTCTATTACTATTGCAATATTATTTATTGTCATGAAAGCTGTAAAACCCCAAATTCATAATTTAAAAATGCTATATTTTCTTAAATAAAATAGCTAAAACGGAAGCTTGTCAATTTTTTTTTTTTAATAATAAAATATAAAAACTCTTAAATAAAACTTCCAAATAATAAGTCCAACAAACTCAAGTCTAAACTTTGCAAAAGAACTGACGCCAACCAACGACCCAAAGAAAACTACGCAAGACTTAATAGCATGAGATACGTTGGAGTTCTAATAAATGAAAAGAATTTAAAACAAAAATAACACAAGTCTTGGAAGGAATTAAAAGCGACATAACACCACTAGGCACACCCACACCGCCACGCCGCTCCATGATCACTGACCTGAAAATATTTTAGATAAAAAAGGAGGTGAACACAAAAACGCACTCGCATGGTGGGAACAAGGAATATCATTATTTTATTTATCAAAACGTGTATATACATCGCAAGAAAGTACTAGTCAATCATATTCAACCTCACCGGCTTAGAAATCCTGCCACACAGGCAAAAGTTACGCCACACAGGCTATGATACGCCACACAGGCTACGCCACATAGTATGCCACACATGCTATGGTTCGCCACATAGTACGCCACACAGGCTATGGTTCGCCACACAGGCTACGTCACACAGGCTATGGTTCGCCACACAGGCTACGCCACATAGGTAATAATACGCCACACAGGCTATCACCATGGATGTAACAAAACACAACAATGATTATCACCATGAACTTACAGATAGAGTAAATTCCATAATAAATAGGTTTATTCCAAATCACATGTTTGCAATTTAAAGAGAATTTTACCCACAATAGATATGTTTATTCCAAATCACATATTTGCAAGTTAAGAAGATTTCACCCACTTTATTTTGTCGAGCACCATAAAACAAAACCAATCAATTCTGGGACGAGGGTCCTAGTTGCGTCGTACCTAGTCCAATAAATACAATAAATTTTATAAGACCTAAAACTCTTAAACATGAAATTACTCATAAAACCAAGATATATAGTAACTGACATCAAAGTCTATAATTTAAATAAAAAAATAAAATAAAAAAATAACTAATTATTTTATTAAATAATAATAATAAGTTGTCTTTCATATATATATATATATATAGCCCATCGGTTCTTATAAGCTTATACCAAGGTGATATGCCTACTTCAGTGATGCATGTATCTTAGAAATACTTCCAAGTTTTCACATATAGAAATATCTCGGTAGCTCTTGTAGCATTAATCATTATTAAAATTTCAACGAAGCAAGTATATCCAATTTTCTACCTCTTTTCCATAAAAATCTTTTGATACCAGCGCACCATCATGATGATTGGGAAAAAAAAATTTAACAGAATTATGTCTTCTATTTATCAATGAATTTAGCAGCGGCTTCCATATAACTATAAGATAAAAAGAAAAAATAGTTCCTTAAAGAAAACAAAAATCGCAACTCCAACAAACTACAAGATCATTGCTTACGTGTACGTATGGAGCAAAGACAAATCAATTTCGATAATTGAAACAAAATACGCAAAAATAATTAATTTACAAGAATTTTGTACAAAACTAAAAAGGACAAAAGCTACGAAGTTGGATTTTGAATACAAGAGCTTCCGTCAAAAGCTTTTCGGTGACTTCTCCTTTCTTTTCTTTTTTTTTCAGATATGTGTTAACGTTGTGTGTGTGCGTAAGTGTATATATATATAAGTATATAAAACCCTAATCAAATCCTAATCATACTTGAATTCTTTTAATTAAATATTAATTCTAGATAAATATAAAATAGAACTTGGGCTTAACAAAATAATATTCTACAAAACCCAATTTGAGAATAAATAAAATAATTTGGTAATTATATAAGCCCAAAACTTATTTTATTCCTTAGCCCATATTTGTAAAGTAATATTTGAAGGCACTAAAATAAATTTTGAAGTTTGTTTTCCAACTAGGGGCGCAACCACGGACTCCTCAAGTCCAACACAAAATTGAGCATGATAAATATTCACAAATCCAAAGTAAATTATTTAAAGCAAATTATGCAAGCAAAAAGTGGGCTATAAAAGCAAAAGTAAATTTGTAATTAACATCTTCAGTATAGTGATGATTGTAGAATTTTGAAGTAATTATTATAGCGTTATATGTATTTAGATTATTATTATTATTATGGTATACATCGTGAATTATATTTGATTTAGGATTTATTTTAGAAGAAAATATATGGATCCTGGTCAGACCCGGACCTGTGGATCCTGGTCCGGATCTAATTTTTTGACCCAATGGATCCTGACCGGATCCGGACCCAAGCAAAAATTACGGATCCGGATCCTGACCAGCTGCATCCGGTCCAACCGTCCATTGCCATCCCTAAAGGTATGTGATTTGTTGTTTGTTATCTGTCATTAAATTTTTATGATTCTTATTTATAGATTGTATGATTTTTTAAGTATTATTGTTCTAAACATTGATTGTAACTAAATAAATGGTAGATTAATTTAGCTCATTAAAAATTTAATCGATTGTCCATCTTTATATTTATTATTCTAAGTTTTTCACATTTATTATTTTAGTTGAAAAAATATACATTATTTATTAAGTTAATGTATAAAGTGTTTGTTGGTGCAACACTAGTATGTTAATTAAGTTATTGCAGTAAATGAAATCAACAATGAAATAACACAAGAAAGAGGCTGGTATATTGAAACTGTGAAGGAATTGCAATCGAGCTACACCTTGCCACACAAGTATCATTTCTTCTCCTCACAACATAATTTCTACAAAAACTTTACGATGTTAAACCTCGCGAATCACTCTACTTCTAGGACATATAGACAAACTAATAACACTCGACACTGCAAAAGATGTGAGGAAAATAATATCAGAAGGGCTTACTTCACATTAAATTGGTCTTTTTTAAAAGTTTATTATAAACCACATTCAGACATTAATCTCTAAGTGACTCAAACCCCCGATTTATTTGTTTGAGGGGAAGCATTTTACCAATGACTCTACTTATATGGTATTCAACGCGCGCGCACACACACAAACACTTTCCTTGTAGAGATATTTATCTTGTGGGTGATCTTCAAATTTCTCTGTTAATCCATATCTCAACTTCATCAATTAAACTGTAAAATTCTGACTGTCAAAATAAGGTCTTTAACGTGTAGAAAGTATGTCGGCCTAAGTCCTCAATCCACATGAGGCGTTGGGCCTATACAACCTCACATTCAATCTCTCTATTGGCCCAAATATAAGACAACGCATACGGCATTCCCATATATATTGAGCCCACCCCTATGGACCATTTCAAGGACTTTCCTTTTTGCTTTTGCTTCTTTTAAATTTATTGTTTCAATTTTCTTTATTTTTTTTCCTTGGGTATCTTTGTTTTTTAAATATCATTTTATATGAGCATGCCACACAAACACACACATACGCATATATATATAGGAAATGGATCAAATAATATTTTTTTTGTAAGAACTTTCGAATCAACATATTTCACGTATATTGTTACTTCACTATGATAATATTGATGAGCAATGATGATTTTAACAGGCATCCACTAGTACATTAACTTTCATATATAAAATGCATTAACTTCGTATATTAGATGCATCGATTCGTAGGTTCTTACAGAAAAATAATTCTTATTATAATCCAACTCTCTCTATATATTTGTACAGGTTTTTGTTTATGTAATAATCTCAATGCACATTATAAGTTTGGTATTGAAGAATAGTATGGACGCAACAATAGATGGAACATGCTACTTTTTTTTTCATCATTGCAATAATGTGATTATGAATTTTAAGTTTACTAATTAAGTCCCCCAAAAAAAAATAAAAATAAAAAAATAACAACAACTATGGAATCAAGTTTAAGCGGTTCGCTTAAAAGAGCATAATGATAATATACACTTGTCCATAAAACAATTCTATTTGTAAATGACAATTTCGATGGATGTCATATTATTTGTTTTCTACGAAATAATGTAGGTCATTAAATTAACAGCTGGTTTTCTGTGTCTGAACCTTCGAAAAGAAACCGACACTTTTTTTAAACTTGATTTCAAAGCTAATCAATTTGATAATCCCATGAAACAGCAACCCTTTTTTACTCGACACATGCATGCATGCTTTATCTCGAAATCATTAGTAACTTGTGGTACTATTTGAAGCTATCTAGATCCAACGATCTATTAGAAAAATGAAGTTTTAATTCATAATAATCTCAATCTAATACTCGTCATCCATTCCTCGCCCTCTATACTGTTCTTTTGTTCAAGTGGTTTGATCGGATAGTATAAATTCCAACTATTTCTTTCAAAATTTTGACTTTAATTTAATTGCCTCTTTCACGCAAAAGATTTTCAGCCCAACAAAAACATTATCAGTCAAATGTTTTGGTGATATAACTTGTCAACTCAAACAAAACATCTTCTTAATATCTTTGTGAATAAGTGATTTTCAAATAAAAAATGAAAAGAGTAAGATTAATTATTTAATTAATTAACCAAATTCTTCAACAGATTCTTGATCAAATGAAACCAACGCCAACTAATCAAATTGACTAAAAATAGTCTCATTACTTTCAATGATCGTCTGCTTCAAATTGGGGAAACTAAGAAAAAGAATTAACGAGATATGTTGAAATTACTAACTATATTTATATGCAGGGCCACCACCAAATTTCAAGCCTACTACCCGATCTAAACTCATTTAACTGCACACATTTCAAATGAACTTATGTAAGTTTTAAACCAATCAATTACTCAAGAAAACATTGGATTTTAATTTAGTATATTCCGAAATTTGAGGAATAACTTTAAGGGGTGGTCTCATGTGCCCGCAACTAATCTTAATTAATTAATTAATTAATTAATTAATTAATTTTAATTAATTAATTTTAATTAATTTTAATTAGTTTAATAAAATTTAATTGTAAATTAATAAATAATAATTTTGAATTAATATATCTTAATTTTGAATTAATAAAGTCTAACTGTGAAATAATAAACTCTAATCCCGAATTAATAAACCCTAATTTGAAATTAATAAATCCTAATTTTAAATTAATAAACCTAATTTTAAATTAATAAACTCTAATTGGAAATAATAAACCCTAATTGAATAATAAACCCTAATTCTGAATAATAAACCCTAATTCTGAATTAATAAACCCTTACTTTAAATTAATAAACATTAATTTTGAATTAATAAACTCTAATTATGAATTAATAAACCATAATTATGAATTAATAAACCATAATTATGTATTAACAAATTCTAATTTTGAATTAAAAATTATAATTAACAAAATCTAATTATCATTACTCAACATAATTAATATATAATTATTTTAACAAAAACAAGTGAGTTCACCAAGTCGTTTCACCCAAGTTTTTGTCTAACTTTAATCTAAAGGGGTCCTACTTTTTCAATTGTTTTGTGACTTGTGACTTTTGTGCACAGATTTCATTTAACCGTCCTATTTTCGGAAAACAAATAAATAAATGTATGGCTCTTCTTTATCATCTTCTAATGTGCGCTCACGGCTTAGTATTAATTATATTCCTTGATCAAATGATGAATGTCCCATGATCAAAATGAACTTGGGTCCGACACTACAAGCTGTAGCCACCAATAAAAATATACTAACGACGTGATATACATTGTCAAATTGAATGTCAAATGTTCACTACCCAAATTGTACTATAGTCTATCATTGTGTCACTACTAACCACAAAAATAATGTTATTTAAGAGGAGAGGTAATGCTATTGATAGACATTCCAAATCTCCCGCCAGAAAATGCGACTATCATTCATGTATTATGCTATTTAAGCATAAACGAAATTGACAAAACGCCTCCTACACACTAATTCAAAACATGATCCGTGACTACTAGTACTGTAGTAAAAGAAAAAAGATCCAGTCCGTACATATAGTTGATTTAACAATTGAGTCTCTATTTTCCACATCAATTATCCAATTAATATAAGAATCAAGCTAATAAATAGAGAAGGGCGTGTCCATGTGTTGGTAATCAAGGAAAAGAATCCGTTGATCCAACGTTGTTGTAAAACTTGGCAGTTTCACGTGATCCAACTCATGATTATCTTTTATATTTTTCTTTTCTTTTCAAAGAATTCAACTCATGATTAAAAAGTAGATATTTACTAAATGTGTTAGGATAGATAAACAAAAATAATATAGACTATTTTATTATTTATTTTGATAAATTGATTGATTATAAACTTATTTGATCTGTTAATTTTTAAATACTCGATCATATATTTTATCAATCTAACATATCATATTTAGTAAACACCCCTTAATGAAGTTTTAGGGTTGTCTCTACGTCGTATCCTTGTGCCTTAAATAGGATAGCATGTGTTTTGTTCGTTTGTGACTTGTAGTTTTTTTTTAGAAGCAACGATAATTTTATGAATCAACAAGTCTCCTTTAATACAACTAACATAACATTCTTCGGAATCATGTCTGCACCTATACAGTTTTGACTTCTGGATAAGAAATAAGCAACCCGATTACAAGCTCTAGGGATGACCTTAAAGTCGATGACCTAAATTCTTCTTGCAAGTGCCAAAATATCATCTTTAACCATCTCACTGTATAGATCTAGCTCCACTTCACCATGCAATCTCATGATTAAGTTTTGGTATCACTTTGCACACACAAATGTTCTCCATGAGGGCCATATTAAAATCATAACGAACCGCAATACCTTCACTATAATAATTTCGGTTATAGACCACGGGGAATCCCCATTGTCTATTACAGAAAACCCCGTTGTCTATCAAGGTATAGTCTATTAGGGCCGGCTATAGACCACGGGAAATCCCGTCGTCATCACAATATAGATAACGGAAAATCCCCATGGTCTATCATGTTATAGACGACGGGCCTTGTAATATACAATGGATATTCCCGTTGTCTATAGCATCATAGACAACGGGTTTTATTGTCTATGTTGTTATAGACAACGGTGTTCTAACTTTATACAATGATTAAACCCCGTTGTCTATTGTGTTTTAGACCACGCAGACATCCCCGTTGTCATATATTAATAGACAACGGGGAAGCTCGCTTACTATCGATCGGTCAACGAAATAAATTTGTTTATTATATAATTCAAAATACCTGCTTTCATCATGGATAGTGATATATATAAATGTTATTCAAGACGAGGGTTGGATGGGTGTCATTTTAGAGATAAAAATGGTAAGGTTATCATTGCGTGTAAGATCGAAGTTATATAGAGCGATCGCTCAAACAGTATTTTAATTATATAATAAATAAATAAATTTATTTCGTTGATCGATCAATAGACAACGGCTTCTCCCCGTTGTTTATTAATATATAGACAATGGGATGTCTCGCATGGTCTAAAACACATTAGACAAATGTAGTTTAACCATTGTATAAAGCTAGAACACGATTGTTTATAATAACATAGACAACGGTAAACCCACGTTGTCTATGATGCTATAGACAACGGAAATATCCATTGTATATTACAAGGCCCCGTCGTCTATAATATGATGACCACGGGATTTTCCCGTTATCTATATTGTGATGACGACGGGATTTCCGTGGTCTATAGCCTACCCTAATAGACTATACCTGATAGACAACGGTTTTCAGATAAACAATGGGATTCCCGTGGTCTATAACCGAAATTTTGTAGTGTTAGTGAGAACGCCCTAAGAAAATGTCATTACACCAGATCGTATGCTTTGCTCATATCTAACTTGAGAGCAAGTACTCAATTTCTACCCTTAGTTTTTTTTTTTTCATTTCATAGGATGAAACAGCTCAAATGCAATCATGGCATTATCAATAATCATTTTACCTGAGATGAAGGAACTTTGATTTGGAGATATGATATGATGGAGTTTTCTTTAATCGGTTAGCCACCACTTTAGTGGCAATTAAAAAAAACAACATTACAAAGACTAATGGGGTGATAGTTTTTAGGGGATTCAGGATTCTAAATTTTAGGAATTAAAAATTATGAGTTTCGTTTAAAGAAGATTGTTCAATGGAACCATTAAGAAAATCCACCAGTCTCTGGATAGTATCATGAGAGATGACATGCGAAATTTTTAAATAGAAGTTAGGGTTCATATGCTTTAGACAGATGCATTTGTCGAAGCGCTTTTGCGATCTCCTCCTTCGTGCATGGCTTTGAGAGGTTCTTATTCATCTGTGCTATAACCTCTATGTTTATGGCCTCCAAAGATGTTTCGATCTCATGGCAACCATCAAACTTGAATATAGTTTGGAAATAATCCAGAATCGCTTTCTCGATATCCTTCCTCTTAGTGAAAACCACCCCATCCTCGTTGCATATTTTCTTAATTGTGTTCATCTTTTTTCGATGGGTGGATTTGTTGTGAAAACAAATTGGAATTTTTTTCTCCCTCCGTTAACCAAAGTGCGTGTGATCTTTGACACCATAATATCTCATCTGCTTTTAGGCACTGGTTTAACTCATCTTCCAGAAATCGAGCTTCGTTCACTTTATCCTTGGATTGATCTCCTTGTTGCACCTTATCCAATTTTTTTATCAGTTTTTTATTTTGGTGTGAATATGGCCAAATTTCTTTCTATCTCATTCCATAAGCACCTGCCCACATGTCTTAACTTTCTCCTGGAAGTTGCATCCTTGTGTTCTTTCTTGCCACGTATCTTGAATCACGCTATCCAATTGGGGTATTGCAGCCACATGTTTCTCAAAATAAAACCTTCTAGGTCTTCTATGTCGGTCATCATTATCTGCAGCCTCTATATCCAAACAGATCAATATAAAGGAGTGGTCCGAGCAAACACGGCAAAGATGCCTCACTTGGTGGTCTGAGAATGTCTCACGCAAGCATCGTTAGCCAGTGCATTATCGAGTCTTTCTTGAACATTTATCTCACCCATTCTTCCATTTGACCATGTAAATTTATATCCAACAAAACCTAAGTCACTTAAAAACACTTAGTAGTTGTCTCTCGAAAAAGATTCATCAAGTGAATGGATCAGTCAGGCCCTCCCTTTTTCTCATGTGACCAGAATAATTCATAAAAATCACCACAACACATCCAAGCTTCATTACTGTCTCTTCGTATGCGTTCCATCAAAGCCCAGGTACACCTTTATTGGTGTTTTCGGGCCAACCATAAACCCTGAGAAAATCCAAGAGTCATGTTGCCCATTACTATTGATCCTTCCCAAAATATGGTTTGTAGAGAAGGATATGAGATCAAATCAACAACTTTATTCCACAAGATGCAAAGTCCTTCTTTTCGTCTTCGACCTTCTCCAACACAATCAACATGAAAACAACCAGCCAACTTAAGATGCGTTTGATTGAAATGATGCATTTGTTGTGAAATCATACGAGTCTCCATAAAAAACATAATGCTAGGACTTTCGCTGATTAGGATATTTCGTAGAGCTCGAACTGTCATTTGGTTCCCAAGCCTAGAGATGTCAACGGCGGTTTTACCGGACCGATCCGGAACTGCTCAAACCCATTAAATTTTAAAGCAACGGTTCCGGTTCGGTTCGGTTCTAGAACCGCTTGGACCCGGACCAGTTCAGACCCGGCCCATTTTGTCCGGTTCCGGTCCGACCGGTTTTTTTTTTTTTTTTTTTAAAAAAAAAATTATTTATTTATTTGAAAAATAATATTATTTATTTATTTGAAAAATATATTTTTTTTGTTAAAAATTCGATTTAACCGAAATAACTAAAATATATTTCGGTTCGGTTATTGAATAAAATTCGGTTCGGTTCGGTTATTTTTTTGAAAAAATCGATTAATTCGTTTCGGTTATTTTTCTTCCGAAACCGACGGAATAACAGAATACTCACCCCTATCCAAAGCTCAAAAGATTTGAAGTCACAGCTTCTATCAATCAACATGAGACTTTTAGTATATATTTGAGCATTTAGCCATTTGATAACCATCAATCTGATAATGTAGTGTTATTATTTACTTTGGTGAAGATGATAAAGCATGCATGAAAGTGAAATGAAATCTAAACAAATAAATATAAACACACATGAGAATATTATTAAAAGAAAATCTGAAATAAATATATTTATATGATCGGTGGATGGCGAACATTTTGACTTTTACCAATTAATATTCAAATGACAAAAAAAAAGTGCAAATCTATTTTGGACAATTCTTCGGTAACTTAAAGCTAAATAGTTTGTGGCAATATTTTGGATACTTTTTGAAAGTCGATAAATTAAACTCACATGCATTAAAAACAATATCAAATAAAGAATAAAATGAACACGATTCAAAATACGTTTATATTTATTTATAATATATTTATATTTTAGTCCAATAAAGATTTTTCCTTTGTTGAAATTTGAAATATGAAATTGAAAATTTTGGGATTTGAGTGTAGCGACCAACGGGTATGGAGTTAGAATAGGTATACCCGATCCGGAACCATAACTTGATGGTCCGAACGGTCCGAACCGTCCGGAACCGGTGTTTTGGGCGGTTCGCAACCGTAACCAATACTAATTTATTGGTTCGGTCCCAGAAAGTTCTCGCCTGCTGACATCCCTACCCAAGCCCATGAAAGTTCCAACTTAAAGTTTTCATGCGCTCCGCGGGTTGGCTGCCAACCTCCGCCGTTGAGAAATTCTCTCAGTCTTCTTCATAAAAATTATGCACTTGCTTTTCTTTGGATTAATTTCTTTGTCCCCAATATTTTCCAAAACCAACTCCCTTTGTTCCACCTAATTGTTGTAGATTGGTTGCTAAAGCTGCAGATCCTTGCTTCTTCTAAATTCTAACACGTCGGAGACTTAAATGAGATTGTTAAGCAAAGTACACCTTATTTTTTTAAAGAGAGAAAATTGAATTTCATTGTTCATTAATAACGCTTGAAAGAATTACATACAACCGATATAAGTTGAGCATGATAGACCAGAAATAGTTAACCCTATATTTATTTTTATTTTTATTTAATTTATATTATGCTAAATATGTAGTATATTATCGATACAGATACATACCTAGGTATTCAATCATGAAATGAAATTATACACTCTAAAATGTGAGTACAAAATTGGAGAACTAGTCCAATATATAAAAAAAAATCACCCATAAAAGATTGCAACACATTCATTAAAATAAAGTACGAATCCTTTTATTTTTTTTATATAAAAAAAATCACCCATAAAAGATCTTGCAATGATTCAATGGTTAAGAAGTCAGAAGTACTTTACTTAGTGTCCACAAGGAGCCACCCTAAAGAGGGTGAAACTCCCACATTGTGGCTGCTAGGATTCGATCCTTAGTCCTTGTTCCAAATCTACAAAAATGATTCAATTTTCCTTTTGCATGTTATGTGTTAGTACGTAAGAGTAATTTTGCCAGATATGATTAAATGGGTAAGTTTGATAATAGGTTAAGTTAGAGGATATATTGAGTGTAGTTTAAATATTGGGGAACTTTATAAGTAACCAAAAGAAATAGTGGAGAAGTTTTATATCCACACTCATAAAACATGAGTTTTATACCATTTTGGCTTAAAAGACAAAATTGTCCTGGGCCCACCATTTAAAATAATAACTCTCCTATCTCCTCTCTCTCTCTGCCGAAAAAATTTGTTAATATCTCTCTCTCTCTCTCTCTCTGCCTAAATTATATTGGATCCTCTCTCTCTCTCTCTCTCTCGAAAGAATAAAGGAATTTGCCAAATTGAATGCTTTCTCGCACACAAAATTGAATGGAATTAAATTAAAGTTGGTAAACATTAATTGTAAAAAAAAGGTTGGTAGACATTAATTTGAAAGAAACGCAGGTAGACATTGAATTCAAATCACAAACGAATTCATTTGTAACATTACAATTTCAAAGAGAGGAAGAGAGGCGAAAATAATTAATAGAAGAAATTGTTACCTGCGTTTTTTTCAATCAAACAGTGGAAATCGAGCATTGCTAGCTGGATTAAGGTAAATTAAATCCGTATTGAATTTTTTTTTACGTGTTCTTGAGTACACGGTTGATGATTTACAGCGTAAATATGTTTTTTTTAATACTTTTATGTTACTGGAATGATAAATTTCATGTTTTGAAGAAAACAAAAATGTGTTCTTGAGTACACGGTTGTACACGGTAGAAGTATTATGCATCACATATGTCATTTGTGTTGATTTTATGTTAATAAAGTGATTAATTTAATATTTAGGATCATTTAATAAGTTAAATTTAAAAATATGAGATGCTAACATCGAAGCGCGGTATACGACTGGACTCTATAAGCGCAGCACCGTACACGGTGCACAAAATTCAAACCGTGCACAAAATTCATCGCAGCACGGTCAGGAATCAGGTGCGGTCGTGCACAAAGACGATCGTGCACGGCTTATAAGCCGTGTATGGTCCGTGCACGGTGCACGACCGCGCATGGTCGCATCCGTGCATGGTGGGTGCATGGCCGTGCATCCGTGCACGACCGTGCGTACGGCCGTGCATCCTATGTATCCGTGCATCCTATGTATACGATCGTTATCTTTTATATCTTATTTTGCAATGCGGATGTCTTGCAACGCCTTATTATACGCCATGGTGGTAGTTGGGACAGAGCGAGTATATAGGCGGCGACGAGGTTCTCGTATACATGGTCAGAGAATGATTTCACGTGCTAATTTTCTAGAGAGATTCATGAGCAAGTAGGCAACAATGGTGGATCGGATTATATGCTTTTCTATACGACGAGCGCTAGTGATGGAAGAAGAATAAAAGTATCGTTGAAAATCGACATCGATTTGTTCCGATTGATTGTGGAACAAAGGATGATCGATTGTGTATGTGATTGAAAAGGCAAGCGATGCAACCACGGTACACACAGAGACACCGGTATTATATGGTTCACAACGATCTGATCTTGCCCGAGTCTAATGCAAGATGTCTTGGTTCACTATACACGAAGACGAGCCGTTGTCTTCGAATGAGGAGGAAGACAGCTGGTGTATTCAGATGAAGAGGAAGACACGAACCGACGTAGAGATATATTTGATTCATCAGCTCTCGAATTTGGTGCTTGGATTCGACAACGGGACATCTTGATAAGGTTATCGGACAACAGAACTTCACTTCCGAACAAGAACATGATGGTGAGGCTCATGCTACAACTTCACGAACCGAGATGATGATACGGCGCATGAGTTACTGAATCGGGTTATTCCATTACTTGATTGTGACGGTGCATTGCCATTAGATTGGGTTGAACCTTGTGGACCCCATACCGACCAATTATCGTTGATTCGATATTTAAGACGAAAGATGACTTGGTGATAGCCGTGGGATTGTACCACTTGGAGAATCATGTGAGTACGTGGTCGATCGGTCAAGTAAAACACGTTTGGGGTATGTTTGCAAGCATGGCAACGGTTGTCCTTTTAAGCTACGAGCCGTCCGTAGGGCAACAATATGGAGAGTAATTAAGTTGAACAACAATCATACTTGTCACTTGATTTGAATCGACCGCCCACGACGGTGCTCGCTAAGATTGTTGGCAAGTATTTTGCACGAAAATTAGTCGATGAAGGTGTGGTACTGAAGCCGAAAGAGATGATTGGAGAGATGCATCGACAATTTGGCATTGAGATGGATTACAGCTTTGCTCTCCGAGCAAGAAACGTCGCTATAGAGATGACATATGGCGATTTCGAACGGTCCTATCAATTGCTTCCATCATATTTGCATCTGTTGAGAGAATCAAACCCCGGGACACTATATGATATTGAGACGGCTCATGATGGCGAATTTAGATATTTGTTTCTTGCTCTTGGACAGTGTTTGTATGCTTTCAAGCATTACCTACGGCCGGTCGTCGTTGTAGACGGGACTCATCTTAAGGAAAGAACAAAGGAATTTGTTTTGTCATTCATTACGAAGGATGGAAATGAAGGAATCTTCCGATTGCTATTGGGTTAGGTCCGATTGAGGATGAAGAGTCATGGACTTGGTTTTATCTCGGCTGCGTTCAGGTGCATTGGTCATCCCGATGATCTCTTAGTTGTGTCGATCAACATAAGGGCATCGAAAAAGCGTGGAGTCCGTATCCGAACGTCGCACATGTGTTGTGCTTTTACCATTTGCAGAAGAATATGGCGAGATTTGGATCGCATGTTTGTACAGTTATCAAGTCAGCTGCATATGCCTATCGATCAGAGGATTTCGAGAGATTTTTTTCTGCTGTGGATGTTCTAAAACCGATGCCCACCATCATCTACTTTCCATTGGCGAGCATAGGTGGTCTAGGTTGAAGTGTCTGCATAAAGTATAGTTTCATGACTTGAACGCGCGGAGAGTTTCAATAGTCGGTTGTTGTGGGCTCGACGTCTACCTGTTTGCTCGTTGCTTGAGACTTTTCGATCTATTACGGAGAAATGGTTTGACGTACGACGAGCTAGTGCAGCAGCAAGGTCGATGAGTTGATCAAGTAGCCGCGTCGAGCTACATGCCTCGCTGCCGAAAAGGCGTCGCTGGTTGTCCGTTCAACGACGACACACATGTTTAAAGTCAAGAGGAAAACACATCATACGTGGTTGATTTGCGAGAATGGGACATGTGAATGTCGTGAGTTCGATTTGGACGAGATCCTTGTTGTCACGCTTGTCCGCTATTAGGTACGGTATTTATCTAAACGCCAAGTCCAACTCATATGTTGTGGTTAATTTATTTTGTGATTAATTTCTTTTTTTAGGCGTCTTTGGTTTACAAGTCACCGACTTTGTGGCTCAAGATATCGACGACTGCTTTTTGCGGCGACTTATTCTTATCGAATTGGATCATATCACATCCGGTGCATGGATTGTACGGACTCAGATCGGCTTACATTATTCGACCTCCAATCATCACACGTCGGTCAAGGCCCTAGATTGAGTAGGATGCAATCGGTTGTTGAGGGTTCGTCAAGATCACGTCGTCAAATATGCACACGTTGTAAGGGTCAAGGCCACAACAAACGCTCATGCACGGCATTTATTGCCATTAGTGATGAAACATGTGTGGAAAGGACACGACGTAGGAAAAAATGTAGTATTTGTCGAAGTGAAGAGCATACAAGGAATTTGTGTCCTCAACGGCCTCGTGAGTAAGGATATTTGTTATATGCAGTGATATTCGTTGTTTTGGATTTTGTTGAATTATGTTGGATTCGATTGGATTGTTGTTGGTTTTGTTGGATTGTTGTTGGTTTTGTTGGATTATGTTGGTTTTGTTGAATTAGGGGATTCGGTTGGATTATGTTGGTTTTGTTGGATTATGTTGGTTCAATTGGATTCACGAGGGTACACGCGCGCGTGCGGTACACAGGCGTGCACGGGTACACGAGTGCACGATCGTGCACGGTACAGGCGGCGTGCGGGGTACACGCCGCGCACGATCGTGCAAGTCGTGCACGCACCGTATCTTGCGCGATCGTGTGCCGTGCACGATCGTGCAGACACGATGCGTGCACGACGACGCACGATCGCAGCACGGCGTACTGCGTGCTGCCGCCTGTGTACCCTGCACGGGTACACGCCGTGCTGCGATCATGCACGTCGTGCACGACCGTGTACCATGCACGATCGACACGCCCGCAATCCCCTAATCCAACAAATTCGGTTAATTGCAAATTCGGTTAATCAATCCAATTCAATCCCTATTCGGTTAATTGCAAATTCGACAAAACTATTAAACTTACAAACTATATATACATGTAAAAAGCAAAGATAACCTCTAAAATATGGATAAGCGAACACGCACTCAACAAATAGCCAACAACAAGCAATAGCCAACAACAAGCAATAGCCAAAGAGGTCACAACCTCCACAACATATACATAGAGGTCACAGCCTCCAATACAAACAAAAATATCACTAACACAGATAAAAATTCTACAATATCCGTTATAAATACAAAAAGTCAAGGAAACTAATCAAAACGAGACAATGTCCATATCCTACGAGCTATCATTTGTCTGTTGAATCAGTATGTAACGCCGACTATGATGTAACCTCCGAGGTATACCGTGATGAGGCGATACATATAGAGGCATGCAAAGACACCGCAACTCACCGAGTCTTTCGCTGAATCTGCGATCATGGGGCACCTCCGCCAATGTCGATGCTCATTTTGTGGCGTCCTCAATGGATTGTTGTTCCAAAATCCAACTACCCTCATCGATCGAGGAAAAACCGAATAATGGGCAACATCCGTAACGTCTCAAAGCTCGAGAGTCGGGGTTGTCGACAATGAGTCGACACCTCAAGAGTCCACTCAACATGAGATATCGAACGTGACCCGGTGATTGCCCGGCGTTCTGGATGGCTAGTATCGCAACATTGATAATTTTAAAGTTTACATTCAATGGATAGAAAAAAATAGAAATGAGGTAATAAATTTACCGACAACAAGACAACCACGGTGCGCTATGCTCGCATCGCTTCCTCGCACCATCGCTAACAAGTCATGGTACTTGCCATCGTGGATATGTGGTGTTTGATACCACCCTAAAGCCCATAGGATCATCCGGATGAAGCGGGTGAACTCACGCAAAAGCGCTTGCCGCATAAATGAATAAATTTAGTCAGGAATAATTTAAGGACATTTCAAACTCCATAAGGACATTTAGTCAGGATCATCTGGATAAGGACATTTCAAACTTACATAAAATCCAATCGGTGCTACAATGCATCGAGCTTCATTGATCGAGGGCAATAATACATTGCCAGGATGATGTGGGTTGATTATTTTCCAATGTATATACAAAGTGTACAACTCCATAATCTAACACACATAAAAAAAGAACACCATTAATTGAATTATAAATATATAAACAAAATTTGAATAAATGTTGTAATGAAGTACCTCGCCCGTGAACTCGTAATCGGGTCGGTGATATGATCGAGCAGTTTTGAGTCATGACATCTTGATTCAAATTAGCCACGACAAAACATCCGGGCCGCTTTGCCTAAAGACCTCGAAGGCCCTTGGTCGCGCCTCGGGGTACCATACTCTACGGAGCTGCATGTGGGGTCTCCGATCGCAAAGATCATCCCCACCATCGACGATCCATCACCTCGTGCACGATCGCTCTCGAGCCGCCGATCTCCGCCGGTGGCGTGACTAGACTCGACGACCCGATCGTCGGTGGCTAATCTTGGGCCCTCCTCGGATCGACGCCGTGAAGCGGATCGTCGGTGGCTAATGTGAGGCACCTCTCCGGATCGACCGCCGTGAAGCGGATCATCGGTGGCTAATGTGAGGCACCTCCTCGGATCGACCGCCGTGAAGCATATCGTCGGTGGCTAATGGGCACCTCCTCCGGATCGACGCCGTGTAGCGGATCGTCGGTGGCTAGTGCGGGCCCCTCCTCATGCCGGGGACCGAGCGCCTCGATCGATATGCTCGAATAGCCGCGTAGCTCCCATGTGCGAGATATAGGTACGAGATCTACGTCTCAAGATCTGCGCCGAAGAACTCCGTCAATCGCCGAACACACGCCGAGCCACTCGAGCTACTGAGGCCCCTCTCCGAATCGTCGTCCACAATGGCACGACGGACGGCTCGATCGCCACGCAGAAATGGAGGCCTCATCTAGTCGAACACTCGGCGTGTTCGCAGACACGTGGTCCGCTCGCGCCTCATGTCACGACGCTCGATTGCGATCGAGATGCGCCGGTCGACTCGGCTAAAAACCCGAGATGTATCTCCGCACTTCATCTTCCCGCCGCCGCCACTCGCCGCATGATCGGGACATGCTCACGCCACCCTACGGGCACTCTCTCACGCACAGCAGCACCGCTTGTGGCTGTGCGGAGCTCGTCATGTGCGCCTCGGCATGCCGCCCCGCAGCACAAACCGAATAGCCATCGGATCGCCTCGTATAGCTCAAGTAGTATGCCTCGACAACTCGGTCTCGAGCGGCTCCAAAGACACGATGACATAAACGCTACAAAAACACATACACATTATTGATTATAATGTATTTAATAAATATATAGCAAATACTAAACATGAGATTAAAATTACGCTCGTCAAAAATCCGAGATATCTTTGGGTGGGGACTTCCATGTAGTCCACATCAAGCATCTCGAATCAGTATCTCACTGTCTCGGCATCCACACATGCGTCCTAAGTCGGGATGGCCTCATACGACCAAATCTGTAAGGCCCAAACAGGACCATAGAAATGGTACGTCTTCCTCAAGTCGCCACCTCGCCGGGTGCCTCTTCAAGACATCAATCCCGTGACAGAGGACCGGAATGAATAGGAGCCCCAAGGAAAACTCGCCACATATCAAAATCCTCACCAACGCCCAAACCCATGGCTCGATGGCTTCCTATCGCGCAAAGGACGATGAGGTAAGCTACTAATATGAAAGCCGCCTTCAAGTAGTCTCGGCATCATCACCCACCGTTGTTTGATGAATCGGTCATGAGCTCGAAATAGTAGTCCTCAGACCCAAACAACCTATGGAACATCTTTGGTCGGGAATCTCGTGCCTCAAGTTCGGATCAAGGAAGACGGCCCAAAGCGCAATCCGGAGACCAGGCAAACTCAATCATCCCAATCAGATATCGGTTCCACATACGTGAAACCAAATCTCGAACTCCATAAAACTAGGATCCACAACTGCCGGGCCATCGAGTTGTGCGGCGCATTATTAGCGTTTTCCCTCTCCGAGATGAAGAAGATGCCCAAAGCAGCTCTGTCTAAATACGTCGATACATCCGCTACCGCTCTAGACATGTCCTCACCTCGGCTAATACATCAATTCGGATGTATTGATTGATCGTCCGCGTAGCCTTGCATATGCGGTCGTAACCACCTATAACGAGGTTGTAAATGCACAAGATTAATCAAGATACACTAAACGAAGTTCTAACAACAGTATATACGATTCAAATCAGACACGGTGCTAGTGCATCGAACAGTGCCGGTTCTTCAAGACACGGTGCTAACTGGTAATCGATATCTGATTAACACGTGTTCGACCAACCGTGATCGTTTCTTCAAGACACGGTGCTAACTGTATTGAAGATCCGCATACAGTTAGCGCGTGCTGCTGTAACAACCATGCACGGTTGGTCGGGACACGGTGCTACCGTGTCTGATCTTCAAGACACCAGTAGAACCGTGTCTTTACGAACCAATCTAATTTTAACGAATTTCAACAACATAGCAATCGATTTTAATTTATAAGTTTCTAAACACACAAACTATCGAAATTTCATCACTATCGTGTCATACATGAAAATTATCGTGTCAAACATGAAAACTATCGTGTGCATAGTAAAAACCAATTTTAAATGCACGATTACTCACCGGAGGCTGTGGTGCTCCTAAATCGGTGCCGGAAGTTCTTCGACCCGAAGCAGATGGTCGACGGCGTGCTTGTGTGCGCGGTGGTGACTGCCTCCCGCAGAAGCTTCTTCCGCCGTGGAGGAGCTTCTCTTCCGCCGCCGCTTGCTTGGCGCATCCGGGAATCTGTGGATCAGATCCGTATCACTCATGTTGTGGGTTTCGTGAGTCGTGAGAGAGGCAGGTGAGTCAAGAGTGCACGGTTAGTCGAGAGAATGCACGGTGAGTTCCTGAATTTTACGGTGAGTTCAGTTTTTTTTTTTACAGTGAGTGAGTCCGTGAGAGAGAGAAAGAGTGAGTGAGTCCGCGAGAGAGATAGAGAGAGAGATAGATAGATAGATAGATAGATAGATAGATAGATAGATAGATAGATAGATAGAGAGAGAGAGAGAGAGAGAGAGAATTGTATCCGTTTGAGAGAGAGAGTAGGACGGCTGAGAGGGAGAGAGAGAACCTTTTTTTTTAATTTTTTTCAGGGATATTTTGGTCTTTTTAAACCAAAATGGCTATAAAACTCATGTTTTTATGGACTAGGCCATAAAACTCATATTCCTATTTTTTTTGGCTACTTACATATATTATCACTTAAATATTCATGGTTAATTTAGACCATTAACACTTTATTATGGATGGAGGAACTACTTAAATAAAAAGGGCGGCAAACAACAAATTTCCATAAGAAAATATCCATTTAGTAAAGTAATTAAAGACAATTAGTTATAGTAGTAAAGAAGCGACGAATGCGGTCTTGAGACGCCGTAACTTTTGCAAATACATCCTCATGCAGACGTTTGCCACACGTGAACTTAAAATTATCGGGGCCCCTCCCATCCTACCGCTTTTTAATTTTAACTGCCACACTTCGATATAAAATATTATTTTTTTCGTCTCATCTAAAGTGTTTCATTTTTTTGAGCACGGATATTTAGGAAAAATGTATAAAATAGTTAAATTGTTAAAAAATGGATAGGGCTCACACTTTTTAAAGGGATAATTATTTCCTAAAGTAGAATGAGACATTTGTAATGGGACAACCTAAAAAGAAAAATGAGATATTTTAAATGTGACATAGAAAGTATGAAAAAGGTAAACAAGCAAATATGACCACTCTACTATAATTATTAATATTATTATTGATTTGTTGGATTAACACGACTATTATTAATTGAATTACCAACAGTTGCGGCAATCGAATAGGAAGCTAAAGGTCAACGTTTTTGAAGTTAGAAAATTGGGTTTTGGTCCAACCACGTGACTCTGTCCCCGACATTAACTCTATTCACCTTTGTCTTAATTTTGTCCCACACTTGGTAATTATCATATTCAAATTCTAATCTTATATAATCCCTCTTCTTATAACCGAATTTAGTCAAGTCTTTTCGAAGATTTCGGATCAGAGTATACAATTCTAAGATAACCGTGCACGCAAAAATATGCAAGATCCCATACACATTGCTATGTTTGTTTGTATAGTTGAATTTTGAAAAATTACTATTCAACATTTAAAATACTTTTATCCATCTATTTCAACAAACTTTAGCATTTTTGGATAAAATTGAAACCAATTACAGTTAATTTCTTCAATATTCATTTTAGGATATCCTTATATCAGTGACCTCGACAAGAGTTGTTGTGGCTCCAAAGTTTGTTAGCCAATTCACAAACATTTGATCAGGGCTTCATTTATTTATCTTTTCTAAGAACAAAATTTGCAAAATGAGATAAATAAGATGGAAAATAAAACAAAGTTACAATTTTATATCAAACTGCTGTACAAAGAAAATTCAGACCAGCTAACTTCACCTGAAACGAAAATTAGAGAACAAACTGTCTTTTCTCTCAAAATCTCTTAAATCAGCAAACATTATGCTATGAGATCAATCCAACATGTTCATTCTCATTTTAACAAAAGATTGTGAAAAATCATATGAAATTTCCCTACACACAGCCACACTTCATGCAAAAGGCAAAGAAACAAGACGACTATTCATTGCCTGCGCAGAACCAACCTCTTAGCTCAGCTTGCAAGTTGCGGAGCACTCATGACGATGGAGGCAGAGGCAGCGGCAGCTCAAGATTGATGGGAGAAATTTCCTTATTACACAACCAGAAGCAGAAAAGAAATTAGGAATGAAGCTTTCCCATCATTCACCAGTGTAGTCAGAAGATCGAAGCACAAATTATTTATGAACATGTTTACACTTCTACATTGTCACTGCTTGATTCAGCTAAGATCGTTAACCTCCTCGTAGTTTTCATAAAGTTACTGCAATGCAACGAAGAAATGTCAAGACACGACAAGATGCCATGTAATGAAAGAAGCCAAACAACTAAGTCTCACCTAAACGGTTGGTCGCCAACCTGCTTGACTCTGCCCGCGGCATCTCTGTAGAGAACGCGATTCAGCATTTCTGAGATTTTGATGCCAAACATATCCGCGAGTTTTCTGTACAGTTGCTCATAGGAACCAAGCAGAGAAAGATCCAGTGTGCGGCCTACGTCATCAGATTCCATGAAAACCTTGCACTGACCGGTCTCCAGAAGCTCTGATTGAATCCCTTCACACGATGAGCGCTCCAGTACTTCGTTTTGATTAAGGCCGGAGCCAGATCCGTCAGAAGTATTTCCAGTTTTCTCCCCATTCCCATCAGAGGAACTATTGCCTATTCGAGAGGGGGAAACTGTATCGCTGGAGCAACTAAGAGAGATCTGCTTCTCTGGAAGTATTGGCTTGCCAAAAAGCACAAACGGGGCTACCTTGCCATTAGATTTGTTCGAACCTTGAGTTGAATTTCCCATGGTAAGTAGACAAGAAATATTCTCATTGCAGCCAGGCTTTGGAAGGAGGGGGCAGGACGGGCCAGTTGGAACTCGATCAAGAGGCAGAAAACCAACAGGAAACAAACCCGACTTCAGTTGTTTATTGACGTGGTGATTTGATAATGATAAATCATATTGAGCATGCCTGGCTCCCTGCATGCCAGCAGGAGTGGTATTAGGAAGACATCCGAAGGGGTTGCTAGATCCGATGAGATGGCGGCTGAATGGCGGCAGAGGAATTTGTCCGTCGAAAGGGTAATCTGATTGCTGTGGTAATCTCATTTTCTTCCTTGGAGATGATAAAAGGGAGAGGTGGATGGCGGGCATGTTTGATACTAGTTCAACGAGCCAAGGGCTCACTCGTTTCACGTTTTGAAGCAGATCAGGCTCGTCCCACGCCACCTGCGACCATTGTCATACACAAACCTTGTAACAGCTGGTTTAGACACTATCAAATTTGCTTACTTTACAATAAAAACTAAGCAAGATGCATAATAATATCTCATATGTTAAAGACAATATACTGAACATCTGCAATCAATATTTATTACCCTTAAATGCAAGAAAATGCAAAGAAGAGAATAGTGACACTAACAAGATAAGGAATCAAAGATTAAGGACTACACAACACATTGGCTGACAGTAAACACCTAAAATCAAATATCATGATCTGTCAATCCAGAGATAGCACAAGCAAATACTTTGTACAAGATTTGGATCAAAACTGTGGCATGAATGAATGAAATAAGCTGAAAAACAGTGTTATGAAACTTTAAAAGTTTGCCATGGGAAAATTCATTCATCTTAAACCAAAATTACCTGGAGTAGCCTCCAAGGTGAATCAGGCCATCGGATAGGATCAGCAACCTGAACTGATGATATGGTTCCCATGAACCAGCTTATGCGCGAGGAATCCTCCGTCTCAAACGCCATCTTAAACCTCATCCCGAGCACCACCGTATTTGCATTGCCGCCTTCACCAGAGTTGCCTTCACACAGAACTCAGGAGTGCTGGCTCTGGGATAGTACACCACCTCAAAGGGGTGTCCACTAGCAGCACGAGTCGCAGCTTCGACTACATCTTCCGCCTTCACTCTCCCCCTCCCTACCCAGTTCCCATTACCGCCCTTCCCCATCTTGCTCTCATCATCCCTCAGAAACGACGAGAACCCTCCATATGGCCCTGCCGGATTCCATCCTGTGGACATCTCAGATCTGCCACCAATCCCCTCTTCGCCCTTCTGACCCCAACACGAAGCTCACCATTCTCCGCCCTCATGAATACTATAGAATCCCCCGCCACGAGTTTCTTATGGTTCACGAAAGTACTCCACCCGTTGTTAACAAATGCCGCCTTGGCGTCCCCCTGTAGATATGCCTAAACTTCCACGTCTCGCCATGAACATCCTTAGCAAGAATGGTCTGCACCGGAGGGTCGGCTGAGTAGTCCAGACGAGGAAATATCGTCTCCGCACAGTACCTAGGCACCGAAAACCCTCCACCATTGTTGGCATCGGACTGTGTCAAAGTCTTTGCAAACGAGGTGGGCTTTTCTTGACTCTCAGAGCCACTGATCCCAACAGCTCCTCCGTCATCAACTTCGACATCATTCAAACCGGCCGGAGCCAGTCTCATCTTCGCAAAGACCTCGTCCGTATCAGGATCCGCCATGAAACTAATGGCGAATACTCTACATGGTATGTAAGCAGGAATTCTCGGACAATTCCGAAAATCGACATTTCCACAACTGTGCTCTGAGTGGCCCTGTGGGAAGTAAAACACCTTCGAATTCACTGGCGGCATTTGCACCATGCTGCCGGCGCAGGCGTGCCACAATTGAGAATCCAAACATCTCTCTGTTTCTTTCATTTCTCTTTCGATTCCATAAAGGTAATCATCTCAATCAACAATTTTATATCATAGCAAGGATTTTCTGCCATAAAGAATCGCAGAAATTGAACAACAGTTATATAGCCAGAAATAGGAAAAAGAAAGAGATAACAGAAACATCCAATTAAAGCTAAAAAAACTTCAAACTCTTACCTCCTTATTTGAAGCAGACACCGATCCGCAGAAACAGCAGCAGCATATATGATATTTATATTTGCCCCTTCCTCAAAATCTTATCTTCACAAAATCAAAATTCTGACACTAGTCAAAAAGTTGTTTCGTATCTTCGATCAAATATCACACTTTCTTCTATTTGAACAAGAAACCCATGACCTTGGACCAGATAAATATCCTTTTCGAAAGAAAAAAATAATAATTATCCCACCTTTTTGCTCCTCAAATTGTACTCTTCCACTTCAATCATTCAGAAATTTCAAATCCCCACAAACTGAAGGAAACAATCAAAAATCAAAAGCACATTTACTCGTGAGAAAAAATGAAGCGTAAACGAAAATGGATTTAGTTAAAGACGGCAAAAGTCCTGACAGAAAACAGAATAGACGACGAGGACCGGATTTTTTTCCTTTTACTTAATAAACCCCTCTATCATTCTCCCATATTTCATACTCAACTCCATTCACACGTATACCTCTCTCTCTCTCTCTCTCTCTCCAACTAACTACTTTATATGCTATGTATTTGTAGAAGCATGTTTGTATGCAGAGCGTCTTTTGGCAAGTCCTCCTTCAATTATTTCTTTCTTTCCTTTTCTCTTTTCCCCTCCTGATGAATTCTCATAAATTAATGTAATCTAATTATTTCCTTTTTTAAAAGGGATATAATATTTCCTGCCTTTTTCTTCGGATCTGAAGAAACTTCTGATGTACCTTATAAAACAAAACAACAAAGATCTTGAAACAAGCCCAATAACCTACTTAATCACAAATTGAATAAATTATTTGCGTAGGTTTTGTTCAATGGACTATAATAATATTATATATATTCTGCTGCTTATGGTGTCGGATTTTAATCTGATATTGTGGTGATTACGGCAGTTCAATTAGTGGTGGTGGGGCTTAATTGATATTGAAAGGACCAATGTATTGTAGTGAGTGAAAGAGTCTTAATTTAAACACAGTCTAATCTTTACTTAAATTGAGGCAAGTCAATAGTTGCTCTAAAAGCAAGGTAGTCTTAAGTAGGCACACAGTTGGGCAATTAACTATGGTTAGGATTTGTTCTACTTGACTTGAGTTGGGTAAGATAATTTATTCCTTTTCTTTTTTCAATTATTTTATTTGCGCATGAAAGGCATGTATTGAGAAAATCAAAATGAAATTTCGAGATTCCATTTCCTCTCCAATATATATATAAAAAAAAAAAAAGCACGTATATAACTTTATTACTATTTTCTTTTTTTCACGAGTACGAAAGTAAATGTTAATAAAATATATGCATGACCGATTAACTAGCTAAGAAAAAGGCTATTTGTTTTAAGATTGTATATACTTTTTTGGACGGAACTATTTTCTTTTGTTGGAATTGCATTTTTTTCCCCTTCTATAGTTAACCATATTCGACCCAAAAAGTCAATTCAACATCTAATTCGGCAATATAACAATTCAACGGACTTTGAGGAATCGAGGAAATTGTCTTTTGCCAGCATTAAGGCTGAAGTATTAAAAATTCCCTACTAAATCAATTTTCTAACCCTCCATTTTTTATAAGCCCCCTTTTAAATCAATTATTCAGTCTTAATTTTAAAGCTTGTGGTGTATATTCCTAAACATTCATAGCCTTGGATTATATTCAAAATTTTATAACAATGAGATGGACGGATCAAATGACCGGATCAATTTATAATATAAACAAAAATAATTATGTGTTTTGACTAAGTTATTCTTATTAAAAATTTGATCTGAAATTCTGAAAATTCCTCTCTCTATCTCCATTAAATTCTCGTAATTATTGTTGTATAACATTTAGATAATTAAATTTTAAAAATAATATTTAAAATTATTGAATAATATTTAAAAATAATAATTTTCAAAAAAATATTCCACAAAATGCTAAACACCAGAAAATTAATTTAGTTGAGAAAATAATATAATTATATGTAATATACTAGATTTGAATCAAATATAACTAATTCTTAGAAATTCCTCATTTTGTATTAATTACACAAGTCAATCGAATCAAAAAGCAAAATTACTATAGAAGAGCAAATTTAAAAATGACAAACTTAGAGAACTAATTTGATGAACTATAGTCAGATGTAGTAAAATAAAAGGTCTTATATTTTCTATGTGGTTTGGATGGTATATCATATAGTATATGCTACTTAAGCACATATTTTACTTTGGGATACACATAATCGACAATGTTGAATGTATATCTTGGTTTTTAAAATCGACAAATTATAACTTTTAGCTAAAGATAGCGAGGAAAAAATATACTTTGTTTTTGTGAAAAAATTATATCCTCCGACTTTATACGTTTCTTAATGAAATTAAAGAACAATATTACTAGGATTAGCATAGAGTACGCTACTATAAAATGTCATGACTTAATAATCAATTGCTTAATTGTAAAGTTTAAAGGAAACAACAATTGACCGACAAATTAATAAACTTGAAACTTCTAATATACATGCATGATTCATACCCAATGGGAATATAATATATACTATGTTTCGATTTTCAAGCTTATAAACTCTTAAAGTTGCAAAATTGATCAAATTATCATTTCCTATCTGAACTATTTCTTATATATATATATATATATATATATATATATGGTTGGATTTTCGTAGTATTCGGTCTCCAAATAGTATGTAGTACCCAATGTAGACCACATATTTTGAACACGTGGCCGCACCACAAGCTGATACGTGATATCTCCTTTTTTTTTTTTAATTTTCACAAAGGGTAAAATTGGAAGAAATCAAATCAGCCTTCTTCTTCTCCTCATTGGCGGCAATGGCATCCATCGACGACGACAACGGCAATGACTGACCACCGACTGAACAATGACAACATATACGAACAATAACAAACAACAGATTTTGAAAGAAAGAAGAAGAAAAAAAATGAGAATAAAATTAATGAATTTTGAGAAAAAAAACAGAAGATGAGTGGATGAGATTGAGTACTGCATACTATCTCAGACTCGGGTACTATTTGATCTCTTATCTCCCTCTCCCTCTCTCTCTCTCTATATATATATATATATATATATTGAAATTCAAATAAGAATCATTTTAAAGTGGAAATACAAGAATTAAATGAATTCGTTGTGAAAGTTGATGAATCCGTCGCGAAAGTTATTGAATCCACAATATTCAAAAAATTTGCCTGGGTTCGAATCCCATAAAAGGAAAAATTCTATTTTTTGGATTCAATAACTTTTTTCCAAATTTTCATAGAAAATTCATCATTTTTTGGTTCTCACGTTCACATTTTAAAAATGATTCATATGTTAACCTCCCCCAATACATACATATATATATATATATATATAGGGGTTGGTTATGGTGAGAAAGTTCCTTAATGTACGAAAATATGAATAATAGCACATCTTTCATATTTGTGTAGCACAATTAGAATTGATATATTGCACATATATGTTAGTTTAGCACATATTTCATACATTCGTAGCACATATGCTAAATATATTATTTTAGCACATCTTTCATTTAACGTAGCACAACAAGAGTTATAGTCTTTGCACAATAATCCGTGTAGCACACAAAACACAAAAGCTAGAAGACAGAAAATTAAATCTCAACCATTGATATAGCAAATCAAAGATCCGATTCATTCTTATTTCCTACCAAATTATCTTTTCCTACCTCATCCATCTCATATATATATATATATAAGAAGGTTCAAATAAAAATCTTATTTAAAGTTAGAACGTGTGAACCTTTTTCAGCCATTAAATCGTGAAGATCTACGATGATACATCACTTTGCTGGATGTATGCATTTTGCACCATCGGATTCGAATCCTATGAGGAGTAAAAATTTAATTATTATTTTTTTTGTACAATAATTTTCATTGAGAATGCATTGTTCTCACGTTTATAAGATAACAAAGGTTGGTTAACGTGAAAACAATTTTTATCATAAGAACGTAAGAACCAAAAAATGATGAATTCGTTATGAAAGTTGATGAATCCACTCAGAAAGTTACTAAATCTAAAAAATAGAATTTTCGCCTCTCGTAGAATTCGATCCTGAGTGAAAATTCTGAATTTTTGAATTCAGTAGCTTCCATAGTTTTCATAGCGAATTTTCGTGGTTCTTAGTTCTCACGTTAAAAATGATTCTTATTTGAACATTATATATATATATATATATATATAGAGAGAGAGAGAGAGAGAGTTTGGTTCAAATGAGAACCATTCTTATCCTAAAAACTAAGAACCAAATGAATTCGTTATGAAAGTTGATGAATCCGTTGAGAAAGTTAATGAATTCAAAAATTTAGAATTTTTCACCCGGGTTCGAATCCCATGAGGGGCGAAAATTCTATTTTTTTGGATTCATCAACTTTCCCAACGGATTCATCAACTTTCACTGTTAATTCATCATTTTTTGGTTCTCACGTTCTCACAATAAAAATGGTTCTCACGTTAACCCTCCTCTATATATATATATATATATATATATGATGGATCAAGTATGAATGATTTTTTTTTAAGAAATAAGAATGAATCTAAACCATTGATTTTAGTAAATTAATGGACAAGATTATTTTTCGTTGTGCTATAAATAGTAGATATGTGTGCTATAACTTTTTCCTTAGATTTTTTGCCAAAATTAGATCAATAATTTAATATCAAAAAACAATTTTTTATTTCTTAAATATAGGTAACACACGGTTTAATCCTTATTTTTAATGATTTCTTGTAATCTATCATTTAACTTATTATTTTAGATAGATTATTTTAGTTTCAATACTTAATCTATGTAAATTAATTTATGATCCAAACTACATAATCCATGGAAACGCATATATTAAAATATATGTATTGATTCATACGTGTTTTTCAGTTATTGCACTGGTGGAATATTTTTGTAGTATTTTTAGTGTATTCATTTTGCACATATGCAAGTAAATTTTTTTATGTATTCATTCATATGTGTTTTTCAGTACTTATTGCAGTGATGGAATATTTTTGTAGTATATTTAGTTTATTCATTTTGCACATATACTAAAATTTCATAAAATATTGCTGTTAATTTCATTATATGTTTTGTACATATGTTGTGTTTATTTATTTTTATTTGTTACAGTTGAGTTTTTTTAGCATATATACATATATTCTATAGCACATATTCATTAATAATTTTGTACAAAAATATTAGGTCGTTTTGCATATAAATTATTTCTGTAGAGTTGCATAAATTTTATTTTTATAGTACTTTTTATTTAGTGGAAATACACTAATATAGCCATCCAAGTTAAGGAATGTGAAATTATATACGAACATAAAATGTCAAATTATAGCTAAGTTGTTGGTCCTATTGGGACTATTATCACCAAATAGCACCGATAGACCATTTGGTCCTATTGGTACTATTTGGCTATAATTTGACATTTTTATGTTCGTCGCTATAATTGACATTCCTTAACTGATACTATATAACGTCCGCTCTTTTATTTACATACATAGCACAATTATATATCAATTAATTTGATATTTTTCATTCTTGCATATATATTATTATTGTTACTTCTTGTATAGCACTTTTAACATAATTTTGTAGCATATATATTACATGTATGTTGCACTCTTTGTTTAATTTTAGTACAATTGTATATGACAAAAATACGAGTTTTAAATACTACACTATGTTTAAAAAATAGCATATGATGCATTATTTGTGCTACATAATTGATGTAAAACTGAAGATGTGCAAGCATGTTTTGAATTCCTACAACTAAGGGATATAGATTCTGGAAGATGAACATTTGTACATAATACTAAGGAATGTAGAAGATGATGATATAATTTTTATTCTATATTCTCTATTATACCCTTATACGAATTTATATAAAAAAAATCAGAAACCAGTTAATATATTATCTTTAATCTAGACCATTGATTTGGAAAAGATGTGTAGATGTGATATATTCTTATTTCTTACACTTATTTTCTTTCTCACATGAACCACCATATATATATATATAGGAATATGTTCAAATAAAAACTTTATTTAAAGTGAAAACGTGAGAATTATTTTCAACCATTAGATCACGAAGATTTACTGTGATGTATCACTTTGCTGGATGAGTGCATTGTGGACCACCCGGATTCGAATCCTATGAGGAATGAAAATTCAAATATTTTTGTTTAGTGTAATAATTTTCATGGAGAATGTATTATTCTCACGTTTATAAGATAACAATAACTCACCCCTATATATATATATATATATATACACACACACACGATTAATTAAAAATAAATATATGTGAGGCAATAATGAGGGTGGTGTAGGAGTGAACTAATAGTGAGGTATTTGTCTGATGATAAAAACGAAGAAAAGAGAATAGGGGAAAATATTGTTAAGTGGTGATTAGGTCAAGAGGAAAAGAGCAGAGGCTGTCTTGACATTGTTATGTATAATACAAGCACTGTCAGTAGTCAGTACTGCCGAGAACGACTCATGAACCATACATATCATGCAGGCATTATCCCCCCACACACACCCACTCACCCACAGGTAACGTACTGGTTGTATCATGTGTGTCCACATGCGTTCATATGTAATATACATACATATATACATACTTTCTTACAATAACATGCTACATGTACATAAGTCTAGTGGTTGGATGTGAGAGAAAAAAAACAATGCATACATAAATAATTGAGTGACCTATTTATGCAACAGAGAGCTAACTAGCCCACTTCTCTGATCACGTTTCCTCCTAACCTCCTTACAAGTTTCACATACAATATAAATTTTAAAAATAAAAAATCTAATTTATAAATGAACATTAGAATATGATTTTAAAGTGATCTAGGGGTGTTTGGCTAAGCTTATTTTAGAGAGCTTATAAGCTCCAAGAGCTTATAAGATGTTTCAAGAGCTTATAAGAGGTAATGTTTCAAGTGCTTATAAGTTGTTAAAGTGTTTGGATAATTGATTTTATAAGCTAGAGAAAGAATCTTGATTTAGAGAGATAAAATTGACGAGATGTAAAGTTGATAGTGTATGTGTAGAAAATAACGAACTATAATAAGGTTATTTTGGTAAATTCATGATTGCTTATAAGTTTATGAAAAAATAAGTTAGAGTTGACCAACTTATTTTTAGGAGAACTTATAAGTTGTTGGAGTTATTTTCACAAATTATGTTTTAGGAGCTTATTTTGCCAAACACTTTGAATGAACATAAGCTCCCAAACAACTTATAAGTTGTTTTAAAGAGCTTATAAGCTCAGCCAAACACCCTCCTAGTCGGTAAGGTGGATGAATTTCATGAGTTCGAATCACCGTGTTTTTTTCCTTCTAAAGTGAGTATTTCATATTAGTTTGTTTGTACCTGTTAGACAAACTACACGTTGATGTATACTAGAATTGCACATAAAGAGGAACACTACATCCAATATAACATGCATCTAACTTTAATTTCCCTATTTTGTTAAATAACTACACGTTGATGTATACATGTTTAAATGGAATTTTTTCAATTTGTTTCTGGAGGGGAGAAGTGTACTTTAAATATATTTTCTAAGTTTTACCCCTTTCTCATTTTAAATTTTTCTTACTTTATTTTTCTCCCTTGTATATACAATACTGTCCTTTCTTTTCCAATGGAAGTTTCCTCTCTCTTCTTTCATATGAGAGTCCTATTTCACATATAATGCCATTTTATTAGGGTTTATTTATAAGATTTGTTGGGTTGGCAGGAAAGTAATATTGATTGGGAATGTTATTTTTAGGAAAATAATTCAATTCCAAGGAAAATGAACCCCAATAGATTCATTATCCCGTGTTTGAAAAATACCAAGAAAAACTATTAGGGTTCTGAATTTGTATTGATTAAATAAATATAATTAACGAATAGATATAATAATTAAAATCTAATAAACAATCATAAAAAAGTTCCATAACCATTTTTCTAGTAACAACAATTTCGTAGGCATAATTACCTTAGCGATGGAACGAGTAAAATGTATGGAGGAACATTAGTTTTGGTGATTGGTTGTATTGTATACATCAATTCCTTAATTTGTAAATTTTGGATATATATTTAATGAGAGGAATTAGAAAAGTCACATGTTGGTGGTTGCTGTCCGAGCAATGCTTGATGCATAAGGCGACTAATTTGTATGGAAAGAGGGGTCACGCGCTCTTCCTCACTCATTATACTTTTTCCTTTTTCTTTTTTATTCCAATAACTGATTCTTTTCCCATCACAAACAAAATACTTCTTTCTACAATTAATTGCTTCCATAAGTTGTTAGTGAGTTATTGTGCCGTTCGTCAACATATTATGATGGAATCTGTCCTCTCTACTCAACTAGGTATGTAATTATGACTAATGTTTTCTCTAGTTATCTTTAAGTTTAAAATTTAAAATATCTTTATTTGTTGAAAATTGCAAAGTTACCACTCTCTTCAACTTTTACTATGTTAGTATACTAAATTTATATATTATCGATTATTGGCTTCAAGTTTGATTGGATTCGGTTAAAAGTATCTTAAAAACTGTTTATTTTTCTTTTTGCTAAATAATTTTCTAGAATTTGATTCTGATTATTTCTATAAATTCACTTTCAAAACAGCTAATTATACTTGATTTTAGAATACTCAAATTTAAGTAAATCTGGTTATGTTTGGTTTGAACATAACTAATAAAATGCACAACCCTACGGGAGTGGGGTAGAAATGGGGGAGGGCTTTTGCATAATTTGGTAAGTGGGTTGAAAAGAGGTTCACAAGCTAGTATTTTTTAGGCCTTACTTTATATGTGGGTAAATTATATTTTTGTGTTCAATACTTTACAAAATATACTTTAGAGGCAAAAACTCCATTAAAATGATGTAATGGATAAAAGGCGTATACGCAGTGGAGTTCACTCTCGTATTAAACATCCCAACCCGAACACAATTAATTCTTGGATTATTATCGAAGAAGTTGATTTATTTATTTGCTTCCTGAATCCTCATGTATATGGATGGTTCATTTGATCGGATCTAATTACTAATAAAGAAGGCCATGTAAATCGAAGAAATGTATATTTATAATCCTTATGGTTGTATTGAACAAGGTAAATCCTGACAAATAATGGGTCCAGGACGTAACAACAAAAGTTAGTTCTCTATCCACTATAAAAACACAAGTTAACATGTCTTAAAAGAAGCATAATATACCATTTATATAAAATAAAAGAAATATATCCAAATTTAGCTATAGCTCAAAATCTGAAAACCAATTAACGTAGATAAAACATTAGAATTGAACAAGTTAGCAAACAAATCACTTTATATTAACAAATCTATTTTTATATGTACCTCGTAAGATAATTCAAATGATTGTATCTCGACCTTGTAAGAACGAAATTCGAAAGATTCGGTAGCATGCGAACTGATTTGGTTCGATACAATATGATTATAGGAATAGAGAAAATGATCTCACACTTTAACTTTAATAATCGTTATTGAAGATGGAGAATAAGAAAAATATGATTTCTCCTATTTATATTTGTGATTCATAACGGTAAATTATTTTTTGGAAATTGTTTTTTGGGTGGTTGCCTCAGCTGTTTGAAGTTAAAGAAAAAACATAGAAGATGAAATCAGAATTGCAACGCTAAAGTGATGCATAATTCTAATTTTGTTTTATTTTTTATATATGTACCATGGATCAAAATTTTGGATCCCTAGAAGTTTGTAACAAAACTTATGTTGGATGCTGGGTGATGTGTAATTCTTTTTAATTTGTTTCTTATAATGGATTTTTTCCCTAAAATTGTGGTCTTTAAATTGTAAAAACAAATTTGGGTCATTGAATAATTTTGTTTTTTTAAATATTCATATATATATTATAAAGGGATATAAAAACTCTTTAAAGGGGTGGGGTTTGAGCGATCGCCCGTACTCGCCTGTCGTTAGGAACGGCCTGACATTGAATTGATGACATTTGTAATTTTATTTTTAGGAAGTCGGGCCATACAGTATTTAAATTTGAATAAATAGATCAATAGTAGTATTAATTGACCTTTCCGGGAAGAATTTAATTTTAGAAGGTTCTATTCCATCGGGCCAGCAATTCAGGTGCTATATACCGCGTGTTTCTTTCCGTGGGTGTATTAAAAATTTCTTGGTACGCTATCTTTCATGCATCCTTTCTCTATTTACAATCCCTTATGTACTATTTCTATATTTCGACATTATAAAATATGTATTGTCAGGAGTAAATTCTACAACATTTCTAATTAAATAAGTAATTTCTTGACCAAATTTTTACTAGCCAAAGTAAAAGTATTATGTAAATATACAAATATGTCACACATATATGTTTCGAGTGAACTAATAAAATGATCTTTTTGAAATAACAAAGATAAAATCTAGCCATAAATATAAAAATTAATAACAATGACATTTTAGACTGTTTTACTTTTAATGTATATTAAGTTAACAAGAGGTAATTCAAAACTAAGAAATATTTTGATGGTCGTAGGCAAACAATACCAATTTACAACTGAGAATCTTTTTAATTGTAAATTATAGATAAAAAATATTAATTCACAACTTAATCATCGCAAGATTGTGAATTATCCTTAATATATCATCATTCACAACCAAACAATGACTAGGTCGTGAATAATATGATTTTAGCTTTCATTTGCCTAGGCCCGAGTTGTTAATTAGTTGTGAATTAACAACTTTTTAAATGGAGTTCTAATTAAAGAACATTAATAATATAAAACAAGGTAAACGATAAATTTTAAAGTTTGTTTAGCAAAAATACACACAAACATCACATATTTTCATAAATAATAAGAACAAGTGTTGGAAAAATTCTGTCTTACTTATTGTTTTGATTAGATTTAATAATATCTCTTGATGCTTGTCCTGCCTATGTAACATAGTACTGCTTACTTGTTAGCGAGCTTTTTATGTTACATGTTTCAATAGAAGACACAATCAATATGGTCGTTCAAATACTGAAGAAGTTCGAGAAGCGATTGAAGTTAGTCATCGATAGAAGACTCATTACAACGCTACTGAAGAAGCACTAATGCAGTGGTACTGAAGAGAGACGTGAATTACTACTGAAGTACAGTGCTACTGAATACTCAATGTTTCAAAAGACAAAGAAGTCAGAAAATGATCGAGTGTCATATGAGCATAAGAGAAAAAGAACATGCTAAAGAACAACGTCAGCTAAAGTGTCTACTAAAGAAACATAGAGTCTCTCTACTGAAGAAACACTGAGCATACTCAACTAAAGGGACCCGGAGTAAACCGTATTGAGGAACATGGAGTCAACCCTACTGCAGAAACACGAAATATTTTAAAACGTTAGTCTTTGACTTTCAACATGTCAGAGCGAATCTACATATAATCATGTCATGCCAGAATGAAGTACTAGACCTGTAGAGCATTTTATGTACGATGTTGCAAACACGAAAAGCTATGTACTAGGATTTAAACTGAAATAATTCAAACGACAAATGGAATGAATGTGATTAGTGTTCCCTCTAATGACATTATTCATCGTTCCTCCTATAAATATCCGCAAAATCCAATTTTTGAAGGTTACCAAGATTACAGACAAAAAATGGTATGCATTCAAATATACAAGCTCTTTTGCTCAAACTAGTAAATCTCAAGTAAGGGAATTTCCTAAGTGTTATTAGTAAATTCTAAGAGTACAAATATAATTATTTACTTAGGATTTCAGCATACATTCCATTAAAGTCTAGGCTTTTCATCTGTAATATTCAATGCCTAGAACAAATAAGTTGTTTCTTGTAACAGTTTAATCATAAGTTGGAAAAATCAAAACCATCTTCCAAACACTTGTAATAAGAGTTAAAAGTAGGCGTTAGCAAGTAAGCAACGAACTATTAGTTCTGAAAGTTAGGTTCTCTTACACCCATAAGCAAGAAGGTTAGGTCACATACTCCCGTAAGCAAGCAAAAGTTTTCTTGTACCAGTAAACGAAGGAAGATACGACAAGTAAGTCGGGGTATAAATAAAATGATCTTCTTTATCTAGGTATTCCTGCACCTGTAAGCAATGATTCGAAAAGCGTGAGGCGGGAGTGAGGCGTTTCACATTTTTGAGGCGAGGCGGTAAGCCTCGAGGCGGTCCGAGGCGTAAGCCTCGACAATAAAGAACAAAAAGATCCAAAAACTTACAAATAAAATATAAAATAATAAATAACAAGTCAAACATTAAATTAAATGGATTTTAAGTCTTAAAAACATAAAAATAAAGACAAAGTGTTCATTAAAAAGCAATTTATCAAAAATTTAATATTTAAATCGTCTCATTCATCATCATCATTGTCCCATTATCTCTTGTAATCTTCTCAACATCCTCTTCCTCTTCTTCTGGTTAATAAAAGTTACCAAAATTACATACAATATAATTATCTTATTTGATGTGAAATAATGAAAAAATTATTTAAATAATGTAAACTGTAAACAACAAACTATATACAATTATACATTTAAAAATGTACTGCATTTACAACAAATATACATACATTATATAAAATAACAAATAACATGATGTACATTGATAATAATAATATAATATAGTAGAGAAATAAATACATCTAAAATTGAAAAGAAGAAGAAAAGAAGAAAAACAACCGACCGAGCGATCACGGCAGAATCGGCGGCAACCGGCGACTAAGCGTGTGGTGCGATCCGGCGGACGGCGGTGGGGGCGGCGGTTGTGAGGAGGAAGAGTCTATTGGAGGCGAGAGAAGTAGCGAAATTTCTTTCTTCAATTTCTTTTTTTGGTGATTATAAGTCGATTAGGGTTTAATTAAATGGGCTTTGTGTTAATTTCGTTTGGGCTTCCATAAATTGGGTTCAAACCCTAAAATTGGAGCCAATTAAATCGGCGCCTCCTCTGCGCCTTAGCACCTGATCTCGCGCATAGAGGCTGTCCAAGGCGGTCGATGAGGCTCGTGATTGATTCTGGGAGGCGGTCGCCCGAGGCGATTTCCGGCCGCCTCACCTTGAGGCGCCTCGAGGCGGCCGCCTCTGGCTTTCCATGAGGTGCAGAAGCAAGATCAATCCCAAGTTGTGGATTGATTGATTTTCAGTCCGTAGACATAGGAGTTGATCTCTCTGAACCACGTAAAAATATAGATGTGCTCCTTTATATTCAATACTCCAAATTATATCTTATTGAACTGCCATCACTTAGCACACGTAGCACAAAATAACCTTTAAAACCTCCATCAATAGCACTTTGCTACTGAAGAGAAAAACTAATACTAACGAAGCCATTATTCGTCTAAGTTATTTTTAGTATAAGTTTTAGTAAAGGCAGAATGTAACCACCACTTTCCCACGTATATTAATTATCAGTCCAACTGATCAACTATTGAAGCAATTAGTAGGATTGCTAACTGATCTCACTCATTATAAAACTCCCCTTATCTAAACTGATCATTAATATTGACTGATATCAGTAACCTGACATCTACTGACATCAGTAGAATGTCAAATCTTGCTTAGTACGACCCCCACGAGACCATCAACAATAATATTAAATCATCATTTATGTAACAATCAACCGCTTTCTTCGACTTGGAGATGAATAATTTGCCGGAAAAAAAACTCCAACACCCTTTCACACTTATATGTTTTCGGAAATAAAGAAAAGCAATTCTGATCATCTGCTTTGATAATGTTTGCCACCATCATATTTTTGTGAAAGTTTGGGGTAAATTTGAAAGAAAGTGAAATTATATTTGAAAACGAGAGCTTGGTGAAGGATTGCTGTGGAATTTGGTGGAGTCTCTATAATTTTTAAGAAAATAATAATAATATAAGGTTAATTATGTAACTTTATACAAAACTTGACTCTGTTTTATCTTTATTATCCATGTGATCATTTTTTATCTTCGCAATATGAGAATCAATACTTTCATATATTAACACCGTATATGTTGCCCCGTTGTCATTCAACTAGATGAAATTTGGGCTAGAGGTGAATTATTATGGAATTTACCCCATCTGCACCTATGTATAATCGATATCTTGGAATGACGACTTTTAGTTATTCCTTTTATAAACAAAAATTAAGTTGGTTATCAGTGCGAAGTGAAGAATACATACCCAACCACCCTTTACTAAGAAATTTTTGACACAATACAAATATGAATAATAATGAAATACGCCCTCCGTTTTTTTTAGTGTTTTATTAGTTTTTTTTTCTTATTTTTTAATAAGTATTTCAGTTCGTAATTTGATAGTAAAATTATGATATATTTCTTATTTACCCTTATTTAATACTCTTAAAATTTGATAATTAGTTGTATGAATGCATTTATTAATGATGTTACAAATATAAATTTACATACTTCCTTGATTTGTGCAATTTAACGGTAGATGATACTTAATAAAAAGCGGATGTCGTAATTATTGAAAACGTAAAAGATACTCCTCAGTTCTTTTCTAACTGTCGCATTAGCATTTTTTCCTTGTTTTTTAATAAATGTCATAGTTCGTAATTTGAGAGTAGAATTATGATATATTTTCTACTTACCCTTATTTAATACTCTTGAAATTTAATAACTAGTTGTATGAATGCATTTATCATGATAATTAATGGTTACAAATGTAAATTTATCTACTTTATTGATATGTGATTTGAATGCAGATGATACTTAAAAGGGTAAATATCACTTTAAATCCTAAACTATAGCTATATTATCAATAATATCCCGAATTTAAAAAAATATCATTTTAAACCTCAAACTATTAACATTTTATCAAAAAAATCATAAACTTTGAGAAGTATCACTATAAAATCTCAAACTGTTAAATTTTTTTATCAAAAATACCATACATCAATTTTTAAGCTCTCGAAATTGGCGAAATATCTTCTTCTCGCTCAATGAGCCACATCAAAATTTCAAAGGCAAGAAATGGACGCTGGATATATCCATAATCCAATGAGCCAATCAAAAGATATTTTTCGTCCAATTTCAGGAGCTGAAAAATTGATGTATGGTATTTTTGATTAAAAAAAAATTAACAGTTTGAGGTTTAAAGTGATACTTCTCAAAGTTTAGGATTTTTTTGATAAAATATTAATAATTTGGGATTTAAAATGATATTTTTAAAGTTCATAATATTTTTGATAAAATGAGTATAGTTTGGGGTTTCAAGTGATATTTAACATACTTAAAAGGGAACAAAATGAGTATTAAATAGCCATATTGAATCGACAGAATAAGAATTCCACAAGTATTTCGCGATCTGAAAATGAACCATGGAATATTAGACTGCTTGATTAAAAACAAAATCGAGAGACAAAATTCGCCCGTCATAATCTCCTCATTAACATCAACCGCTTTCCAAAGAGTGATTGAATGAGAAATGTTTGATTCTAGGTCTGTCTCTATAACTAGACACCATCTATATGTACTGTAATTGATTTAAAGAATTCCACCAACTAGCAATAAATCCCAATTTTATAGCCATCATTAAATACTCTAGCACATTTTCACCATGTATAAAAATGCTGGACGTGCCAATTCAACAATTTAATGGAAATAAACTGTGCTTAAATGTCGCAGTCCAGGGTTGTTACACCTACGAAATTCATACCATCAAACCAATTAATAACCCTCAAAGTTTTTCGACATAATTAGTGGTTTTGTACCATATTCTGATGTTGACTGCGAACTTTTTCCTAACATTTTTTTGTCCTTATAGATAAAATTACGGACAAAGACTCATGCACGGTGCGACAATGTTCAATTAAAATTTAGTAATCTACAATTACGGTTTAATATAGAAAACCTAGGGCGTCCGCACCATGCTGCCAGCAGCACTCCAACCTAATAATAATACACACATGATTGAAAAATGAGATCATACGTTCGACATGAACAAATCCATAATCGATGTTCATATAGTTACTCAATATAACCTTATGTCGCTCTATAAATATATTTCAATGAAACCATATACTTGATTATATAAAATAACGCAAACTACACTGTACGGTATACATAGTTTCGTTATTGTTATAATTTGATTTGATTTGAAATATCATAATTTTGTGAAAGCATTTGAAATTAGAAATCCGGTTTACCTCTTATAATAAGCATTTAGTGATTTTGAATTTTATGTTAGATAACATAACATGGTAGGTCATTGTACCGTGTATGCGTTGCTGTCAAAAGAGAATTTCAAAATTTTGATACATTAGATATTAGTAGGTGAAAACTATATCGTCGTTTTAGTTCAGTTAAAATTTAAGAAATATGTGGTAGACAATGAGGCAAACTTCTACTCTACAAGATAAAAGATATAGGGAATATTGGCCATACTTATAAGGCAGTGAAGGTAACGTGTAGCAGCAGGTCCAAACTAATTTGTAGGTTAGCTTTTCTTAATTAAATCTAATCTAAATTCATCAACCACCTAACTTTTCTTAAACACGCTTAAGTTTTTTCTTAACCCCTTCGCGTGTTTTGTTTTTCTAATCCATGCATCTTGTTATAACTTCACTGCACCGATTATGATCAATTTATTTTTTTATTTGAACATACTCATGCAGTTTCATATATATGTACAAATATTCCATCAATGGATTTCAAAAAAATATTCCATATTTCCATCCATCCCAGGTGTACTTTCTGTACAATCAAAATCTTTAAAGAAAAAGATTAAGAACTTGTTATAATTAAAGTTTAATTAAATCTAATTACTAAATCTTAGCAATGGATTGATAAACCTTCGTTATGAATTGTACTAAACTTTAATTAAAATCCTAATTACCCATGTTTTTGTCTGTTATATATATATATATATATATATATATATATATATACTTTGGAGGAGTAACTCTACGCACGAATAATATGTCATATCAAAATAATTTCTCAAATAATGTAAATTAGTTTAAAGGAGTAACAATCTGACAAAGAAAAAGAAGTAGCTAGAAAAACAGTCTGTTAAAAGGCTATTACGTACATATTTTTGCCATACCAAATATGCACTCTCTTATTTTCTCGAGTATTATTTATATAGTCATTAATTTACATTCAACACTAGTGATCACTCATATGCATTTAATTCTTGAGATTCTAAATATGTTAAGATAATATACATCTAGCTATAACATTAAATAAAAGAGTGTACAAATATAATTTGATTCTTAAATATAAGTATCAATTACGTGAAATATTAAATGTACGCTTTCTTGTATTGTCCAAATGAACGGTACAGTTCCCTCAAAAAAAAAAAATTTAAATTAATAATAATAACAACAATAATGGCAGAGAATCCATGATAAAAGCTGGACTATAAAATGCAACTGCAGCCCAAATGGAATAAGGTTTGGTGACAGCTAGAGGACAATAAGTGGGCCTGGGCCTTTCAATGGTCACAAGTTTACAATCAAGAGTGCCCAACCACCGACGACACTGCCGAATGTCTGTCGTTAACTTGCCCTTGGTAAGAATTTTTTATATTTAGAAGGGCAGTCTCGTCATTTCATCAGGTCCCCCTAGTCCAGGCACAATTCAATGTTTTCTCTGCTACTTTCTTGTCCTTGTTTTCGCACAAATTAAAAAACTGATGGTACAAACCGGCAAAATGAGCCCGGTCCGAAAAGTCCAACCCGGGATACCCGGGGTTTGGGTTGGTTTGGGTTTAAAAATTAAAGGTCGGAAAAATCGGTCTAAAAGTCAAAAAAAACCACCCCTCTACGGACTTGGTACCAAAAAGCCTGGATTTTGGGCTAAAAAAGCTCATCCAATATTTTATTAAATATACATATCTATAATTTTTAACAATATTAATTATATTTTATTGTAATATTTTCTTACTAATTCACATATTGGTCAGGATTATTTTTTTTTGAATTGCAATACATCAAAATTCTGAAAAAAATAATAACTTCATAAATCATTCAAAAATATTCCTAAAGAAATGATCTCCAAAAACATTTAGGCTGATGATTAATGACCTTATAATATGTAAAAACTATTTTGAATCATTGATCTTAAATATATATTGTATAATTAATTTATTTTTTTCTGTTATTTTAGACGTATAAGTGGAATTGACGTTTAATAATATCATTTATCTTTGATTTATAATTACTATTTTATTTCTCCTTAAATTAAAGATTAAAATTATAATGTATTACAACATCATCATATGAATACATAAATAAGTCAAAATATACAAGAAATATTATCGTAAGAATAATTAAGCTCAATATGTTCTTATCACTGATTCTTTATTTAAGTTGGAGTTATGAGATTTTAATTATGTATTTAATTAATTTATTTTTTTTGAAAATTAAAATATTAATTTTATATATTAAAAAATTTAGAAAATAATCTAAAAAAAACCCGCTCGTCCGAAAGCCCACCCGGGGTTGGTTTGGGCTTCATATTTTTAGGCCCGAAAAATCGGACGGGCCTGGCCCGGCCCAAAAAATTATAAAAGTCCGACGGGCTCGGGGCCGACCCGACCCACTACTTTGTCACCTCTAGTTGGTACTACCTACCTTTATTCCGTTATAAGCCGTTAGTTATTTTTGAACATACAAATTAAAAAAAAATTATATTATATATAAAGTAGTGTGTTCACGAAATTCAAAATATTTTTATGAATATAAATAATTCCCTTTTTATTATGTTCACTTAGAATAGGACAATCTCAAAAAAAATATGAGTCACTTAGAGAGGGAAGAAGAAAGTATCATTGAAACTTCAAATTTATTTATATTGTTAGAGATATATCATTAAGTTTTTATTGATTAGTGGAATAAGGTCCAAATACTCTCTCAAGGTATATCGCGAAAATGTAAATATTTTTCCATCGTTATTTATGAGATAATTATAACTTTTTTGTTTTCAAGTTTCGACAATTTTCTTCATTAACTAACGAAATGCTAAATGTCGCTAACAGTTTCAGACAAATGAAACGTTAATGAGATTTTTGAGTTTGACTTAATACTTTATGGGATTATTTGCACCTTATATAAAACTTAATGATTAAAAAAAATTCATGTATAATGGAAAAAAAGTTAATATATCAGATATTGATTGATGGATGATTATGATTGATTTTCAAATTGGATAGGACATTTTGGCGCACACAATCGTGTTTTTTTTTCTATGGTAATGTTTTTTACACATAATAATTTCTCTATTATAATATTTTTAGATATACAATAATGCTCTTTATACAAAGTTATTTTATATTATATCTGAATCTTTGGGCATTATTGCAAATTCGTCGAATTTTGAACAGTCTAAGTTAAAATCTAACTTTATAATTTTTAGCAAATTATTCTCTCCTATTTTCTAGCATGTGTTTGGAATTAAGATTTAGGATTTAGGACTATTTTGGTACATCTTACGTGTAAACTTAAAATTTATTGAGGCTTTTAAACTCATTATTTGGGTTGTCCTCCCGCTTTGTCAAATTTATCAGCGAATGTCTGAAATCGCAATTCGATTCATTGGGTAGCTTTAGCTGTTGGATTTGTATACTAAAAGCAAATTGGTTGAGCTTGCATACAATGTTTCTCGTTACTACTATACTGATCTATTATCTGAATTGTTTACTTGATTGCATATGTTGTTCCATACTCTCATACAAAAATTAGATCATACAATGTGTAGAAGATCATAGAAGTCTGTATGATTGGTGATAAACCTCATTTATGCCTAATTTATATGGCCAATTTCGCTCAGTTTATAATTGATAAGTGATCATTTGAGCTGTCATTTGATATGTTTATGTTTACCTTGAAAGATATTATGCCGTGTGTATTTCGTGTCATTTTAGCACAGGTTTTGATGTCAAAAAGTCTAGACCGTTCAAGAATCACTATATGGGAGCAGGTCTGTGAGAAATTTTTATCTAAATATTTTCCACCTGCCAAGGCTCAGAAGATTATTGCCGAGATCTCTCATTTTTCACAATTGGGAGATGAATCCATATTTGAAGCCTGGGAAAGATTCAGAAGCCTTCTCCGAAAATGTCCGCAGTATGGTTTTTCACCTGAGCAACATGTGACTTAATTTTACAGTGGACTAAATGCTAACACTCTTAGCATTGTGTATGCTTCAGCTAGAGGATGTCTGCTCAATAGAGGTATAGATGAGGCATTGAGGATTATTGAGGAGATGAAATCCAATAGTTATCAGTGGTCGATGGAGAGACAGCCGATCAGAAAAGTTGCCGCTGTACAACCTGATAACAGATATGATGATCTGTTAGAGAAATTCACCTCATTGCAGAAGGAGTATGAAGCCGAGAGGAAATGGCAGATGACTGTTGCCATGGCGCAGAACATTGAGGAGGCCAACTATGTGAACCAAATAAGCAACTTCCAAGGGAATCAGAGTGGCAATCCAACATATCATCCCAACAATAGAAATCATCCAAATTTTTCCTATGCGAATGCTCCGAATGCTCAACAACCACCACCTGGTTTTTCTGTTAATAATGGGATGATCGTGGAACCCAAGAAACCCAACCTGGAAGAGATGATGCAACAGGTATTAGTGAGTAATCAGCAGATTGCAGTGAGCCACCAACAAATTGTGGCTCAACAAAATACTCAGATACAACAGATGGGGAACAGACTGAACACTCTAGAGAGCACTGTTAATGCCATCAATAATACTGTCATATCCCTTGAAAAATAACTGAAGATGGTGGAGAATCAAGTAGAACAGATGGCTAATGAGAGAGCTAGGATGCACAGGCAGGGGCAATTTCCAAGCAATACAGAACAGAATCCGAAAAATATGTCTCCAAATCAGTGCAATTCCATTTACTTGAGGAGCGGAGCATCGTATACAAATCACCTGGAGCATGAAGGGGAGAAGTTGAATGAGAAAAAAGCCGAAGAGGACGAGAACGAAGATCTGACGAATTCTCACCTCGCGAGCAATCCTCGCGATACCACGTCACGAGGTTGTCTCGCGAGGAAAAACACGCCAGAAGCAAAAACTCGCCTCGTAACCTTGCCTCGCGAGGGAGTCCCGCGAAGCCACGCGGAGGTAGCCTCGCGAGGGAGTCAACATACCACTCCTTGATGCGCTCAGAGATATGCCCGGATACGTCAAATTCCTCAAAGATGCAGTGGCAAGCAAGAAGAAGTTGGGGATATTTGACAAAATCAACCTCCCTGAAGAATGCAGTGCTATATTACAGAGAAAATTACCACTGAAACAAAAGGATCCTGGGAGTTTCCCTTTGGAATGCCAGATTGGAGAGCATACATGCCTCAATGTATTGTGTGACTTGGAAGCGAGTATCAATCAAATGCCTTTATCTGTTTTCAACTGTTTGGAGCTTGGAAAAATGAAGCCAACTACTATTTCATTGATGATGGTTGATAGGTCAATATCATATCTTAATATAGGTGTTCACGGGTCGGGCCGGTTTCGGTTCGGAACCGTCGGTTCGACGGTTCAAAAATCCAAAACCGGAATTGGCCAGTGAAGGGGTTTAAGCGGTTACGGTTCGGAACCGTGAACCGCCTTTTTTTTATTCTGTGATTTTTTGTATTCTTTAATTATATTTGTATATATATACATGGAGATGACGAAAAAAATAATATTGGAACACAATAATTAGTAAATGAAATAAGAAAAAAATTTATTACACTTTCTTTTGTACATTACAATTTACAACTTGTAGCAAAAATTACAACTTATAATAAACTAAAACTTATAAAAAAATTACAACTTATGCAAATAAAATCATACTTTAATTTAATTGAATACAAAAAAAAAAGAAAAAAAAAGAAAGAGCTTGAGCTTAATTATAATATTGAAAAATATTATAATTTGAAATTTGAAATTTGAAATTTTGGGGGAAGAGGCGCCGAAAACCGGCGGTTCACACTGTTCAAACCGGGAATCGGTTTGGCCGGGCAAGTGTGAGCAATGGTTCTAAATTTTTTTGTTTTAGATGTTATTGCATGTGTTTTATGTAATAATAATTGTATTTTGATGATATTAAACATATTACATTACAAAAAAATCAAAAAAAAAAATTATATGAACCGTCGGCTCAACGGTTCGTGATTTACGGACCTGAAACCGTTATCGTTTAGGAGGCAGGCCGGTTCGGAACCGGAATCGTTGACCATCAAGTTTGCCCAAACCGTTGACTGTTCCGGTTCTAATTCCGACCCGTCGATTTCGGGTCGGATGAACACCTCTATATCTTAAGGGAGTAGTTGAAGATGTGTTGGTAAGAATTCAGGATTTTATTTTTCCAGATGATTTTGTAATATTGGACATACCTGAATTTAAAAATCAACCGCTAATCTTGGGTCGACCTTTTCTAGCTATTGGTCGAGCTTTAATTGATGTGCAGGATGGTGATCTAACTTTCTGTTTGAACAAAGAGAAACTGAAAATTTCGATCTATGTTGCCATTAAGAGACATGATAGTTCAGATGATGAGGATTGTTGTTCCATCACCATTGCCACAGCTAGCCGAATCTCGCACTTAGATGTCAACCGACCAGTTGATGAGGATGCTACAAAGAAAAGTTGGACTCGGTATGAAACCCCAAATGTTCTGTTCAAGTTTGGAGGGGGGCACTTCCACACTCAGTGGTGGTCTGTAGTAAACGCAAAGTATAAGAGCAAACACAAGTTTGGGAAAAAATCAGTTGTCAAAACACCAGATTGATCGAGGTAAGTAACGGTCTAGCTAAAGATATTAAATTAAGCACTTGTTGGGAGGTAACCCAATGGTTTTTTTGTTTTTGTTTTGTTTTGTTTTGTTTTGTTTGGTTTTGTCTGTTTTTGTTTTGTTTTTCTTGTTTTTGTTTTGTGTCTGTTTAGGGTTGAGTTGAATGACTAGCAGCCGATGATGAGAATTGTTTTTATTAGAAAATTTGATTGCATCTGATTTTGTGAGACGAAGCATGTTATGATTATTGTGAGCATTGAGCCTTTGAGAACTTGATCACATGTTTGAAACCTGTGAGACTTGAGCTTTTGACTGTCATATTATTTCAGTCTTATTTCTTTATGTGTTAAGTAGTTTGAAATAGCATGTGTTTCTCTAGAACTTGCTCTGGATCTTTTTCGAGATTGCATTGATGTGCTTAAGAATTGAGAGATGATATTAGATATTCTTTTCTTAGCCTATATACTATCCAAACACTAACCTATTAATCATTTTATCCTTTGATGAGCCCGTTTGAGCCTACCTTATTATTTCATGTAGCCGTGGGTTAAGTTATGTAGTTAGTGTGATGTTTGGTTGTTTGAATTGAGGGTTGAGAAAAAAAAAGAAAAAAAAATAAATGATGAGAAAATGATAATCAATAAAATAGTTGCTTACCTATATAAGTTCAAAAAGAAAAAGAAGTTGACACAAGTGTGATAAAAGAATATAAATGAGTAAGTAGCTAGAGCTTGGAATGAGTATATCACTTAGATGAAAATTATAGAATTCTTAGAGAAAAATGACTTCTTGGTATGGAGAATTGAAATGAATTATGAAAGTTTGGGATTTGTGTCTTATGATACTTATTGTGTTTTTCATTATGGGATTATGAGTCACTTAGCCTAAATATATCATACCTTACCAAAGAGCCTACATTATAACCCTTTATAAGACCTTTTTTATCTTAGTTTTTGAGCACATATTTGAGCAATGAAGAATTAGACGATTTGCAAGCTTATGGTAGATTCCGTGTGCTTTTAAACAATGAGAGTATACACGACCTCCTTGATACACTTGAGTGTTTGAGATTTCTTTATATATATATATATATATATATATATCCATGTCGTGAGGATTTAAGTTTGAGAAGGCTTGTGCTTATGATTTTTATGATATGTGGAGTTTAACGGAAGATGTTGTGATTTGATTCATTGAATGAATCTTTTGTTGTTCATTGCTCTGAGGCTTATTGCTTTTCTCGTTTGACTCATCGCCTGTTCTTTTGGTCGTCTCTCTCTCTTTTGTTCTGCTTTGTTTGGGGACAAACAAAAGGTTAAGTTTGGGGGAGTTGATAAATCTCATTTATGTCTAATTTTTATGGCCAATTTCGTTCAATTTATAATTGATAAGTGATATTTGAGCTGTCATTAGATATGTTTATGTTTACATTGAAAGATATTATGTCGTGTGTATTTCGTGTCATTTTAGCACATGTTTTGATGTCAAAAATGTGGATCACGATAAAGAGAAATTGTTGGCCCGTGATAGCTCGAGACCCAGCATAGCAAAGAAGACTCGCGAGCAAAGCTCGCGAAGAAAGACGAAATCAGAAGAAGAATGCCTCGCGATTCTTCCTCGTGACATTGTGTCGCGAGTGAAGGTCACGAGGAAAGACGGACGCGCGCCACAAAGGATAGCTCGCGATATTCACTCGCGACCCTTGCTCGCGAGCCAATGCGAGACTAGGGTTATATGTAGCGACGCAGCTTTTACAGACGATAGAGAGACTTTGGAGGCCTGACACACCACCGGGAGCTTTGACCTTTTGCACGTTTTTACAGATTACTTTATTTAGCTTTTGAGAGTTTATTTCTATTTTCCAGTTTTCATAGTTCGATTTCTTGGAGAGTTTAGAGTATTTACGGATTCGAGTTGCTACATTATTCATCTTGGATTCCTACGATTTTATCTATTCAATTCAGTTTATGTTTTATTTATTTAATTCTTGTTTAGTATTTTAATTATGAGTAGCTAAATCGTATATTGATCCTAGGGTTTGTATGTCCGACTAGATTCGTATGATTTATCTGTTGATCTTGCTTTGCCGTCCCATTCTTGATTTATTATTCTTGGCTTTAATTCTCATATGTTGGTACCTGATCAATATTGATGCATGCTAGTTATGTGATTGATGTCCTGGCGGAATTAATTGCATAGTCGATATCTTGAATACATAATAAAGATTTTACCTTGAGACCTGGCGAGATAGGTGATATATGTAGGAGGTTATTCTTTGTGTGCTTTTGGTAATTAGCTTACTTCTCTTGAGATCTGACGAAGATAGAGTTTAAGCTAATCTACTACTATAGGTTGTCCCGGCGGAAGACTATAGTTACATTAGTTATCCTTCATATGAATGTGAATTAAATTGGTAAACAGATTAATAGGTTAATTGTGTGAATCTGGTTAGGTTAAGTACATCGTTAGGGTCAGTCTTTTATTCCTGAATTTATTCTCGTTTATTTTGAGTCTAGTTTAATAATCTTCTCTCTTGATTTTGTTGCCTGAATAATAATAAAGATTCTGTGTTAATTATTCGCTGTGTTCTCGAGTATCAATCTCTGTAGATACGATATATATACTTGCTGTTTTTACTATCATTTATTTGTTAGAAAAATAAGCGATCAATTGGTCAAGCTATTTGAGATATAAAAAGGATTACAATTGAGACAACTTGAAGATGAGTTGTTGTTATAAGCTGCAGTATAGATACGAAGTAACTTGACTTGGTTACTTATCTATGTTGGTACGTCTTGACGTATTGATGGATCACAGTGAGATGAGTTCTTCTATTTGACCGTCGTGAAGAACCTAGATCTCTGTGATTTTACATTGATTTAAACCTCGATAAGTTTTCTGATGAATATGACTTACTGACCATCACTTATATGTGAGGGTTACATGGTATAAACTAATAATCTCCATATCTTGCGTAGTGACAATGCTTGTATGTCATGTTGGTTATCTATATCGAGTTATCGTATCCGTTTAGGATGATGACGTCCCCTTAAGGAGTTCAAAGGATTTATTGTACTAAACTCTACAGATTGAGTTAGATCAAGTACAATAATAAGGTTGAATGTACTAATTAAGAAATTATTAAATAGATTAATTATTTTAAGCACTCAGAATGCTATATATAATTAATGGACATGAGATATCTTAAATGCAGGGATTGATAAGTCTAAATACAAGTCCGAGTCAACTTCGGTAATAAAAGGGTAAATCAACATTTATTCTCTAATAGAATGAATAAATATTTATGAATTAATTTATATTCGGATAGAACATAAGATAATTAATTCATTTTATGCCCATCTTTATTCCTTGTATTTGATACATGGGTGACCATCAAGCCTATTAGCCTTGGAATTTTCACCACCTTAAACAGTCTCACTAGGACTATGTTCTGATTATTGTATTATTTATTTAATACATCTCCTAGTCTAAATATATATATATATATATATATATATATATATATATTATCCGATATCAAAAGATATTAAGAGATAATTATTCTAAAATGAATTATCTTCGGGAAGAAGATACTTATTGTATTTATTAGGTTTGCCAGAATCCTATCACATTAGGATTCTAGGGAGAGCACTATAAATACATGGTAGAAGAAAATCAGTAGTATCCTCACAGACACTATGATTTTTGAAATCACTATGCAAGGGACGAAAATTTGATGTTCTCAATATATTGCTCTCACTCAAGATTGGAGATTAGACATCCGGGACATAGTCTAAAAAATCAAAGCTAAAGTCAGCCATTGATCAGATTTGCCAGAAAATCATAAGTAAACACGAAAAAATCCATATGTATTGTAATTAATTATATAGGAGCATGCTAGGAATATAATCAATGTATGATGAATTAAACATCCAAGATAGATCATCTAGAGCAAGAAAAAATCATATATACCTACACTAGTTGTACCGCACCGACTCCCGATTGTATTACTCAATCGTCGAATGTCTAATAACAACATGAAGTTATAACAATTGTAATTATAGTTTTCAATATTTATACAAAAAATTATATGTAATTTCGATGTTTGACGATAAGCAATTAAGTCATGAGTAAGTGCAGTTGAGCTAGAGCTTCTCGATGGATCGAAATTCATTCATACATTCGACGACAAAATTAACAATGTGGGAGGACAACCCAGACAATGAAAATGAGTTCCAAAAGTCCCCAATCAATTTTGAATTTCAACGTCACATGAATGTTAAAATCTCAACTTCAAACACGTGCTCAAAATTAGAAAGAAACTAATTTGTTACAAATTAATTATAAAGTTGTGTCGTAATTGAAATAGTTCAATACATTGATCGAATTTGCAATAAGGATTTAAATTTTAATAAACAGTTCTCTCTTTATAAAAATTAGTATTTTATGTATAAAAAAGTATTATATTAGAGAAATCAATATTGTATGTGCAAAAATCATTATCATAGGAAAAAACAAAATTGCATTATTTAAAATAAATTATGATCATCCGGATTTTTTTATATTCTATTTGATTTCTGTTAGAAAAATTCTATCTTAACTTAGTATTTTGATTAGACCCCAAAACTCTAGTGATGATTGAGTTGCTGACGTAACTTAGTGTTGGTCACATGTTAGGGAGTCAGCTTTTTGTTTATATGTTTCAACAAAAGAACAATCAGTTTGGATAGGTTCCATACTGATGGAGTCCAAGCAGTACTAGAGTCAGCCATACTGATAGAAGAATAAGTACCAGTGTTCTGAAGACTGAAGACTCAGCCTTGTTGATAACAAAGAAATTCGAAATGACTAAGTGTTATACCAGCAACTGAGAAGTCGAAGTTGCTGATAACTACGTCAAGTTGAAGTGTCAAATGAAGATTCAGAGTCACCAAACTGATTGAAAATGAAGTCCAACCTATTGATAAAATATAGAGCTGGCGCAGCTGTTGGAACCCGAAGTCAACGTACTAAAGAAACATAGAGTCAACTCAATTGAAAAAACATGGAAATATTTAAACATTGAGTGCTTTTTACTTTCAACGTGTCAGAGCGAATCTACAGAGGAACCTAATAAGTCAGAACAACTTTTCAAATTTGCAGAGCTCAGATGTACGATGTTACGACATAAAAAATGACGTATGAGGATTCAAATAGACATATTTCAAATGAGAAATGGAATGATGTGATTGGTGTTCATTCCAACAACACTATTCACCATCCGCTCTATAAGTATGCACATAATCCAACATTTGAAGGTTACCGAAACGTTGTTCAAAAGCATTCAGAGCTTATATCTCAAGAACTATCGCCCAACGATTTCGAAGAAGTGAGTTAAAAGTGTCATCATTAAATCCTTAGAGCTGACATATACTTATCAGCTCAAGATTTTTATGTACACTTTCTTATTTTTCTATGTTACATTCTTTTAATATCTTAAGCCTAGAATCCTTAAGTTGTCGACATGTGAAAACTTCTACCCACACCCCCAAAGAAGGTTAATTAGAAGTTGAGCAAATAATCAAGGAAGTGTTAGTTGCTGAAAGCTTGGTTATCTTGCACCTATAAGCAAGAGGTTAGGTCGAATGTACCCATAAGCAGTTAGAGATTTTCTAGCACCAGCAAGCGTAGGAAGATACGCCAAGTAAGGCGGGATACTGATAAGGTAAAATTCAATATTAGATTTATTCTTGTATCCTTAAACAAGATTTAATCCCAAGTAGTGGATTGACTAGGGGTGGGAAAAAATACCGAAAAATCGGTATACTGAACTTACTGTGTCGAAAAATACTGAAAATACCGAATTTTCGATATACGGTAATTTTTGATACGGTATGATACCGTACCGTGAATTTTTGGTACGGTAACGGTATCAATTTTTTGGATACCGTGGTATACCGATATATATCATACCGTGGTATATACCGAAAATTTTGATATATACCGTTTATCGGTACATACTGGTATATCGGTATATACCGGTATCGCGGTACATACCGAAAAATTCGGTATGAATTCGGTATATCGAAGTCTAGTACGGTATGAATTCGATATTTTCGGTTTGAATTCGATTTTCGGTATGAAGTCGGTAATTTCGATATACCGAAGTCCGGTATGGTATCTTAGTAAAAGTCGATCGATAACGAGATAAAATTTTATCATACCGTAATTTTTGATATACCGACTTTCGGTATGCCGAATTGTTCGGTACGATATCGGTATGAATTTTTGCATACCGTAATTTCCGGTACGGTATATGGTACGATGAAATTTTTTTGGTATACCGTACCGACCCACCCCTAGGATTGACTGTGTTATCAGTCTGTGGACGTAGGAGATGATCTCTCTGAACCACGTAAAACTAAGTGTTATTTTTCAGTTCTTTACTTTCAATTATGTTTTAATTTTCATTTTATTGAACTGAACATTATCAGCACACGCAGCTCAGTGTACTGTTTTAAAACACTCTATCAGAGTCAGTTTTATACTGACGAGAAAATTGAAAACTGACTAATCCATATTTGACGAAGTATTTTCTATCAGCATCAGTTTTCAATAAAGGTAAAATGTAACCACCATATTCCGTAAACATTAGTTGTCAGTCCAACTAACTAGCTGCCAAAGAAGTCAGTAGGATTGCTAATTGATATCACTCTGTACAAGACTCTTCGCACTTTGAACCGATCGCAGTACTAATATCAATACTAAACTGACTTCAGTTATCTGACATCTACTGATCTATAGAAGGTACTGTCTTGTTTAAAGAAAAAGAATTAATTTACCTTAACTGGTGTATTTCTCTCACTCCATCCCATACACTAGTACAATCCCAAGGGGCCATTAATTTCTTTCTAATATTCTCAAATTTTTTACCTAAGGTGGAAATTTCCCTCCTGGAATATTAAGTTAACCTCAAAAATCTATTTAATGTTTCATTTGTTCGAAACTGTAAACAATAGATATCATTCTGTTGGTTAATGGAAAAATTGGCAGAAATGGAAACCATAAAGATTGTCATTGTCCCTTCAATAATGATGGAGAAATATTTGCATTTTATGATATACTTGGTGTTATTCTTTAATTAGATTAATATGTAGTAATTCTAAGACACGTTGACTAAGGAGAGAATGTGAAAGTGAAATGAAAGACATGTTTATACGACTATATAATAATAATAATTATTATTATTTTGACAAAAAATAGAATATATAATTATACTCCTTCCGTCTATCAAGAGTGTTTCACAATTACCTTATTCGGCTTCCACAAAGAGTATGTCACTTTCCTTCGTCGGACATTACCCCACTCTCCTCAAACTATCCATTATTAAAAAAACATCTTGGGTCCATTCAAATCGAAGTGATTTAAGCCCATTAACATAACCTACTCACTAATCTAATTACTCACCCTACATTTCCATTACTCGACCATATTCTCTGAAACCCTAGCTATCACTTTGTTGGTTTTCATTTGCCGCCATTGAGAAAAACTCTAGCCTTCTAAAATGTCCAAATCTCCTGATCCATTTGAGAATTCGATTTTCAGTAATATGGGTTCTATATGCAGTGGCGGAGCCACGTTGGGGCCTGGGGGGCCCAAGGGCCCCCCAAAATGTTTGAGTATTAGTAGTATATAGTTATTAACTAGATTAAGAATTTATTGTAGACCAGTTGGATTGGTTGATGTTGCCATATGTTAGAACCCGAGTTCGAAACCCAGCGTCTCCTCTCTCCTTCTTTTTTTCAGCTTTCAATTATTCATTCTCTCTCTCCTTCTTTTTCTTCAGATTCATTCTCTCTCTCCTTCTTTTTCCTTTCTCCTTTTGTTTTCCTTTTCTTCGCTTTCAATTATTCATTCTCTCATCTTTTTATTTTTTCCTTTCTCCTTTTCGTTTTTCTTTTATTTTTCATTTTTCTTTTCTTATAATTTAATTACATTCTTTTGTCTCTCTACTTTGTGCTCTTTTTTTTCTTTTCTTTTATTTTCTTTTTCTATTATTTGTATTATTTGATAAAATAAAAATATATGCAAAAAATATAGCGATTTATATGTGAACCTAATATGATCAATCTAATTTTTTAAAATTATGATAAATTATTCTTACAACAACCAACTGAAGGTATCTAAGTTATTTAAATTCTTATTTTAAGCATCTAAAAAACTTGTTGATGATAAAACAATCAAAATATAGATCAATTGAATATATGATGATTATTTTAGAAATATAATTGTTGAACCAAACTATTGAATGAACTTAATTTCGTACATTAAAAATGAAGTGTTTGTTAATGCTACCAATGAAATTATTATGCACGATTTCAGAAAATGAAGAATATAAGATAAACTTATGATGGTGATTGTGTTTAACCTTTATTTTTCTAATATTATGATATAATTTAAACAATATTATTTACTTCTAATTTTATTTAAAAAAAAATTGGGCCCCCCAGAATAAAATCTCTGGCTCCGTCACTGTCTATATGTATTGCAAGCTTGACTGAATCTAATCATTATTATTCATGGGGGAGCCCGACATCCTTAGTCCACCGATATGCTGTATTGAGGGTGTCCATGATGACCACGTCGAGGTCCCTCTGATCTGTTCAGTTGAGGACGTCCATGGCGTTGATGCCGAGTCCTTCATCATCCGATCTGCTTGATTGAGGACGCCCATGATGGCCATGCTGAGGTCGTCCTCCGATCTGCTCGATTGAGGATGTCACTGAGGTGATTCTTTATTCGATTTGCTTGGTTTGCATGGATTGGAGATGATTTTTTCTTCAAACCCTAGGAATTTGGTGCCTTGTCGTTTTGATCCTCCTTTGAACAGGTGCATACATTCTTACTCTTTATTTGGCCGGGATTTAATGGTTATGGATAGCCACCACTAGGATATGTGATCTCTAGTTATCGAGGTTAATGCATGTTTTATGTCGGTTTGGTCGTTTGATTGTTGGTATGATTGGTGCTTTTTACTGGTTTGCTCGTGTTGGTATGACTATTGTTGGTTTGCTGGTGTGATTGTTGGTATAATTGCCGTTGGTTTGCTGGTATGATTGTTGTTGGTTTATGGTCCATATAATCACTTATTTCAAGCAACAACTAGGTTCATATATGCTCCCTAGTTCTGGAAGCTTGATATAGGCTAAATATTGTCAATAATGCAGATGAATTTCAGTATAAAAGCTAAGACATCGAAACAAAACATCAGTTTGTATAACTGATGTGTTTACATGCTAAATAACAATTCAAAAAATGGTAGTTTGTTGCTTATATATGTTTTAAACTAAGCAAAAAATCTATGCTACTAATCATAACTAATAGCCAAAGACATTTATTAGAGGTCCTAGATCATAATTAGAGCCTGTATCATTTTCAGGTTGCTTCAAATACTCCTAGCAATCCTTCACAAGCCTCTTCTCTAATTCAATGCATTGAGGAAGTGCTCTCATGCTATCAATATTTTCTTGTACATATGTGGGATCTTGTAGTTGTTTCCCTCTCTCTCATTCATCATCTTTTTGAAATAGCCTTGCAATGTGAGAAAAACATTATTTAAAGTTGTTGTAGTTAGCTTTTCACAAGATGTGGTAACATTCTTCATTAGCTCATCCAAATTCCTAGAACCTTGTCATCCTGTGATAACTGAATTGTTCTAAAAAAGTTCATATCATTGATACTGGTGTCAGGAGAATTTGGTGGCTGACTGATTAATCTAATACATAAATCATCTGAATTTGCAGTAGTTGTTAATTTTGGATCATCATGTTTAAGATGTGATTTGGCATTGTCTTGCTAAATTAGAATTTTCTTACTTGCACCATCTGGCCATTGCAATTTGGTGGCTGGTATAACATGTATATAAAATCACTAATGATGAATGTTTTCTGATAGTCAATGCACTCAAAAAACGATTTTGAATAATTATTGATGCAATCTTTAACTATTTATTTTGTGATGAAATGAATAGGTCTTGTCTTCATAGTGCCTTTAACTATAATTTCGAGTTTCTTTATGCTGGCACCACTTCAGTAAAGGGATAAAATCATGTCTTGTCATCAAAATCAACATCTCCAGTGGTTTTAATGAGTGATCTGCTCACAACACACATGAACATCACCTTAGTGATAAATCTCTTGGATTTACATGTACAATCGTCTGCTTCTTTAGGCAGTAGGTAATACTTATATGATGTTTGTGTGATGAAAAACCATTGTTGTGAAAAATTATCAATGTATGTGCAAGTGCACATAGTCAAACAAGTAATAATTCAAAAGTATTCCAAGATCGTCTCCACAATGATTGCAAAATAAAATCACGCCAACTTTAACTATTTAAGCAATGAAAACCAATAAAAACGTAGAACAAAGAAAGGTTTAGTTTTCTTATATGGAAAGAACAAACTGGACTAAAATGTACGAAAAATACTTGAATGAAAAATCTAAGTAGAGATTTTAAAGTTTTGAACAAAGATTAATTCGAAAAAACGGACTTAGATTCTTGAAGCCCTCTATGTCTTTTAAACATAACTGATGCTACAACAATATTCTAGCAACCATTCACAGTGATGTGAACTCACCGATTATCTTAGAATGTTTTTAAATCCTAAGTTTTATACCATTCACCTATTACCACATATTCCTATGCTTAAAAGGTTCAGATAATCATGATTTTAGCTCCTTTCACAAAAGTTATATAAGGCAACAACATATTCATATGTTAATAAACCTTGTGCCATTCATCTAAGAGGGTGTTTGGCTGAGCTTATAAGCTCCTCAAAAATAGCTTATAAGCTGTTTTTTAAGCTTAAAAAACAGCTTATAAGCTGTTTTTGGGGAGCTTATAAGCTCAGCCTAACACCCTCTAAGTCCACATTCCTTAACCTGTCCAGTATTTAAAAAATAAAACTATGTATCTTGAAAGAGAAGACCAGTCACAAACAAGAAATAATAGCAGAAATAGATGAATGGACAATGAGAGATTAACTAAAATAAAGTGCAATAAACAATAAATTAATAAGCTAAGACATATAATTCATCAACAATCCAAGTCTCATGAGTCTAGCTCATGCTAGAGTTTAAAACAGAAAAGTACAAAATAATTCATGAGTTTCTTGTCATTACAAACTGAGAGTAAAGCTCAAGAAAGAGAAAAATAAAACCCCCAGTGATTATCCTCTTTCACTCTCTCTTCAGAACTGAATGAGTGTTGAATCTCTTGTCCCTTCTCTTTTAATATAGCAAATGTCAACTTGGAGGAGTAGGAGCTAGGTTTCCTTATTTTTCATGCTTGAAATGTCAAAGTTTCCATCAAATCCTTCTCAAAGTCAGGTGTTCTCATTTTTACTTCATTAGATTTTCGTTGATAGGTGTCCATTTGCTTCCAAATCATATTCATTTTTTGTTTTGTCAAGTGGTCCCCTTCACTTTATTCCACCAATTTTCGTTCCAATCACCTTCATTGATGCTGTAGCAAAACGCCAACGATAAAATTTCTAAATCAAAACAGCTTCACATCTTATTTTCATGTGCCTTGGCTGGATTTAAACAAAATATCAACCTATCCCAACTCTTTATCAAACAAGAGCAACAAAACTAAACACAATGCAAAACGAGGAAGAATACAAAGGAAAACATATAAAAGAAGCATCAAACTCTATTATAAAAGCTTAGGAACAAGTAAAATAACTCTTTATACAAGAGTTATCAACCATTTTTCGTCAATGTGGACTATGTTATGCATGAGATTTAATGTGACATTTCCATTACTTGTGTCTTCACAATTGAGTTGGCTCAAACTGAATTTGAGTCTGGCAAAGTTATTAGCATCAGTAAGTACATGTTTTACAGTACTTGTATGTGGTCTTAAGTGTTTCAATTTAATCTAGTTTTCAAGTAGAGTTTTGAAAATATTGAATGTGGCTACCATCTTCCTAATTGAACTTCTCTCTAGAAATGTTAGTTCCTTGATCCTATGTAAATCAGGCACTTTTAAATCCATATGCTTAATACATGTTCCTTTATTTTGAAAATGTACAGCTTCATCTTTCTCCATTTGTGTTTTGCAACCCTCCAAATTCTGTGAATTGGGTGTATGGAAATCCCAAATATAGAAGCTGTCTCTTTCGGTGCACCCCTTCGAAGGTCTCCATTCTTCAATTTTTGTAGCAGGTGTTGTGCAACTTTATTTTTTTCTTCCATGGATAAATTTGATCTATTTCTAGTTCTCATTGTAAATTTTCACCAGAACTTATGAGAGGTGGTTGACATGAATTTACGGTGTAGGTGTTTTGGTAAATACCAAACTAACTGTAACATATTAAATAAGATATTCATAAAATAAATTTCTTTAATTATCATGGTAAATGATTCCATAATTAATTATAGAATCATTAAATAAAGGTAAATATGAAGTTTATCAGAATTTTATTCAAATTGCAAATTATTATATTTATTAAAAATGAAAAAAAGGAGGGAATAACTGATACGGAATTAATGTGGACTGGACTATCTGGGGCCAAGAGTTGAGAAGCTAGAAGTTATGTTAAATTTAATGTTAAGTTTAGGGTATTTAGGTTAGAAAGGCATTGACATGGTTTTCACAAAATCTGCAAGTTGTTTGTTCGCCTATCACTTCCAAAGGGTTGAATCCCACGAGATGACATCCTAGATTGATCACCTTCAGTTTTATATGATATAGCTCATCATTATCATGATTATTATAGACTCGATGCCAAAAACATGATGCATCTAAAATGAGAGGGAGAATTTTTATTTGTAAAGAAGTCATGGTTTTAAAATTGTTAATTTGATCACAAAAATTAAATGATGCGTAGATATTTTTATTTTTGCTAAATAATATCCACTTTAATCAAGTTGTTGAGACTAACAACATCACTTGGTTTTCTTATTCCAGATTAGAAAATTGACCAAACTTACAACCAATTGTTAAATCATGACTAAATTAATGACCAAAATTACAACCAATTGTTAAATCATGACTAAATTAATTATTCCTACTGAGAGGTCTAAACTCAATAGTCAAGCATATATTTACATGTTGTCACTTTCAAAGCAAGCAGACAATTTGTTTGTATTATAGAACAAGAGGTTTAAGTCTTCAAATAAATAAATAAATAGTATTGTCTCGTGGCTTTTACATTAATTTGAAACGACGGCGGCGGTGGCTTACGTTAAAAATATGCTTGTTCTCACATTAGGGGTGTCTAACGGTTCGGTTTGATTAACCGAACCAATTCTCCGAAAAAGTGGAACCAAACCGAACATTTTAAATTTTGCTAACCGAAAACCGATCGATTCCGGCGGTTCGGTTTTGATTAACCGAAAACCAATTAAAATTAATTAATAATAAAACAAATAAAATAATAATAAAACAAATAAAATAATAATTAAAATAAATAAAATAATAATTTAAAACTGAAACTTATTAAAAATAGATAAAATATTTAACAATAATTAATAAAGTAATAATTAAAAATTGATTTTCATAATTTTTAATTAATTAATTAGTAATTGAAATAATAATTAAAAATAAAAAACGTTTTTCGGTTTTCGGTTCCAAACAGATTCGGCCATCGGTTAATCAATAACCGAAAATTTTTCAACTCGGGCAAACCGAACCGATAACCAAATTTGTCGGTTTGATTAGCAAAATCAATCGGTTTGGTTGATTCCTGTTCTAATCGAAACCGTTTAGACACCCCTACTCACAGCAGGAAATGTCCAAACACAAAATGAGAAAATAAAATATTAAATCAAATATCACGATGAAACTAAAAAGTTAGTTATATATTTTTTTTCCAGTATAGGCTAAAGATTGTACATATCAAGGAAACAATCATATATTAATTGACGGATTCACTCATAAAATAAAATTGTCGCACAAATGTCAATAAGTGAGACATCGATAGACTATTTAATACACGCCTAAATTGCGTGGATGACACTTGCATGATCCAAATTTAAATATTTTTGTCTTCAACGTGGTTAGAGAAATGGGAAATTCCTCAAAATCATGATTAACCTTTTTCATTTATCAATTTGACAAATGTGGAAATTCGCCGCTGCTATCGAAGTAAGTATTGAGTAAATCTCACTTCTTTTTGATAGCACACAAGAGAAATAAATAATACTCCTCCGTCCCAACTAACTCGAAATATATACCATTTTAAGTCGTCCAACTAACTTGAGTCATTTCTATAAATGGAAATAATTAACAAAAATAAGGGATTTTAATTGTAATTAACAGTTAATTAATTAGGTTGATTATTGGCTAATTAAATTAAATTAATTTATTTTAATATGCTAATTTTAACTAAAAAATTTAATTAATTAATTTATTTAAAAATTAATTTATTTAATTAATTTAAAAATAAATTAAGTTAAAAAATTAATTTATTTTCATATGCTAATTTTAACTAAAAATTTATTTATTTATTTAAAAATTAATTAATTTATTTAATTTAAAAATTAAATTAAATTAAAAAATTAATTTATTTTAATATGCTAATTTTAACTAAAATAAATTAATTTATTAATTTATTTAAAAATTAATTTATTAATTTATTTAAAAATTAATTTATTAATTTATTTAAAAATTAATTAATTTATTTATTTTTAAAAATAAATTAAATTAAAAACATTAATTTATTTAAAAAATTAAATTAATTTATTTTAATATGCTAATTTAAAATAATTAAATTAAATTAAATTAACTAAAAAATTAAATTAATTTTAATATGCTAATTAAATTAAGGATTATTTAAAATAAATTTATTAAGTAAATAAATAAATTTAAATATAAAATAAAATAAAATACAAAATATATATACTTAACACATAAACCACTTTATTACCAATACACTTAAACACTAAACACTCTCTCCTTAATTCCCGCGCCTAAAAGAAACGCCCAAGCGGTAGGGACGGAGGAGTATTTGATAGCACACAAGCGTGACATACCGACTTAGAATGTAGATCATTTTAAACGTAGATAGTGGGCTTCTTGGTGATTTTATCCATTTCAACATTTCCCCCCAAATCCAGCTCATTAGTAGAACTCAAGTCCGGCCCAATTACGAATTTTAGCAGCTATTTTATTTATTTAGAAGATCTCTTTTCAGTTGATGGAGATTTTGTTGTGTACGAGTGTAAACTTTGGTGTTAGGTTTTTCTCTAAAGGCAAGTTATTTGTTCGATCTTTCATTTTAATTTTGTTGACTAACTTACTTTTTTCGACATAGTTCAATAATATTTAGGGAATGAAGACATAATGTATATATATGAGGATTGGTTATAAAGAGAATTATATATCAGATGAGAATTAAGAATTAATTCACACCCTTAATAATAGCAGATTGGATGGCCCATAATTTTTGTTGCATAGATTCAAAAATTCTCTTAAAATTATTAATTTCATTCGATTATTTAAGTATGGGGTATAATAGTAAAAGCAAACACAAAAATCTAACCTTATCCAAAGCTCAAATCGTAGATTTCTCGTCAACTTCCATCTCTACAACCAAAATATCGCTTAAGAATAGTTTAAGTATTGATTTGTTTTTTGCACAAGAATATCTATATATCATGATTTTTTGTTTATTTACCATTGAATGATCAAATTGTTTGTTTGTATAAGAACTTTGTTTGTGTGCACAAGGATAATAAACATTTGTAGATTATGATTTTTTGTTTATTTGTTCTTGAATAATAATATCGTTTGTCTGCATAAGAACTTCGTTTGTATGCACATGGATAATCGATTTTGTAGATCCCATTGGTCGAGACTTTGAAAATTAAGAAACTTCACAATAAAAAAATATGATTTGCTTAATAAAAAATTAACATGAATAAACTGGATATAAATCATGATTACAAAAATTAAAAATACCATAAATAAATTAGAGAATCTTAATTATGGATAATAATCGATTACATATAAATTCAAAATTACTAAGGTAAAATAATTCCTTATATAACTATAAATCCTAACCATCGATCAAGCAAAATCTAAGCGTAAAATTAGTTCTTATATATATATATATATATATATATATATATATATATTATATATAGGGAGAGATCATATGATAATAGTTATTTGAGTGAGAAATAAGAATGAATTTCACCTTTTAATTAATTAGATCTATGGTCTAGATTAGATCATGTAAATGTTGTAATTTTTCATTCCTTATGCTATGATTTAAGCTTTAATCGATTTTAATGAGGATAGTTTTGTAATTTTAGGTGATATAAAAATGGTAGTTACTAAAATTATGGGATTAGATATTTAATGGGTTTGATATGGTCAGTTTTATTTCTCGTTTAGTATCTTTATACCTTTTCTCGCTTAGATAAAATGGTAGTTACTAAAATTATGGGATTAGATATTTAATGGGTTTGATATGGTCGGTTTTATTTCTCGCTTAGTATCTTTATACCTTTTCTCGTTTAGCTATATATTTCAACTTGTTACATTTGTGCAATATTATATAAACGTTATACTACAAATAATAGACATTGTGCAACAAATCCACACAGCACATATTACGGCTTCAAATAATTTACAAATTAGTTGTATTACGTGTGCAACATATAATATGAAAATATGCTATGCATACAAAACATATATGCTAAGAATGATATATCATGTGACATTTCAGAATTCATTACAGAAGACAATGGAGGATTTATAAATGTTTTAAGCTTACTATTATATGCTACATATATACAATCATATGCTATAATTATATCAAGATATGATATATAATTTTGATAAGTTGTATAGGACCAATATTGTGTGCTACATATATAAATAATATGCTATAACTAAAATAAGATATGATATACAAATTTGTTAGGTTGTATATATAATTTTGTGTGCTACATATATATAATTATATGCTATAACTAAAACAAGATATGATATACAATTAAAACGATTCTCTTTTTCGGGAAGATGGAAAGATTTTAAGACATCTTCTCATAGATTGTGTGTTATATTTATTTTGCAATTCACATTTTTACCCTTGGACGATTTTTTTAAGTATGAAATTGTGAATCAGTTTTTTTAGCAACTATAATTATGGACGAAATTTGGAACGTTGATTGTATTAGAATCAATGGATGAGATTTATTTTTATTTCTTACACTTAATACCTTTCTCACCATAACCTCCACCTATATATATATATATATATAGAGAGAGAGAGAGAGAGAGAGAGAGAGAAAGAGAGAGAGATATGAGGAATCAAATAGTACCCGAGCCTGAAATAGTATGTAGTACTCAATCTCATCCATTCATCTCATAGATCCTATGGTTGAGATTTTTTCGGACTTTTAAGTTTAATTTCGCTAATTTAGCTACAGTAAGGATAGATTAGTAATTTGATTTGTTATGTGATTACAAAACAAACCTTGCATTTAGTTGAATTGACTTATGTATTCAAATGAACACAAAATACATGCAGTTGAACACAATAATGCATGTGGTTGGAAGCTCGCGCCCAACGTGCGCTCGTGCTCGCGCGTCGTCCCGAAGTTCGCTCGTGCACCTGTTGGCCAACAATGTATTTTTACGTTTTGTTAAATACATGAACATGTTCTGTTAAATGCATGAACATGTTTTATTAAATGCATGAACGTGCTTTGTTAAAAACATGTTTGTGTTTCGTGCCAACATGAAGTTTCATGTTTTGTTCAATGTAGTTTCATGTTTTGATCAATGTAGTTTCATGGTTTTCAACAACAAATCTCTCATTCATCATTCTCCGTCAATTTCGTCGTCTCTTTCCGCGATTACCGGTGAATTCACCGTGAATACCGTCATAGCTACCATCTCTCTCGATTCTTTAATCATCTATAAAATTCATCTTCTATTTTTTTCTCAAATCCATCAATTTTGTTCTTAAATTTTTTTCTTCTTTTTCTTTCTTTCAAAATATGTTGTTTGTTGTTGTTCGTGTATGTTGTTGTTGTTGTTCGCTGGTGCTGTCGCCGTCGGGGCCGGGGTCGTCCGCTGTCGTCGTCGTCGTAGCCGGCGTTGTCCGATGCCTCCAAGGAGGAGAAGAGAAGGCTGATTTGATTTCTTATCATTTTACCCATTGCAAAAATTTTATAAAAAAAGAAAAGAAAAAGGAGTTGTCATGTGTCAGCTTGTGGTGCGGCCACTTGTTCAAATGTGTGGTCTAAATTAGATACTACATACTATCTGGGGACCGGATACTATGAGAACTCAATCCTATTTATATATATATAGGAGGGTTAATGTGAGAACTATTTTTATTGTGAGAATATGAGAATTAAAAAATGATGAATTCGCTGTGAAAGTTGATGAATCCGTCGGAAAATAATCGAATCCAAAAATAAAATTTTCGCTCCCATGGGATTCGAACCGGTGAAAAATTTTGAATTATCGGATTCAGAACTTTCTCAACGGATTTATCAACTTTCATAGAAAATTCATTTAGTTATTAGTTTTATGATAAAATGATTCTAATTTAATATATATATATATATATATATATATATATATATATATATATATATATATAGAGGAATGGATCAATGAGAACCACATCTTTTTGCGAACTCTGAACCATGCATAAGACGATGAAGATGATGCAAGGCGGTATAAAGTTGTGCATAACGAAAACTTTCTAAAATTATTTTGTTGTGCAACAATTTTAGAAAGTTTTCGTTATGCACAACTTTATACTTGTTTATGCATTATCTTCAACGTCTTATGCATGGTTCTCAAGTTCTCAAAAAAGATGAGTTCTCACTGGATCCGACCCCTATATATATATATATATATATATAGGAGGGATCAAATAGTACCCGAGTCAGAGATAGTATGTAATACTCAATCTCATCCATTCATCTCATAGATCCCATGGTTGATATTTTTTCGGATTTTTTAAGGTTATTTTCATTAATCTCGCTACAGTAAGGGTAGATTAGTAATTTGATTTGTTATGTGATTTCGAAAACAAACAATGCATATAGTTGAACTGAACTATGCACTTAAATGAACACAAAAATGCATTCACTTGAACACAAAAATGCATATGAGTTTCGAATTTAATGCATGCTGAAAACACACTCCCAGTGCTCGCTTGCTCGCACCCAGCGCCGGTTGGGTGCGATGCAGTGTTATGTTATTTTAAATGCAGTGTTATGTTATTTCATATGTATTTTTTTTGTTTTGTTGTGGCTCTTCCCAAACCCAGCGTCCCTACCCAGCGCCGGCGCGCACCCAACGCCGGTTGGGTACGATGCAGTGTTATGTTATTTTGTATGTATTATTTGTGTTTTGTTGTGCGTCTACCCAAACCCAGTACCATGGAGACCCCAACGTCGCGGACTCCTACCACCCGGTGGCGGGCACCCAATACCATCGGTGCCTTCCCATTTTGCCCTCGAGCGAAAAATGGGCTGCCACGTATCAAATTTTAAGTGCGTCAAGTGTTGAAATGTGTGGTCTAGATTGAGTACTACATACTATTTGATGATCGTGTATTACGAGAACCCAACCATATATATATACGAGGATCAAATAGTACACGCGCGTGAGATAGTATGTAGTATTCAATTTCATCTCATAGATCCTATGGTTAAGACTTTTTCCAGACTTTTTAAGCTTAATTTTGTTAATTTCGCGACAATAAAGGTAGATTAGTAATTTGATTTGTTATATGATTGCGAAAAACAAACCATGCATTTAGTTGAACTGACTTATGCATTCAAATGAATACAAAAATACATACAGTGGAACACACTAATGCATGGGGTTGGAAGCTCGCGTCCAGCTGGCGCTCGTGCTTACGGGTCATTCAGTAGCTTCGCTCGCGTGTCCATTAGCCCACAATGCATTTTTACGTTTTGTTAAATGCATAAACATATTTTATTAAATGCATGAACATGTTTTGTTAAATGCATGTTTGTGTTTCGATGCCAACATGCGGTTTCATCTTTTGTTCAATGTAGTTTTATGGTTTTGACAACAAATCTCTCATCCATCTTTCTCCATCGACGTCGTCTCTTTCCGACACGGTGAATTCACCGTGAACCACCCCATAGCCACCATCTCTCTCGATTCTTCAATCATCTATCAAATTCATCTTCTATTTTTTCTCAAAATCCATCAATTTTGTTCTCAATTTTTTTTCTTTTTTTTTTCTTTCTTTCAAAATCTATTGTTTGTTGTTGTTCGTGTATGTTGTTACTGCTGTTCTTCGGTACTGATGATAAATCTAATGTATGTAAATGTACGAGATTTATGAAAAGCAGTAAAGAACATAAGAGTTTTACGTGGTTCGATCAAGAATGAGATCTCGCCCACGGAGGTGATGATCCTCAATACTTTCACTATAAACGGATTACAATGAGTGTATCTAAAAGGCTCTCGATTCAATAAGTTGCTAACCCTTTACCGTCGACCTAACCTCTATTTATACAAGATTGTGGATCTCGATCGATCCTCGATTGGTGGGATAACGATCCTTCCATAATCGACCACGATCTCTCGCCATAATCGACCACGATTTTCGCCATAACTCCACGATCTCCGCTTTGACCTCGTCTTGGTTGGGGTCTTGATTAGGGTTCGACGCTGGGCTTTAAGCTTAACCGGGCGTCATTAAGTCGAGCCCACCGCTGGGCTCGCCATGGGCACAGCGGTTCAATATATCCCATCATAGCCCCCACGAATAGTCGAATAACAAATACAAGGTGAGGTGAAGGTCGATTTTACCGGTGCTTGTTGGTGCTCTACCGAGGTTGTTGTCGGTCTGCCGTCTATTTGGCGTTAGGTGGATCGACGATCCGGGTCCGAATCGAAGCCGACGGTTTGTCGGACCGGGCGGCACCGCTTGTCGAGGACCGAACCGAGTCGTCGTCATGGGACGATGTTGAGGTCCGACCTGGATAGCGGTGTTCGTCCGAGTAACACCAAGTTCCGATCAGGATAGAAATACCATTCGATGATACCGAGGATCGGTGGCAAGCGTTATCTCGTCGGATGATACCGAGGTCCGATTTGGATAGAGGTATCCACCGATGATGCCGAGGTCCGATCCGATTAAGATATCCTTCGGATGATACCGAGGACCGGTGGCTAGCGTTATCTCGTCTGGACGATACCGAGGTCCGAGCCGGATAGAGGTATCCACCGGATGATGTCGAGGTCCGATCGGATTAAGATATCCTTCGATGATACCGAGGTCCGAGTTGATCAATTGGCGTTGGATAGCAACGCGTCGTTTGGACGACGCCGAGGTCCAAGTCGAATGATGAGGTCCAACTCGAGATGTCGACGTTGGGTGGCGGCGTCGCCGCCAGGCACGATGCCGAGGTCCCGAGTCGAGTGATGATTGCACGATTGGACCGGTTGTCGGTAGCGTCTTTGATCACGCCACTTGCGCCAGACGGTTGGTGGGTGCTCGAAACGCGTGCACGCCTCTACTCCATATCAAATTGCAATCAGCCACGTGGAAGTTGAAACGGCAATTTGGGCGCCCATTCGTACTACAAATAGGCCCTAATGAGGAAACTGTTCACTTTCTTCTCCCCATCGTTCTAGAGCAAAAGAAAACCTACCAGATTTTCAGAGCTCTCAGAATTTTTTTCCATTCATCGAAGAAGCATAACCCGTCAGTAAAAAGAAAGTATGACTTCTTCTTCCATATCTGGTTCTGCTCGTTCTTCTTCTTCCCCTGATAGCGAGGTAGAGATTAGGGACTATATGTGCCATGATTTTGCGGGTAAATCCTTAGGCATTAGCGCTAGGGTTCCATCGATTTCTCCTGCGTGGGATAAGTATAAGGTCAGGGACGTTAGATCGTCTCTGACCGTTGCTGAAGTACTTAGCGTAGGGAAGGAGTGCCATCTGCCGACAGAGGCCTGGTGGTGCCTGCCGGGACCCCGTGACCGTGCTTTGGCTCCTCCGGAGGGTTTTTTGACAGTATATGTAGATGCCCTGAGGGCGGGCCTTAGGTTCCCTTTAGCCCCCATCTTTTTGCACATTCAGGAGTATTTCCAAATTCCTATTTGCCAATTTACCCCAAACTCCATTAGGTCGGTAGTGGGGATGGGGCTTTCTTGTTACGGCATAGCCGAGGAATTTTTCTTTGAGGTTCTGATGTGATTTTTCAGCGTCAAGAGTACGGGGGGTGTGTACTATTTTTCGCCTCGGCAACCCTTTGGGATTACTGCCCCCTCGAAAGTGTCGCAGTGGCAAAGTAAATATTTCTTTTTGGTGAGGGGCACTCGAGCCACGAGTGGGGATGGGTAGGATGAAAGACCTGAAAGTGAAACCCCTCGGTTTCGTAGAGGACCAGCTCAACTTGCTTGGTGAAGTCTCCGTAGGGTTCACCGAGGACGACCTGAATAAGGCCGGACTGAGCGTTCACAGGTCAAAGGCCCCAGGGTCGGGGCTCGAGCAGGGTGAGGGCACCTTCTTCTCCTTTATGCCTTGTAAGTCCGACCTCGTTGTGTTAACGCGATTTTCTTTTGTTGTGCAGTGAAGCTGGTGCCGCAAGAGAAGGGCTCTCTATCGCCGAGCAAGGAGCCCCCGAAGAAGAAGGCGAGGCGGGCTGCACCTGCCAAGCCCCCGAAGAAGGTTGACGAGCTCAGCCAACTGATGACGGGGCCTCTGTCGGGGTCGAGTCCGGCATCAGAGAAACCGACTCAGGCCCGTATCGAGTACGAGGTGCCGAGCTCCAGCTCGGCCTTAGCCCTCACCCAGGTATAAATCTCTTCCACATCTGTCTTTATCTGCTCTGCGATGTATACTAACTTGGGTTGTTTTCAGGAAGTGAGCTCAGTGATCGGGGACCTGCAACGTGCTACTGGGGACCTGCAACGTGCTGCTGGGTACATCACCGAGAGCTCAGCTCGGTGTGAGGCGCTGGGGCGGGAGCTTGCTGCTGCACGGGCGGATGCTGATGCCGCGATCGCCGCGAGGGCGAAGCCGAGATTCGCCGTGGCGCTTGCGAGGGAAGAAGCCGAGACCGCCTGGCGGAGGTTGCCGAGGCCGCTCGGGGAGCTCGGCGAGGGACGCGGAGGCGGTCAGGCGGAAGGAGCTCGCCGACGAGAGAGGCTAGGTGGGCAGATCGGGGCCATTGTTGAGGGCCTTCGCCGGCAAGCTCATCGAGTCGGAGAGCTTCGCCTTCATTTCCGACCGCCGCCGTGCTCAGACCAAGGTGGTGTCGGACCATCCGAGGAGGTTGGCGGCCGCCATGCCCGACTTTGACAAGGTCGAGCATGGTTGGGTCGAGGTCGCCTCGAGCTGAATAAGGCTACGCCGGGTGGTCTTCGGTCGGGTCCTTCCCCTGGCTTGGAGGCTTTGGCGCCCAGCCTCCTTCATCGACGGCGGAGGCCATTGCTCAGTCAAGGAGGACGAAGATCCCGAACTCCGTGAGTTTCTTGCCAGTGCGAGTGAGCCGAGGAGGAGAGCCGAGCCCGAGCTTCCTTCCGAAGGGACCAAGCTGCAGCAGCAGAAGAGGCGCAGGAGGCCGCGAGTCCCAAGAAAGAGCCCGAGGTCGGTGGACTGATGTAATAGGTTGATTTGCGGGGTCGATAGGATCCCGAGCCTTGTAAAAATTTCAATAATAGTTACAACTTTCTGAATGTGTGTTGTCCCTTTATTTTTAGCATTTCACGTCTCAATACCTCGGACTCGATCATGAATTGTTGACCAAGCTAAAAGAGGTCCGAGGTGCCTTGGCTGAGAAGGACGAAGAGGCGTTGTTTTGGAGGAGCCGGTCTGCCGAATTGACCCAGATTTTGGTCAAGATGGACGCGGCTCGCCGCCTTCCGAAGTGAGGAAGAAGTTGCAAGAAGCCGATCGTGAGGTGGCTCACCTCCGAGAACGAGGCTCAAGTAGGATCATACATCTCGAAGTCCGGCGCGACTTATCTCACGACATGATTCGAGGCGCTGATACAATGCGAGGAGCAACTCGAGCTGACGATGGAGAAGCTGGCTCAGATCTCGGAGGAACATGCTGAGTATGAAAAGGTGATCCACCGATCTGGTGGAGTTACCATATTAGAAGCCGATGATCGAGTGCAGAGCTTGCTTGCCGAGGGCATGGTCTTCGAGGGACGGCGAGGGGCCCAATAGTAAAAAGTTTAAAGACTGCCTCGATTTCATCGTCTCGTATATTCAGATATACGAGCTCGTCCCCAGACGACGCATGCCCCAATTTCACCAAGTCCGCACTGCTCCACCGATGTAAGGATAGAAGAACCCGAGGTGAGGCGGCTATGACGATCATGACAAGTGCTTGATTGTTGGGTCCGGTGAGAGTGAGCATCTAGGGGTCGGTCGTCGGCAGGTGGAAGGCGCCCGAGGACTTGTGTCGGCGAGGAAGGCGGCAGTCGGGCGAGGTCGTAATCGCCAAAGGCCCACTCAAGGGGCAAGGCGACCTCGGTGCCCGGAGTGCCCTTTCGGTCGGGGTTCCAGGAGTGCCTCCTTCAGGTCAGGACCCATCTGCGCCAATTCAAAGTGTAGATGGAGTAGGCCGCGGTGGCGCCTACCTCGTCGATTGGGTGGAAGGCACCGAGTTCATCCTGGGTGTTCATCGCCGACCCGGGGATTTTGTCTCGAACTGGTGTAGCTTCAGCCAGACTTGGCGAGGTGGAGCTCCGAAGCCGGAGTGAGTTGTATATAGCTTAGGACTTGGTGTATAGTAGTGAATGTATTTAAGCTTTATACCGAAGTGTATATTTTCCCCCTAGAGAGGTACAAATATAGCTTAGGACTTGGTTTTAGCCGTAAATGTATTCATACTGCCGAAGTGTATATCTTCCCAAATAAAGGGGTATAAATTGACGAGATCCGATCCGGACGCCGTTTGCATGTAGATTTTCAATTTAATGAGTTATCTCGTATGCCTTGCATGTAGACGCTCAAGCTAATGAGTTGTTCAGATGCTTTGCACGAGACGCTCAAGTTCATGAGTTGTCTGTGTGCCATCTTCGCAAGGCGCCCTTTTGAAGGTTAATTATGGTGTATCCGAATGGATGTTCACATAGATATAAGACAAGACGAAGTGAAATATTCATTAGAAAACAAATGTTTTATCAATATGTAAACAACATCGCACTTGGCAAAGCAATAAGAGGCTAACATGATGCCGATCTGAAATCAAAGCTATGTAAAATACCTCCTCAAATGAGTGATATGCCGTGTTCGGGGAATAAGTGCACGGATAGGTGAGCAAGCTTATAGGCCCTTTGCAAGGTCCTCGTGAACGCGGTATGGACCTTCCCATGTCGAATCTAGCTTGTTAAGATGCTCGGCCTCATCGGGCTTCATTATTCAGTAGGACGAGGTCGCCACTTGGAGTGTGGAGGCTTTACCTCTTGTTGTAGTACCGCGACTGGCACTTGTACTTAGCTTCGCTTATGAAGCGCGAGCTCGCGTTTCTCCTCGAGGCGTCAAGGTTAACCCGTAGGTCCTCCTCGCCATCTGGTCGAAGTGAAGAGACGCGGGCTCGGTGCGCCGATCTCGGTGGTATGATGCCTCGGTCCGTAGACCAAGTGAAGGGGTTTCTCCGCGAAGTCCGAGGTGTTGTCTGTAGGACCAGAGGACTTGAGGAGATTTTCACCCACCACCCTTAGCTCGATCTAACCTCTTTTTCAACCCTTGTACAATCGTGCGGTTCGTCACCGGTCGACCATTCGCTGCGGGTGTGCGAATCGAGGTGAAATGTTGCTTGATTTGGAGCTCTTCACACCATTCCTTGAAATTTTGTCGACGAACTGGGTGCCACAGCGAGATCAAAACATGTGGTATGCCAAGCGGCAAACTATGTTTTTCCACACAAAGTCTGAATCATACGCTCGTGAGGCTCGAAAGTGGCTCCGTCGACCCATTTTGTGAAGTAGTCTACAACCACGACTAAGCATCGTCGACACGGTGCTCGGTCAAATGGACCAACGATGTCGATCCCCACCGCATGAAAGGCGAGGACTCAGAGGCTACCGAGATCGGTCCGGGAAGCTTGATTGTGGAGTGGGCACACCGGACACTTTTGACGAGTTCGGTGAGTCTTGGATGAGGTGGGCCAAGAATACCGACCTCGATGTCTTTTTGAGAGAGCTCGTGATCCGTGTGGCTCCCACAAGATCCCATGTGAATCTCGTTTAATACATAGTCCGCTTCTTCCGCCCAAGGCATCTCGGGAGGGTTGAAGATAGATTTCCTATAGAGTACCATCATGTATGAGGTACTTTTGGGATTTGACCATCATCTTCGCTTCGAGCCGATCCCGAGGTAGTGCTCCTTCTTCCGATAAGCCTTTATAGGAGACATCCATTTCGCTCCGTCTCGTTGATGATACCGACGGGACTCGCAATGCTTCGAATGAACTTCCTCCTTTGGAGGTTTTGTTGATGATGAAGTCAACTTATCGAGGATGTCACTCGGCTATTTTCCCTCGTAGATACGATAAATTGCGAGAGTACCGGAATGAGGTCAGATCTCCTTTGCCTTCTCAAGGTATTGCTTCATCCGATCCTCCTGGCCAGATTTGCCTGGGACTGGTTTACTACGACTGTGGAATCTCCAAAGATCTGGATCTTTCCACTTTCAATTCCGTGCGGCGGAGTCCCGAGATCAATGCTTCAGACTCCACCCGTTGTTTGTGGTCGGGAAAGTAAACCAAGTGAATAGGTCACTTGTTTGTCCGGCCAAGGAGCAAGATTCCGCCCATTGCCTGCTTTGCACTAAGCTCCATCCACGTACATCCGCCAGCCCTCGTGTATGTCGAGGTCGTTCTCCGTTGTGGGAGTGGGAGTTGGAGTGACCTCTTTCACGGGCTGACCTCGGTAAATCGACCTCTACTAGAAAATCATCTAGGGCTTGTCCCTCTATGGCGATCCAGGCGAGTATAAAATGTCGTGCTCACGAGCCCGAGTGCCCACTTTGCTATATACCGACGATTACGGTTTTGACAAGACTTGTCTTAGAGGTAAATCACCAAGACTGAATTGAATGGGCTTGGAAGTAAGGTCGGAGACGCCGCCATGCTCACCTGCCAACGCTAGCTTTTCGTCGGTGTACCTTGTCTCCCCTTTGAGAGCTCGGTGATGAAGTAGATAGAAGTTGTTTACCGGCTTCATCTCGCACCAAGATCAAGACCGATTGCCTCGCCTGCTGCGGCCGTGTACAAAGAAAGGAGTTCGCCTTCTCTAAGCAGCAGTGTGGGAAGATTGGCGATGTATGCTTTCAATCAGTGAGGCGACATGATGTTCTTCCTTCCAAGCGAACCGGGCTCTTCTCAAGATTTTGAAGAAGGGAGCGCTTCTGCAATTTCTGCATGGGAATCTACCGAGGGCGCCGGACATCCGTGAGTTTGTGGATCTCACGGATGGTTTTGGTACTGCATGTCGAGCACCGTTTTGACCTTAGTGGGATTTGTCTTCGCCTTCGAGAAACCCAACATCCCGTGAATTTTTCCGCTTTCACCATGAATGTGCACTTTTGGGGTTGAGCTTGAGGTTGCCGATCCGAGGAGTTTGAGGATCGCTTTGAGGTCGCCAACGCAACTTTCATTTTTGGCTTTTGACCACGATGTCGCCAACATAGACCTCGACGATCTTCCCAATATGATCTTTCAATATGGCATCCACCATCCTTCGATAGGTAGCTCCGCTTTTCGTGCCAAAAGGCATTTTTCGTATGCCAAGACACCAAGTCGATGATGAACGTCGTCTTTGAAGCATCATCCTCGCTCATCAAGACTTGGTGGTACCCCTTGTATAGATCCAGGAAACTAAAGATCTCATGGCTCACCGCCTCCACCTTGTCGATATCGGGAGGGTAGCAATCTTTTGGGCAGTGTTTGTTGAGGTCGGTATAGTCAACGCACATGCGCCACCCTCCTCCTGGCTTTCGGACTACAACTGGATTAGCCATCCAAGTCGGATATTTGACCTCGAACAGGATCTTAGCCTCCTGTAGTTGAGTCACCTCGTCTCTTATGACCTGGCTGCGCTCTGCGGCGAATCTTCTCTTCTTCTGCCGAACTGGTTTAGTGGCCGGGTCGATGTTGAGACGATGAGTGATGAGCTTGGGTGAGACACCGGTCATGCCAAGTGGGGACCACGCGAACACGTCCTTGTATTCCTCTCGGTCGTTTAACATTCGCCAATATCGTGGACCACGAGTGCCGATCTTGACAACTTTGGAAAGGTCGTCGTCACATAGCTGAAGGTCCTCAGTCAGGTCGTCCCGGGGTGTCACCGAGGTTCTGAATTGGCACGAGGTAAGGCCACATCTTGGGTTGAGACTCGTAGCACTCTTTCGTCGCCGTTTGGTCACCTCGATGTTAGCAATCCCACCGGGTGGGTATTTTGATGGTGGTGGTACACCGAGCGCACGGCTTTGTGGCATATAGTCGCCCCTTCCCGTAATGATGTTATACGGAGAAGGAGCTCGGACCAGGAAAAATTGAATGTCCTGGTGATCGACCGGGAGCACGCCCTACGAGAATCTGGAAGGGTAATGACGCCTCGGGTTGAACCGCCTCCCGAGTGAAGCTCCGTGAGTTGGGATGGCGCGGGATGCACTCAATCCGCCGACCGAGTTTATCCAGCAGATTGAAAGATGATCTTGAGGCACCGATGTCGATGTAGACCCGTGGACGTTCTTGTTACCCACCACGGCTTGTATGGTGATGGCATCTTGGCGTGGCATGATTTTGGACACCGGATCCTCCTGGAGAACACGATGTTCTCACCGTCCCGAGTCGCTTATTTTTGGCTCCTCGGGGACCGCCTCCGAAGCTTCATTTTTCAACGACGACCTCGTCGTTCCTGTGGCAGTCCGGTAATGGCGTAGACCTCACTCCATCGATTGGGACCTTCGTCCTCGCCGCCTTGATTTGAGTCGCCGCCGAGGTCGGCCCGCATTTGTTGCCACCTCCATTCTTTCCTCTGCGCTTCTTATTCCCCGGTCCAGGTCGGCCGAGGTATATCTTGAGCGCTCCTCCTTTAACGAGCTCGTCAATCTGCGAGCTCAAATTTCTGCAATCCTCGGTATTGTGACCATACCCTTGGTGATAGTCACAATACTTCTCCGTCGACCTCTTCTTGGATCCTCCTTTCATAGGAGGGGGTTTCGAGAAGAGCTCGGTGTGGAGCTCAAATATCTCCGCTCTCGATTTGAGCAGATGAGGCGTGTTGCCGCCAAGGTTTGGCTGAGGTCCTCGCCTGGACTCCATTGGGCCCTTCTTGATCCTCTCGAAGGCACTTGGCGATCAACGCCGACCTCGGTCCTCCGGCTTCTTTCTTTCAGCCCGCTCATCCCGGATCTCTCTTCTTCCGATCGACTCGTCTCATTTGACGGGTTGTCGACTGTGGTCCAGAGGCGACTAGCCGTCTTGACTTTTCCCGGTGATCTCTTTATTGATGCGCCAGTCCGATCTCGCTCGAACGCATTGATGATATAGAGATCATTACTCTCGTCAATTTTGAGAGACTCTTTGATGAACCTCGAGACGAAGTTCGATATCGTCTCGCCCCGCCTCGCGGATAGTGAGCAGATCGGACGAAGACTCATCGAGGTGGCATCTTTCGGTAAGCGCCACTTAAACCGATCCATGAGATCACAGGCGGTGTATACTATTTTCATGAGCGAAGGTGAACCAACGTCGGGCGTTAGAGACCAAAGACATCGGGAAGATTTTACATATGATAATCTTCCATTTCTTGATTCGCCATGTTAGTGGTGTAGGCAAAAAGGAAGTCGGAGGGGTCCCCAAGACCATCGTAGGCGGCGATGTTGGGTGCCCTGTATCGTTGGGGCAAGGGTGCGTCCAGAATTTCTCTGGAGAAGGGAGAGATGATTCTCCCGTACCGGTCGAACCCCGGAGATCGTTGCCATCTCTCTAGAGGGTGGGAGATCGTAACGACGCTCATCATCTCTCAGGGGAGTTCGGCTCGCCTCTCCTCTCTTCTATCCCGCTTGGCGCTCTGGGCGGCATGCCGAGGTGGCGAGCGGCTTCGCGGGTGGTGCGGTGGTGAATGGTTGCGACCACCTCGGCGAGGTGATTGACTTCTGGCGGCGTGGCGGTGTACGCGTTCTCGACTGTTCTGCCGAGGTGAACGTTGGTCACTTCGGTGGGGCGAACGACCTCGGGCGCCCGTAACCATCAGTTTGGGTACTCGGGAGGTGCCCGCTCCGTTTGTCCTCTGATGAAGGAAACTCTGGAATTTGCCGAGATTGGCGTTGAGGAATTCAGACACGGCTCGGACAAGGAACTCATGAGATCGGTGAACCGCCTGTTCACTGGTATCGAGGTCGGCCATCTCTTCCTCGTTAGGGCGGCGATCCTGAGGGCGTATATGAATATTTTCTATGTAACCCTCGGTGCAGTTACGGTGGCGTCCGCGATCCCTTCCGCGTCGGGTGATCGCTCGATCGTCATCCGCACGGTTGTTGCCATTACGCCGCGGCGGTACTAGCGTTTGCACGTGTTCTGCCATTAAATTGTAGAAAACGCTTTTGTTCGTAATTTTCCCACGACGGCGCCAAAGGGTTAGCAACTTATGAATACGAGCCTTTTAGATACACTCATTGTAATCCGCTTATAGTGAAAGTATTGAGGATCATCACCTCCGGACGAGATCTCATTCTTGATCGAACCACGAAAAACTCTTGTGTTTTTATCGCTTTCATAAATCTCGTACATTTACATACATTAGATTTATCATTGAAAGTATTGAGGATCATCACCTCCGTGGACGTAGATCTCATTCTTGATCGAACCACGTAAAAACTCTTGTGTTCTTTACTGCTTTTCATAAATCTCGTACATTTACATACATTAGATTTATCAACCGACGCCATCGCCGCTTGCATCGCCCGCTGTCGCTGCCGCCGTCTCCGTCGTCAGCGCCTCAAGGAGGAGAAGAAGAAGAATGCTGATTTGTTTTCTTTCCATTTTGCCTTTTGCGAAAAAAAAGAGAGAAGGAAAATGAGCTGTCACGTGTGAGCTTATGGTGCGGTCACATGTTCAAAATGTATAGTCTAGATTGAGTACTACATACTATCTGGAGATCGGGTACTACGAGAACCCAACCCTATTTATACATATATACATGCTAGTTGGAACTTATTACAAGCTTGTGTTATTGTGTTATTATGAAAATTAAATGAATTATCATAATGAAAGATGCATATATGAATAACTCAATCAAGCATACTAAGCTCCTTATCAACTATGTACGAGTCTAATATATTTACGTAATCTGAAGTAAGATATATTAATGAATTCATTAGGACATATTGAAACTAGATTAAGTAATTATATGGAGTTTTAACAGATGAAATAATTATATGATTTGCGATGGACTACATGGCGTATAAATAACATGGAATGTTAAAACTACCTAAAAAGATAAAAATTAGGAGTGTTAATAGCTCTAAATAACCCATTTGGTTAACAAAAGATTAATAGTACCATGGGAATAAAAACATATTAGTTCTAATCAGTTTTATTGTAAAGAGACAACTTTGCCCTTTTCATTAAATTTAAAACCCCAATTTTTAATTAATTTTCTGATTATATATAATTGCTAAAATAATTTTTAAAAAATTAAAATTTTTATTTTTTTTCAAAATATATAGGCTTCAGTAGAAAAACAATTTATTTAAAAATTAAAAAAACATCACATTTTTGCCTTTCTTCATTTGCAGACCTCCCGTCCTTTCTTCTTCTATCCTTTTCTTCTTCTTCTTCTTCTTTTCGATTTTTTGCTCTTCTTTTTGTTTATATTTCTTCTTCTTCTCAAATAAATAAACAGCTTTGCATCTTCACATTTCTCAAATTTAGGAACTTTTTCTCATTTATTTAAAGTTTGTAATCTATATCGTTTGAGATGAAGAGTTTATTGAAATTAATTCTTTTGTATTACATTGATTAATTTACCTTTTCTTTTTGTATTTCGTAATTTGTAATTTAAAACTTTAGGAGTTGGCTTCATGTTCTTGATGACGCGCAATTGTGACGCGATTCGCAAACATGACACAAAATTACATAATTTCGCGTCATACTTGTGAATTGCGAAATTAGGTCAGGCGCGAAATTACATAATTTCGCATTATTGTGTAGATTTCCCAAGACGTGAAATTACATCTTACATAATTTCGTGTTATTGTGTAGTTTTGTATCAATATTTCTATTTAAAAACAACAAGTTCGTGGAAATATAGTTGACTCGATGCTTAGAAGATATTGTAATGCGAAATTTGTAATTTTGCATGGAATGTAATTATACATGCGAAATTGATAATTTCGTTACCCATAATTTTCGCGTGATGTTGTAAATTAAACTATTATACTAAATTCACTCCATTTCGCATTACCCATAATTTTCGTATGATGTTGTAAATTAAATGTTATGTGAAATTGATAATTCGCGTTACCCATAATTTTGCATGACGGTGTAAATTAAATTGTCACGTGAAATTATACTTTCATGTTACCTCTATTTTCGCGTGACGAGATGTGTTTGATTTATTAGATGTTCAAACCTATGGAAATCAAAAATAAATAAAAATAACCAAGTAAAACCGACATAATTCAAATTAAAATATCATAACTAGAAACATCCTACAATACCACCATGATCCAAAAAAGTAATCAAGTTATAGTACAAATCATCTTACACCATTCCTCATACTAACAATTTTTATCTTCATCCGTACTAAAAGCATAAATATATTTAGCTATGTGCAAACGATAATCCACAATATCTTTACTCTGAAATGACTGTTGATATCTCTCTATCAATATCATCTCAACATATTTCAGAGCAAATAGACCACAACTAAAGTCATCTTCTTGCTTGTATGAATTATCATCTTGACTAACAAAGTATATGCTCCAATGGCTTCATTTTGGCTTGAATTTCTTATGCTCTTAGTAGTTGATATGCTTCAAAATCTGTGGAATAATGCGAGCATATGGGGTGAAGTACGTCTTTCTGTCATCATTCTGTTGCATGTCATATTGGTGTTGTCCAGCAATAACAAAACCATAACAAAAGAGAGGAAATAACAGAACCATAAATATCTACAACATACCTCTTGTATATAGGACTTCACCCAGCTAATCCATGCATCTTTGCGCTCTTTGCCGATGTCCAGCAGAACAGCTTTAAGAGGAACCAATAGTTCATCGTCTTGAATAGTAGTATCAGCTTTTATATTTGAAAGCAACCAAAAGAAGTTTGTGTAGTCAACTTTATCAACAACTTTTATATTTGAAAGCAACTTGAATAGTAGTATCAGCTTTTATATTTGTTTGCTGAATGACTCTGTCCTCATAAAGAATCAGAAAAAGGGGATGAGCTAATATAAAAAAGAAGGATTTTCAGAGAATGAGAATTTAAAGTCATGATGTTCTCTAAGTTAAGAACATTTTTTTTCAGGAACTGGAAAATTCTCATAACTCAGTGAATATGAGAAATTAAAACCAGATCAATAATTTTAAACTAACATGAGAGGAACGTACTTAAGTAGTAAAACTAGTCAAGTAGTCATTAATGCAAAAGATTCAGTTCTATCCACTGAATGCTAAATATAGTTTGGTTTTGGGCAACTAGGTGCATGTCATGGTTCTTGCTTCAAGTATAAGAAGTTTGGGGAAATATGAATAACTATTTCAATTAGTCTTTGGCTCTTGTTTTTTTTTCCATCTTTATCCTGTTCTCCATGCATTTTCTAATACTGTAACAAAATAATTCTTAAAATTACAACCACCCCCCCCACACACACACACACAAAAAAACACATGCAAAGAGAGCATCTGAAGGTGACAACAAACCAAATTTAACAGTTTTCCTCATAAAAGATGGTAATAGCACAGGAGTGCAAAGGCCTCAAAGCTTACAGTGTTAAAGAAGCATATTGCACCTTCATCATAAGACCTATTGATAATTTGAGTCTTCAAGGACACTGATATGCTATTTATAGCAACTTCAAAGTGACTAATATCTTTCTCATCTTCATGTGCACAGCATCAGTCATTCACCCATGAGAAGAAATATCAGAAGATCATATGTAAACTATTATATAACGAATACATCCTGCTTTGATGTGTCCATGCACAGTATAGGAAATACAGCAGGCTTAAGACTATAACAAAGAAATGACGTAGCTCGTCTTTCAGAATGAATGACCAGAAAACCAAACACGCCCAGGTGAAATAGTACTCGTCGTTTACGTCATACAAATTCGGATAGAAATTGAATAAGAACTTGCACACATACAGACATTTGCACACATACAGACATTTAAAATCTGAAATGGGAGAAGAATTGCGAAGGAGAAGTAGAAATTTGTAAGATACTCACGAAATTCAATCGTTTCAGCAGCGGCAGAGGCGATAGTGCTGCAGATGGCGACATCGCTCGTCCGGCGGAGGCGAGGGCGATGGCATCATCGTCTGGGTAGTAGAGGGAGAGGCAGTGGCGCTGAGATGAGATCGAGATGGTGGCCGGAGAATCAGTAGTGGCAGCAGAGCCGACGGTGGTGGAGATGGCGACTCGGCAACAGCTCGTCCAGCGGAGGTGGCTCTGGGGTTTGGGGGGTGAACTGGGAGGTTTAGATTTAGGTAGTTTTGAAATGTTTTTCTAATTTTAACTTTAGATTATTATTATTTTGATAATTATTTAAATTAAAAACATAGAAGGGCATTTTAGGTAAGAATGGTTATATTTATTTTAGTTTTATTTGATGGTTATAATTAATCTTTACTTTTGTAAAATGGTTAATTTAATGTTTGCCTCAAAATAGTGTTTGGCTGAGTTTATAAGCTATTTTTTAAGTTAAAAAATAACTTATAAGTCGTTTTGGGAGCTTATAAACTCAACCAAACAACCTCTGGACCGAGGACAGTTGGATAACTGTTATTCATATTTGCAGTTCTTCTTCACTCCCTCCATTTGACTCGGACGCAATCTCACTCCCACCAAATTATTCAATTCTCACATTTCTTCATTTTCACTTTTCATTACACTGTTTCTCCAAAATAAGCAAACCACCTTCATTAATGGCGTACATGAGGCTTGGCTCCAAATCCGAAGCCTTCCACCGCGACTCCCAAACTTGGTAACCATAACCATAAATCCGTCAACTCAAACATTACTTATACTCGCTCTCCTACGCCCTACACTATTTTGAATTACTGTTGTACGCGTCGAATTGTGTGTTTCCGGATGACCTCTACTTTTTTTATTTCCCAAGGCTTGATCTCCTTGCGGCTTGATTGTATGAACTAGGATTCTTATTTACGTGTTCGTGATTTTATAATATATAGGAACCGAATGTGATCGGATTTCATAATTTGTTAGCGACAGATCTTCGAGTAGTGGAGATATTCAGAATTTTTGGACACATTCAACAAATTATTATCTTGTCTTATGATTTTACTTTAATAGGCAATGCACTTCTGGCCTCCAGAGCGATTTAACAGTTGAAATTGGGGAAATGTCGTTTCATCTTCACAAGGTGAACTTGAATTTCGAAACTTTTCTCAATGGCTAAGTAAATTGGTATAAATTTAAATCTTGGTAAATGTGTTTTGTTTACATGTTACAGTTTCCTCTGCTGTCGAGAAGTGGACTAGTCGAGAAGCTTATTCCGAACTGAATAACGCCGACGGATCGCCTTGCATTCTGCAACTAAGTCAGCTTCCAGGTGGAGCTAAATCATTTGAGCTAGTTGCAAAATTCTGCTACGGTGTCAAAATGGAGCTCACGTCGATGAATGTAGTTAGCCTTAGATGTGCAGCTGAGTACCTACAAATGACTGAAGACTATGGAGAGGGAATCTGATTGCACAAACCGAGGCTTGTCTCACCCAAGTTTTAACAATTGAACTGACACAATCAAGGCTCTTGAGACCAGTGAGCAGGTTTTGGTGCACGCGGAGGAGCTCCACATTGTGTCGAGATGCATACATTCGTTAGCTGTGAAGGCCTGCGCGGATCCTAATTTGTTCGGCTGGCCTGTGGCAGGGTGCAACGAGACGGAAGGACTTCAGGGGCTGGGTTTTGGAACGGAATATGCACCGGTTCAAAGCCACTGTCAGTAACTGATGATTGGTGGTATGAGGACGTGTCGTTCCTCAGTTTGCCTCTGTATAAGCGGCTGATCCAAGCTATGGAGGCAGGCGGAATGAGGGCTGAGAATGTGGCGGGGGCATTGGTGTTCTACGCCAAGAAGTATATACCGCAGATGAATAGACAGTCCAGCTTCAAGAATTTGAAGACTGGTTCGACTATCTCCATCCCTTCTGAGGTGGATCAAGGGTCGCTCCTTGAGGAGCTGGTGGAGTTGTTGCCTTACAAGAAGGGGGTCGTGCACACGAGGTTCCTTCTCAGGCTGCTGCGAACTGCTATGGTGCTGCAGGCGAGTCAGCCGTGCAGTTGGATCAATCTGCATTGGAAGATCTGTTGATACCAAACATTGGCTATTCTGTGGAGATGTTGTATGATGTCGAGTGTTTTCAGAGGATTTTGGACCATTTTGTGTCGATTGAACTGGCTTCAAGGGCTGTTTCACCTTGCATTATGGAGGAGAGTCAGATAGTAGATGGGACGAATATGTTGACATCGTTAACCATGGTTGCTAATCTTGTAGATGCTTATCTTGCTGAAGTTGCGCTGGATATTAATTTGAAGTTTCCAAAGTTCCAGTCTCTTGCTGCTGCAATTCCTGACTATGCCAGGCCGATTGCTGATGGAATTTATCGCGCTATTGATATATATCTAAAGGTAAAATATTGGTAAATCTTGCTGTTTTTAGCATTCCTTTTAAGATGAATTAGGACATTGTTGGAAATTTCAGTTTCTCTCTTGATTGTTGAACTTAAAAGTTTCAAGATTTACTAGGATACTACCATAACTATGCACTTTGTTTAATCATTGTGTTAAATTGCTATGAGAAATTACTGCATCAGGCACATCCGTGGCTCACAGATGCTGATAGGGAGCAAATATGTCGACTGATGAACTATCAAAGCTTTCATTGAGGCGACCACCATGCTGCCCAAAATGAGAGGCTGCCTCTGAGAGTGATAGTGCAGTCTTGTTCTTCGAGCAGCTGCGGCTGCACATCAATCTCCTGGTGGCTCTTTGTTCCGGACAACCTAAAGAGCTTCCAGGATCCGAGCTCGGTTCTTCCAACATCCAAGGGCACCACAGGAATACAGGGCATCAGACACAGAGGATGTGAGGGAACGCGTTTATGAGCTCGAGAAGGAGTGTCGGACCATGAGAGGAGTTCAAGAAGATTACGACGAAGAGGAGTTGGAATATATTTTGCAGGAGGAAAACACATCAAGACTGCAACGCTAAGGCTCAGAAACCATGCAGCAATGAAAAGAAGCATCACCAAAAGGGGAGTTTGGAATTTGAAGTTTGGAAGAGATTGATTGGCTTACAGTGAAATGATTCACGGAATATATATTCAGTAGTTTTGTGCTTTGTAACTACCTTTGGATTGTTTGGTGATGACATGACAGCCATAACTTCAAAATATTCATCGATGCGTATCACAACTCGCTTCTTCTCCCGTTATAACTTCTTCTTTGTTCGCAGTACGTAGCTATTCTAATCTGCTACACTAATTTTTTCGAGCAGCCAGGTATCTTTACTACAATTTTGCATTGCATCTCGTGTGGAGCTTTCATTCATACTTGCAGATTGGCATAGATAAATTATTGCAGCTGAGCTAAAAATATATATTTAGTAATATAGTATGATATTACAGAAACCAGTATATTTTAATATATATATATATATATATATATATATATAGGAATTAGTTCATGTACATGTAATCTTTAAAATATCTAAATGAGAACAAATCATATCAATTAGATTTTAAAATCACACGTTATTTTTAAATGTGTATCTTAATTAGTTATATGCACATTTATGCATATAATTGTACATCTATGTCATAATTTGTGAATGAATCAAGATCTATATTGGTCTATTAAGAATTGATATTCGTTCTAATGTTTATACTATAAGGATTGTTCACACGATATATATATATATATATATAGGGATGGATCAAACGGTAACTCTAAATATTTTGAAATGAGTAACTAATCTCAAGATTGATTTTCTTCCATCATGTGGTCCAGATTTGTACTCCTAATTATGGCATATTATTTATCTGCATTTAAGATTGAGGTTAAGAAAGTAATTTGCTTTTTTTGTAACCGAAAGTGGGCTATATTTAAGGAATAGATATACTTATTTATGGAATTAATCTTTTTCTTTCTCTATATTTTCTAGCTATGTGTATAATATGTTCCACTTTTTGTTCTTTTGTGCAACCAGCTTTTCACGTTGAAAATTAATGACATCTTCAGATTTGTTCTGCATTGCTTTCACGTGTTATGCATAACTACTTATAATTTATGCATAATAGACTACCATATTTGCTCAATTTCACGTTGCACTATCAATACATTTTTATGCATAAGTACTTACGAGTTATGCACTTTGCACAATTTCATCAAACACATAATATCTTATCAATTTAATTCCACAAAATATTTTGTTTATGTGCACACTATTACAATGTTTGTGCACGATTTAAATCTACGCACAATTAATTGAATTGTCGATATTTTAAAATTTAACTTCATGAACAAATTAACATTTAAGATGGACATTATGCCTAAATGACATATGTCGTATGCATATGAACATACAACATAGAATCATGCACATCAACGTCAAACTATATGCACAAGATTAAACGATAACACAAATTTTTAAAAAATTACACAAACAAACGAGATTTAATGAATCTCGAACATGTGCAATAATTTAGGGATTGAGGAGAGAGAAAACTACAATAATTATGGATAGAAAAGTTATTGTTGGTAACTTAATATATAGAATTACTATCATGCCCTAATTATCAATTATTTGATGATTGCCTATTAAATATAATGTAAGATGCTTTGACTTATTTTTTTATTATTATCCGTTAGATTAGGGGAATGTAAGGTATAGATTGGTTCTCATTTCTTATCTTAGAGGTGGTTCCTTCTATAACTAACCCCTATATATATATATATATATATATAGTGAGGTTCAAATAAGAACCAATTTTAACGTGAGAACTAAGAACTACGAAAATTCTTTACGAACAAAATGAATATGCTATTAAAGTTAATGAATACGTTGCGAAAGTTAATGAATCCAAAAATTCGGAATTTTCACCAGGGTTCGTATCCCATGAGAGGCAAAAATTCCATTTTTTTTTATTCATTAACTTTCGCAGCGTATTCATTAACTTTCATAGCATATTCATTTCTCATGTTCTCACAATAAAAATGGTTCTCGCGTTAACCCTCCCCTATATATATATATATATAGGGAGTGGATCAAATGAGAACCACATCTTTTTTGCGAACTCTGCGAACCATGATAAGACGTTGAAGATTATGCAAAGCGGTATAAAGTTGTGCATAACGAAAACTTTCTAAAATTATTTTGTTGTGCAACAATTTTAGAAATTTTAGAAAGTTTTCGCTTTGCACAACTTTATACTTGCTTTGTGCATTATCTTCAACGTTTTATGATGAGTCTGTTTCAAAAGATGAGTTCATCGATCCAACCCCATATATATATATATATAGGGGTTGGATCTAATGAGAACTCATCTTTTGAGAACTTGAGAACTATGCACAACCATATAAAGTTGATGAATAAAACCTATAAAGTTGTGCACAACGAAAACATTCTAAAATTGTTGCACAACAAAATAATTTTTAGAAAGTTTTCGTTATGCATAACTTTATACCGCTTTGTGCATCATCTTCAACATCTTATGCATGGTTCGCAGAGTTCGCAAAAGATGTGGTTCTCATTTGATTCATTCCTATATATATATAGGATATGGATCAAATGAGAACTCAAATATTTTGGAGAAATAAGAACTAATTTAAGACGTTGATATTGATGCAATCAATGGTTAGGATTAACTAATCTATATAAACCGTGTTTTATACATTATAACATATATAAGGATATTTATGTAATATATACTATTTGCGTCAATTTCTATTTTCCTTAAAAAACGGGATTATAGATATATTTGGTATCAATTTCATTACTACCATAACTGTTATTTTATGTTTTTAGATCATTATATTCTTAATCGTCTTCTTCATATTTGATTGACTTTCTTCTGTGAAAATACAGTTCTTCTTAATGGATTCATCAGGTTTGTTCATTATTGATTTTCATTTTTCTTTTCATATTTAGCAACATTAGTTTATGAGTTTATCTGTGCAGTTACAGTATAATGTTTCTTGATAAATTATTAATAAAAACTGTTTTGTTATATGCAGTTATAGTTTACTGATTCTTGAGTTTTAAATGTAATATTCATTTCATGATTTTTTTTTACTAATCGTTTTGAATTGTGCGTTTATGCATATCTCATTATATTTTAGTAATAATTAAATCATCACCAATGTCTCATCATATGCGTGTTTTTATGTTAGATTTTTATTGGATTATCATTATAGTGTTGTGCAAAATATTTTAATCCTATATACGTTTTGTTTTTTAAATGTAATATTTATTCTATTTTCTTTAATTAAATGAATCGAATTGATGATGCATACAAATAATAACATAATGCATTACTTATATATTTTTATGCACAACAACATAATAACATTTAAAGCATGTGTATATAATATAGAAGTATATGCGTACGTTTATTTTCTTGATATGAATTTTGAAATTGATATGCGTGCATAATGTAAAACTGATCATTTGAACAATATGTGCATGCAGCTATAGACGTTGATGTTGATGTTATTCAGTGCGATGACTGGGTTTTCCCGTATTGTGACGATGTACTTAAACCTAAAATTGGAATGGCTTTTTGTAATTTGAACGAGGGCGAGGTATTTTATAACGCTTATGCAGCTGCATGTGGATTTGAGACTCGTAAAAGCACTGTAAAACGATCAAGAGACAACACAGTTGTATTGTTTAGGTTCATTTTATGTACACGTGAAGGTACGAAGGAAAATTCAAAGGTTGAGTTAAATGATAGTTTGTCTAAACAAAAGCGCATACGTTTGTCTAGTAGGGTTGGGTGTATGGCTCGTATGGTTTTGAAGTTTGAGGCTAGAGTTGGTCACAAGATTTATAAATTTGTTGAGGGTCACACACACCCAATGATCCCAGATTCATATAGACATCTAATGAAAACAAATCGCAAGGTTGATTATATGCATCAGATATTTATTGAGAATGGTGTAAAAGCTAATATTGGTCCAAGTAAGAGTTTTCGAATGTTCAAAGAGATTGTTGGAAGCTATCAGGATGTAAGTTGTACTATGGTTGATTTCAAAAATTATAAACGTGATTTGAGATTGTCTGTAGCCGGTGTTGACGCGCAGATGCTATTGGACAACTTCAAATGGAAACGTGATAATTGCCATGGATTCTTCTTTTGCCATGATGTTGATGATTCTAACAAACTCACACGTTTATTTTGGTATGATTCAACATCTATCAAGAATTTCAAGATTTTTGGTGATGCTGTCTCATTTGATGCCACGTATCGCATGAACAAAGTTATTACATTTTGTGTTTTATATATTTGATCAATGTTTTATGTAATTGAATATATATTATTTGTTCACATAATGTTTCATTTTATGCACGATGTGCTATTAAAATATTAATTTAGTATATATGATACATGAATTATTCAAATTTATTAACTTTTATGCATATAATGGTTAATTTTATGCACGGTTATAAATCTATTTGAAAATATATTTTTTATCTATTGTATGTTTGTTGTTTTAGCGTATATAGTATGAGAGTTTTATTTATGATTTTATGCATATGATTTTTAATATATTCATATAGTACAATATATATATTAATTTATTTATGCATTTATATATGTTCATTATACATATTATTGTATAATTTAGGCATATGTTTATATATTACACCTTGTTTTTATGCATGTATTTATGATTATTATGCATATTATTTTATAATTTATGCATAGTTCTAGATATATTACAATTTGTATATCTATGCATGTATTTATGCTTCTTATGCATATTATTACTTACTTTATTCATATAGTTCTACATATGTAACAAAATATTTAAACATGTATTTATGTTTATTATGGCTTTTATTGATAATTTTATTCAGATTGTGTTAAATATATGCAAAATTTGTTTTGCATATATTTCGAAAGTTTATGCATAAACTTGTTACATATATTCATAATATACGATATAATTTTATTTTTATTTAGGCATACATTTGTGCTTATTGTGCATATAATTGTAATATTATATAACCATAGTAACTGATGTGTATTTTCAACTACTATAAGTGTGTGCATTATTATTCATTTCAATTTCAATGCTTTTAGGTATAAGAAGATATTCACCCTTTCTTGGTAGAGACAACTATGGTAGATGTGTGACATTGGGTGCGCAATTATTTCAAATGAGGATATACCGTCGTATTCATGGGTGTTGTCAAAATTGAGGAATGCATGGGTACATATCCAAATGTTATAATAATGATCAAGATCCAAACTCTAAAGGTTGCTATTGCAAAGGTATGGCGAAAACTTCTCATAGATTTTGTATGTGGCATATAATGATGAAGGTTGTTGAGAAGTTGCCTATTACTTTGAGAGACAAGATCAATTTAAACAAGATTTTGATGAAGTTGTATGGACTGATTTGGATGAACCATCCTGTTTGATATGAAGTGGAAACAAGTAATGGAGAAATATGATCTTATAGGTCATAAATGGTTTGGAGAAATGTACAATGCTCGTTCTTTCTGGATACCGGCATACTTTCGTGACTTAAGTATGAGTGGTTTGTTCAGAACAACTTCTTCTTCTGAGAGTCAAAACAGTTTTTTTGGTCAGTTCCTTAACAGCGACTCAAATCTTGTTGATTTGTATCTACATTTCAACAATGCCATGGAAGCGCAACGCAGTGGTTGTAATGTGCGTGTATTCAATCTTGGCAGTTCACTATAATCTATCTCATCGTCTATCACAGTAGTCTTGTTCAAATTCCTACGCCGACAACGTACATCCTTTGGCATTGTAATTTGCACTTGCTGGATTTGTTCAACAAAATCATCATTGTCATCTGCTGCATTTGATTCTTTGTTTTGCGACGGTTTCGATGATATAGCTACTTTTTTCCCCCCTAATAGAACAAAACACAAACAGTAAGTAAAAATGTACTAATACATATAACACAAATAAAATAATTATCAATTAAACAAATTATTTTTTTTTTACCTTCAATCATGATGTCCTTCCCTTAATCCTTACGCGTTAATTTTCTTCTTTTCATAGTGGGTAACTCAACAGTATCCTCCACTGATTATTTTGTGGATAACAGCAATAATTAGTTGCATAAATATGCACTTACATTAACATTTGTAATATAAATATTTTACGATATAATATTACCAGACAGCGGAGGATCAAAACCAGTAGCTTCTATTGCATCATGGTTTAAGTTTTCCATTTTCATGCATAAATAATACAATGTTATGAATATATTAGTAGAGTAAAATCTTTAAAAAATATATTTCATAATAAGTTATATTATATATTTTTTTATACCTTGCACTTGATAGTTGTTTGTCCATCTTTTCTTGAGCTTTGTTCTTTTCTCGAGCCACCGGTTCGTTCGATTCAACTTGTTCTCACTGCAGCTTGTTCAATACATAAATCGTTGATTATTGAATGAACGTGTTAAAATTTAATAATTATAATGCATAAGTAAATATATTATTTGCACAAGATAATAAGATACTATGCATAACTAATAGAACGTCAAAGTAAAATGCATAATAACTTAAAATGTAGGCATATCAACATTGGATATTATGCACGGAATATTGAAAATTGTGATTATAATAACAACTAAAATCAATCTGTACAATTAATTACCGGAACTTGAGATCTAGATTTTTCCTTATTATTTTATCTATATTTTGAGGCATTGGTTCGTCTACATCATCTTGTTCTCGCAAATGCATTATAATTACATTAATTAATGGTTATTAACATACAAATTTTACAAAAACAAATTAATGAATATTCATACAGATGTAATATGTTTAATAATGAGCAATACCTTCATGTCCAATTTGTTTTTGGTCTTTCCTTTTAGATTTTGTTTGTATTTTGGATCCTACATACAAAAAATTATATATACATTAAAATACTTTACAATTAAAAATGTTCAGTACTCTAATGCTTGATAATATTGTTTGATACAATGTTTTCACTTACGAGTTACTAGCAGGTGTGCTTTACCGGATTTGCTGACTCATTGCTATCTCGCAACATTGTATAAGGTTGTTATTTTTCTATAATGGAAACATGTTTATTAGAAAAATATATAAATTGGTAACATATTATGCATAAACAAATGTTTTACCCGCATACTAAATTCAATACATTATTCTAAAACAAATGTTTTTACTTGCATACATTCATAAAAACAATATGCATAATATATGTTGAGTGTGAACAGAATTATCAACATTATGCACAACAAATTTATGAGTATGCATGGGACTAAATAACTTACCCACTAAAAAAATATTATTATATTTTTTGAATACAAATTATGAACATTAATCCTGTTATGTACCGAACATTAATACATTTATACAAATAAACTTCATTAAATGTGTAATGTAAAATAATCATGCAGATGTATCCTTATATGTGTTTGCAGCAGGAAACAAAACATAAATAAAAAACAGAAACTATTTTTTTTTTACATTGTTCTACACGTGCATAACAACATACTTTATCAAAATTAATCAAAGAATTTTATTATTAATATGACATGGTGGACCACCCAAAGTATACAAAAATAAAAAAAATCGTACAAAAGAATATGTTCAAAAGGGATGGGAGGAGGGGACCATCAGCAATAATATATAAAGAAACGATTATTCCCATCTTTTAAACATTCAAAATAATTGTAAACATTCAATCCTTCTTTTGGATAGTTACTGTCAGAAGAATTTTTTATAAACCTCAAACAATACTATAAAAATTTCAAAAATCTTACATTCTGAATTACTATGCACGACAATGTTGGACATATTAGGAACCCTAAATATTTATCACATGTTGTTGAAGAACATTACGCATGAATATCTCCTCAAGATGAAACGAATAGGGTTTAGGATATGCAAATTCTTACCAGTTCAAAGCGATGTATCTTCGATTTGGAATTTTTTTTTTGTTCAAGATTTATGGCTGAAGAAGACGTATATGGATACTCACAATGGTTAAAAAATTCGAATCGTGCAAAAAGAAGGTAATTAATGGGATTGAATGCAGTAATTATGGATATGTGGTTATCGAAGAGGTGGGAAGATTATAATTTGACGATCTTGCCCTTCTTGTTATCGATGTTGCTACATGTCCTTGAATCCTTGTGAACGTTTATGCAATGTTCAATGTCGTCTGTTGGATTTTAATTAATCTAGGATGTATATTAGTTCTCATTTCTCATTAGGGATTGGTTCTCCTATAACCATCCCCTATATATATATATATATATATATATATATATATATATATATATATATATATGGGAGAGATCATATGAGAATAGTTATTTAGGTGGGAAATAAGAATGAATTTCACCTTTTAATTAATTAGATCTATGGTCTAGATTAGATCATGTAAATCTTGTAATTTTTCATTCCATATGCTATGATTTAAGCTTTAATCGATTTTAATGAGGATAGTTTTGTAATTTTAGGTGATATAAAATGGTAGTTACTAAAATTATGAGATTAGATATTTAATGTGTTTGATATGGTCAGTTTTTATTTCTCGTTTAGTATCTTTATACCTTTTCTCGTTTAGATAAAAATGGTAGTTACTAAAATTATGGGATTAGATATTTAATGGGTTTGATATGGTCGTTTTTATTTCTCATTTAGTATCTTTATACCTTTTCTCGCTTAGCTATATATTTCAACTTGTTACATTTGTGCAATATTATATAAACGTTATGCTACAAATAATAGACATTGTGCAACAAATCCACACAAAGACATATTACGGCTTCAAATAATTTACAAATTAGTTGTATTACGTGTGCAACATATAATATGAAAATATGATATGCATACAAAACATATATGCTAAGAATGATATATCATGTGATATATCATGTGACATTTCAGAATTCATTACAGAAGACAATGGATGATTTATAAATGTTTTAAGCTTACTATTATATGCTACATATATACAATCATATGCTATAATTATATCAAGATATGATATATAATTTTGATAAGTTGTATAAGACCAATATTGTGTGCTACATATATAAATAATATGTTATAACTAAAATAAGATATGATATACAAATTTGTTAGGTTGTATATATAATTGTTAGGTTGTATATATAATTTTTGTGTGCTACATATATATAATTATATGGCATAACTAAAACAAGATATGATATACAATTAAAAACGATTCCTCTTTTTCAGGAAGATGGAAAGATTTGCAGCATATCTTCTCATAGATTGTGTGTTATATTTATTTTGCAATTCACATTTTTACCCTTGCACAATTTTTTTCAGTATGAAATTGTGAATCAATTTTTTTAGCAACTATAATTATGAACGAAATTTGGAACGTTGATTGTATTAGAATCAATGGATGAGAGTTATTCTTATTTCTTACACTTAATACATTTCTCACCATAATCTCCCCTATATATATATATATATATATATATATATATAAGGGATGGATCACGTGAGAACGCAAATATCGGTGAGAAATGAGAACGCAAAGATTTAACGTATAAAATTATTGCACTAAATGTATAAATTTGTTGCATCAAATTTAACATATAAAGTGTAGACTTAATATAAAGTTGTTGCGAATTTGGTGCAACAAATTTATATATTTAGTCGCAACAACTTTATACGTTAAATCGATTCTCATTTCTCACCAATATTTCAGATTCTCACGCGAACCATCCCCTATATATATATATATATATATATATATATATATATATATATATATATATCTTACATTTTACGAATGTAGTGATGAGTTCATCCACCCACAAAATGCCTACATATATGTGCAGATGCAAATGAAAATGTGTTGGGGCTGTTATCATTTTGTCTTCAACTATCAAACACACACATTGCCATGCCCTTCCCACATTCATTTGTAAATGTCATGCAACTGCAATTTTGCAAGGTTAGCCATAAAGGTTTGTGATTCCATAAAGCAGAGCATCATCAATCTCAGGTTGAATTTGTCGGAATCCAATCCATATAATGTCCAAACAGAATAATTGGAGTTTGGTGAGAACATGTAAACAACAAAGGGAATGATACTTTTCCATTACACTAGTGAGGAAATTACATAATGCAATTCAGTAGTTACAGCTTGCAAAATCAAAACTATTCGCCGAAATATAGAACGGTATGACATAATGGGATCATATCAATTCCCATATACATTTACAAAAAAAAGATTTCCTAAAATCCCAAGTTAGCTTTTTGAAATGATGATCTCGAATTTTCACCTCGACAGATCATAATCTTGGGAGTAGCCCAGCTGCTCCGTCTCCCAGCTCAGCTTCGAAGCAACCCGTTCGTGGCGAGGCACGTACTCCTGCAACCACAATTCACCATCTCAAACCACCTCTTTCATGAGTGTAGGCTCATTCAATAATATTCTTGTTTCCAATAAATTTACCTCCAATTTCTTGACCAACTCCTTCGCTGTTGGTGCTGATACAATGATGTGGCGAGCATTTGGGCTAATGAAGCCTTCCTCGACGGCCTTGTCGATGAATGACAACAGAGAGTCATAATATTCATCCACATTAAGCAATCCTACCTGCAAAAAAGCCAACACATAATTCTTCATTTCCTATCTTTTCCCAAACTCATTCAAACTTTTCATATTTTTAATTAATTATTATCATCTTACAGTACCGGCTTATCATGGATCCCAAGTTGAGCCCAAGTTATAACCTCAAGCAATTCCTCCAGAGTCCCATAACCACCTGCACACATCAAACGACACTTTAAAACGGCTTAATTGTATCACCGTATCAAAGAATAAGCAATGCTTGCTAAATAACCTAATTCAATTATTGCTCTCTTATTTGGCTTGGTGTGTCTGCTTAAAGCGGATGAAGAAAATTAAGGCCCTATATTATTCAGTGCAAGAAATGGCTGTAGTCAAATCATAATCTCGAAGTTGGGGACACGCAGTGGGCAGCATTATAGTTTGCCATCACAACTGTCGGACACTAACCTTTTTATTTCAAGAATACGAATGAATATAAGCAAACAAACAATGAGATAGCAAATAATATGTTGTCATGATTTGATATTGTAGTAATGTGATAGAATAGAAACCTGGTAAGGCAATAAAAGCGTCAGAGTGCTTGGCCATCTCTGCTTTCCTTTGGTGCATACCTGCAACAGCTTTCACTTCTCCTACTGTTTCCCCAGTCAGCTGCAAATAAAAAGAAAGAAAAAAGTGCTAAATCCCTTAAAGCATGAGCAGAGTTAAGTTTAATTGTATTGGTTGCTTGCAGACAAGCAATCATGATTTCTCTTTTTCTGCAGAGAAAAAATAAATGTGAAATAATTAATGTCGGTGGTGGATTTACAACCAGATAAGCATAATTAATTTAGTTAAAAAAGAAAATGGTAAGAGAAAATGCCAAAATAGATTAGTACAAATAATAATAGTGGGGCAAGGTAAAGGCAGAGGCAGAGAGCAGAGCAAAGTGATGGTGAAACAGAGAAGGAAAAACCAGGACAAACATTTGCAGACCTAAAATGCATACATACACTGTACACAAACAACCACAACCTCAATATGTGGATAAAGGATTTCGATAACCGACCAAGAAACAAAACTTTTAATGTTGTAGAACATGGACCAGAAAAGGGATAATATTCATATCAAAATTCATGAATTAATAAAAGGGCCAAGACTTGAAAAAAGGGAAAAGTGAAGTAAGGATATGCCCTAACAATAGGGAAATTCAAGAATTAAAGAAAAAAGAATGGAACTTGAACATACAAAAGGGGATAAAAAGGAAAAATGCAATAGTAGTTTAGCAAAAAGGGTGTTCCGGGTTTGATTTCATGAATAAAATAAGAAATTAAAAAAAAAAAATCTAAAGGGGCAAGACTTTTTTCAACCATAGCAGAACATACCTCTCGAGGCATGAGAGTCTTGGGAATCACCCTGCAGGGGAGACAATAACATGACAAAAAATAATCAGTTTTTATCTTTTTTAGTGAAAATTAAACATAAAAACACAATTTTAATAATCGATTAAGCCCATCTAATCATTTGGGGGCAAGTGGTCAAAGGATAAGAATAGATGAGAAAAAAAAATGGTTTTTTTAACTCACCCAATGACATGCCGACCGCCATCATGAACTGCTTGTGAGACCAAACCCATCAGGCCTATGCTGCCACCCCCATAGACCAAATCAATGTTCCTTGAAACCTTAACAAACACACCAAACTCATTACTTTCATGTTTCAAGATTCAATCGCTTTCTTCCCTCTCATAAGAAAAACATTCAATCTTTTTTCATATTAACAAACAAAGGACTATTGGGCCACGTTTTCATGGTTTGTACTAAGCCAGGTGGGTTGATTGGCTAACAATTTCATGACTGAGAGTTACATTGTTTTTAACAGTGTGGGGTAAAATTCATGGGTTAGTACAGTGTGAAGAGTACTTCTTGTAGTACACATAAATTTCATGTGGTTATCCATTTGAGGTGGAGAGAGATAAGTATTCTTAGAGGAGAAACTAAGAGACCCTGTATATGAAAGTAACAGGACTTGTGGATAACAGAAAACACAAAGAAAAAACATGTAAAGATTGAAACTTTCTTATTTCCATGGCGCAGGAAAACAGAAACTCAAGAGAGGACTTTTAAGTCCCACAGAAGGATTCAGCATGCAAAATTCCTTCTTTAAAGACTTGAAGAAGGGATATATTTGCATGAGAATATGAAGGGGAAAAAGAAACGAAAACATTGAAGAAAATGAGGAAAGAAAGTTGAAATGATATAGAAAAGAAAGAGGTGTATTTTACCAGAACTTTGCCGAGTTCAATAGCAGCTTCTTGGTAGCTGGCCTTCTTGCCTTGGCTGCTGCCACAGAAAACGCAAACCCTCTTGAACCTTGATGATTTCATTTCGCTATCTCTCTCCATTTTCCTTTCCTTCTTCTTTGTTCTCTCACCAGTCACTGCTACACCCTTTGGCGCTCTAGCTATATATTTTGTCTTTTATCTCCTAACGAAGGTGACAACTTGGAATAAAATAAGAATCTTGCTTCTAATAGTCTCTCCTAACTAGCTTGTGGGCACAAACTATATAATGCCTGTATGTGTGTGTGTGTGTGTGAGAGAGAGAGAGAGAGTTTGTGCAATGATAGAATGGAAGCACTCAGGCATTCAACTAGAGACCTCTTGTTTGCCCAATCTTGGCTCTTCACCAATAAATTTTGGGGAAGGATTTTATTTATAAGGGCTTTCGCACGTGCAAAAAGTACTGCCTGCGTGAGTGGCACGTGTGGACCACTACATAATTATATTTTGGATTTTGAATACTATGTAATACGCATGTATTTTTATTTGGCTATTTTTCGAAACTATATAACTTCACGGCACAATTTTATTTCTCAAATATAAGAAATAAATGAGCGCATGGGACCATAGCATAGTATTTTCTGCAGATTACAAAATATCGAAAAAAAATCTTGTTTAGAAAAGAAAAAAAAAAGTATTAGAGTTTGTCGTTCATCTGAAATAATGTAAAGAATCACAATATGTAAAAGAAAAGAAAAGAAAAAAACAAACGAAAACTCCGGAGGGAAGAGATTTTATTTATTTTTGGGTTATTGGCGCATAAATATATCAATTTTGGGTCAATTTTGGTTTTTCCATAAATTTTAAAAATTGTCACAAAATACACAAACTTAATGACTTTAGTGATTTAATCACGATTTCAAATTTAAGCCAAATTAAATCAGACTTGACATCTCGAAAATTTATCATAAACAAAACGGTCGGTGATATAAACGATACCGTAGAGAGAGGATATCGATTGTTTTAATTCCAACTAGAAACAAACGAGAAGAGTTGATTTTTGTAATAAGGTTGATGCGATGAATCATAGAAATCAAAAAATCTGATTTATTTTGATTGAATGATGATGTTTTATGTCTTCTCTTTATGATTTCTTTTATATCACTAATCGTTTAGTATATAATAAATTTTTGAGATACCAAGTCAGATCTAATTTGGCCTGAATTTGAAATCGTGGTTGTTGTGACATCCGATCCCCATTCATACTTAGGAAAGAAACGAAAAAATAGAAAAAAAAAAAAAAAGAACAAAAATCTCAACACAAGAATTTAACGTGGAAAACTTCAAAATCGGAGAAAAAGCACGACCCATAGAGGAAAAATCATTATATGATAAATTTCTACAATCACACAGTATACCTCTCACTCTCGACCCCCTACACTATTACAAGCCTTTGACAAACTCTCACATTTCTATCAAGATTCTCACAAGAGAAACTAAGAAATGAATTTAAACTAGAATTTAATCACAAGACTATAATGTATTGATTTGTGCATTTATAACAAAGAACTTTATGCTCCTTATATAACACTAATGGGCTCCTCACTTTGTTTACAAAATCAATATGGGACAATACTCTTTTATTTTAATATTAAAAAATTCCAACAATCTCCACCTTGTTAAAATAAAAGAATACTTCATTGTCTTCACCGACAATCATGATTCTTAACCCAAAGAACCATCATCCTCAAAAAAGAGAATAAACATACTCCACCATATGAGTAGAACACTTAGAATCAATCATTCTAATAATTTCCTTCGGTACATATCGAAACTTGCTGATAAAAAATTATGGTGCAACTTCTAGCTTTTGGTCATCCTAGAAATTCTTCAGCCATCGATATAACTTTCACCACATACCTTGCTTCTATGCCAAACCAATGCATATGCGGTCCAACTAACATCATTACATCCTCATTTATGGCAGTTGGACATGCTATAAGGATGTTCATCTCTTCAAAAGAGATCTTCAATCACAATGTTAACTTCATGGTCGGAGCTATTTGCCGGATTTACTCCACCTTGATCAGCTCCACCTGGACAGTTTTGCTTCGTATGTCCGGTTCTTCCACACTTCCAACAAACAACACTATTGGAGTCCTTCTTTCTCCCTTTACTAAAAGCCACCATTGCCAAAATTTTCGTTGAATTTAGCACTTCACTCGCCAGCCTTCTCTCATCGGAAAGAAGTTTTCCCGTGACTTCAGAAAAATCAACGATTCCTTCCCATACATCAGGATTGGCTTCATTGCTCATAGGAATTAGAAAGAGACAAGATGAGCCTTAACGCCTTGTCATCATCTTCAATTTTCACTCCAATTACTTAGTTCAGAGATAACACCATTAAGAGTACTGAAATGATCTGAAATTTTTTTACCTTCATCCATCCACAGGGTGTGAAATTGTTCCTTCAGGTACAACCTATTTGAGATGTCCTTTGCTTGGTAGAGAGCTTCCAGCTTTTCCCACAGCTCCTTGGCATTCGAAATCTCATGTACATTTGCAAGAACATTATTGGCCAAACATAGACGAATTTTACTTGCCGTCCTCAGATCCAGATCTTCCCAATCTTCATCACTGATACCAGAACTTTTGTTTGTATCTTCAGTTGAATCCGACCTACCTTTTAAAGCCTTGTGCACACCAAATTGTATCAACACATCATTGACTTGCACTTGCCACAAGCCAAAATTGATTTTTCCATCAAATTTCTCCACGTCAAATCTCATTGAACATGAAGCCATTGACATAAGTTTCTACACCTCCTAAATGAATAACCGCCTCACAATAGACACCCAAACTTTTTCAAGAAATCCTTTCTGATGTGGAAGATAAGACAAAACTGCAACCACAGAGCATACTCAGAATATCAAGAGACCTAGACCAAGCTCTGATACCACTGTTGGGACATCAGGTCCTCATTCATCTTAGGAAAGAGACGAAAAATTAGGAAGAAAAAGAACAACAATCTCAACACAAGAATTTAACGTGAAAAACTTTAAAACTGGAGAAAAACCACGACCCACAGAGGAAAATTCAATATATGATAAATTTCTACAATCTCACAATATACATCTCCCTCTCGACCTCCATACACTATTACAAACCTTCGACAAACTCTCACCTTTCTATCAAGATTCTCACAAGAGAAACTAAGAAATGAATTTAAACTATAATTTAATCACAAGACTATAATGTTGTGATTGGTGCACTTGTAACAAAGAACTTTATGCTCCTTATATAACACTAAGGGGTTCCTCACTTTGCTTACAAAATCAATGTGGGACAAGACTCTTTTATTTTACCATTAGAAAATTCCAACAGTGATAAAAACACTAAAGTCATTAAGTTTGTGTATTTTATGATAATTTTTAAAGTTCGTGGAAAAACCAAAATTAACTCAAAGTTAATATATTTATGTGTCAATAACCTTTATTTTTTGAGCCATCGGAAGGAAGAGATTAATCTCAATATTGCATCACTGAATATCAGCTGTTAATTCAACTATATATTCGTTTTTTAATGGATATGATAGCAATACTCAATAGGGGACATTCTTCACAAATTAATTATATTGAAAACCAGATTCTCATCTGATGATAAAATTGGGAAAGAATGATGGTGACGGACCATCAAGCCTTTTAAATCACATGTACGTTTTTATCCCACTATAATACGTCGATTTGACTTAATGGGAAATACGTTCTATTATACTACAATTATCCAAGATCTGGTGTTGTTCATTTTCAGGATATTTTCCCATTGAACTGCTACGAATTGTGACGGCCGGGTTTTATTGATGAAGTTCTTCAATTATCATATGTAATTATGATGGAGATTTTAATTTTGGTTATTCAACTATTTCCCTTTTCTTTTCGAGGCTATTATTCAAATTCTATCAATCTCGTTCCTGATATTTTACGAGTTCTAAGCAAAATAAGGAATACATAACCTTTATATTATACTAATATAAAATAAATTTAATATATAGATTTACGGAAAACTCAAAATAAGACAAGACCCTTATAAATTTGACGTTTCTAACATATTTTATGCTCAAATGAAAACATATATCAATAAGCAAAATGTAAAATACTTAATTCTTTGATCTTTTAAAGAGAGATATTTTATTTAAATGATACAATATTTTGAACCCAAATGAAGATGTACATCTATAACTAAAATTAACTTTTGTGCACCAAATGTGTGTGTGTGTGTATATATATATATATATATGTGTGTGTGTAATAACTTTGGATCTCCTAGCGGTTGCCTATGGTGTCCTACTCTTTCAGAAACGGTCATGAACTCTACTAAATATATATGATCATTTCAGAGATATCCAGATAATAGATTCATCTGTGTAAAGACATGGCTATCCGATTCAATCCTCACTAATCCCGACTCTCACAAATAGCACATATATAATTTATAAATACAACATTATGCCCTATTTGAAATTCATAAAAAATTCGTCCCATAAATTACATATTGAATACACACCTTTTCAGTATTTCACAATATTTATGCTTCGATTTGGGATTTTCGGTATGAGAAATCCTAAGAGAGAAAGGAGCTTCTGCCATTTCTGCTACCTCCATTTTAGAAATTTGAGCATTGGGATTGTGTGTTAAAGATTAACACCTTTTTCACCTCTTTAACTAAATAAATAATAACCTTAATTAGAAAACGGACAGTGTGAGATGGGCAGCGTGTGCATGCGCATTAAAATCTCAGCAGACAGTTCAATTTTTTATATGGGTAAATTTCAAGAATTGAGATGTGATTATACCATGGAGCAATGTGTTAAAAAAATTAATAGAAAATGAAATAATGATTGAATAAAAACATATGAGTAATGAAGTGGTAAAGGTTTGCACCCTGAAGGGAAAGTATTAAGAGACAAGTGTGCTGTATACATAGGAAACAACGTATGTATTTTTATTACATGCTCCCATCCCTTTTCCCATAACATTTGTGTAAGCATGCTGTCCCCAACTCTCCCTCCTTAAATTTTACCCATCTTCTTAAAAAAATAATATTAAACATCTTAATTGTATATGCCTTAGCCCATAGGCAACTACATTTCGTTTACTAGTTTAATACGAGTAATTAAAAGTTACTAGAAAAAAGGGAGGTGAATTCAAAATTAGTATCTAAAAAGTGAATTTAAAAATTTATTTTATTTGTCCAAGTTTCAGAAAATATCATTTTAAACTCAATTTTGTTTATTGTAGACAATCGTATTCTTTCAGTTTTGAACCAACTACCAATCAAAATAGTCTGTACCACTTACATAACTATAATATATACAAAAAATATACTTTATCATCCTAACTTGTACGGTTATACCACCACCAGTTTCTAGAATAGTCTAGTTGTTTATAAAGTGAAATCTAGGATATAAAGAATACACTTAAAAGTTAGGTAAGAAAATACAATTCTTTTCATAACTTTGGTAAACTTGCAGGCATCAATAAAAAAAAAATAAGGTACTGATCTGAGTTGGTACAGCGCACATACACTGCAGAAAACATCATGCTCCGTCTAAAAAAGACCAAGACAATTTTGCTATAAATGGATCCGATTATGTTTCAATATGTATATGAATATAATATTCTCTCCGTTTCATCCAAGACTGTCCATTTTTCTTCGACATGATTATTTAATAGAATGGTATAAATTGATAAAAAGTATGTAAGTCCCACAACCTTTGAAAATATAATTATTTCCTAAAAATGACATATGTCATCTTGGATGAGACAGTCAAAAAAAGAATACATGTCATTTTGGATGGGACGGATGAAGTATATATATATATAGAGTGAGTTTCAAATAAGAATCATTTTCAACGTGAGAATAAAAATCACGAAAATTAACTATGAACAAAATAAATTCGCTATGAAAGTTAATGCATCTGCTGGGAAAGTTAATTAATTCAAAAAATTTGAAATTTTCACCTAGGTTTGAATCTCATGAAGAGCGAAAATTCTATTTTTTTTGGATTCAGTAACCTTTAGAGCGGATTCATCAACTTTCATAGCGAATTCATCATTTTTTGATTCTCAAGTTCTTATCATAAAAATGATTCTCACGATAACCTTCCCTCTATATACACACACGCATGTACATTATTTTATAAGTAATACTATGAGATTCAAGAACAAAATATTGGACACCACGGAAGCAACGCCATCTATCCACATTTCCACAAAACAATATAAATTTATGGTTTTGCTTCTTTATGGAGATACTTTCCAAATTACAGTGCTTGGCATTTGCATCACTGTTAAAATCATCAAATATTTAATATAAAGTATATTGTGCAAGATGTATAAAGCTCACTAGCTTTGTGGCTTGCATGATACTTTCTCTCTCTTAATTTCTTTTCTAATTTTTTTTGGCATGAATTTTAATAAAAATTGTTGAATGTATTGTTAGAATAATGATTGATAAAATGCGTAACTAAGTAGTGTTGTTAAAGTTAAGAAAGAGAGACGGTGTGGCATGAGTGATAAAAAATGTAAATAAAATATGTTGTTGAGGTAGTAAAAATTATTTTATGGGATAGTTTCCATAAATGAAATATAATGAAGTTTAGGAGATACTAAAAATGAAAACTATGAAGAAAAATTAGGAAACAGAGAGAGTACTTAATAATAGAAGTGTGAATAACTTAGGTTTAATAAGTTGTAGAATGACGTTGAATTACATGTGTATCTCGGTCTAGTGATATAGTGGTCAATGTTTGAAGCAAAACGTCTTAAATTGGAATCCACTATAACACAATTTCTAAAAGTTTCTATATTAATTGAAAAAACAAATTTCGTTGAATTTAATGTTGTATGAGAAGGTGCAGGAACCATTAATGCGACATTTTCCTTGGTCAAAGTATAAAAGTACTGTTTACTGCTTTCTACTTGTTTTTTTAATTCCGGAGACTTTTAAAAAGAAAAAAAACGTTGTTTTCGTAATTTATAGCTTATTACGATTATTGTAATCTTCAAGTTAATTTAAAGATTTTCAAAACATCAAATAATTATTTCTAAATCTTTAAGAATTATTTATTTATTTTAGTTTAACTGAAAGTAGTTCTTTTATTTGGAAAATGTTTTGTCTCTTGTATGTAAAGTATTTTTTTCAAATCCAAAAGCCTTGACAAATCAATATTTAGATTATATATAGGATTCATGGAAACACCAAAGTGAAACCATAAGGTGGTGATTGATATTTAAAAATAAAATGAGAATATATTGGTGATTTCTGTATTAAATTTTAATCCTATGATTAGTGAGATTTTTACAATAGAAATCATCATTTTCGAAAAATGCTCATTCTCATGAAGACGTGATTAATAATTCCCTTCCTTTTCCCATGATATTGCATATTCTCATAAACATGAGATTAACCAAATTTATTTATTTTTTCTAACAAAACTATTCTTATTATTTTTTGTGTTAAAAAAATAGTAATAATAAATAATAATGATGATAATATAATAATTAAAATGGTTTATTGTCACTAAATAAACACACTTTCACAAAATTTTGGTTAGTCAATGAGTTTTAGGATTGGAATAACAATACATAAACTTTCAATATTTCTGATTTTTCCCCTAAATTTGAATTGCCGCCAAATTGAATAGGGTTAATTGCCGCTAAATATACAAACTTTGACACAATTCTGATTTGTCACATGAACTTTAAAATTTGAATGACTTACATTAATTTTCGATATTTCTGATTTTTTTCATAAAATTTAACTACCCCTAAATTGAATATAACCCGACAAAATCACAAATGACGTGACAATCTAAATGACATGTTTTGCTAAATGACGTAGTTTTAATTATATAAATTTAGAAAAAAAACTAATTTCAACTCATACTCCACGTCACACCTCAACACTGATTTCTCCACAATCGTGAGCTTCTTCCTCCTCTCTCTCTCTCTCCATAAAAATCCAACATCTCCGACTCAATCCCTGCAACATTCTCCGGTATCGTCTCCCTCACCTCGTTAGATTTGTCTAGTCTCCCATTTCTATTCTTTATTTCTAAAATTTATATAATCAAAACAGCGCAATTTGAGCAAAATGACATCACGCCATATTAATTATCACATCATTTCTGATTTTTGTCATGTCATATTCAATTTTAGGAAAATTCTATTTTATGAAAGAAATATTAGAAATATCGAAAGTGTATGTATTGTCATTCAAATTTTAAAGTTCATGTGACAAATCGAATTATGTCAAAATTTATGAATTTAGCTAATTAGCCATATTCAATTTGGCGGCAATTCAATTTTATGGAAAATGTAAATATCAAAAGTTTATATATTTTCATTCAAATTTTAAAGTTTATGTAACGAACCGTAATTGTGTAAAAGTTTGTGTATTTATCGGTAATTAACCACAATTAAAATAATATTTCCCCTGTCCTATAATTGTTGACTAAATTTTTTGCAACACGTAGATTAAGGACGATTATGTTTTATGTAAAGTAGTTGGCGAAAAACGATACACATTTTAGTGTAAAATTACTTCATTTTTAAAATGAGACAATAATTGTGGGACAACCCAAAAAAGAAAACGAGACAATAATTATGGGACAAAGGAGTCATAATTATAATCATAAATAAATATGATTTATAATAAATAATAATTATAATAAAATAATATAATAATAATATTAGTAGTATAATTAATAATAAAATAATAATTTAATAATACTAGTATTTTATAATCATAAATAAATAATAATTATAATAAAATAGTACTAATAAAATATTAATGATAATTAATAATAATAATAACATAAATTATAAGAATAATATTATTTTTATTATTATTATAACATAGATTATAAGAATAATGATTTTCATTTATTTCATTTCATTTATATTATTTCAATTCTTATAGATATCATCTATAAAAATCTCATGTTTCATTTCATTCCAAACTTCATTATACTCCCATCAAATTTTATCTCACCATACCAACCATCACTTAATAGTTCCGCCAATTTTAGGAATCTAGATTGAGAGTAGAGGCATGTAGGTCCATGTACGTACGTTAAGTTTCATTGCTTGAGGAATTTTGATTTTTTTTTTAGAGTTAAAGAAATGAAATTTATCTGAACTAGGACTTCACACCTTCTAAATTTAATAATTATTTAGATTATCTACACATTTCCAGGTGCATGCATGGTTACATGTTTTGGTGAAGTAATTGTTGACCATAATGAAGTTCGATAATTGATCAAAGTCGCCGCAAAGAATTGTAACTTTATTTATATATAATGAAAATACATCTATACAATATATATATATATATATATATATATATATATATATATATATAGAGAGAGAGAGAGAGAGAGAGAGAGAGTTTGATATATATATATTGAGGTTTAAATAAGAATCGAAAATATAAAACTAAGAATCATGAAAATTTATTATAAACAAAATGATTCGTTATGAAAGTTACTAAATTTAAAATTCAGAATTTTTACTCAAGTTCAAATAATATGAGTGATGAAAATTCTATTTTTTGATTCAAGAACTTTCCTAACTGATTCATCAACTTTCATAATGAATTCATCATTATTTAGTTTTCACATTCTGACGATAAAAATGATTCACACGTAACTCACCCCTATATATATATATATGTATATATATTCAGCTGTAGAATACATAAATTATTAAATGAAACAAATAAAATGATTGCTAAAATTACCGGCGAAGTGAAGCAAATGTGTGTGGCCACTGGAATAAAATAAGCTAACATAGGACTGCAGGAACTAAGTTAATCAACCAATGCCCTTCAACTTATGTCTTAATAAATCGAACTACTCCTAATCCCTAAGCTGCATACTTTCTGTCTTTTTCCTTTTCCGACCTGTTTTGTCTGCCTTCTTTAATTACTTATACCACCATTCCATATACCATTTTTTAAAGTTTTACTATTGTAATTTTTTTTTAAGATAGTACGTAAAACCAGCTGCTCAGTATTTTTTTTATTGGGATGCCTGCTAAATATATTTGAACAAAAATATGTGTTATAATTCTTGCACGCGTTTACCGCATGTATCTGTGTGTTAGTGACTATACTCATACGTGCTACCTATTCTGAAATGATGGCACCACTTCTTCTATGGAAATGGAATAATATTGTTGTTTCTTTGTTTTTTGTTTTCTTGTCTTCTTCCTCTTGTTTTTCTTTTCCTTTTTTTATTAATAATTATTGCATCAGTTTCTTTTTAAGAAAATAATTTTTTTAATACGGTAATTTAATGCTACACTTTTTCTTTTTGCCAAAAATTGTGCGTTTTTTATAGGTCAAACAACCCAAAATTGGGATTATTTGTTGGAATTGGAATTACATCTCAGTAATATGTATTTAAGTGTATCATATCATCGCTTATAAATTTACGTGGAAATATTTAAGCAATAAACATTTAATCTAGCAACAGTAAATGACAAAAAAAAAATAAGACTTTCAAGAAAAAGAAAAAGAAATCGAAATTTTGATTTGCGAAGTATCTTTCCCACTTTGTAGGCTAATGTGCCCCAAATTTTGGAATTTTCAAGACGGAAAGCGAGAGTGAAATGGGAAACAAACTTTGATGGAAAGATAGAAGATTATAATGATAGTTAAGAGCATCTCCAATGGTTCAGTCTACAACACAGTGAATTTTACAATATTATAAAATAAAATATAGAGTAATCATAAATTCATCTCTAACAATCAACTTTATATTTAATTCTACAAAAAAATATTCTATTGTTATAACTTATATTATTGAGTAAAAAAAAAGTTAGATGAACATATAGAATGATATTATTCATTTCCTCTAATGTAGAGTGGAGTAAAGTATATTGTTGGAGATCAAAACACTCTAGATGTGCGTGTGTGTGTGAGAGAGAGAGTGAGTGTGTGTGTGTGTGAGAGAGAGAGAGAGAGAGAGATGATTAGGAGGTAAACTAGGCATATTGGGGTGCAACTCTGTTTTGTGAGATGAGAGGCGCAACAAAATTTGACTGAGATGTCGACATTTAATTTGGAGCAAGTAAGCATGCTAGTTTGAGTGCTTTTGTGCATGCTCATTCTCTTCACATTTTTATTTGTTGCCCAACTATAATTTAATATTCTCTGGATTCTAACATATTCCACTACCATACTAATTTCTCCATCATTAACCTACTTCCAGAAAACAATTACTCTTTAATTTTCTGTAAAACCAACAAATTGCCCATTATCTACTAAAACCTATGCTTAAGGGATCCGATGCTACGTTCTTCTTCATTTTTTTAATACTTTTTACTTATCTTTATTCCCAAGACATTTTATTGAAAAAATATGTTGTGTTCCTCATTTGTAGCCTTCTCAGATTCTATTGTAATTAATTAAAATTAAAATATTAAATTACGCATAACGTAAGCATTTATATACTAGGGTACTTTATAGTTGATAGAGATGATGAGTAAAAGGTCATTTAGAAAATAAAATATAATCTTCCAAGAGAGAGCCTATGAGGAAACATTGTTGTGGATGCTGATAGCTTCTCACCAATTATTTTCTTTCCAATTACCTCTCGCATTGTGCCAATGTAACATGACACGTATCTCATTACCCTATCCAAAATATGTGTTCGACTTTCCCTAAGTTTTGATCTTTTTCGTACATCTGGTCTCATAAAGTTTAGCACAACTATGACTTTGTTGTCACCCCCCACCGAATATTTCAATTTAAACCAATATTATTAATTGATCCGAAGCTGCTTGTTTTAAACAGGCTTGTTTATATATAGTAATTAGTATGACTGGTACCTTCAAGAAAGAAAGAAAAAACATTTATTACCATATGTGAGTGCACCCAAAAATAATTTATAACTATAAAAATCACAAACATATTTTGTAAATAATAATTGAACAAATTAATGGGAAATAATAATCAGAATACATCAACTAAGAGGGTGATCAATTACAAAGCCAATCGAAGGTGAAAAAGACATGCTTAACGTTATTCTATGTTTCTTGAGAGTCACTTTCAAAGATAAATGATTTTCTTCTTTATTTAATTTTATGTTCTTACTTTTACATCAAGAATATTTCCCTAGTTGCTTTGTGATTATCTAATCCTTGGTGTGATGCAATGATTGAGGGATATATATATATATATATTTGGATCAATTTTAAAAGATTTTTCATGCATGTTCATATTTAATTTCTAAAGAAATATTTATCGAACAAATAACGTGAAAAGCCATTTACGTCGGCAATTATTATTCACTACAAGAATATGCATATATCTTTTCTTTTTTAGAGGACGCATATAATTATCTTAATAATCACTAGATTTCAGGTAAATTAAATTAGTAATCTTACTTGTTTAAAACCATTCGATCCAAATGTATTTTTGTAATTTTATTGAGCTAGGGTATAATGGTAACTTCAAGTGTTTCCCCCTGTCGACCTAGGTCTTAGGTTCTCTTTTAGGATCTTCACCTCAAAAATTGGCTTGAGAAAGTGGTTTGTAGGACTCACTTTCCTCATTGGCTGACTCAATATATCACTTGTATTTCTCCCATTCACATTTTCGACGTTTTGTTTTATCTTCCGCGCTGCATTTCTAAGAGATATCACTTTCTCACTTTATTACATTGAAATAATAGCTACTATAATTAATTAAAGAATTGAAAACTATACATCATGGATAATAATAATACTCCACAAAGGATCTAAAGTAGATGAATAACTCATGTTTCAACCTTTTTCTTTTTTTTTTCATTAAATACATAAATTTTAAAGGTCACACACATGACTCGAACCCGAGAGATCTTTACCGAGATTAACCACTCTACCACTGCGCCAACACACATACACATGTTTCAACCTTTTTCTATTCCAAGTAAAGTAACTAAGGTAGGTATTGGCTATATTTATTTCGAAATAAGTTAATATGGTATGTTTCACTTATCGCAAATAAGAATTTTACGGTATAAACGATATTTTCGCAATTTCTTTACTAATTTTTAGACAAATAAGTCATTTATTTGATTTATATAGAGAGAGAAGGGATAGTGGCTACATAATTATGATATAGTTCGATAAAAGTGTGATTTGATTGCTAAATTATTTTTTGTACTGTTTGCTCTCTTTCATATGATGATTTTTATGGTTGAATGAAAATTGAAACTTAAATCTTAAATCTAAGGTTAACTATATTTCGCAACAAAATGATCAAATGGAATTAAACTTTCGAGAGAAAGAGAAGCAATTTTCAAATTCAAAATCATTTCCAATGATGACGGTCTCGATATGCTCTATCAAACGATAAGTTTGAGATGTTTTCGTTCAATAATCAAGAAACTTCATTGATTATTCCTTTAAAGATAATACTCCCATTTTATATACACAAAAACTTTGGTCAGTATAGACTTATTAAAAGTTTCAATTATTTTTAAAGTAAAATATCATATTATTTTTACTCTATAATCAGAAAATATTATTTATCTTTGAAAATGTGTCATTTACATCGAAAAAATATCGATATTTACTGATAAACATTGTCAGAGACGTCCACCTCTTACATATACTATTAGTTAAAGTGTCAAAACAATTCGTAGTCACTATATATATAGTTCGCCAAAAAATATATTAAAAGAAAAAAGAGCAATGTATCTAGCTGCCTATTCTAGATAGGGTGCTGCATTCAATTCACATGGATCGGGTAGTAATGCAGTTAGATCAAATATGTAAATAAAATTAACATCTAGTACCCAATTTGCAATTACAATATAATTTTCAAAATTTTACAAAAATTAAAATAAAAAAATCCATGACCTATTGATGCATTATAATTTATAACTGGGTTAACCCCCAATCTATCCAGCACTCGAAATTCTGAGTGATGCTATAATCACCATACGAATTACCATACGAATTGTGACGTGTGGCCAATTTCCAAGTTACCGGACTTCTTCGTTAATTACTAAATTTGTTTTTTAAGTCACAAATTTTTATCATTGGATGAATTGAGGATGATCCTAATTACAAAAAAAATAATAAATTGTGTATTTTTCGTGTAATATTTTAAAAGTGATGTTGAAATTGCAAATCGGGTTATAAGTGGCAGTTTATTTGTAAATTGTAATTAATAATAAATATAATTATACGTAGCGATACACAATGAATTCATTGGCTGAAATAAAGTATACAAATGTAGCTCAAAATTGCAAGAGAAGAAAGAAGAAGGCAAGAGAAGAAAGGATAACATTCAAATTTTAAGAGGGTCCAAATCTTCACCTGAAATCAATGAGATCGACTCATTCCATCAAAAAACAGTGACTCTCTAGGTAGCTAATTGATGGATGGAATATCACCAAAATAAAAGTCCACATGCTGCTTCCAAAAATAGAACATATTGCTCTTGGGTGTACAAAAGAAAGGTGACACAAATTCAAAAGATTTTTTTTCCTAGTAAGGACAAAATTCATCTTAACTGCGAGTTCTTTTCCAAAAAAGATTAAGACAATATTTGGCCGTTTATATTTACGAAAGTTTTTGAAGATCAGAAGGATCAAAATTTAATTGATAATAGGATTCAATAATCTTTCATTTTTGCTTTGAGGAATATTTTGTGGTAAAGTATTTTATCCGAAAATCATATTTCGAAATAAACAAGATTGTATTTCGTCGGTCCTATACATGCATTATTGGAAAGTTTTCCACTCTTGTGTCTTTTTTACTATATGAATTTTTCATTCACAAAAAATGCCAGAAAATGACACAAGAAAGTAATTGTTTATTATTTGGAGTTCATTTTAAAAAGCCTGATGTTAAGGAATTGAGGAAAAAGAGCATTTGTTTGGACACATGGATTTAGTTAGAGGTGGAAAAGTGAAGAGCTTTTTTGACCTAATAAATGTGAGATTTTTGGCAGTTGGGTCAGAGTCGGTGGTTATGACTTTTGAAGTCTTTCTATTTGGAGGGAACTCTTTGGATTCAGAATTTTATTAATCACCCGACACAGGCATTCATTAACTTCTCTTTCAACCCCGCTAATTAGTTTTAAGAAGATTTAATCCAAGTTTTCACTATATAAGTATTCTTTTATTAGGTTAGGTGAAACTTATAGATGTTGCATTTCCGTGTATGCTTCTCTCTCTATTTTTTTTTATAAGTATACATAATCATCAAAGTTATACGTATCAAGAAAATAAAAAAAATTACAATTATAACATTATTAATTACAATAATAAATACATACATGTAACTTATTATCAAGTTTCAAGAATATTAAGAGTAAAGTAAAAATCACAATTTTACTCTCAAATACAAACTATGACACTCATTAAAAAACAAGAAAAAGTGTCAATATATCACTTATTAAAAAAACGGAGGGAATATTAATACTAATATGTGTGTCAATAAATGAATGAATATAGGTAGATATTATCACATACTAGAAGTTGTTGGGGACCCAAATTGTTTATTCAGGGAATCCAATTAATCATAATTTATAAATTCATAAGAAGAATTTAAAATTAAATTTAGAAATAAATAACAATTTTAATACAACTATAATACCTTTTAAATTATAACACAACTTTTTTCACACACAAAAAAGAAGAGTTAACACGATCACTTCATAACATTTCTCTTTTATTCTTTGAAGTTGGATAACGATAAGTCCATTAACCGATGATGAAGATGAAATATTCACAATGGAAGATGCTTTGTAAAATTCGTCTCATCTATCTAATTAATAATAAAATTCGAAGTGAGCTCTAATTTTCAATTTTTCAAATTGAGAGCAAGGAACTATGAAAAGATTTCTGAAAACTTTATTATCTAAGGCACTTGTAGCCTACAATTAGTAACTTATATCATCAAGATTTTAGCGACCATTAATACGTGAGTTTTAAACAAAAGAATGTATTAGTTTTGTAATTATGATTCGTGCAACGATCTCTCATTCTTATAAAACGGAATAGTATCACTAAACTATGAAGTTTATAGTAAAAAATTAATATTTGTTGAACTAACTTATTTTCATCTCTGATGGAATTACTTCAAAAAGGTGGCAGAATTGATTATTAATAACGTCGCATCAAATTGAAGCTTAAAAACTATTGATTAAGTCCTAATCAAAGTTAAACCTTCAAAAAGATTCGATGCCCCACCAACCTCATTCTATCAATCCCAACTGCTAACCGGCACTCTCCAGCTAATGGTAGTTAATACCGTTACAAAACAAAGTCAATGTAGCATTTGTCTGTGTTCCGCTACTTGGAATTTATTAAATTAAATTACATAAGACAAAAGAATTATGATGTAAGCCTTAGAAAGATATACCGACAGTATAGTATAACTTTTATTTTCTTTAGAACAAGTAAGGTTAGAAAAGTCTTCATATTCTTTATATTAATTATCGGTTTTCAATTTGTAGAGACCCACAACCATTTTGTATAACATTGTTGTGACACCTTTAGAATCATGGATAATCAGATGAGCCCAATTCTTCTACTATGAATTCTTTTCTTTAAAAATAGATTGTGAATTGGGCTATGAACTTAGTGAAAACTATAGCATAGCCAAAATTTATGTCCAAATTTGAAATTTTATGTGCATATAGAATTTGGTCAAATACAAATTGATCTTAAAATATAAAATAGGAACTATTTTCATCCTTCGTTCGTGAAGATTTTCTGATGAATTCATCATTCTTGAATAAATTCAAATACTTGGGTTTGAATCCCATGATGGATGAATTTTCATTTTTTTTTATTTCGACACTTTCACAACGAATGCAAACCAATCTATGAGTTTGTAACTTATATTTTAAGAATTATTTTTACAATAATCACTCCCTATGTATAATATATACGCATATAGGGTTGGGTTATAATAGAAATTTATTTTTCGTAAAAACTTAAAAATCAATGTATTTTATGTGCAAAGTTAATGCACTTTGTGAGTTTTAGTAAAAGATAATACTATTTATCAATATTTACTAATACAATAATTATATATATATAGATGCGCGCGGCGCGCCAGCGCGCAGGTATTAGCTAACGGATTTCCCGCAGATGAATCTTAATTTTGTGGATCATAGTCAAAATTGACGGCCCTGCATGCGTATACTAGAAAACATTATGTACATGGAGAATAACGAATCAATTTGCATGTTATGACCCTCTTCGATCTTTTTGACTGTTTGTTCATTAGAAAAATAATTATATAAAAAAACATTACCTCGATTTTTTTTCATTACATTAACAATGTTTTATCTAGTATTTATCCAAGTGCAAGGAATTTATGTTGTTGGTATCACAATGACTTTTACATTGGTCATTTTGCGTAAATGTAATAGAAGATGTTAGACGTTGATAGAATAAAGATTCGATTTTATGGAATATACAAATATTTGAATTACATTTAGGTAAGAGGTAATATGATAGAGAAATGGAAGTGAAACGAAAGGCGTAAACAAAACCGCGGCACGTCCGTGTTCGTAGTTACATGCAATATAAATGGTAGGTATCTCAATCGGCCTATCTCACTCATTAAGGAGTCATAAAGTGGGCCAAATTTTATTGTCGACTATCTCACCGAAAGACTACATGTTTAAGCACCACAAAACATTCACAACTAACACCTTTTACATATATCAAATATCGCCTTAATCACATCCCGACGCATGCATTAATTGACACCGCTTACAACTTTATAACAAGCCGGGAATATTTTGTTAGATGGGCCTAATTGATTATAATTTTATAAAATAATAAATATATTTTTTAAAAGTAAAATTCGATACTTTCAACATAAGAGTCATAATAAATAAAAATCAATAATGAATTATGTCTAGATCAATTTAGCAATTATGTAAGAACTAATAATATTTTTTTTAAAAAATTTATGAATAACCAACGATCGCTATCTTCAAATAAGACACCACAGATATCTTCACATTCTGGGTAATACTATAAACCAAAAGAATCAAACCAAAGTCAATATAGTAATACCAATATTTTACAATCAACTCTTGAGACCATAATAAGTTTTGTGTGTGTATATATATATATATACATATATATGAGATGATTAACTTGAGAACTATTTTTATCGTGAGAACATAAAAATGATAAATTCAAAGTGAAAGTTGTTGAATATGTTGGAAAAATTATTAAATCCAAAAAAATTTGGAATTTTTTCCCCTCATGGGGTTCGAACTCCGTGAAAAATCTAAATTTTTGAATTTAGTAATTTATTTCAACCGATGCATTAGCTATCATATCGAATTCATCTTGTTCACAATAATTTTTGTTTGTTCTTAATTCTCATATTAAAAATGATTCTTATATATATATAAAGTAACTGGTCATAACAAAATATCTTTTCATGATTAAAATATATATCTTGAAAATTTAAAGTAATATTATAATTTACTTACAAATAATCAATAATAATTCTAAAATTAAATATATAATTCAATGTAATAAGAAAACTACCACTACAAAAAAAAAAGCAATTTGCGACGGAAAATTCCGTAGCTAAATGATACAATTCCGTCGCGAAACAGTACTTACGACGGAATTGCGACAAATATCATCCGATTCTAAAATCGTGGTCGCTAAACAAAATTAAAGACGGAAAACGGTCCGTCGTTGAGTTTTGCGACGGATTTGAGACGGAAAAGTCCGTCGTAAAAAAACAGTCGTATGTCGTCGTCTCCGAAAATATAACGACGGAACTGTGATGGAACAATTACGGAATAGAGACGGATTAGTGACCGATTAACGACGGAACAACGACGGATTTTTCCGTCGCAGTTCCGTCGCTATAGTTCTTACATCTAGTCCATCTCCATTCCGTCTTTAGTCCGTAGCTGTTTTTAGTTTTTTTTTCAGGATCATTTTTTAATTAAAATTAAAAACCTATTCATTTTTCACAAAATATGCAACCACACATAAAAAAAATACACAAAATCATATTTTATAATATCCAACAAAATATTTATATACATATTATCCATAGTCGAAATACAAATACTTAACATAATTCGTAAGCATATACATATAAGAAATATCTAACAATACAACTTTTAAAAATCCAAAGACGACGATGCTGAAGTCGATGATAATCAACGAGAGGAAGAAGGCGGTGGATGTCCTATGCCACTAATGGAAGCCGCAATGAATCTGCTGAAAGGTCTCTGTTGAGCTCGCAATTGAACCTGAAACTGCTCAAATAATTCCTTCATCTTAGCTTCCATTTTCTGACGTTGTTGTTTCTCCATTTGTAGCTTCTCATCCATAGCTGCAAACTTCTGATTGTACTCGTCTATCATTGTTGGATCGATCTGGGACGTCGATGCAGAATCTACACTCATTCCACTATGACTCACAAATTTATGTGCGAGTGAACCTGCACCAAACAGTCTCTTCTTCTTGGAGAGGCCTCCGAGGACATCCTTGAGGACATCGGTCTTATCTACCTCCGCACTTCATCCGTGGGAAACTAGTCGACTCAACGTCGAAATTTCTCTTCCACTTGTGTCTGTGAGAATATTTTAGATAATTAGTAATCACTCATCATGCTGACCATTTTGTAAAATATGAAAATTTAGTTTTAAGCAATCGAATAAGTTTTATAGCACTAAGGAAATCTATCGATCGCTTTCATATATAAAAGATCTAAAAGAAGTTCGAAAACACTGTAATTCAGGTTTGATCACGCAATAAAATGGAAAATCTTCGTATACCGATTGACTCAACATTCTCATTCTCAATAGGGAATTCATATTACCATTTTGGACAAATGAAAGAGATGTCTCAAATAGTTCCAATGCATACATACAAAATATCCGAACGCATCTAATTAACATCATTCACTTATTCTTCAACTTACTAATCCGAATCATACTCCTCCAAATACACACTCCATCAGCAAGATTTGACGCCAAATAGATCGAACTAAAAATAAGCGTATATCATATAAAGACCACTCCTTTCATTCAAACTTCTAAAACGCTGGATTCTCAACTCATTCCCAATCCCACAAAACACAAGTAACACATAGTTTTACAAGACTTGCACTCACCAAAACCAAGATTTACATTGAAGAACTCACCTTACACAAAGGTAGAGAGAGAGAGAGCTAACCTAGGATTCATTTGCATCTTAAACACACACGAGTAAGTGTGAACCAGATTTCGAATCTTCCGGTGGGAATCTAGACGCAGAGCTACTTTATGTGAATTTGAAGTTGAGTGCATCAAACTCTATTTAAAATGAGACCTTCATTCTCCTCCAAAGAGAAGAGAGGACACTAACTTTTCCTTATTTTAGGGGTGATGGAGCCGTGGAGGAGTTGATTCCCAAAGTGTTTGACTAATTTTCTCCGGTTTCATTCAAGAATTTATTAATTCTCTATAGTTTCATTTAATAGCTCAATATTCTCGTCAATAGAGACAGAGTGAATAATCATAAATATTAAGATCAAGAAATGAAAATAGTATTTAGCCCATGAATTAAGGTCTCGTTATTTATATATGGTCTTACTCTCTTACACATGGAAAGCATTGAATTCAACCCCTTTTTCTACTTTTAGCAATGAAGCTCAAATAGTTAAGATCCTTCTCAAGCATTACATACTTACCGCAATACGACGAGACCTCCCATTTGTAAATTCACCATTATCTGAAATGTGATACCTCTGGAAGACTTGCCATTGCACCTTAGGTATGTCGACTCCACGTTCTTTTGCCTGTGTATTCAATTTTACCTCTTGTTTGAATAGAAATTAAATTAAATAAATGAATATTATCATAATAGAAAGTACTTACCATCCAAGTGCGTATTCTACAAGACTTCTCGAGCCACCTCTATGCTTGAGATCCCGTTGCCCTCACCGTCGGGCTCGGTCATCCTATTTTGATGTGCCTTTGTCGCCTTCAATTGTACATCATCACGTTCCCAATATGCCTTCCAAGCCGCCCACTCTTGCAGTGAATGAAGGAGGTGGTGTCGTCTCATTCATTTTTTTTGATCCTATTAACGAGATCTTTGTATCTTTCACCGCCCTTTTATGCCAAAATTTGTAAACAATTTCCTCCTTCGTGTCTTTATCCCAATAGAAAAATTTCTACATGAAAAAGAAAACCACATGAGACATCGAGAGAAAGAGATGATTGTTACGTGCATACATTACCCATGCTATATATGACTTAATTCATGGTCCGAGTGCAAAGTATTGTTATTCCTTTATTTATGACTTAATTCAACAAGACATCGTCAATAAATCTGTTAGATAATATAATTATTTACACTATAAAAATTATTGACATGTATTTGAAGTGAAAACTCACTAAAATTTTGGAGAAAATAAATAAAAGTTAATATAGTTGCTAGGGTCTGCCATAGGTAAGTGTATATAGAGAAAATTAGATTTTATTTCCCCAAGTGTCACACTCGTAGAAAATATGATTATATATGTATCTTTTTATATATATGAAATCGAGAGGTAAAGTACGAATTTTACCTTTCAAATGGGTACATCCACGTGTGTGATCATCTCCAACTCCTCCCAATTTTATGTCAAGTAATTTGGGACCTTCTAGAAGCGCCATCACGGCAATAGCCACTCACACACACAACTGTTCCAATAATCTTGGCGATACTTCCCAACTTCGGACAACTTTTTCTAACCTGTTTCACATTAAAAATTAATAATTAAATATATATGTATAATTACCACAATCGAAAATTAATTAATTAGAGTAAATTATATGATTACCCCATGGTGTAAGCCATAATAAAGGTGATGGCGGCGCTAAATTGTACATCGCACTTTACATCGATGTTGAAACTAGGTCATACCCATGTAATATGAGTTGTGGTTAGTCATTACATCGCCAAGAATTTTATTATATATAAAATATTCTTGGTTAAAATGAAACATTAATATACCATGTTAATAAGCGGTCTTGATTTAATTTTCATTTTATTATTCGACCTATTCTTTCGTTTCATGAGAGCACTTATGGTTTGAAGAGATAAAAGAAAGCGTGGTATATATTAAAAGAAAATTGTAATTGTTAGGGATTATCTCAAATTTATGTTTATATATGTATCTTTTATATATATGAAATCGAGAGGTAAAGTACAATTTTACCTTTCAAATGGGTACATCCACCAGATTGAGCAGCCTCGCAATGCGAGCTTCATCGGCCAAATGGACCGGTAGATGTTCCATTGAGTCAAAGAAACTAGGTGGAAAGACGCTCGAGCTTGCATAAAATGATGAAATGTTCTCTTTTAGTTTGCACATATCATCAAGTTTGATGTTTCTAGAAGTCAAATCTCTGAAGAACAAACTTAATTCAGTTATTGTTTTCCAAACATTAGATGGGAGAAGTTCACGAAATGCAATTTGTAGAATACGTTGCATGAACACATGACAATCGTGACTCTTCATCCCAAACATCTTCAATTTTGTTGTGTCCACACATCTGCCCATATTTGAGACATATCCATCTGGAAATCTTAGACCTTTTACCCATTCACACAAAACTTTCTTCTCTCGATTGCCGAGTGTGTAAGAAGCTTTTGGGTATTTTCCGGTCGACTCATTCATCTTCAGCTCTGGTCTATAGCAATATAAGTTAAGCTCTTCTCTAGATTTGCTTGTATCTTTGGTCTTCCCCTGAACGTTCATTACAGTGTTGAACACATTATCAAACACATTTTTTTCTATATGCATGACATCTAAATTATGTCGAATCAAGAGAGAGCTCCAATAAGGCAGATCCCAGAATATACTTTTTTTCTTCCAACCAGTACCAAAATGTTTGTAAATCTTGCTATTATTTTCATCATTGTCCATCTCTGTCACTTTGACTAGTCCCATATCTTCTATTAGGGTCGATAATTCTTCCCGATCTAGTTTTCGTGGATTATTATGGATCATCGTATTTTTCTCGAATCCTCTTCTATCCCTTCGAAATTGGTGATTAGGAGGTAGAAATTTTCGATGGTTGTCAAACCATGATTGCTTACCACTTTTACTAAAGTAAAAGCATCGGTGTAATCCATGCAAGTGGACAAGCTAACCTTCCAATTGTATCTAACCGCATAAACATAGAGTACGCAGGAAAGTCACTAATTGTCCAAAGCAACGCAACATGCATTTGAAAGTTTTGCTTCAATGATACATCATATGTAGGAACACCTATTTCCCATAACTCTATCAACTCTGAAATCAATGGTTGTAAGAATACATCAATCTTTTCCTTCGGATTGCGTGGTCCAGGAACTAGGATCGTGAGGAACATATATTGTTCTTTCATACACATCAAGGAGGAAGATTATAAGGAGTAATGATCACGGGCCATGAAGAATATTGTTGCCTGATTGACCAAAGGGCTGGAAACCGTCGGTTGAGAGACCCAATCGAACATTACGAATTTCTGATGCGAACAAAGGAAACTTCATGTTCACATGTTTCCATGCAAGTGAGTCCGCCGGATGACGCATGATGCCATCATCAACCGACGATGCATGTCAACGCATATTTTTCGCCGTAGCCTTAGATGAATATAACCTTTGTAGTCGTGGAGTTAGAGGAAAGTAATACATCTTCTTATACGCTACTTGTGATTTTCGTCGACTTTCAGATGGTCGATTCATGCTCTTGAAACGAGGATGATCACAAAATTTACAACGAGCCAGTTCAACATCTTCTCGCCAGTAAATCATGCAATTATGTGGACAACAATCAATCTTGAGCATCGGCAATCCCATACCACGTAATAATTTCTTCGTATTGTAGAAGTCATTTGGCACCAAATTATTCTCCGGAACAATCTCTTTCATGAGTTCTGTTATCTGATCAAAACACTTCTCAGACATGTTATTCTCTGCTTTCAAGCTCATAAGCCGAGCCACAACTGACAACTGTGAATGGTTTGAGCAACCAGGCCATAAAGGTTTATCAGCAGCATTTAACATGTCGTAAAATCTTTGTGCTTCCGAATTTGGCTCCTCTTCAGAATCGTCACAGTTAAAATGAGGACCATTGCGTCCATTAGGGGTGAGCAAAATGTTCAATAACCGAATAACCGAACCAACCAAACCGAAATATCTAATTTGGTTCGTAAATCATTATTCGGACAATCGGTTATAACCGAAATATATTTTGGTAGTATGGTTTTCGATTGGGTATGAGTTTTTTACCCGAATATCCGATACCAAATTTATATTTATATATAGTATAGTAATATTATAATTAAAATAAATAGTTTCCCTAAATTGAACTTTAAATTTGGTGTTTTGAGAAGATTGTAGCATTTTATGAATTGTTCGTATTGGTAATGTTTTTGAACTTTGAAATTATGAAGATTGTTGGTAATGAGTTGTTTAGTATATGACAATGTTATTTATGAATATTGCAAACTAGTTATTTGTTGAGTATTAGAATATTTTTGTATGTTTTGTTTAAAATTCAATTAAGGCAAAATTGGTTTTATCCGAATTATCCGAAATATCCAAATAATTTTCGGTTATTTTGGTTTGTAACCAAATTATTTCGGTTTGGTCTGGATATCATTTCTAAAATTTCGGTTATTTTAATTCGGATATTTTTTGACCATACCCGACCAAATACCCGAATACTCACCCCTAGCGTCCATGACCATCGTTTGATATGTATTTGATTGATCTTCAACATCCAAATTCATTGCATATTCTGTTGATGTCTCCCCTTGAAAGATCCAAGTGTGATAATTTGGAACGAATCCAAATTTTGAAATGTGATATCGCACAATATCTTGTTCTTGATAAGGTATGTTCTTACACTTCTTACACGGACACTTAATCTTATCTCCATCCATAAATAAAAGCTGATTACAGGCGAACTCAATGAAAGCTTCAAGTCCGTCTCGAAATTCATGATTTAATCCACCAACAGAACTAAACCGCTTATACATCCATTCACGATTACTTGTCATTCTTGCAAATCCTAATCATATGGTTTAATTATGTAAAATAAATTAAAGGTGATAAAGCAAGCATATAGGTTTAGCTAAGTTGATGGTAGGATCACCCACTTCGTAAAAAATCACATACTTGTGTTTTTAGCTATGCATAAATCGGTGAATTTATCACCTCAATCATATATTGGTGACTTTATCACCCCAAATCACATAATTACACATAAAAATCCAACGAATTTATCACCATTTATATCGTTGGGTGAATTTAAAGAATAAAACCCATAAAAGTTGAATTTCTAACCTTTTGGGGAATATGTAATGAATTAGGCCTTTATCAAATTTATATTGTGAAAATGTAAAAACACTCGCAATTCAACAAAAAAAGAAAAGAAGTCGATGTTGTTTTGTTAATTACATCCGAGGATTGATATTTTTTAATCGACCCTAAGTATGAGCACTTGGTATATCGCAAATTTTTAATCGACCCTAAGTATGAGCACACCGTATCTCGCAAATTTTTAATCGACCCTAAGTATGAGCACACTGGTATATTCTATAAATAGGTGATTAAACAGGCAGTTTGTATACCATCCACTACTCTTCTAAAACTTACCAAGTGACCCTATTTAGTATTTGCACGGGTAAGTTAGTATACTTGTTGATTTGTGTTAAACATGTTGAATTCCTTCTCTCTAAGCTGAAATTTTAGTTGCAAATTGCAATTGGATTAGGATTCGAAGCAACAGTGAGGGTGATGATAAATCACGAAGAATGTGATGCCTGGTTTACTTGAATCAATCAAAACTTAGATGAGTAGTTTCGAAGTTGCACTATTTCTATGTTTAGTAGAACCTTCAAAAATTAATATTCGACAAATTAGTAACCTTTCTAATACAATGACTCTTATCTCCCAGTTAACTTTGAAAGAATAAATTACTGCTTTATGAAATATCTCTTTTAATCGATAAGTTTATGAGGTCCTTAAACTTTGTACTTATCTATTCTCAGGTTGTAACTATCGGCATTGTTGGAGGTTCTGATTTTGTTAAGATAGCAGAGCAGCTTGGAAAAACAGGTACCCTGCACTTAGATCTTCAGATCTTGATCACAAATTGGATCAAATGGTTTTACTTCAACTTAATTTACTTAATTTTGGAGATCCATTTATTCATTCTATGCAGTTACTGATGACTACGATTACATGTTTGCCGAGAATGGCCTTGTTGCTTACAAGGATGGAAAGTTAATTGGAACACAGGTATTTTATAAGACTCAAATACATCTCTCAGTTGAAGAATGGTAGAAACGTTCTTCATCTTACTTCCAGCAAAACCAAAACTAGTTGGAATACATGTGTCCTTTACTATTATCAAACTGCAGGTCATAATGGAAAACTAAACCATTAAAAACACCACATAGACCTGCAGTATATCCAGTTCATTTATAGGCTTTTGCATGCGCACATTTTTTGAGATAGAGGAGGGAGAGAGGAGATTTCTATATACTTTTAAGGTCTTTTAATGCCAGAATTAACTATATGATACTTTCCTTTATGATTTTTTTTTGACAGCTTCTTTATGAAATTTTAAGAAGCATTAGGCCTGGAAAACTTTCTGTACATATTGATGATTTAGTACTTCTTTAATTATTGTTTTTTCCCAGATGCATTTACTATAATTTATGCCCTTGAAATAAAAAAGTGGTAAGTTTTAGTGGTTAATGTTAGTAGTTGGGAAACTATGATACCATCAATCAATTGCATGAAAATGTTAGTAGACAAAAAAGGTGGGACTGATGTATGTATTCAACTACATTAATCAACTTCAGCCTCTTTATCGCTAATATGGGGCAAATGACTTTATTGGAAAAGAAGGAAATGAAAAATAGTAAGAGGAAACAAATAAAACAGGGGAGCAACAGAGACAATGAAAAAAAAAAGGCACAAAGTTCTTGTTAGGTTGTAATGGAAATTGATTAAAGCATAAACTAATATGTACAAGAACACTAACATCAGACACACTGTATCTCTGAAGTTTAAATACAGCATACAATCCAAATAAAATGCAAAATACAAAACTACCAAGTCCTTTATATTCTAGTAGCTACATGCATCTACTCTAACGGAACATTGCAAGGTAATACCGTCATTAGAGATGGAAAACTACTTCAAGAAAACAGCAAAAACAAAGAGACTGTTATTATATGAGCTATCTAACATCTTCCAAGTTTGATGGCCCTCACTAGATTAAGTCTTCTTTTATGCAACTAAAATTCACCCCGTGCAACCTATCTTCACCATCCCTGATGCACATAATTTAAAATGAAACTGGATTTATACTCTAATCAAACTGGTAACTGGATTCAAACTACAAAATCACATAATTTCTACTCTAACCAAGGATTTATACTCTAATCAAACCGGATTTCTACTCTAACCAAGGATTTATACTCTAATCAAACCGGATTTATACTCTAACCAAGCCTCAAGGATTTATAACTTCACCTGGCGATGACGGCATGAGCTACGCCACTAGGAGAGACATGCTTATCGATAACCGCCTGTGATCCGCTCACTTTAAGGGCTTTGGCATGCTCGCTATCTTTTCTTCCCTACAAAGATTAAAGGATTAGCACACATTTTAAACTTATAACACTGAAAAGATTGGAGAAAGGTTGTGAAGATGATGAAGATGATTAATCGAGATTGCTACAAAATTCTTGTGAAGATGAGAGACGGAGGCGGGCGGGCGGTGATGGTAGAGGCGGGCGATGGTAGAGCGAGAGAACAAGGTGTAGTGGCGGGTGGTGATGGTAGAGGCGGCGATGCGTAAGTGGAGGAGGCGAGGAGGAGGCGGTAGAGGATGAGAGATGGTGGATTTGTGATTAGGGCTCACAATGTACGAGGAGGAGAAGGAAATATGTTTTTTGAAAAGTTAAATATTGCTACGGACCTGTCCGTCGTTAAAAAAAAAAAAAAAATTAAATTAACTAAAGACGGATACAGTCCGTCGTAGAAGCCCAACTACGGAAAAATCCGTAGCTATTCCGTCTTTGTTTGGCGCGCCAAATTAATCCGTCTCAAGTCCGTCGTTAAGTCCGTAATTGTTTTAATTTTCACTATCCGACGTTAATCCGTCATTGATCCGTCGTTGTATTAAGACGGACAACAATCCGTAGTAAAGTCCGTCGTTAAACAGTGAATTTCTTGTAGTGTACGGTGTTAATGTAGATAATATTATTTTATAAAATTCAGATCTTGATTTTTACCTATCACAAGTCCACAATGAATCCTAAATCTAAATTCAAATCTAGAATGAGAAAATGGTTTATAAACTAAAAAAAATAGCAAGAAATAATATATTAGAAATTTAGAATTTCTAAATTCTAAGACAAGAAAAGAAGATGACTACTTTAGATAGAGATTTGTCATTTAAAGTTTTAAAAAAAATTCTAAATATAATCTAGTCATCAGTTCTCATTTCACTTATGGAACTTCCAAGTTCCAACAACATATAAATACTATTTTCAATTGGGAAAATATCGAAAGTCGAGATTCATAAAACATTACTCATATTCAAATCAATCAAGTAATAATAAAATTACAATTATATTATCATATAAATTTGAATACAGTAAGGCCGGATTAGAAGCTAAAAGGGAAATGGATGAGGGCGGGGGCAGATTAGAAATGGGGGCCCACAAACGGTTGCTGATGCTGTCTAGCTTTTACAAGGAATATATGTCTGGCCCATTCTCACTTTGTCTACCTTGTGATGCCCTCTACTTTGCAAACTTGTCCTTCACTCATTTTACCATCTTGCCCTTCCCATGACCCCAACCCCTTTCCATCCAACCTTTCTTTCCGTGCTTCAATTTTTATAGCAAAGAAAAACCACTTTAACACAATTTTGGTTACTTTGTTACATTTTATTGGATGTATAAAGAAAAAAGTTTTCTAAAGGTCAAAAGTGTGAATCTCATTTCTATGCTTTATTCAAATTAAATATGGTCAAGTTCTTAGATTAAAAAATGTATGGAAATTGAAAAGGAGGAGTTGGTAGGAATCAATCATTCAAAATTAACGAAAATGAAGCAACCAAAAAATCAACAAATTCTAGGGTTGAAACTAGGGGGAAAGCATGTTACTTGGTTTTCTGTTTTGTTTTAGTTTGTTTTATAGTGTAGGGTCAAAAGTGAGGCGAGAATAATTAATTTCTACTAACCAACCCTTTCAAACACGTCATGATTCAACATTTCTTTTTTTTAGTTGCTGATTCAAGATTCTCAATTCAAAATCAATACCAAAAAATGAGAGCTCAAAGTAAATGTTCAAAGTATAAGGTTTAAAAAAAATTCAAATTTATCCATTCATATTTTCCAAATACGATATAAATAAAAATCAAGGAAATGTAAAGGGTACAAAGTTCACAGGACATAAGGACTAAAGAGATTCATAAAACTTCAAAAATTCACAAATTAAACTTTTATTAAATTTTTGTGTATTTGTAACAAGCCTTTAAATATTCATCTGGTTTGATTCGGTCTCTAAAATTTACACTATGTCTTGGGGCCTTTTCAACTTATCATTTGGTTTGTAGGCTTTAAATGATCATCCACGGTTAAAATAAGCTGTAACATAGTGTAAAATTGAAGGAATCAATTGAACTAAGAAAAAATTAAGAGCCAAATTAGAACATAATAAAATGTGAAGGATAAATATTCAAGGATCTATTTATATATTATTCCTGAAAATATACAGAGCTGTCGGTATTTTTACACAAATATCACAATATCTTCAAAACGCTAAAAACGTGAAAATCATACCCAAACAGAAAATATATAAAACATAACACAGCACGAAAAATCATGTGGTTGAAGTCAAAAGAGAAAAAGTTGATAGAATCATTTGAGGCCATGTTTTTTTTAAAAAAACTTTGAACTTGATCAAGACCAAACTACCATAACGAATGCAATATTAATTTTAAAAAACCACCACTGACAAAGTGAATGAGTGGAATTTGTGAAGTGGGAACTTAACACTCATTCTAACCTCCTTAATAATCATTAATCAATCAAATAATCAACAAGGTTTCAGGAACCTACAGTCTCTAATTAAATGGTCAAACTAACAACTTCCAAATTTTAAATTTTAAAAATATTTAAAATATATTCAACCAAACATATGAGTAAGGATGCTTGTGAAATTGGTGGAATGCTATGGAAATTAAAGTGAATTCTTCCGTGGAACATCACAACTACGTCTACGTCCATCAAGGATGAAGCTTATACTAACCATAAAATTCCCGAGATTTTATACTCTAACCAGATATTAAAATTTCATCACCCATCCATCGTATTTAAACTGCTTAGATATGTTGCAATTCTTGTAGAAAATTTCTGGAACATAGCAAAACTGTGAGCTTTGGTCAGATAAAATAAAATTTAATTCGATCCATGCAATCATCATTTGATCAGATATAGAGAGTTTGAAATGATGATAGCTATTAGAAGCGAAGCCAAGCCCTTGCCAAGTCTCGGCAAAATATTTTGTGTAAATAGGAAAAAAAATGACCAAATTCATAAGATATATGCAATAAATATCCAAACTCATAAAAAGATGCAGTACATATCCATTTATTAGTTAATGGTCTAATTTACCCTTACTTTTTCGTTTCTTTCCTTACATTTCAGTCTGCATCTCTTACATATTTTAGTCTGGTTCTTGATTTCAGTAAAAATTCAATACGTTTTCTTTGATTTCAGTGTGAATTGATAGCTGTATTTTTATTTTATTTTTGGAGTTAACTAAATATCATGATTTGATTCAACAATTGAAAATATATTCATTAAAATTCGATCGGTTTTATACAAAATTCGATCGTTTTTTAACAAAATTCGATCGGTTTTTTTGACAAAAATTGAAAATTTAAATTACAATTGAATAACCGATCGGTTTTATTGATTTTATGATGAAGGAATTAATTTTGCATAAAACCGATCGGTTTTATGAAAACTGGTTTTACGCAAAATCATTCCAATTTATATTTAAATTTAGTAAAATTAAATTATTAGAAAATTTAAATTTAAATTCAATTTAACCGATCTGTTTTATAAAAACCGAGAATCAATTGATTCTCCATAAAAACCGATCGGTTTTATTTTTATGACAAAAATCGAAAATTTAAATTACAATTGAATAACCGATCGGTTTTATTGAAAAACTGATCGGTTTTATGATGAAGGAATTAATTTTGCATAAAAACCGATCGGTTTTATGAAAACACCGATTGGTTTTACGCAAAATCATTCCAATTTATATTTAAATTTAGTAAAATTAAATTATTAGAAAATTTAAATTTAAATTCAATTTAACCGATCTGTTTTTATAAAAAACCGGAGAATCAATTGATTCTCGATAAAACCGATCGATTTTTATTTTTTATGACAAAAATCGAAAATTTAAATTACATTGAATAACCGATCGGTTTTATTGAAAACCGATCGGTTTTATGATGAAGGAATTAATTTTGCATAAAAACTGATCGGTTTTATGAAAACACCGATTGGTTTTATGCAAAATCATTCCAATTTATATTTAAATTTAGTAAAATTAAATTATTAGAAAATTTAAATTTAAATTCAATTTAACCCATCGGTTTTTAAAAACTGGAGAATCAATTGATTCTCCATAAAACCGATCGATTTTTATTTTTTATGACAAAAATCGAAAATTTAAATTACAATTGAATAACCGATCGGTTTTATTGAAAAATTGATCGGTTTTATGATGAAGGAATTAATTTTGCATAAAAACCGATCGGTTTTATGAAAACACCGATTGGTTTTACGCAAAATCATTCCAATTTATATTTAAATTTAGTAAAATTAAATTATTAGAAAATTTAAATTTAAATTCAATTTAACCGATCTGTTTTTATAAAAAACCGGAGAATCAATTGATTCTCCATAAAAATCGATCGGTTTTTAAAAACAGGAGAATCAATTGATTCTCCATAAAACCAATCGGTTCAATTTATTTTTAAATTTAGGAAATTTAAATTATTTGAAAATAAAAATTTTAATTCAATCATAAAAATCGATTTTATGAAGAATGAATTGTTTTTCCATAAACCCGATCGGTTTTATGAAAAACCGATCGGTTTTATGAAAATCAATTCATTTTTTTTTTAAATTTAGAAAATTTAAATTATTTGAAAATAAAAATTAAATTCAATTTGAAAATCATAAAACCGATCGAATGAGTTGATTTTTCATAAAATTTTACTAATATATGATTTGAAATATGATTCATTTTTTATAATTTACAGCTTTATTCACGTGAAATAGTATTGATTGATGAGAAATTGGTACTAGTTCACTATTAATGTCAACTCATACCATGTGATTTTAGACTGTTTCACCCACAATTGATGTGAATCAAGACTATTTGATAATGAAATTACACCGCATCACTTCTACTATCCACTACTATCTGACATACACACTTCTACCATCCACTACTATCTGACATACACTGATAATTGATATGAATTGACATCGAAATGATCTACATCTCTCGTCGTCGTCGTCGGATGATGTGGGGCACGAGGTGCGGAGTATACGTTTGATCTATGCGCAACCACATCGAGTCTTCTAAGAAGCTTTCAAACCATTTCTTAATCTTAGGAATCCACTTATCTTCTATAGACTTTCGATGCGTTGCAATCGCCTGCCTTCACTCTCCGAATATTTTCCCGAATAGTTTCCGGATCCAACGACGATCGACTTGAACTAAGGCGCCGCCCGTGGTGCTCACCACCACCGCTCGAAGAAGAAGAAGAAGAAGTTGGCTGCCACGCGTTTCCCGCATCCCGTCTCTCAACAGATCGACGGCTATCCACATTCGCCTTGCGGCCCTCAAAGAACCGCAATCTCAACAAACTCACCGACGATGTCCTCCGGCCGGGTCTTGAAGGTGGAGCCTACGTCCGGCTCATAACTCTCCATCACGGGCGGACGTGTCGACGAGTGAACCGCAATCCTTCTCTCAATGGGTTGCTCGGCTCCTCGTAGTGCACCGAGTGGATAAGGGTATGAGACGGATTGCAAGTAAGAGGAGTAAAGCTCCGTCTCGTCGGCCGTGATCTCAATAAAATAATTTTCCTACAATAATGCAATAAATTAAAACATATCAAGAATCGAATAATAAATATATAACAACACGATATATATAATTTATAAATAAACTAGTAAACTAATATATTTAATACCTCTCGCTCAAACAGGATCGTAATCTAACAACGTCAGGTCTACATCGGAACGTCCACCTTCTGAATCTCGGATGCAAGTCGCCATTAACATCCTTTCCGCTATACTGCCCAAGTCTCGTATGTCCTCAAGCAACCAAACATATAACACCCGGTGAGTCCGTAAAATGGTACTTCCTAGTTGATTTACAATGCTTCAAATAGTACTTCAAAATCGATATGAGTATGCACCCCACGGAAATCGCCAAAAGCATCCAAATCATCAACTAAGGCCCAAACCCGGTCGTACCAAGGTCTTCAAGCATCATATGCAAACACCATGGCATAAAGCACTAGAACATGTGCAACTCGAAAGTATAAATGACCATCATGGTCATTAATGTCGGCGTTGCAGTAACCTATCTAATAGTTATGCATTGTCATTTGTTGGCCACGACAAAATGTCATGTAGACTTCACAATGTCGCAAGTCGTAATCTCTCGATATATCAAATGAAGACGACCCAACCGCAGGCGATCACAAGCGCATAATCTCTAATAGAAAACAACGCGCCTTTCATTAATATAAAATAACATCTCGCTTACGCTCTATCTCGGCGGAAACAAGATGGTGTATAACCATAGCGCACTTATTCACGACTTATAATCTATGAAGTGACCAAAACATCCTCCTAAGAATCTATCGAGTAATGGTCGACCACCAACTTCAAGCAACATCGCCTTAACATAATCTAAATATTCAACTCTATAATAAGTGGTGATCGCCGAAGGTATATTAATTGTATCGGTCTCAAAATATATGATCCTGTTTAAACAATAAATAATAAAAGAATAATTAATCAATAAACAATACATGAATTATGCAATAATTAATCTAAACGAATTATGTAATAACTAATCTAAACGAATTATGTAATAATTAATTTTCTAAACGAATCATATCCAATTATCTAAACGAATTATACAATAATTATATCAAATTATCTAAACGAATTATGCAATAATTTATCTAAACGAATTATCCAATAATTATATCAAATTATCTAAACGAATTATGCAATAACTAATCTAAACAAATTATACAATAATCATATCCAATTATTTAAACGAATTATGCAATAATTAATTAACCAATAATTATATTCAATTATCTAATCATTTATCCAAACGAATTATCCAATTCGAAAGAAACGATAATAAATCTAAACAATAAATTAAAAAACCTATCTAAATTATGCAATAATTAATTATCCAATAATTATATGTAATAATCTAAACGAATTATGCAATAATTTATCCAAATGAATTATCCAATAATTATATCCAATTATCTAAACAAATTATGCAATAATGCAATAATTTATGTAAACGAATTATCCAATAATTATAACTAATTATCTAAAGGAAATTAATAATTTATCTAAACGAATTATCCAATAACGTTAATAATTTATCTAAACGAAATTATGCAATAATTAATTATCCAATAATTATATTCAATTATCTAATTATTTATCCAAACGAATTATCCAATTCAAAAGAAACAATAATAAATCTAAACAAAATCTAAAAAATAAATTAAAAAACCGATCAAAATTTTAAAAGTAAGTAGCAAAACCATAATACCGATCGATATACCATTCACTTTCATTAAATAAATTAAATAACCATAATACCGATCGAAATTCATTAAATATGCCATATATCCAATTAGTAATACCGATCGAAATTTGCATCAAATATGACATATATCCAATTATCTAGATTCGCAATAATTAATTATCCAAATTATGCAATAATAAATCTAAACAATACCCATCGGTTTTTTTGCAATAATAAATCTAAACAATAATAAAATCGAACTGAAACAATAATAAATCTAAACAAAATTAACAATAATAAATCTAAACAAAATAAATATCATAAACAATAATAAATTAAAAAAAAATCACAAACAACAATAAATTAAAAAACTTCCAAAAAACCGATCGTGTAATATGGTAATACCGATCGGTATTACCATATTACAAACAATTTTCGATCGGTTTTTTTGCAATTTCATAGGTTTTTTGTAATTTCATAATTTTCGATGTGTTTTTACCTAAATCAAAATTTAATCAACCTAAATACATCAAAATTTCGAATAAACTTACTTGTTGTTGAGACATAGCTACTTGCGGGATTTTGTATATAAAATCGAAAGAACCGAAATTAATGAGGATGAAGAGAAATGTGAGAGTTTGAAGAGAAATGAAGAGAAAATTTGAGGATGAAGAAATGTGAGAGAAAATTTTGTATACAAAATTTAAAACCGATCGATCGGTTGGTTTGAATAAATAGATAGAAATGTGAGAGTTAAAACTCAATTATTGGTGGTTTGGTGGGTGGCGAATTTATTTGGTAGTATTCGAGTGGGTGGGAGAATTGATTATAATCAACAAGATTCTCCTCTTTTCGATTTTCAGATTGATTTCTCCATCTTTTCGTTTTTCACATTGTTTCACTTTTTCGGTTTCAAATTTGTAGCATAATAATATTTTAATGGAATGAGTATATCATGCATGTTTTTATCAAATTGGATATATCTGCATACCATTTATGAGTTTGGGTAATTTAATTTCCTTCTCAAATATTTTTTCACTATATTTAGGTTGCATTTTAAATCAACTCTTAGAATATATAGATATAATTTCGTCCGTTCATTCTTAAAATCCTAACTTTGCTGCTAATAGTTGTTCTCATCAAGAGAGATGTAATGGTGGTGGAACTTGGAAGGGTGCCATTGAAAACGTTTACAAAATAAAAATTCGGCCACGAACTACAATTTTAATATCCACATGGAATTAGGCTTCTTAAGTAATTAGGGTGCTCATTCAGATATCGGTTTCGGTTAACGAAAATTGAAACCGAAAAGTCGATTATAACCGATAACCGACTTTTTCGGTTTCGTTCGATATCGGTTATCCCCTTCAAGTGAATTTTGTTTATCGTATAACCGATTAATCGAGATTTATATATATATATATATATATATATATATATATATATATATATATATATATTTGAAATTATTTAATTCAATATTATAATTTGGTAGTATTTGAAATAATTTCAGTTATTTTCGGTTAATTTTTGTAATATTTATTTTTATTTTAATATTAAAATTACATTAATCGCTAATCAAATGACTAACCAAATCGGTTAGTCGATTAACCGATTTTTTCTAGTCCAAGAGAGTATCTCCTCAAGTCTAATAGGAACACAAGCAAAGGCAAGACAGTGTCTTTCCTAAACCTGAGTCTCTCGAGGCTCAAAGTGAATAGGCTGGCAGTCTTGAAGCGAAGGAGAATTCTATTTGTTCTTCTATTCTCAAGTTCTAGTCCAAAAAAGAATACAATCCCACTCTTGGGTGACCTTATCCATATGGCGGATTTCACGCTGGTTACATCAAAAGAGAATGAAGGAGGTTCTACCTAATGCGCCATAACTCATTTGAGAATGAAAAAATAAAGATTGGCTACCGGCCAGACCATTGCTAACCAAAGGAAGGAATTGAATAAATGTCGACCTTCTTGTTTGTACGAGTCTTGTGGGTCGTGGATGTTCCCGGAGGAAGGGCAAGAGGCTACAAGTGCCTCAGCCGAACCCCGGGTCGTGGAGAAAGCTGGACCATCATCCCAGCAGTGGGAAACTAAATCACCTAGTAATCTTAATTATTCGGATTGTCGATCTCTTGCCCAATCGCTTCATGACCCGGCTGATTCATGGGACTCTCTCCCATGAAAGGGGAAAATGGTAGCAAGCAGTTTGCTCTTATTAGTCATTCATGTATGTGAGGTAGCAGGGATCATAGATAAGAAAGAATTAGCTTTAGCTCTTACTTATCTATCCCTACGGCGAGTTAAGAAGTAATACTTTTTTGTAGCGAAAGCACCAAGAGAGGGCCAGAAAGTTCCCGATTTCGACTGCCAACTTCGATGTAAAAACGAGGGGTTGGGCCAAGAATTCTGATTTACCGACCAGCGGGTGTAACAAAGCTCCTTGTTTTCGTTTTTGCTTTGTTTGTTGTTTGCGCCTATCTTGTGCCGCCATTCCATTAATAGGAATGTACATGCCGACTCCTCTTGTACTGATGTCTTGCTGCCACAGCCGAGTTCCTCGGTTTCGGTTAGCTATATTTGTCCATTTCGATTAATCGAAATTTTGGTTACGGTTAACCAAAACCGAACTGAATCTCACCCCTAGTTTACTCTTGAGAAAAAATACAAAGAATAATACAAAAGATAATATTTAAAACTTACAAAATCAAATCAAAAAACTTCATTCAAAAGATTATGAATAAAAAGAAAAAATCTACCTTGTGACATTTATCTTCTGCACTCTATTGCAAAATTTCATAAACTTATCATTTCTAGTACTTGCAACACCAAAAAAGAAGAAGAAGAAGAAGCTATGTTTCTGTTTGAGTATCGTCTGTCGAAAAATCAGGCTCCGCAGGTTTCTCCATGAAGGCAGTAATGATATCCATCTGCGACGCGTTTCTGAGGCTCCGAATATTGGAAGTATAAAGGGCGAACTGGGATCCTTTTAACGGCAACGAGCTGCACCGCTCCTTACCCAACCCCGAGAAGCTCTCATGCGCCTTGAGCGCCGCGGCCTCCTTCCTCCTCTTGTACCGAAACCACGCCGCCTGAATAAAGCACGCGCCCCACGTCCGCCACTGCGGCGAGTGGAATCGGAACTTATGCTTCAGCTGCTTGCTGTGCAGCTTCCTGAACTGCGACGTCACGAACCTCACGTCCTCCGCCCCCAGCGCGAACGCCTCCACCTCCGTGATGGCCCGCACCGTCCGCGTCGACGTCGGCAGGAGCACGCTCGGCCGCCGGTACAACCCCCAGCTCAGCAGCTCCTCGCCGCAAAACTCTCCCGATCCTATTTGACACGAGTTGAAGAAACCGGTCCTGCCGCCGTTGGTGGTGTAGGAGTCGAGGCGGCCGCGGAGGATGAAGAGCATTTCCACCACCGGATCTCCTCGCGGACGAGGCACGTCCCCGGGTGCACAGGACGGGCTTCAGCCGCTCGCAGATCGCGTCCAAGCTCAGCTCGTCCACATCGTCGAACATGGCGACCTGTTCATTTTGGAAACATTTTGTTACGAAATAACATGAAAGCAAGGAAAACATACAAAATTGACTATCCAATTTATCTTACCGGAGCCATAAACATCTATTGATTAGGGTTCAATTTATAAATTTAAAATTCACAATTTCGATAAGATAGTTTTTCTATGGTTCGATTTGATTGTGGAGACTTTTGCACAATAATTCGCACAAAATACAAAAATTGTTCATTTAATATGTAAAACAAAATTTTAAAAATTGATTGGTGGAGTCTTATGCCCTTACGGGCCCTTACTAGCTCCGCTACTGGGACTCTATCAAACCAAAGATTTTGCAGTATAATTTTTAATTATGGAAAATAAGCCAGCTATTTATAAAGAACGATCACCCTAATTCAGTTGTAATTAGGATTATGCTGTAACTAGTTAAAACGCCCTTACTAACAAAACGATCCCAAATTCAGGTCCATAACAAGATTTAGCCAACACAACTCATGAAAAGAAATAGATAGATAGATAGATTGGGACTGACTCGACGAACGAGGTCGAGGCAGAGATGGTTCTTGATGTCTCGCCGGAGATCCAGAGGCAGACTTTGGAGAATAGCTTCCTCGTCGACTCCTCGCGTCGTAACCCATCTATACAGATCATAACTGCGCACCCTCTGTTTCATCTCATGAGGGAGTTGCCGGTGACGCATCCACGTCTCAGTGTCGATCCTTCTAACCCTCCACTCTTCCAACCGTGCAGTTGAAGATTGGAGGTATGTCTGTTGTTATATATAAAAAAAGACAATACAAGTGAATAACGCTAGTACTCAAAAAAAAAGTGCTCACAAAAGGTGACTATCATATGACTTCTCTATATATATAACGAACTTACTTGCATATTTCCTATGAGCAACGCGAAGAGCACCAAGCCCAGGATAGCAATGGATATGGCGAAATTTATCTCTCCAATATAACTAGTTGTAAGTAGATTCTGTCCAAGAGCGCTGCAAACAATCATACAAAAGGATAAATTTCTGCTTCCATACACAACACATTGAAGAAAATGGCGAGCACAATTATCTTACCTTAGATTTCTTAGTCCCCACCAAAAACAATAGGAGTACTTGTTGGGGAAGCTCGATTTCGCGACTCCGTGAGCCAGCGCGTCTCCGTAGATCCCAAAATCGTAGAATTTGGAGCCTGCTCCGCACATTGTGGTTATATTGCTCGCTGCAAACCAAGATCTCCTGTCGGAATCGTTCACAGTCTCACAATCGAAGTACAAGTAGTTGCAGTTGGGCTGGCCATCGCACACACTCTTCCAACACATTTCTTGCCTCTCAATGGACAAGAGGTACCAAAGGGAACCGATCACCTGCATAAAATTCATCAATCATACAACATGATCAACTATTTCACTCAACTGTTTGAAGTAGAAAACTCACATGACTGGCGAGCATAAAGAGCATGAGATTGAAAGCTGCACCGGCCCACGCAGCCTCGACCACCACACCAGCAGTGGTGATGATCTTGGATGAGAGTGGGAAAACAAGATATAACCTCAGCAGAAACTGAAATATGATGGTGATACGGAGCCCGTGTTTCGCACCAATCACTTTGGAGCCCCTCAGACATGGAATCACAATCCAGATCAACAACTATGAACAGGAAAATAATATCAGATATGTCTTCAAAAAACCAAAAAAAAGAATTTGAGGGGATTTGATATATACCTGTGGAAGAGGTAGAGCTGCTAATAAATCAAACCAAAAGTCTTTGCGAAGATATCTCGAAGCGATCTTTGAGGGATCAATAACCAGCTCTCCCCTCCCAAATATGCGAGAGGAAGGCGCAGTATAGGCTGTTCTAAACCGGACAAAAATCTGAATTACATAAGATGCATCGAGGATGCAACGAGTGACTGTGAGAGCTATCTCGAGGGGGATGGATGCTTGCATGCACGCTTCTTCCTCGACATTGGGCAAGTAAAAGAAGAGGGGGTCGACGAAGAGGGAAATGAGACTTGAGATTAGGAAATATTTGTTCCATGTGCTTAGAACAGATCCTCGTGGATCAAATATCTTCTTCTGCACTATCTCATAGTCCTCAGAGAATACTCTCGAAAGTTTCTTCTTCTGAAGATGACTGCTGGAATGAATCTCAGCATTATACTTTGCAGTTTCAACGTCGTCCTGAAATCTGAATATGTGCACAAGTTGGAGAGTCTAATCTTCATTTGAAACAGATCATACTACACAATAAAACAAGATTGGAAATACCTTATAGATTTAGCGCTTGTTAGTCTCAAGCTGCCCATAGATGTAGTCGCTTGAATGCTAGAGTAATATGTTGCACGTTCAAGCAAAGCAAGTTAGTGATACATCTGCTAGAACTCAAAACACACAGATCCTTTTTTCTGTGGGGTGGATACGAAAACTTTCGAGAATAACTTGTGTTGCTGAACAAGAAATCAAATACGCACTCATTCGTGTTTCACAATCATTCAAAGATTACCTCAAGATATAGCATCTCGTGGATATAGCTGTAAAACAAAATCAGGCATACAAGAAAGGACAATGAGACTTCTCTCCTGCCTTCATCGAAAGAGGCAGCAGAAGTTCATGTTTTGTCTGTTTGCACGTTTATAGAAGATGTCATTGATTATCTTGAGGATTTTGTGTCAAATTACTTGCAGTTGACTTAATTCATTTGACTAAATACACATCTCTAATACAGAACAACAGCCAGAATATCATCTCTAATACAGAACAACAGCCCGAATATCTGAGTTTTGGTATTATAATGGTCCAGCTTCACACATACAAACAAGGCAAGGAATCCTCTGTTTTATCGGCCAGCACCTAAAATTCTAGCCCTCATACGTTAGTACAAACTTTCTTCGTTAAATAGTTATTCATGCTAATCTTCTTCCTTCCTGCACCTAAAATTCTAGCCCTCATACCTTCGTAACAAACTTTCTTCGTTAAATAGTTATTCATGTTAATCGTCTTCCTTACTGTATCCCGCTGTGACATCACCATCTACAGAGAGACAGATTGGGCTCCCGTACATTCTTTTACTTCTAAAAAATTGATTCATTAATTACGATTAGTGTCCAAATTGATAGATTATGTTTTTATTTAAACCAAAATGAACCCGTTATACTTTCATTTGGTAGTCGAATATAATTGAGATCTAATACTTATAGTTGTGTCATAATTGAGTCATTTTGTATATTACAAAATTATTTTGCATCAATCGGACATTGCATATCGATCAGGCAAATCTGAGACTGGATAAGTTTTGGTGTTTGATAACAACAGAACAGAAGTGCTAAAGAAATGAGCAAAACAAGAATAAAAGGAAACAAATCAAAAGACCCAATTTAAACCCACACAGAAAATGAAATGCAGAAGAAAAAATTGCAAAATAAAAAGACTAATTAGTAAATGCCGTTGGCTTACCCCATCAGAAAAGGTTTTCACATAGAAGATGGGAGTTTTCAATAGAGTTTGGTTTTGTTTGATGAATGCACACCTGCAAATTCTTTTGAAGCCACAACCCCAAAACCAAATGCCAACAACCGTCATTCTTAAATCAGAATATCTAGTGGATTACATATTATCAATCACGCACAGAAGGGACAGAATAGCAGAGCTACTACACTTGCTGCAAGGATCCAGAAGCTTAATACTTGGTTGCAACTTGAGTGTAGTCACCAGTATTTCCGCTTCATATCACCACATCAGCTTCTTCAGGGGCAACACCATGTGCAACTCTTGATATATCTAATATGGAAATAAGACAACAAGTTCAAATACTTGCATTCCCTTTATAACTACAAGATAACACAATATTATCATGCATCACTTGATCATACGTAGGTACAAGACTTGATACCTATCAAGAAAACTAAATATAGTGAAATCAAAAGTGCATTTGAAAAGGCAAAGTTTAGACACTGCACAGTTAGGGCACATCACAAATAGGATAGAAATAATACCATGAGCGATTGTTCGCAGGATCAAAACTGTTTCAGTTTCTAATTTTAACGACGATCTTCAGCCGGACTGACTCGAATAGGTCGGCCCTCAAGCTCCTGCCACGAACATTTTTCACAGAGATGCCAATTAATAAATCAAATACTTCATAAAGATTATGTGAGTGTCACTAATAAAAGCATGAGCATGCCATGCACATTCATCCTAATTAAGCCTCAAAGAATCAATATTGGGTATGCACAAAACAAAGAAGATCCATAAGCCATTAATTCTTTTCCAGGCTTGGATACTTACTGCGCCATCCAATGACTCAACAGCTTTGTTGACCTCTTCAGCCGAGCTGTAGGTCACAAAACCAAATCCTCGATCTACCATTTTCTATCATAAACCACCCTGGCCTCCTGAACATTTCCGTGCTCGCTAAACACTGACTCAAGAGCAAGATTGTCCACTTCCCATGCAAGGTTACCCACATAAACCTTGTTGCCATTACCAAAACTTGATCGTTCACCACGACCCCTGGGTCCTCCGAATGAAGTGTTGTTTCCATAACTTGATCGTTCCCGTCCCCTGGATCCTCCAAAGGAGCTATCCCTTCCTCCAAAGGAGCTTTCCCTTTTAGGTGGTGGTGGTCCAGAGTTTACACGCAAAGCTCTGCCTTCAATTTCCTGCAGAGAGAATCATAAATTTCCCAAATCAGTTATAGTGATGATACTAAGCAAGAAAAAAAGCTTCTATGCACAAAGGAAGAGACGATAACAAATCAAGACATCACAAAATTAGCAGCTTATGTGTTAGTTATGGGAGATATAAAGCTTACATATCCGTTGAATTGTTCAACTGCAGCTTCAGCTTCCTCAACCGTAGACATCACAACGAAGGCGAAACCCCGACTTCTTCCCGTGGCCTTGTCATAGATAACCTGAAAAATTTTCATAATTCAGTTAACAAATTCAAATAGCATCCTTTTCTCCTGATATTAATACTACCACCCCAAAATCTGAAAGTAGAACACAAAACCTAATTTCAGCTAGTCAAATAAACAGCACTGCAGTTAAGCGATATAATCACCACTTACAGTTAACAATACAACTTTAGAAATTGAGATTCCAAATCCGAACCCTAACATATTCTTTTTCAATTAACCACCAAGCAACAAGGCATTCCAGAATCAAATTCACAAAATTTCTTAGTAGAATCGCACATCTCAACGAGTGCTAAACAAACAAACTCACCTCAACCTCCTCCACACTCCCAGCTTGTTGAAACAAGTCGGCAAGCGCAGCACTGTCAACACTAAACGGCAAATTCCCCACAAAAGCTTCAAATCCGGAGACCTCTCCGCCTCAGCGCCGCCGAAGTATGGAGTTCCCTCCTCCTCCACGTCCGACGAGAGCGCGACGTTCCGTACAAAGGTCGAAGCGCGGCTGGTGACGTAAGAGAGAGCAAGAACGAGTTTGGGCAGGGTTTTGATGGAAGACGGTGTAAAGTGAGAAGGAGCGGAAGCGGCGGCGGATGAGTTGGAGTGGTGGAGGGAGAGGGTGCGTGGTGCTAAGGATAAGAAATGGGTAGACGCAGCCATTGCTACTGCGTGCTGTATGTGTAGAGGTAGAGATAAGGTTTTGGGTTTTCTCCTCTAACAAATGAAAAGGTGCTTTAGGGTAGAGAGAGAGGGGGCGCCGAGACGGATATTTATCGATGAAAAATGTAGGTTTATCGTTTATGGATGGAGCTGCAACTTGCCGGCACCGCCGTCCCTCATTTTTAGCCTATTTCTAAAAAGACCCCCTTCATTTTGGAGAATACGATTACATACAATTTTTCACATACAGCTAGGGATGACAATCGGGTCGGTGCCGAACCATTTTCGTACCCGTGAAAATGATCCCGCCCGCGACCCACGACGGGTAGGAGATTCCCACCATAACCGCGACCCGTGGGTTGGCGGATACCGAACCCGCCACCCGACGCAAGATCCGCCACCGCCACCCGTGGACTACGCAAAACCTTCACCATGATCACCATGACCATGAAACCAAGCATTTCAAAAAACACGAAAATATCACTAACAAATTCATAAATCATAAAGTTCAAATCCACAATTCAACATTCAAATCCATAAAGTTCAAATCCACAAATCAATAACACAATGAAAATTCAAATCCACAAATCAACAACATTAAATGAAAGTTCAAATCCAATTTAACAACAATAAATGAGGAGATCAAGTTATATTATTCCAATTCAACGGTTGATATAGAGCAAGTTTCCTTGAAATTGGAATATTAATAAGACACTCGACGGTGTGGTGTAGTGTGCGGCGGAAGGGTAAAATTAGGGCTTCGGGCTTCCTAGTTCTAATTAGAAATTAGAATATTAATATTTTATCATAAAATAATTATTATACGAATAGTTTTTCGCGGGTTCGTGGATAGGGTTCGTGGGTAATTCACATGTAATTCGCGGATGTTTTCGCGGGTATACGAGTTTCGCGAGTACGGGTATTGTCAAACCATTTCCGTACCCGCGAAGTAAACGGATCCTAGTTTTCAACCACAAACGTACCCGCGGTACGAAATGCACACCAAATCCGCGAATAATCGGGGGGATACCCGCGGGTATTGGGTACCTGCGGGTCGATTGCCATCCCTACATACAGGATATTTTCTATGATTGGAAATGAATTAATTTTGAATTTAATAATAATTTTATTCGACTTGTTAATTTGTAGGCACACTCATTATAATAATTGGAATTATGTAATTATATATGTATTTATCTGTATATGAATTGACAAAAACTTGGGTGAGCTCCGCCTCACCGTGAGCTCACCCTGATTTTTTGTTAAAATAGTTATATATTAATTATGGTAAGTAAAGATAATTATATTTTATTAATTTATAATTAAATTTATTAATTTTTAATTATAAATTTTAATTCAAAATTAGAATTTATTAATTCATAATTATGGTTTATTAATTCATAATTGAGATTTATTAATTTATAATTAGAGTTTATTAATTCAAAGTTAGGGTTTATTAATTTACAATTAGGGTTTATTATTCAAAATTAAGGTTAATTATTTTTAATTATGGTTTATTAATTCAAAATTAAGGTTTATTATTCAAAATTATGGTTTATTAATTCCAAATAGAGTTTATTAATTCAAAATTAAGATTTATTAATTCATAATTAGGGTTTATTATTTATTAATTTATAATTAAAATTTATTAAAATAATTAATTTAATTTAATTTATTAATTAATTATGATTAATTAATTGATTATGGTGGGTCTTTGTGCGGCGCCCATAGGAGACCACCCACACCCCAAAGGGGCCGAGGGATTCCAGAAAGAGTTTAGGATATTGAGTTTATGGAGGGAGAGGAGCTGCACTGCGCTCCCTCAATTTTACCTCATTTCAAAAGACTCATATCTTGGAGAATGTTTGTTTGTAGGACTACCATCTCGATTTCTAAAAATTCATTAATTTAATGGAATAAAACTTCGAACCAATAATATTAAACAGTTGTAATAGCCTTAATCCAATTAATTATTTAAAATTACTTATTTTGAATTTTATTTAAAAATGTTCAACCTTTGAATTTATGAAAATTTAAATTGTCAGAGTATTCGTTGGTCTAAGTCGTGCCCCTAGTTAGAAAAATGATATTTCGATTAAATTTTGAGCTTTGAAAATTATAAGCCTTACATCTAAACTATACTTTATTTTGGGCCATAATTTTCTGAGGGTACTAGGCTTGATTTGGAATGGGCCACATTATTAGGAAAGGAGATTCTATACATAACCCTTTTTATTCACTATAACCTCATTTAAAATATTAATAAATAGATCGTATTGCCCTACATTTCAATTAAATTTCTAATACATTAATAATTTCTTTTAAACAAATTTGTAGGATTTATTTATCTGCATAATTTATTAGGTGCATAAATGTTTCTCATATATGATGGGGTAATATGTGTTTATCTTCATATCACAATGGGGCTACGCTTTTAATTCTTACAAATTTGTTTAAAAGAAATTATTAATGTATTAGAAATTTAATGAAATGTAGGGTAATATCTATTTATTAATATTTTTATTATTATTTTAAATGGGGGTTATAGCGAGTAAAAAGGGGGGTTATATATAGAATCCCCAAGGAAACTCTTATTGTGATGAGAAATTATTCAAAGCTCATTTAAGAAATACTAGTAATAATTAAGATATATAAGTATATATATATATATATAAATTTTAAAAGTGCTCCTTCATGCCGGTCACTGGTCAGCATATTTTTCAAAATAGCATTTCAAATCTGCATTTATATGGCCGGCTCGGCATTAGATTTCACTTGTATTTTCATATGATTTTTATAAGATTTGTTCATGATATTTTTTAAAATCTGTATTTGGTTGAGAAGTCATCCCATAGATCTAGCTAGGCTGCCATTTGTAACAGACACTGCATTTTTGCTTTTACATATTGATGGATATGGCCCAACCGCTCAAGCCCACTTGCAGGCCCAACCGAGCTGGGCCTGACCCAGAGGAGGCCTCACGCGGTTAAGCCCAAGGGCCCATCCTCCAAACCCTAACCAGCCTCCAAACCCTAATCAGCCTCCACCCTACACGGAAGGCGAGGAGTCCCTACATGGAAGAGGAAGAGTCCCTACATGCGAGAGGAAGAGTCCCTACATGGGTGGGGATCAGATCCCGCATTAGGGGTCCTCAGACATGTATAAATAGGAGTTAGATCGAAGGTAGAAGGGTTAGCAACTTATTGAATACTAAGAGCTTTTAGCTGCACTCACTGTAATCAAATCATAGTGAAAGTATTGAGGTCATCACCTCCGTGGACGTAGATCTCATTCGGATCGAACCACGTAAAACTCTCGTGTTCATTACTGCTTTACACAAATCTCGTATATTAACATACACTAGATTTATCATCGGCGCCGTCTGTGAGAAAACAGAACAAAAAAGCTTCGTTTTCTAATTTAATGGCAAGAACACGGCAACGCTTAGCACCGCCGGCCGATGTCAGAACAACCTGTACACAAGACGACTGTGTGGTCACCGGTAGCTGAGGAAGGAGATTGCAGACGCCACAGCGGTCACACGCCCGAGGGCTACATGGAAAACGCTCCCATACACCTCGTGATCGCCGCCCGACGAGGAAGAAGATGCCGACCTCAACGCCAAGGAACATGCGGTTCACCGATCTCACGAAGTCCTTGGTCGAGCGTGTCTCGAGTTCCTTAATGCCAACCTCGCCAATTCCAAAATTTCCTTCACCGAGGGGCGAATGGGCGGCACTCTCGAGTGCCCGAATCGGCGAATCAGCGCCCGAGGTCGCCGCCCACCGAGGCGGTCAACGCCACCTCGCACAATAGCCGAGAAAGTGTATATCAACCCGCCGCCAGAAGTCAATCACCTCGCCGAGATGGTCGCAACCCTTCACCACCACGTCGCCCGCGAAGTCGCTCTCCACCTCGGCATGCCGCCCAAAGAGCCGAGCAAAACAGAAGAGAGGAGAGGCGGAGCCGAACTCCCTCAAGAGACGATGAGCGCCGCCACACGGCCTCCCACCCTCCGGAGAGAGATGGCAACGATCTCCCGGGTTCGACCGCACGGAAGAATCATCTCATTTCTCCGGAGAGATTCGGACACGCCTTTGCCCAGCCGATACAGTGGCACCCAACATCGCGCCACGATGGCCTTGGGGACCCTCCGACTTCCTTTTCGCCACACTACCAACATGACGATCAAGGAATGAAAGATTTTCACATGTGCAAAATCTTCCCGAGTGCCGATCTCCAACGCCCGACGTTGGTTCACTCGCTCCGTCAAACAAAGATACACCGCCTGTGATCTAATGGATCGTTTAAGTGGCGCTTATCGAAGATGCCACCTCGCCGCCTTCGTCCGACTGCTCACAATCCGCCAAGGGCGGACGAGACGATATCGAACTTCGCCTCGAGGTTCATCAAGGAGTCTCTCAAAATTGATGAAAGTAACGATCCGACATCATCAATGCGTTCAAAACGGATCCGATACGGCGATCGAACAAAGAAATCACCAGGAGAAACCAAAGACGGCGAGTAAACTTTGGAACCCGTGGACAACTATGTCGAGGGACTAGTCGATCGGAAGAAAAGAGATCAGGATGAGCGTAGGTTGAACGAAAAAGCTGATGATCAAGTCGAGGCGCCGATCGCAAGTGCCTTTGATGTAATCAAGAGAGGGCCATTGGAGTCCAGACTAGGACCTCGGCAAAACCTTGGCGGCAACGCGCCTCATCTGCTCAAATCGAGGGCGGAGATATTTGAGCTCCACACCGAGCTCTTCCCGAAGCCCCCTCCTATGAAAGGAGGATCCAAGAAGAGGTCGACGGAGAAGTATTGCGACTATCACCAAGGGTATGGTCACAACATCGAGGATTGCGTAAATTTGAGTCATAGATCGACGAGCTCGTCAAAGGATGAGCGCTCAAGAAATACATCGGCCGACCTGGACCGGGGAACAAGAAGCACAGAGGAAAGAATAATGGTGGCAACAACTGCGGGCCGACCTCGACGGCGACCCAACCTGAAGATGACGAGGACGAAGGTCCCAACGCTATGGAGCAGGGTCTATGCCATTACCGGATCGCTTATAGGAACGACGAGGTCATCGTTAAAGAATGAGGTTCGGAGGCCGACCCCGGAGGAGCCGAAAAACAAGCGACTCGGGATGGTGAGAACATCGTGTTCTCCAAAGATGACCCGATGCCCAAAATCATGCCCCACCAAGACGCCATCACGATACAAGTCGTGGTGGGCAACAAGAACGTCCACCGGGTCTACATCGACATCGGTGCCTCCGTCAGCATTATCTTCCGTGAGTCGTCTGGATAAACTTGAGGTCGGAGGAATTAAATACATCCCGCACCCTGATTGCGGAGCTTCACTCAGAGGCGGTTCAACCCGAAGGTGTAATTACCCTTCCGCTTCTGTAGGACGGCTCCTGTGTCGGTCACAAAGTCTATTCGGTTTTTCACGCACGAGCTCCTCTCCGCACAACATCATCATGGGCGAGATTGGGCTGCACGCCATCAGGCCGTCGCGCTCGTGTACCACCCACAATCAAGATACCCACCCCGTGAAGTGCTAAGCATCCGTGGTGACCAAACGGCACCAAAGAATGCCCACGAGTCTCCACCTGGGATGTAGCCTCGCCTCGTGCATAGCAATTACAGAATCCCCGAAGCCGCCACCCGGACGACTGACCGAGAACCTCCGGCTATAGACGATGACCCTCCAAAGTCGTCAAGGTCGGCGCCCAGGCCCGGTGATATTCGCAACATATCATGCACCGAGGGAATACAGGACGTGTTCGCATGGTCCCCGCCGACATGACCGAGTGTCACCCGAGCTCATAACTCATCGCCTCAACATCGACCCGGCTACTAAGCCGCCTCGACTGTAAGAAAGAGTGTTTGACGAGAGCAGCCCAGTCATAAGAGACGAAGTGACTCAACCCGTAAGGCCCAGATCTTGTTCAAGTACTCGACACGGATGGCTAATCCATCGTGGTCCAAAAGCTGGAGGAGGGTGGCGCATGTGTCGACTACACCGACCTCAACAAACACCGCCCAAAGATTGTTACCCCTCCCGACATCGACAAGAAGGTGGAGGCACCGGTAGCCACGAAGTCTTCACCTCCTAGATCTGTACAAAGGGTACCACCAAATCCTGATGAGCCCGGAGGACGCCCCAAAGACAGCGTTCATCACCGACTTCGGCGTCTTTGCGTACCGGAAGATGCCTTTCGGCGTGAAGAACGCCGGAGCTACCTACCAGAGGATGGTGGACGCAATATTCAAAGACCACATAGGGAAGATTGTCGAGGTCTACGTCGACGACATCGTAGTCAAAAGTCAAAAACGGAGAATCTGCGGCGGCGACTCGGAACTATCCTCCGCCTCCTCGTGTCGGCCAACCTCAAGCTCAACCCCGTGCACATTCATGGTGAAGACGGTAAATTCACGGGATCTGGGTTTTCAAGAAGGCTCAAGGCAAATCCCACTAAGGTGAAAACAATGCTCGACATGCGGTGCAAAGACCATCCGTGAGATCCACAAACTCACCGGGTGCCTAGCCGCCTTCAGCAGATTCTTATCTCGGGCTGCCGAGAAGCAGCTTCCCTTCTTCAAGATCTTGAGAGAGCTCCGGACTTCGCCTGGCGGGAGGAACACCAGTGTCGCTGGCAAGAATCGAAAGAGTATCTCGCCGACCGCCGATCCCGCCCACCCCGAAAGAAGGTGAGCTCCTTTCTATATCCGCCGCCGGACGAGGCAATCATCTTGTATTGGTACGAGATGAGGTGGGACGCCAACTCCCATCTACTTTATTAGCCGGCTCTCAAAGGACCGAGACGAGGTACACCACCTCGAAAAGGTAGCAGCTCTAGTGAACGCCAAGCGACGCCTCCGACCTTACTTCCAAGCCCATTCCGTCCAGGTTCTGACTGACTTACCCTTGAGATAAGTCTTGTCGAAGCCAGAGTCATCCGGACGTATAGCCAAGTGGGCACTGGAGCTCGGCGAGCACGACATTTCATACTCCCGAGCCCGGCCATAAAAGGGCAAGCTCTCACTGACTTCCTGGTGGAGGCCAAATTCATCGAGGTCGATCCCACCAGCGAGGTCACTCCAACTCCCGCCCCCACTGCGGAGGAATCTGTCCTTAACCCACCTGATGGTTGCTGGCAAATCTACGTGGATGGAGCCTCGTGTAAAACAGGTAGCGGAGCGGGCATACTGCTCCTCGGTCCCGAGAATCAGGAGGTAACCTACGCACTTCGGTTTTCCTTCCCGACCACGAATAACGAGGTGGAGTATGAAGCCCTAATTTCGGGACTCCGCCTTGCCAAAGAGCTGAAAATAGAGAAGATCCAAATCTTCGGAGATTCCCAGGTAGTGGTCAACCAAGTCCTTGGAAAATACGAGGCCAATGATGATCGAATGAAGCAGTACCTTGAGAGGGCAAAGGAGATGCTGACCTCATTCAGGTATTCCACAATTCATCGTATTCCACGAGGGGAGAACACCGAGTGACATCCTCGATGAAGTTAGTGTCGCCATCAACAAATCCACCGGTGGAAGAAGTCCATTCCAAGCATCATGAGTCCCACATCGGCATCATCACCGAGATAGAGCCGAACTGGATGTCTCCCATAAAGGCCTATCTGGAAGATGGCGCACTACCTCAAGATCGGCTCGAAGCCAAAAAGATGATGGTCAAGTCCCAGAAGTATCTCACCCACGAAGGAACTCTGTACAGAAAGTCATATCTCCAGCCCCTTCTCAGATGCCTGGGGCCAGAAGAGGCGGACTACGTACTCAGAGAAATCCATATGGGATCCTGTGGAAGCCACATCGGGTCACGAGCTCTCTTCAAGAAGACGTTAAGATCGGGATATTACTGGCCCACCCTCATCCAAGACTCGGCCGAGCTCGTCAAGAGGTGTCCGAAGTGCCAGCTTCACTCTACAGTCAAGAAGCTACCTCAGACCGATCTCAGTAGCCTACAAAGTCCGTGGCCTTTCATGCAGTGGGGGATCGACATCGTTGGTTCGCTTGACCGGCACCGTGTCGCCGATACTTAGTCGTGGTCAGACTACTTCACAAAATGGATCAAAGCGGAGCCACTTTCGAGCCTCACAAGCGGGAGGATTCGAGACTTCGTGGAAAAACATAGTTTGCCGCCAAGATACCGCATATTTTGATCTTCGACAACGGCACCCAGTTCATCGACAAAAATTTCAAGGAATGGTGTGAAGAGCTCCAGATCAAGCAATGTTTCACCTCGGTCGCACACCCGCAGGCAAATGGTCAGACCGAGGTGACGAACCTCACGATCGTACAAGGACTGAAAAAGAGGTTAGACCGAGCCAAGGGTGATTGGGTTGAAAATCTCCCTCAAGTCCTCTGGTCCTACAGGACAACACCTCGGACTTCGCACGGAGAAACCCCCTTCAGCTTGGTCTACGGGACCGAGGCCGTTATACCGGTAGAGATCGGCGCACCGAGCCCGCGTACTCTTCACTTCGACCAGAACGGGAACGAGGAAGACCTACGCGTCAACCTTGATACTCTCGAGGAAAAACGCGAGCTCGCCTTCATAAATGAAGCCAAATACAAGTGCCAGGTCGCACGGTACTACAACAAAAGGGTAAAAGCCTCCACACTCCAAGTAGGTGACCTCGTCCTGCGAAATAATGAAGCCAGTAGAGCCGAGCGTCTTAACAAGCTAGATCCGACATGGGAAGGTCCATACCGCGTTCACGAGGACCTCGGTAAAGGGGCCTATAAGCTTGCTCACCTATCCGGTGCACTTATCCCCCGAACCTGGCATATCACTCATTTGAGGAAATACTTTACATAGCTTGGATTTCAGATCAGCATCATGTTAGTCCTCTTGTCGCTTTGCTGAAGTACGATGTTGTTTACTTATTCAATAAAATATTTGTTTTTCTAATGAGTATTTCACTTCTTCTCATCTTATATCTATGTGAACATCCGTTCGGATATACCACAATTTACCTTCAAAAGGGGACGCCCTTGCGAAGAGAGAGCATACAGACTACTCATTAATTTGAACGTCTACATGTAAAGCATACAGACTACTCATTAATTTGAACGTCTCCATGCAAAGCATACAGATTACTCATTAATTTGAACGTCTACATGCAAACGACATCCAGATCGGATCTCGTCAATTTATACCCCTTTATTTGGGAAGATATACACTCAGATATCTGCCTAAATACATTTACGACTAAAAACCAAGTCCTAAGCTATATTTGTACCTCTCGAGTGGGAAATATACACTTCGGTATAAAGTCTAAATACATTTACGACTAAATACAAAGTCCTAAGCTATATACAATTCATTCGGGCTTCCAAGCTCCACCTCGACGAGTCTCGCTAAAGCTACACAAGTTCGAAACAAAATCCCCGTGTCGGCGATGAATACCCGGGATGAACTCGGTGCCTTCTACCCGGTCGACGAGGTCGGCTCACCGCATGCCTATTCCAGACGCACTGAGCAGTAGCAGATGAGCCCCGACCGAAGGGGCACTCCTAACCGAGGCGAACTGCGGCCTCGTGAGCTCGTTGCCTGACTAGGGTTAAGACCCCGTCCCCGACCTGCCGCCCTTCCTTGCCGAGCTGATGGCCTCGCCCGTTTCGCTCCTGTCGAAGAAGGCCGGCCCCGTGTCGCTCCCATCGTGCTCGGACTAAGTAATCGAAGCACTTCGGCATGGTCAGCATAACCCCCCTCTTCGGGTTCTTCAACTATTGCACCAACCGGGCCGGTCGTAGGCTCACTACGGGGTTGGGGCATACGTCGCTTCCGGACGAGCCCGTACATCTGGAGGTATTTTACAAGGGATTCGAAGCAATATTTGAAATTCTTACTGCGAGGCCCCTCCTCATCCCTTAGCACCATACCCTCGGCAAGCAAGCTCTACACTCGGTCATCGGCCTCGGATATGGTAACGCCACCATGTTGGTGGATCATCTCTTCATATTCTGCATGCTCCTCCGAGATCCGAGCAAGCTTCTCCATCGCCAACTCGAGATGCTCCTCACATTGCATTAGGCGTCCCTGAATCACATCGGCAGATAAGTCCGCCCCCTGGACTTCGAGATGTATGATTTTTAACTTTAAACTCTCATTCTCAGCCAGAAGGTGGGCCACCTCTCGTTCAGCCTCTTGCAGTTTCATCTTCAGTTCGGCAGATGATGCCGAGCTAATGTCCATGTTGGCCAAAATCGGGTCACCGGCAGATCGGCTCCTCCAAAATAGCACCTCCTCGTCCTTCTCAGCCAAGGCACCTCGGGCCTCTTTAGCTTGGTCAACAAGTCATGATCGAGTCCAAGGTATTGAGAAGTGGAGTGCTAAAAATAAAGGACAACACATTTCGTAAAGTTGTAACTTTTATTATTCAAAAGTGGAAATTTTGAGGCTCGGGATCTATCGATCCCGCAAATCGCTTATTACATCAGTCCACCGACCTCGGGCCCTTTCTTGGGACTCGCCTCCTCTGCGCCTTTCTTCTGTCTTCTGTTGCGGTTGACCCCTTCAAGAAAGCTCTAAGCTCGGCTTGCCCCAGACTCGGCGAGAAGCTCACAAGCTCGGGATCTTCGTCCTCTCAGATTGGGTAACGGCCCGCCGTCGAGAAGAGAAGAGCTGGACGCCAAAGCCTCCAAAGACGGGAAGGACCCGACCCGGAGATCACCCGGGCACGCCTTATTCAACTCTCGAGGCGACCTCGACCCAACCATGCTTCACCTTGTCAAATTCAGGCATGGCGGTCGCCAGCCTTCTCCGGTGGTCCGACACCACTGTCTTGAGCACGGCGGCGGTCGGAGATGAAGCCCGAGAAGCTCTCCGACTCGACGAGCTTGCCGCGAAGGCTCTCAACAATGGCCCCGATCCGCCACCGAGCACTCCTCTCCGTCGGCTAGCTCCCTTCGCCCCGGCCGCCTCCTCGTGAGCCTCCCGAGCTCCCCGAGCAACCTCCGCCCAAGCCTCTTCTTCGGGCGGCCTCAAGAAGAACCTTCGCGGCCTCGGCTTCCGCCCTCACGGCGGCCACGACGGCATCAGCATTCGCCTGTGCAGCCATAAGCTCCCGCGACAGTGCCTCACACCGAGCTGAGCTCTCGGTGATATACCCGGTGGCACGTTGCAGGTCCCCGATCACCGAGATCGCATCCTAAAAATAATACAGGTCAGTATACATCACCGAGCAGATAAAGCCAGATGTGGAAGATATTTATACCTTGGTGAGGGCTACGTCCGAGCTTGAGCCTGGCACCTCATATTCGATGCGGGCCTGAGTCTGTGTCTCCGGTGCCGGGCTCGACCTCGGCTGAGGCCCCGTCATCAGTTGGCTGATATCGTCAACCTTCTTCGGGGGCTTGGTAGGTCCAGCCCACCTCGCCTTCTTCTTTGGAGGCGCCTTGCTCGGTGATGGTGAGCCCCTCTCTTGCGGCATCAGCTTCACTGCACAACAGAAGAAAATCGCGTTAACACAACGAGTTCGGACTTACAAGGCATAAAGGAGAAGAAGGTTCCTCACCCACCGGCCCCCACCGGGCCTGACTGTGAACGCCGGTCCGGCCTTATTCAGGTCGTCCTCGGTGAACCCTACGGAGACTTCACCTAGCATGTTGAGCTTGTTCTCTACGTAGCCGAGGGGTTTCAGTTTCAGATCCTTCATTTTACCCAACCCCCACTCGTAGCTCGGATACCCATCAGCCCGCAAAAAGAAGTACTTATTTTGCCACTGCGGCACTTTTGAGGGGGCAGCTATCCTAAATGGCTGCCGAGGCGAAAAATAGTACACTCCTCCCGTATTCTTGACGCTAAAAAATCGCATCAAAACCTCGAAGGAGAACTCCTCGGCTATGCCATAACAAGAAAGCTCCATCCCAACCACCGACCTAATGGAGTTTGGGGTAAATTGGCATATGGGAATTTGGAAATACTCCTGAATGTGCAAAAAAATGGGAGCTAAAGGAAATCTAAGACCAGCCCTTAGAGCATCTACATACACTGTCATAAAACCCTCCGGGGGAGCCAAAGCTCTGTCACTAGGCCGCGGAAGACACCACCAGGCATCCGCCGGAATATGGCATTCCCTCCCTATTCTAATCATATCATTGACGGTCAGAGATGATATAGCATCCCTAACCTTATACTTATCCCAGACAGAAGAAATCAATGGAACCCTAGCGCTGATGCCCAAAGATCTACCCACGAGGTTATGACACATATAGTCCTTAATCTATATCTCGCTATCAAGGGAAAAAGAAGGACATGAAGAACCAGACGTAGAGGGAGAAGTCGAAGTCATACTTACTTTTTTTGGTGAGTGAGAAATTGCTCCGTCAACGAGTTCTCGAAGAATTCTGGAAACGCTGAAGATTTTCTCTGAGGCAAATGGAGAAGGAAATGAACAGTTTCCTTATATGGGTTTATTTATAGTACAGGGAGGCGCCCAAACCTGCCGTTTCAACTTCCTACGTGGCTAATTGTGATTTGATGTGGAGTAGACGTGCGCCCGCGTTTCGAGCGCCTACCAACCGTCTGGCGCGTATGACGTGATCAAGGACGCGCTGACACAACCGGTCTAATCGTGCAATCATCACTCGACTCGGACCCGGCGCCCCACGGCGATTTTGCTGCCCAGCCAGATATCGCGATCCAGATCGATCCTCGGTATCATCCAGGAGGATATCTCTATCCACCTCGGACCTCGGTATTGCCCATCCGGATATCGCTATCCAGATCGGACTTCGGTATCGTCCAGATAGATATCGCTACCCAGATCGGTCCTCGTTATCATCCAGAAGAATATCTCTATCCACCTGGACCTCGGTATTATCCATCCGGATATTGCTATCCAGGTCGGACCTTTACATTCTCCTGCAGGACATCTCTGTCCAGGGATAGACGACTCAGTTCGGACCTCGGCAAGCGGGGCATATCCAGACCAACGCACCACCACGCTCAGTTTAGACCCAGATCGTCAGATTCAGCCCTAACGACAAAAAAGCCAACACCTTCGACAACAACCTCAGCCGAGCACCAACCAGCCTCGGTAAAATACCATCTTCACCTCACCTCGGCATAGTTGTTACTCGACTATTTGGGGGGGGAGCTATGATGGGATATGGCCCAACCGCTCAAGCCCACTTGCAGGCCCAACCGAGTTGGGCCTGACCCAGAGGGGGCCTCACGCGGTTAAGCCCAAGGCCCATCCTCCAAACCCCAACCACCTCCAAACCCTAATCAAGATCCACCCCACACCAAGGCGAGTCCCACATGGAAGGAAGAGTCCACATGCGAGAGGAAGAGTCCACATGCGAGAGGAAGAGTCCCTACATGGGAGGATCGATCCGCGCATTAAGGGTCCTCAGACATGTATAAATAGGAGTTAGATCGGAGGTAGAAGGGTTAACAACTTATTGAATACTAAGAGCTTTTAGCTGCACTCACTGTAATCAAATCATAGTGAAAGTATTGAGGTCATCACCTCCATGGACGTAGATCTCATTCGGATCGAACCACGTAAAACTCTCGTGTTCATTACTGCTTTACACAAATCTCGTATATTAACATACACTAGATTTATCACATATCTTACCTCTCTTCATAGATGAATCACAATTTCTCAATTACGTTTAAATACAAACACTTCAGCATAACTTTTCTACTTTCAAGCAAGTTTTCTACATTATATTTCTTCTTATAAATATATTTCACTCTGCAATAATTTTATGTACAAAACATTCTTCTCATCTCAATCACAACATTTTCCAAAAGAAGGTTTTTCCTTCAACTAACAACTTCACTGTAGATTTCTGATTCCTATCTTGAATATTGAAGTTTCTTTCATTTTTTAATATTTATTTTTCATTTAAGAACATAAACTCAAAGTGTAAGTAAATTCCAGTAATTTATTTCTCAAAAAATTTCTAACAAATTTTGATGTCAGCCGAGTTGATACTCGAGTCAGTGAGTTGAGGGTGAGAGGCTGAGTTGAGTAGCCCAGTCTTGACTGGGTTGGCCGAGTTAGGATGAGTCATGGTTGAGTCTTCATGGGCTGCTGAAGTCGAGAATGGAGGGAGAAAGGAGAGAAGAAGAATAAGAAGAAGAAGAAGAAGAAGAAGAAGAATTTATAGATTTTGGGTTTCTGCATAATTTGACTTTAAATGAAGAAAAGTGAAATGGGGGAAAGAGAGAACCGAGAGTTTATTGTGAGGGTAAGTTATTGGCTTTCAACTATTGTTGGGTCCCAAATAATTGAAGAAATGTGTAGAGAGTGAAGTGAACGAGAGTTTTGAGGGATTAGTTAATGGGACCTATTTAATAAAAAGTTTCTTGCAACATATTATTTAATTTTAAAAGGCAGGCTTCAATATTAAGATAACATTAATCTTTTTATTTTCGTATATAAAACCACGTTTTCAGAAATTAAGCTAGTCTCATGATAATTTTATAAAAAACAGTTTTAAGCCCCCAATAAATTTTATTAAACTAAGAAATGGACCAAAAAGATTTTACAAAAAAATATTTCTTTAATTCCAATTAAATTATTTAAGTTAAAGTTTAGGCTCTTATGAATTATTATGAAAATTATGTGACTAGGTGCGGTGCGACTAAGATGTTGACGTGATTTTAATTGCCCGATTACATTTCAAGATTCACGGTTTAAGGTGTGGTGATTTATTTAAAGTTATGTCGTTGATAATATTGTTGTCCATTTTAATATTATGTGTTGGCCGTATGTGTTATTATGAAAATTATGTTGATGAGTAGCATGGCATCTCATGCTTGTTAAGTGCTCTCATTTATGTTATGATGCGCAGATTATGTTATGTCACCAGAGACTCGTTAAATGAGCCCAAGACGTCATAGTCATTGGTATGTCATAGTACGAAATGAGCTTATTAGATTATATCTTCATCATGCGACTTGAGGTTATGTCATGATGGCTGTATGTGTTTATCGGTTTATTAACTTTAACAATATTGCATAATATCACACATTGAGTATACCGATTATGCTCATCCCCACATTTATTATTTTTAGGTACTTGAATTCGGAGGTGTGTGGAAGGTCAAATAACGCATAATGTTATTTAAGAAGTCATATTTTCCGCATCTAAATTTAGTGATCTTGCAAGAACTTACGACTTGTACTTCAAACTTTGTCCTGACTTTATTTGTAAGATATTATTATTATGGAATACGGATTTTAGTCATTATGATTTAAATTAAAAGGTTTGTTTTCTTGTTTTAAATTCTCAATATAATCTGCTTAAGCATTTTTAATTCAAGAATATTTCATTTCAAAAAAAAAAATCGTATGTTCTGCATTAAATATTTATAAATTTAAGTTTTAATAATTATATTAGATTAGGGTGTTAGTCGCCGCCTTGCCACTGGTGGCGTCGTTGCCTCGCCTACCCCCCCTCCTCGGTTCCTTTCACTCTCTATCAGATGCCGTCATAGCAGCGCCGCGCCTCCTCTACTCGCACCAAGGATCCTTTAAGGTAATAGGCAAATACATTTTCAATACGCAATTTCCACGAAGAATTCTTCTTTTTCTTGTACTCGTCAAGATTGTTTTCGCTCTTCCTTGGTTGAATGTAATCTTCTTCACACATATTTTCTCAATTTCCTTTTCTCAATAATTTGTTTGCAATTTATCTTAAACATTTTGTGGTGTTTTACAGAAGCGGTGAGATGAATTTGTTTGGACTATAGTAGAACCTAGGTCGGAGCAAGTATTGTTCAGCACACAGCTGTTGATCATTATTAATTTTGTGTTAGTTTCTTGTATGTATTGCCCTTTGATTAGAAACACTAGATTGGTCTTCCCTTGTGCACATTTTGGTTTATAACAGAATTATTTTTATGAAATTGAATTCGAGCTCGAGCTCGAATAACTGTTTTCTTTTTATAGTATCGAATTCAAATTACTCATGAGCTTAAAATTTTTGCAACAAGTCGAGCTCGAGTTCAATTTAAATTATCCCCTCGGTTCCTCTCATTCATCAGTCATAGCACTGTCCGATTGTACTTCGTTCTGCCACCAATAGAGCGCTGCTCCGTCGCATCATCGCCGCCCTGAATTGTGCCGCGGCCTTCTTCGCGCAGTGAGTCCATTTTGCTGCTCCTTATTGAATGTTCATTTCTCTTCCAACACAAACTATTCCAGTTATCTGCAACCATATCCAACTAGCTGAATAGTTTCATTCAGTGAAACAGTTAAACGTTTTGAAACAAATTTAACTTTTAGCTGCTAAATATAGGCAATTAGTTTTCCCATTACAATAGTACCTTAAACATGCGACGTACTCGTAAGCTAATACAACTGAATTGATTAAGCTATATCACTTGCATCAATGCAATCCAATGGAAGATGGAAAAAAACTTTGATTCTGATAATTTTTCGATCAAGCAGTTATTTCACTCCTGAATTAACAAATTAAGCAAAAGTTAGATTGAAAAGTCTTCAGCAAGATCTTGGTTAAACATGCAAAAACACAAGACTAGAGGTGGCTAACCGAATGTCTAGTAATACCCGACTCGCCCCTGATCGGATGATCAGGTAACCGGCAATGACAATTACAGTTACCGTGTCGGTATTAGGTAGCAGTTAGATAGGTAATCAGATATACCCAAATTTAATTTAATTTAATTTTATATTTGTAAATATGAATATTATTAATTAATTTAAATAAAAGAAAAAATAAATTAGACTATGAGAGTCTACAAGGTCGAACCAGAGACCTCCGGATTACAAGACTAGATAAACTAGAATTAAACAAAGTAGGTTAGGACTTAGTATTCAAAAGTAAAAAGGCTATATCGATACTATCAGGTACTCAAATACTCGATTCGGGTACCGATTTCCTTAGTCGGTTGGGTCGGTTATTAATTTTTGTATTATATCGGGGTAGGGTACCCAATAATTTCAGATAGAGTACTCAATCCGACCCGATTAGTCATCCCTACACAATACCTGACATCTATCACTCGGGTTAGTTCTAAAATACTGTTAAGTTAAATCAACCAAAATCAGTTTTAAATTTTCTTTCCCCAAAATTCGAAAGAAAGAGCAACTACAGGATAAATAAAATTAGCATCTGCGATGAGTGAATAGTGAGTTTCATTGTTCAAATTTTCCCTTCTAAAAACGTATACAAGTGATTTAAATAAAAGAGCAAATTTTATCCTCAAAATGCAGAGAACAAGGAGAATTTTGATGTAAACAGCAAGTTTATGAACAATTGTAAGGGGAAACATCAAATTCTTCAAAATAATGAGTTGGTAGAAAACCAAATTAAAGATTTCAACAACAAAGCGAAGTTGATGCAAAAAAAGCGTTTTCTAGCGTTCGCGATACTCGCACGCTGAATGAGGAAGTGACTTTGTCCGCACAACGGCTTAGAGATCGAATATTGAATCGGCGGCGGCGTCTGTAAGTGTGACTGTATTTGATCTGAAACATCGGCGACTCAACGTGCTTGGGTTAAGGGATAGTTAATTCATTTTATTTTCTTATGAATATATAACACTAGTCTAGATTCAATTTCAGCAGTTGTAAATAACTTTGATGAGTGGAATTACTTTTTACTTTATTTTTTTGTTCTTATTTATATTTATTTTATTCGTTGTTGGATAAAAAATATTTGTGCTTGGGCTTATCTTCCAAATTCAATCATATTAACTGGATCTCGGACATTACTCATCGTTGGCACATTAACTCAATAGTATAAAAATTTCTTTTTTCTTCTTTCTTGTTTGAGATACTTTACGGAACTTCTGTATCTTTATAAACAAGGAAGGGCTTTTTAAAAATCATAAGATAGAGTTTGCGTGTTTTCATATATTTACTAAACTCCTTACATAAATATGATTCCATTACAACTGAAAGACCATATATCCAAATTAACAAACTCCATCCTCTCGGCGCGGTTAGATTTGATTTTGACTAAAATATGGTTATACTTCTACTTCCTTGTTTTGTTTCACCATCCATATAAATTTAAGAATAAAATATTTATCTGATGCTTAGATCTATATATGGCAACTACGCGCGTCTGCTAAATATTGTCAAATATATATAATAATATTTCTAATAATCTATATATTTGTCCTGAAAGGTTACGTAACTGGAAAATTTATGATACTATTCCAATCCAAAAAATAAAACTGAATTAAAAAACAAAGAAACAAAATCAATATCATATAACTTTTCTTCAGCCACGATATCATATAACTCAAATATTTGGTAATTACTTTGACGGTGCATGATCACATGAATGAGAATCCTTCCTGCATGTTTCACTATGCAACAGAAAAACCTAAACAGAAATCAAAGTGGAAAATAGGAGCCCTAATCTGTAAGCTGTACCATCAAATCCTTCAATTAGATTTGAGACTACCGCTTAACTACACGAAATTAAGATGTTAATTAAGTGCTTAAATGATGAGCTTGTTGATACTCTCTATATACAATTTCTTTGGAAAAGAACTAACAATTCACAATCGATAACTAAAACAATGAAAAAATTTATGTATTTCGTTTGATTTCTGAATAAAGATATGTTCAACATCATCACATATTGTTACAATCTCCAAGGAAACACTTTGTCATTCATGTATATTCAGCGACTCTGATCATCAGTTTCATTAAACCAAGCGTGATTGAGTGCGTCTTTCGCCGTGATCCTACACTCCGGTTCGTATGCCAAAAGCCTCTGAAGCAGGTCGAATCCGGCTGGAGTCAGCACCGCCATCGCCGTGCCAGGATCCGCCTTCTCCGCCGCCATTTCCCTCCGTAGAAAACTGAGAGGCGAGTTGATGGCCCATTGTATGCGGTGAATCTGGTCGCGCTCAGACTTCCCCTGGAAGAACACCTGGTCGAGCAGGAACTCAGCCATAATGGCCCCCACGGCCCACATATCGACCGCAAATGTGTAGTCGCGCGATCTCTGGAGGACCTCGGGAGCCATGTACCACAGGGTTCCCACGACGGGGCTATATTGATACCCCGGTGCCGCTGGAAAGCGAGCCGATAGACCGAAGTCGCAGATTTTGACTTGGGACTTATCGCCCAAGAGAATATTTGAGGGCTTGAGATCCCTATGCATCACGCCGTTGTCGTGGAGGAGCATAGCGCCTTTAAGTATTTCCTCCATTAGGTACTTGATCTCGTTGAGCGTAGGATTTGCACCGCTCATGCCTCCACCGCCCGAGGTCGGTCTTCATGTGCTCCATCACCACGTACACACGCCCGCCCTCATCCCCGGCCTGCTTGAACCCGATTATGCAGGGGTGGGGCGGAAGGGATTTGAGGATGTTGATCTCCATTAGGGTGGAGGGGCACAGCCCGTCGACCTCCTCCTTGATGGCCACGATCTCGCCACTTCTCTCGTCGCGAGCTCTGTACACAACGCCGAAGGAGCCGCGGCTGATCTCCTCCAGGAACTCGTACTCCTCGTCGTCGGGATCTTTGCCGGAATAATCTTGGTTGTCAATCAAGAAAGCTTTTGGAAGTACGCCTAACTCCGGTTTCGCTGCCATTTCAGAAGAGAAACGAATTTATTTTGTTGGAGAGAAGAATTAATTCACCTGAAAGTAGGGTTAAGTGGATGATATATGCCTTTTACAGTTTTTTATAAAAAGCGTTTGAGTTTTTTTACAAGGAAAGATTAGTTAGGGCGCGAGATTCAAGCAATAAAGCTTGAAGATCTAATACTTCAGATTTTCTTGTTTTATTTTTAGATTTTAAATTTTAAATTATTTACAATTAAAACACCTGAACTAAGGGTTGGAAATCAAGCAATTGGGATCCTTCTTGCTTCTCTATTGATATTTCTTGGATTTTATTTCTTTTATCAACTTCGTTACAGTTTCAATATTTTTTATTTCAATATTCTTTATTCAGAAATCAAACGAAATACGTAATTTTTTTTATTGTTTTAGTTATCGAGTGTGAATTATTAGTTATTTCCAAGGAAATTATATATAGAGTATCAAAAACCCCGCCATTTGTTCTCATCATTTAAGCACTTGATTGACAAATTATGTATATACTAATTATTTATAAAGGCTACATATTTTATATCACACATAATATTTCATAAAGATAGAAAAGAAAACAAGAGATTTTTAATCCACTCTCTTTACCATTAGAACAAATTAACAATTATGTTAATATCCCATCAAAAAATTATTTATAGTGATTCAGCATACATTAAATTTAGGGTTAATTACCCCTAAATACAAGAATCTTGATATAATTTTGGTTTGTCACATAAACTTTAAAATTTGAATGACAATACAAAAACTTTCGATATTTCTGATTTTTCCCATAAATTGAACTGCCCCTAAATTGAATATGACTTTAAAAACTAAAATGATGTGTGATCAAACGACTCCATTTCGATCAAAACGACGCTGTTTTGGATTGTCACATAAAATAGAAAATAAAAAATAATTTACACATAACTTCAAAATCATCTCTCTCCACCCTCTCTCTCTTATCTCATCTCCTCTCACTTTCATCTTCGGCCCGAAGGCGATGGAGGCGAGGTAGTCGGCGGCCTTGGGAAGGATGACCCATTTCTGCTGCTTGGCTTTCTTGTTGGGCCCGCCCTTCGGACAATGTCCTTGGGTACATGAAATCTTCATAGGATGGGGCCTCGATCTCGATTATGGACCAGCACGTTGTTAGGGTTCTCCATTTTCACCACCACTAGCGTTCCTCTATGGCTTTGTAAATTCCTTCCCCCACCACCCGCCATTGTTATCGGATTATATTTTTGTGTAAAGCAATTTAGGCCAAAATTGAATTTTGAGAGGGGTTCAGAGCTACAATGCTATTTAGAGAGAGGTGTATGCTAGCTATTAAAGAAACTTCATTTTGGATGAGATTGAAGAGGAGAGGGTTGGAAAAACTAGTGTCAATTCATGGGAGGAATTTGAATGAAGCTTCTAAGGAAACATAAATGTTGCTCAACATCAACAATTATCTTGATTATTCAAATGGAAAGATGTGGGGAAGCCTGTTATAGAGACGAACAGGGCAAAAAATATTCTATACACCCATTAACAACTTGCACCCATACACACATTTTCAAATTAATTTAGGAATTTGTTTTAAGTTTTGATTTGGAATTTTGGGGATCTTGTTTTCTGATTTCAGACGGGTAAAGGGAGTCAGAGTTTGATTGAGCGATATAGGCGGCATTGCGAACCGTGGCGGCAGTCCCTCAGCTGAGAAGTGGAGAAGAAGACGAGAGAGAGATGAGAGTGGTTTGGAAGTGACGCCTAAATGACTTTTATTTCTCATTTTAAATTTAATAAAAACGACGTCGTTTTGATTGAAAGTATGTCGTTTGATTCTTGCATCATTTTCGATTTTGTTAAGTCATATTGGATTTAGGGCAATTTGATTTTAAGGGAAAACCGAAAAATTGAAAGTTTATGTATTATCATTTAAATTTTAAAGTTCATCGACAAACCAAAATTGCATCAAAGTTCATGTATTTATGGGCAATTAATCTTTAAATTTACTAAACATATAAATACTACATACATATGTAATATTTATTGTAAATATTAGTGTTTTAACTTTGTCTTAGCAATCATATTAAACCTTTTGTAATTGTTTATATCAATAAAATTGGTAAAATAATATTTGTTATTGTAAACCTAGTTTTACTCGATAGATTTTTTGAGAAAATCTGAACTTAGGATTTATTTTAGTCGATTTTCACCAGAAATTTTTTTTAGTCGATTTTCACCAGAAAAAATTTCGAGCGTGTTTTAAAATTTCAACCAAAAGACTTATAACGGTTTCTATGAAATCTCAATTTATTTGATTTACATGTTTTGCTTGTTAAATCGATCATCCTAATATTAATATAAGAGTTCATTACACTTTAGTTTTAATCAACTCATACTCATGGAGTTAAGGTAAGCCTAAGTTCTTAAAATGTGGATCTTAATAGATTTAAGGGACTTGAATTCCCAACTAAAAGAGTCAAATTATGACTCTAAACTAAATCAGTAGCTGGGCCTTGTTTTCCCGGAAGTGGGCCTTTTATTATAATTAGAGAAGCCCAATTTCAATACTCTTTTGATTCATGCAGACATTTCAAAAAATAAAAATATTTCCTTCAAATATGATGAACTTTACTGCTTTCCTCGCTCCCGTGACAGCTATCTCCCCTTTATAAACCCCTCATTTGTACCTAGCTCATTTCACCTTGTTATAACTCTTTTTCCTTTTTTAAAAAATAAATAAATTCATGGAGAATTGTCGTCGCTATCTTTTATATTCTATAAAAAATCTATCATTCACTCTCAATTACTCTTTCCCTTCACTCTCAATTCCTTTTTTCACTCTATTTCTAATCACCAACCATTTTTATTTTGCATAACAACAAATAACATGACCTTCTTCTAAAGGGACAACAATAGCATTACCAATCCACTCCAAGGTTCACCCGTAACTCAATCACACGAGACCTTTCATTATGTATTTAACCTTCCAATATTAGAATCCAGAAGTTCATGATATAGAATCCTATGCAATCTCACAACGTTAAAGAAGCATGATTTCTCATGAATTTAACCAAAAAAACTTGAATAAAAAAAAGGAAAAAAGAATGGGAGATGTAGGGCTGGTAATTTTCGACACGACACGAACACGCACGAAATTAACAGGTTAGTGTTCAGCCTTATCGTGTTCGTGTCCTTATCGTGTCGACGGGACAAGGACATGATAATTTCGTGTCGTGTTCGTGTCGGATCCGTGTTGTGTTCGTGTAACCCGATAAGTTTCGTGTTGCATTCGTGTTCGTATAGGATCGTGTCGTTTTCGTATAATTCTATAATATTTATATATATTTAATATTAATTTAATTATATTTTATATATTTTTATTTCTTTTATTTATTTATTTTCTAATTTTGATTTAAATTTATTGTTTCATGTCGTGTCGTGTCGTTATCGTGTCGTGTCAACACGAAAAAAATCGTGTCATATTTGTGTTCGTGTCGTGTCCGTGTCAGTACATTTCGTGTCGTGTTCGTGTTCGTGTCGGACAGATCCTTAACGGGTCGTGCTCGTGTTTGGCTTTATCAGGTCGTGTCGTTATCGTGTCGACACGATAACAACCCGACACGCACGAATTGCCAGCCATAGGGAGATGAATAATCTATTCTATTACATATATCATTTACAACTTGAACTAATATATATATAGGGTTTGGTTATAGAGATAATTATCTCTTAGATAATAACTAATAATCAATAACCACGTTTAGATTGAATAAGATCGGACAACTCATAATTATTTTGTGATAAAAATAGTCAAATTAATCACTATTTTTTTGCTATTTGACTATCCAAATTTCAAAAATATCTCACAATTCCATTTGGATGTTCTTATCTCAAAAACTTTTTTCATTTCATTCTTCGTTGTTCATGTAATTCATGTTGTTGTTCATGTAATCGTAGTTCTTGCGCATGTTATTATATTCCAATTCATTGTTATGTTCATGCAATCCATGTTGTTGTGCATGTAATCGTAATAATTGTGCATGTATGAACAATTACCGTAAATGAATATATAAAATTCCTTAATTATAGGGTTGGAACGGTCACCATTAAAATTTGATGATAAAAAACGATTTATAATTAATCTTGACTATTAGATTATAAAAAATAGATGGACAACATTAGTCTTAGTTCTAAAAATATCTTGTATTGAGTGATATCAATTAGAAAACCTATTAATTGCTAAGACAACAAGTCAGTTGGACTGATAACTGATGTACACGCGGAATGTGATTGTTACTGGATTTGCCTTACTGAAAACTGAGACTCGGATTTTAAACACTTAGTCAAATATTGATTAGTGGTTTTGGTTTATATTTCTTGATGTCGAATCGATATTGATAGATGATTTAAAAACAATGTTGTGTTGATATTTCGATGATGACGATTCGATAACATGTAATTTTAAAGCGAACTAAAAGTAAATAAAACATTGAGTTTTACGTGGTTGAAGAGATCAACTCCTACATTCACGGATTGATTGCTCAGTCAATCCACTAACTTGGGATTAGTCTTGTTTACAGTGCAAGAGAAAACCTGAACAACGATGTAACTTTACGGTGTCCCGTCGAACTTGGTGTTCCCCAGACGCTTGATGGTGCTAGGAACCACTAAGTGCTTTCAGGACGCAGTCGGCTTAACCTCTAATTTACAGGTGCTAGAAACCAAACTTTCAGCAACTAACATTTTGTTGCTTACTTGTCCAAACTCTTAACTTAACTTTTGGGAGTGAGTTTAGTATAGTGGTTTTCCAATTAGAAATTTGAGGTATCACATGCGACAAACTCATGATGTCTAGGCTTAAGACTTAAGTAGATCCGGTAAAATTGGTCCGGCCGGGTGGATCGACCCAGAATATCCAGAATTGGGCTAGTAAAAATAGTGGTCCTAAAAAAATCCGGCCTAAAAAGACCGCTTACTTAGCAAGCCAGACAACCAAGACTTTGGGGCTAAAAAGCGCCCGATGATTTGCTCATATAATACCTAATAAGATGCTTATATAAGCGCCTTATTAGGTATATAAACGCTTTGTTAGGTATATATGAACATAATAAGACGCTTATAAGTGTCTTGTTACGTAAACTATGTGATATATTATAGTATCTAATAAGACGCATACCAGTGTATTAAAAAAAATTCAAGTATTATACTATAATATCTAATAGGACACATACAAGTGTTCTATTACCTTACGGACAGGCTTAGTCCGATGGCCCGATGGTCCGAATGGGGCTGGGCTCGATGGCACTGTGTCGGTGGACCGGCCCGACCCACATAGTACCCTAAGCCCTTTGGGCCGGACGATCCACCTATTTTGCCAACTCTAGGCTTAAGATATACATGGTGAATATCTGAGACGTAAAGAAGTGTGAGTCTCGATCTGATAATTATATTTGAGCTATTGATTCTTTCTGATACAATGAATACTTCCTTTTTCGAAATCGCTATTTGATTGGCTTTGCGCTTTGAGCTTTAATACTTGAGATTTCAATTGTGCAACATTTCAGTAACCTTCAAATGTTGGATTATGCATAATAAACATAGGGATGAATGAGAATAATGTCGTTGGAGTGACAACCATTCAAATTCTTTTATTTGTCGTCTGAATTCTTCCCATTGAAAATCATTGTATGTCTTCTAGAAAATATCACATCATCGTACATTGTAGCTCTACAACTCTGAAAATGTGGTATGACATATCATGATATTCTGCAAATACGCTACAACACGTGGCGAGTCAAACAATCAAGGCTAAAATCCTTCCGTTTTTTGTTCAGTCAGGTTGACTCCGTGTTTTGTCAGCATTGACTTCAGGTTGGGTCAGTCAAGACTGCATCTCCTTGGAATCAGTTGTATTTTATTGAATAATTAATAGGCATGTAAATATTGGCATTACTAGATAAAAAGTTTATTGTAATTCTTGATGTGACAAATTAAATTCTATAACTTATTGTTCCTGTACCTAACTCAAGAAACGATATATTATTTCAACAGAAAATATTACAGAAGACTTCATATTCATTCAACATTTAAACTGTAAACAAACTTTGAAAATCTTGAACGCGGTTTCTTATAAAACAAAATGTTTACTAACTGATGTGCCCCTAAGAAGTATAAATGCTTGATTGAATTGAACCTTTTACCTAATTAAAACTATTTTACACCTTAATTAATTAATTACTACGATAATTTCTATTGTTTGCTTTTAACAAATTAATTTACCTAAACTAGTATAGTGTTAAATTCAATGAAAAATAAAGAGAAAATGCACAATTTAGCATGATAAATTGACTTTGTGATAATAAATTTATAATACATCAATCAGGCCTAATGAATTGATTTGTGACAATTTCAGTCCATAAGTGATTTTTGACACTCAAAAAGCATAGTCAGCACGAGAAATAACATATAGAAAGCATAAATCAGAAACGTCGTTGGAAATTACTTATGAGACATGTTTATTTCCAATGTCAATTGTGCTTTTATCTTGAAAAATCACTTACGGGCTAAAATTGTCACAAAATCATTTCTTTTGGCTTAATTAAGGTATTATTAATATATTAAGCTAAAATTTTAATAAATTCAATTTATTAAACTAAAATTATGTTATTTTTTTCAAAAATAAAACACAAAAAGGAAATACGATCAAATTCTTCTTACGTAAAAAGTATCAAAGCTAGATCGGAAATTTGGTCCACATTGAGCAGAACTTAGGCCCAACTAAACTAACTTAAACTCTACTTCACACTAAAAGATAAAAGTACTTGCCTATAAACAGGGCCCATCTGTTAGAAACATGAAGTAATAGTTAAGGTTAAGGGACTTATAAAAATGATAAAATTTCACGTGTATTTAGAAGATGAGATTGAGATGCAATGAACCGACTGCCCCAACATTAATCAAAGTGAACACCATAATTAAATGATTTTTCACGGAATCCCAAACATCACAATCTAGTTAACTAATCAATTACAAGAACTAGATTCTTGGTGCAATCTCCCCCTAACCATATCCCTACCACTTGCCTTACTTCCATATTTCACTACCCTATATGACTAAATTCTATTACCAATCTATCTATTTATACTATCAAATCATAACTTTAGTATACTACTAGATTTATATCCAACACTTTAACTAGGAATTGAACAATTAGTACTAGAATATGATGTTCTCATTTTTCACCATTAACTGACCGATTAATTAATTGACTTGCTTTTTTAAATTCTAAGCTGCTGCAATAATCTCATAATATTTGTAGGGTAAAAATACACAATTTTAGTCTAATAAATTTACTTTGTGATAATATCTCGATCGAGTCTAATAAATTGATTTTATGATAATTTTTCCACGTAAGTGATTTCCGACGTCAGAAAGCACAGTTGACACCGACAATGACATGTCAGCTTTAACAAGTCAGAAACAATATCGTGTGGCACTTGATGTTGATTAAAATTGATTTCCACCTCATGAGGGTAAAATAAATAAATCAAATCTACCAAATCGCAGGCGTCCTTACGCCCGCTCTCTTTTCTCAACCTTATAAGGCCATATTCAATATTCAACATTAACCTTTAACTTTATTTTACAGTAATCGTCTCATCAAACAGTAATTCGCATCTAACCCACAAACTCAAATTCTAACTCAAAAGAATATTCTTTATATATTTCTCCTCAATTAATGGATTATATTGAAACTTTCAACTAAAAAAAAATGCGTTCGTGAACAGTGCAAACGCATTCATGTGTTTGGAGGAAAGAGAAAAGCTAATAAAATACCAAAATGAGTATGTGTTTGCACTTATGTTGGAGTTATTTTTTTACTACACTTTGAGTTTGAAGTTGCGTATTGGAGATGGTCTAACATCTTTGAAAATGGAAATCGACGAACTTAAATTTTCACAGCCACAAGGACGTCGATGGAATCGAGGTACGACTGCACCACCAGTGGCCGGCCGGAGACTTGTAAATCTTAACAGCCACGAGGGCGTCGATGGAGTTGAGGAAAGGCTGCACCACCAGCGGCCGCCAACCGTCGCACTGCAGTCCAATGCTATTGTCGTGGTTGTTGGCTACCAAGATTTTGACGGAGTTTTTGTGTAGTGTGAGGAAATGGGTGTTGTCGGAATTCTTCCTGCTCTTGAGCAGCATGATCGATTTTCTGACGGCTTCTCTTGTTGGTCTATGTGGTTGACTACTAACTTTATCGAGTGGAAAGTCCTATAGAAATGGGGGTTCAGTTGACTTGGTTCCAAAATATCTTGAATACAATGGTTAGATTAGAATTCTTGTAATAGATTAATGTATTAATTTATGAATTGTTGTTCGTGTTAGCTTGAAATCTGTATATTATTTGTTAAGATGCAATGGATTGGTACCAATATCTGTTCTATTTGGTGAATATCCTGCAAGATACTAAACTAAAGGAAATTAAATATTTCAATACCTTTATGATGTGGAGTCCTTGTCAACGGTGTTGGGCCGGGGTGCTGGCGGGTGCTGTCTTTCGATTAGAGTGGTAATATGGATCTTCGAAGAATATTGGGAAGATGGAGAAATTGTCAGATTTCTACTAATAGTTGATTAGAGCGAGAACAAGGTTCATTGATTTTCTAGACTTCAAAGATTTCTCGTAGATTCTAAGTTTCAAATATGTAATAGGGTTAAGAAAGAGGGAGAGGGTTGTGTAGAATGCAGAAGGATGCTCAATTTGGTAGATTTGTTTTTTAATTTTTTTCGGTCTGGGTGAGGTGGAAATCAATTTTAATCCACATCAAGTGCTACATGACATTATTTCTGACGTGTCAAAGTTGACATGTCATTTTCGACTAATCACTTGCGAACTAAAATTATCATAAAATCAATTTATTAGGTTTGATTGAGATATTATTGATTTATTAATCTAAAATTATAACAAAATAAATTTATTAGGCTTTATATATCGTTGATAGTTATAAGGACTGACTCAAAAAATTCATTAGCTTCAATTACAATAAAAATAGAGGAAAGAAAAAATTTAGTCTTTAAATTCGCGGAGGCTACATTGCTTAGTCATGTATGCTGCCTCAAAGCGTTAAGTGCAATGTATTTATGCGCCAGAGCCCATACTAATTAATACTCATAATAAAATTATGAGTAAAAAATATTTATCATGAAACGTTTGATTTGATTCAATGAATAACTGAAAGGTTGATTCCACCATGTGCCCAAACTTACAATTATTGGAGCTGTTTGCTTTGGAATAATAAAATGTTGTTTTTGTATTACTCACACATACACTGACATCAATTAATAAAATGAATGTTTATATCTCGTGATTATTTCAAAATGAATGTTTGAATTTTGAATACTATGCACTCTTAGTTTCATAATTTCAAGAAAATACATTTCTGGTGATTCAAATGGGTGGATTCAGGTGATTGCCACTAATCAAATATTCAATTTATAAGATCATTTTTATTTTTATTTCAAAAAATATAATAATAGTAGTAATAGCAAGATGCAGCAGATGCTTGATAGAAGAAGCAGATAGCAAAGAAGATAGCAGCAGTAGCAGCAGTAGTAGTAGCAGTAGTAGCAGTAGTAGTAGCAGCAGTCGTAGTCGTAGTCGTAGTCGTAGTCTAGTAGTTGTAGTAGTAGTATTCTCTTTTTCTTATATTGTTCGATCTTTTATCTTATGGATTTTTTTTGTTAGTATAATCTTTAAAAGTTCATTTGGGAACATGCAAGCAGTGAATATTCTATATGTAAAGATAAAGATTTATAGTTCAATCATCATCATCATCGCCTTTTTCCCAATTCAAATAAAATATAATAAAAATTAAATATTATTAAGCTATGTAAGACAGTAAGAGCATCCATAATGGAGAACCAATTTTTACTTCTCTCTTTCTGCAGTGCCACATTAGCATCTACTTCATATCTTCTTTAACCCAAACAGGCAAACTTCCTTCACTATAATATTTTCTCAGATTCAACTATTAATGTATCCACTGTCATAATACCAATTAGTTATCTATATATTTTATTTTTATCCATTTTATATATATCTTCCTTTTATTTATATTTAACTTGAAAAATTTATTTTAATGAATTAATTTTTTAATAATATGCTATAATTAAAATATTATTCAAATAATTATGCTAAAAGTAATAGTAAAAATTCAAACGATTGAAATATAAAACATTACAAAACACAATCTTATTTTTTTAAGGATAAAGAAGGAAAAAACAAAGAACAAAAAATATACCAAAATGTGAAATAAAAAGAAGGAAATAATGAATAAAGGAAAAAAGGGCATAAAAATAAGAAAAAAAATAAAGAATTAACATCTGAAACAAAAGGATAGAAACAAAAAGTTGATTTGAAAATAAAACATAAAGAATAAAAAAGAGAAAGAAGAAAGAACAAGAAAAATAACTGAAAACGGATTTCCGAAACAATAAAACTATGCAGTCACATTATAGCCGGTCACACGTGGATAATTTAATAATGATCAATATAATTAATTAACAAAATAATAATATTCAAATAATGTGTTAATCATTTTTACATAAATACTATTTTTCCATCTATTTTGAAAAATATTAAATTTATTAATTTTAAATTTAAATTCAAATTTTTCATTCGATATGGGCAAAATTATAATTCCATAAACTATTTTTAATGTAAATATTAGCTAGCCACGTCACTCTTTCCAAAATCAAACATTTCTTTTTAAATGAAAAAGAAAAAGAAAAGGCAAAAAGCACTCACCAGCTTGCATGAGCACATCCAGTCGCACAGCGGGCGCGTGCATTTTCACCTGGAGCTGTCCGGTGCTCACCCGCGCGCGTCGCCCCTTTCTTTTGTGGTGCCCGCACCCAATTGGCCAATTTTCTCTCCTCCCTTTCTTCCCTTCTCTCCCTGTACTTCCCCCATACTTGCCCCATTGGAGATGCTCATAGTTGCTCACTACAGCAAATTGACAATTTGTTTGGGTTATCCCAAGTCACTGACCCATACCAGTTGCACTTATTAGTGAACTTCATGGAAGTTACAAATTTATGACCGTCCTATATTCTCCTACGAATTTGGTTTCTGGCCTAAGTACAAACCCTGTAGTTAAACCATTTCACTTTTTTTTAACATATGTAAAATTTATTCACAAAATACATGGTGGATACAATTCAAAGTGAGATATAAGGTTTAAAAGTTACAAGACTAACATAATCACGACACCTCAAGACAATGCTATGGGTTACAAATCTGGTCTCTCAAACTAAAACAAGCTATGTAACATCAAACACAATCACAAAACATCAAAGACAATATATATATATATATATATATATATATATATATATATAGGGGAGGTTAACGTAAGAACCATTTTTATTGTGAGCGTGAGCAAAAAATGATGAATTGATGTGAAACTTGATGAATCCATTGGAAAATTTCGAATCCAAAAAATGGAATTTTCGTCTCTCATGAGATTCGAACCCAGGTGAAAATTCGAATTTTGGATTCAAGAACTTTCAGCAGATTCATTAACTTTCATAGCAAATTCATTTTGTTAGTAAAGAATTTTTGTGGTTCTTAGTTCTCACGTTAAAATTGGTTCTTATTTGAACCCCACTATATATATATATATATATATATATATACATATGAGGGTTAACATGTGAATCATTTTTATGGTGAGAACGTGAGAAAAAAAATGATGAATTCACTGTGAAAGTTGATGAATCCGCAAGGAAAATTTCTGAATCCAAAAAAATGGAATTTTCGAACCCGGGTGAAAAATTTTAGATTTTTGAATTTAGTAACTTTTCCAACGGATTCATCAACTTTCATAGCGAATTCATTTGGTTCTTAGTTTTTAGGATAAAAATGGTTCTCATTTGAATCAAACCCTCTCTCTCTCTCTCTCTCTCTATATATATATATATATTCACCCAATTATTATTTTCTATTGATAATTGTAAAAAAAAGACTTTTGATTCTTTTAGAATTTTCCACAGTTTCATTTTAATATATAAGCACAATATCCAGCAACTAGAGAACGTGGCATTATTCTCCATTGATGCATTTAAATATTATTTTTAGGGAGAGAACCTGTTTATTTATTTATTCTTTCGAAATAGGGAGAGAATCTAAATTAAATCACAAGCGATGTAATATTCGTTTTTACTTATAAAATTTATGGTTCTGTTATGTCTACTCGCATTTCTCCTAGAATTTACCTATTAGGTATGTTAACGATTCCATTCAATCAAGACAAGCTCAATATATGTTGAAAGATGATGATGATAATAATAATAATAATAATAATAATAATAATAATAATAATAATAATAATAATAATAATAATAATAAGTCAAAGGATTTCCCTTCTTCTTAATTAAATATAGAAATGGCATCGTTGGTTGTGGAATAATAATAATAATAATAAGTCAAAGGATTTCCCTTCTTAATTAAATATAGAAATGGCATTGTTGTGTACACAACCAATTCCAATAAGTACTTGTGGATAGGTCAATGCACGTAACCTTAACCCTCTTAAACATTCACATTCGTCACCCGATTCTCCCACTCAATATCCTTTGATCTACGTGTCGTTGATCGGTAGCAAACTTTTTCATTTCATTGGCAAAATTAGTTGATAATTATTAGATCAAATGTTTAAGTATTATATATGGATGTGTTATTATAAAAATCTTTGTTATCCTATAAACGTGATAACAATTTATTCTCCATAAAAGTTGCTCCTTATGAGATTTGAACTCAAGTGGTTGCAAAATGCACACATCCAGCAAAATAATGCATCACCTTGGATCTTCGTGATCTAATAGCTGAAAATGGTTATCACGTTTTCACTTTAAATAAATTTTTATTTTAACCTTCTCCTATATATATTTAAATAATCTTAGTCGTACTCTTTTTCTCGAATATAATTTAAGTAAGTTGATGTGCTAACAATGAATTTATTTACACTTGCAATATAGATTAGTTAGTCGGTTTAACAAATTGAACTAATAAAAAAACATCTTATTGAAATGGCAAACATATGGCTAGCTATATATATGTTATTTAAATGATATATAAATCACACCTAACAAAATTTCAAAGCATCAATTTATTATCTTGTAAGTACTAAATATGACCCCATTAACATTATTAATGTATGGGGAATCTTAGTATTATATTATCAATTTCAGTACTAGAAATGGCACATCACGCTTATTTTTTTAGATAATCAAGAAGTGAACGAGATTAAAAAGATGGAGTTTGCTTAACTAAAGGGTCAATTCCTAGTTTCATCACACGTTTCAAGATTTTTTGGGACCTCGCTACATAGAAAAAGTGTTTGCTTCTCCAACATATGAATGTCAACACTCCATAGTCAATACCCATATAGCCAAAGAATGGTTGACTCGGTTCGAGATTTTTTGTTACTTTGTTCCATCTACAAAAAACTAATTAAATCCTTCAACTTATGATAAGTATTTGATTATAAAAGGGAAATGTTTGTTAGCTGATTTATTTTTCAATTCATATGACAAAATAGAGTTATAATTAATTAAACTCGGGCAAATGCTTTTTTTATTTGAACAAACTCATTTTAAAAAGGATAATTGTTGAGATGGCTAATGTTTGCAATGATGAGCCAAATTTTTTTGCTTGATTAAAACGTTGACTCAGGATAGCATGTTTTCATGAGTTCGGAATGGGCGAACTTTGTCTCCCAACACTTCGACATTTATTTTTCCTACATTAACCTGAAACTTTAGACACAAAGATAGTTAGTTAGATAATGCATCAACATTGCAAATCAAATATACAAATATCTTTGTAATTGATTCAAAGAATACTAAAAATAAATACTAATGAAATTTCATTTTATTTAAGAGAAATATCGGAGGAACATGATGAATCCAAATTTTTGATTCTTACAGAATAATAATGATAAGAAAGGTATAATAAAACTCAAGCTTCATTAATATTCCACCAGACCACCACCAAACCAAATGCCTAACAAGCCATATATATAGACTACTGATGAAAAACTTCAATAAAAGTTCTAATCGTATTGAAAACTAATATATCCTAAATAATTAAACTAAATACATAACTTAAGAAAGAAGAATAAAATAAATAAATAAACTAATTAATCTCATCTCTATCGGTATAGTTGGAAGTTTATTAGGCTAGATTTTAAGTCTCTTGATGAAAATAATTGATTTCCAAGATGAATAAGTAATAACGGTCAATTGAAAGATTGAGTTCACTACTAGAAAAAACAGTTTAACTACGCATAAAATGTGTAGTCTATATGCATATTGAACCGTAGAGAAAAGTGGTGTAGAAAGCTAAAGCACATACACTACGCTTTTTATGTGTAGTCTGCATGACTATAGACTACACTTATCGCACATACACTACGCTTTTTAAGCGTAGTCTATACCGACTATAGACTACGCTTATCGCACATACACTACACTTTTTATGTGTAGTATATACCGACTATAGACTACGCTTAATTTCGCACATACACTACGCTTTTTAAGCGTAGTCTATTCAACTATAAACTACACTTAATTTCTCATACACTATGCGTTTTATGCGAAGTCTATATCGACTATAGACTACACTAATTTTCACACATACACTACGGTTTTTGGGTAAAAAGCGTAGTCTTAATGCAAATTTACTATGGCTTTTATACCAAATTTTATATTTTATATACTACGCTTTTTCTATTACATCCGTAGTCAATTTAGCATACGACTACGGTTGACTTTTTAAACTGTAGTCAATATATCTTTTGTACTACGATTGAAAATTTTCAACCGTAGTTAATTTCTTTATTTAAAACCCGTACAATTAATAACGTGCAATCTAATAGCAAATGAGATTAAAATATACTTGCTTTCATTACATTCAAAATCACTATACAAAAATATACAATTTGTTTTCATTAATGCTACAAAATCACTATAGAAAAATATTGGCTATATCACATAACAAAACAATAAGAACGTATCTCACATATCACAATTCAAAATAATTCAAAAGATCAATAGCTGCTAAAACATCACAATACTATATGTGAAAAAGTATGAGATTGGCCCATTCAACACGAACTTCATCAATGTCCTCTCGAGAGTAAGTCCGATTTTGAAACTATTAACAATTCAAAAATAGAATATTAGCACTCTTTGAGGTCAAAAATGATTATATTAAAGATTTTTTACCCAATAAGAACATAAATGAAATGTTTATCTTACATGTGAACGCTAAGAAATAGAACCACTCTTCATATCTTCTGCAATAATATCTTTCATAATGAACTTTCAATCATCTGCATGAATTATAATAAGAAGACACACAATAAGGTAAAATAATATAATATTAGACATGGCCATAGTGCAATACAGAGGCCTGAACCAAAAAAATTATAGAAGAATGAGATGTTGGTTCAGTGTTTCGTTTGCTTTTGACTCATAAATTTTGAGAAAATCAAGGTGGTAGCAGTAGTAAGAAATGGTAATTGGAAGTAGACTCGCATATAGCTCGCTTTACACAAAAAGTCTGCGATACATACTACAAGGCAGACATTTACTTTCATATTAAGATCTTAATATACATAAATTCACTTTGAATGAGTGGAGCACCAAATGAATGAAATCACGAATAACATTTACTTACTTCTTTACCATCATGATTTCTCATTACAACACCGCCAACTACGGAGATTTCCTTGTCTCGCATGAGCATATTCGAGGCCCTCTTGTATATACCTAAGATTAAACAAGAATAAATATATCGCTCTTAATCAAATAAGATGAAAATATCTATGCGAAATTCAAACAAAGATCTACACTAAGGACATCTACGATAGTTTTATTGGTTAGAAGAAAGGCGTATCTGCATGAGAGGAACAACAACTAAAGGTAATGGCCATAAAGTTCTCAAATATCAAGTTTCATATGAATTCATTCATTGGAAATTTCAAAGCACAAGAACAACCTTAACATACATTCCCAGGTGGGCATGAATTCCTCATATATATAAGAACCTCCAATCTCACCCTTCCGACCTCGGATGAAATTCACTCGACCGTTACCAACCCGCAAAAACAAGAAAATGATTTTATCTATAAAGAAACAGGTTTTTGACAAAACATTTTCAACCAAGGAGGAAAAGAATAATCAAAACCAAAAAAAAAGTATGGAAAGAATGTTGTCCTCCTAAACACATTGATAGATTTCTTTATTAAGAATATAAAGCATCTAAATCACCAATTATCCAAATATCAGTAGGAGCAATAATTCTTGAATGACTTCACAACGTGTCAGTATATACAACAAATGTTTCTATAGAACCTTTTAATTGTACAAGATTCAACAATGGATACACTTAACCACTCACAAACAAATAGCATTCAAACACAAGTTTATTTATTTATTTATTTTAAAATTTATGGTGTCGATGGAACACCATTTCTATTCAATCAACAAGGTTGTTCATCATCTCCAGATAACCTGCTGTATTTTTGGGTTTCCATTGTAAAGAGAACTATTAAAACCATAACTAAAAGAGTGCATCACAAAGATTGTAGCTAAACAAGCAGACTACAAGACTAGCAAACTTAAAGTGGCAACTGAAACCGAGGATTGCTTCCCATGATATGTGCTTTTGATTTTCATAAATTCAAGACAACGTAACAACTAGCGAGAGTCCGCTATACTAGCCTATACACTCAAATCGAACTTTCAACCCGTCACTATGATGTCGAGGGTACAATGGAAGAATAGGCGAAAAGAATAAGTATCGTAGAACTTCACTTACATAGAAGCTTTCATGGACCGTGGCTTTCTTGTCACAATAAAGCATGTGTAAATTTAAGTAGCCGATCTTTCATAATGACATGATGACTTTGATTGGAAAACGAAGATGCTAAAAGTTCTAAATAAATGAAATCACACAAATTTCGAGCTCTTACCTTTCGAACAACTCTTTTTCCCCGCCAAATTTGAACTAGGGTAATATATCATTATCGTGGTTATCACCTTTAGAAACCAAAATATGATAATTGTCATACATTTCTAGGGTAAAACTAGGAAAAGCACACGTACCAAACAAAGTTATTTATCGAGGATGTTGCAAATCACTAATGACTTGAGTTCACTATACTTTAGCAAATGAGTTGTATAAATATTTTACCATCAATGAGCTTTTCCACAAAGGCTTCGAAACGGTTCCGTGGACCTCAACAAAATCTTCATCCTCAATGAAATAATCCGACTCTTGATTTGGATAATCCCGGTTAACTAGAGCATATCTTGGAACAGAATTCCACACGATTCAAGCTGCTGAGACCAATAAACCACAATCAATCAACACAACCTCCATAAAGAAGGCGGTTAGAAAAATATGGTTCCATATAGAAAGAACAAGACTAAAAATACAAACCTCGTACACTTTCCTTCACATGAAGAAGGCGTTGTTGTCCTAATTCATTTACGAGGAAAGGCACGAGAAATAAAGTGACAAATTGAATCAAGAGATGTTTACTAAGAGAACTAAAATGCAAGACTATGAGTTCCAATTTTCAAACTCCAAAAAGGTTACTATTAAAGTGACCACAATATCGAATTAAGGCTTCGTGGCAAGATAACGGGATGCCTTTTATAATCGAATCAAATGATCTATCTAGTGGACCCGTAAAATAAATACCGCATATTTAACAACCAAACAACTACCAAAAGTTTTCTACTTGGCGGGAGATGAAGAAGCACAATGGAAAAAGTTGAACCTAGTTCATTCCACCACATCGAAAGCGAGTCGGTGGTCGCTATCGGTCGAGATACATGGTTCAATCTACCCCTCTTAACCTATTCTTTTATACTATCTATCTACACCAGCTAAAGAAAATATTAAAGGCCCTCAAACCGAACATATAAAATTTATCTTAGCTGATTTTGTACCAAAAAGATGTATGTTACTTTAGCGGACCGCCACTACTTCCCTTTTAAGGACAGAGTCAAAGATTGCGCAAGTTATCACCAACGATGAGGACAAGATAGCAAATGAATATATACAATCAAGACACTACTGAAGTAATGTCTTACACAATGCTTTTGGTTTCTTCTTGTTGTCGAGGAAATATTCGGTTTCTTGATAATATTGATTTGAACAAGAAAGGATGCTAATAGAATATGACTGGGACCAACAGAGCCAAGTACATCGAGTTTTCTTGTTGTGGATAAGGTTCCACTTACAAAGAACCAAATAGTTTACTACACGTAAGAATCAGGCACATAAAAGCGATGTCTCAAATTCTACTAACCTATCAACCAAATCTTACAATAAAGAAACAATCTAAGAACCCAAGCTCGCCCAAATACATGAAGGGAAAAAAATCCATTCTTTGAAACAGACATCAATTTATAACCAAAGCTTTTCGAAATTATACCCATTAGTGAAAATTTTCATTCTTTAGAGCAGCAATTTCATGTCAATATCCTGTGTTTGGGATCGTTAACTAGCCAAAATCATCATATTTTCTTCCATTAGCAAAACATTCATGAGATCTTGACAAGTCTCAACTGTTGGTGAAAATGGTTAAGCCATTTGTTACTACGCTTTTTGATATTTTGCCCATGTTGAGCTATATATCGCTTAGCAATAGGCGATAGCAACTAGTGTGTAGACACCTCAAACTATTATGATAAATGGTCGAACTCCACAAGATCGTGAGAATATAACTCATCAATTGGATTGCAAAAGCAACAATCTTGAATTATAAGCAGTATAGGTAGAATACAAGATCCTCCGGAGGAAGGACATGCTCTATGGGTGAGTCGGTGTCGATTCGGTCATTATTCCACCAAATGATCCTTGAATTTCACCACTTTGCTTCTCAAAATCACCAATCTTCCGAATTTGTATTTAGGTAGTCTCTCAATGTCATCCTTATTAGCTCCTTCCGTAACTCAAACAAGACGAAACACACATTATGGCATAAACCGACATCATCAAAGTCCCACATAATTCCCTTTGTTGGTTTAAATACAAGTCCTCCCATCAGATCGCAGAAGCACAACATGTTACGCTTACATCACAATTAGCAATGGTATCGAAAGTAACAAAAGTATAAGACATGTCAACGATGAAAGTCCTCGCCATGAGCTGTTGGTGCTTGATGAACTAAGATAGGTTTGCTTAACAAGGTTATGATAATCGTTCTCCTTTGATTGAATTAGTTCAAAGGAATTTAGCAAGGAAAAATCAATTTGAGTCAATGGACACGAGATACCAAGTATTTATTCATTACATTCGCTTGAATTAGGTGGGACATGAATATGGGCTACATACAAAGCTTTGACTAGACATCCACCTAAAGAGTGGAAGATATAATATAGCATCATTTGGACATCTGTATGAGTTAAAACTTTATATTTTCAAACTTCCTTTTTAATGTGTGATTTTGGATTTTACCAAGGTCCAAGATGGCATTAATCATTCGCACCTCATAGCGAGAGGTAAATTATTCTTCCCGACTTATTAAGAAACTTGTGGAGTTAGTAACACCATAAAAATCATATAGTATATGAACAGCAACTCAAGTTAATATGTGGAAAGTTTCTTGGTTTGTTGAACAAGTCCGTCTAAACCTTATTACGAGAAATAGCAAGATCCGTTTCACATCAAGATGGCATAATTTTACCGATTAAAGAACTAAAAGATACTAGCATGTAACCTACCCGGTCGGCAACAACATATAAGATTGCAATGATACAAGGTAGACAAAGAAGAACCGCAAGTCCAATAACACAAGCCACAACAACACAAATGCCACCAAAATACATCAAAGGCCAAAATGTTATGCAAAGCTTGTATGGAAAAAGTTGAGGATACATAAACACAAATGAGAAATAAGCAAAATTGAAATAGCTTCAAGAGATATACTCAGACAAACCAAGAAGCCGAGGTGCTTCACTAGTTAGACTTTGGCCACCGAAGAAACCCAAGAGAAACCAATTATCCACCAAATAAATGAGAACATAGTATTTGCGGACTCGGATGTTTAGCAACACCGCCAAGAAAAATATCACCAAGTTAACGTTGTAATCATAAAATCATTTTATTCGAGACAATGACCATAAAAAGCCAATGGAAAGCTTCTGGGTCATGCTCCACGTCGTCTTAGGGAAAACACACTACTCAAAGATGATATTCACAATCGGACCAAGGTAAAGGAATCAACTGCTAGAACCAACAAATAATGTAATGAATAAATACTTGGTATACTGGGGCTAGTGACTAAAATTAATTCTCTACTTGCTAAAGTCCTTCCAACTAATTCAAGCGAATGTAATGAATAAATATTTGGTACACCGTGTCCATTGGCTCAAATTGATTCTTTCCTTGCTAAATTATTTTCAACTAATTCAATCAAAGGAGGAATCGTGATTATCAAGACCTTGTTAAGCAAACCTATCTTAGTTCATCAACACCAACAGCCTCGGCTGAAAATTTACAAATTCAAATTGAAAATAATTCTACAAGATAAAAATCGAGACCTAATTCACAAATATTCCAATCCCTAATCAAGCAAACTTTAAGAGATTATAATTTTTATAGCACCAAGATCACCAAATCACAAATTAAGCTCTTCGCCAATTTGTCTCGCACATTCTTTTAAATTAGACACTTAATATTAACATACTTAACGCACTAAAATGAGATCATCGCCTAAAAAGCAAAATATTATGAGAGTTAATTGCATTAAAGAAATTAGAAGCCTCAAAACATCAATCGCACAAAATAAACTACACCTAGCTACATCATCACTTTGGGTGATCGGAGAAATAACCGCCGAATCCACGTCATCACTTTGAGCTCGACCGAGTAATTTCGATCGTGCCCTAATTGAGCTCCGTCCTCACTTCCAAATTCGCTCAGAATACCTCTTCTCATACTCCCAAGAAACACACATCGCATGAAGACCGCGACTGCAGCACAGAACCCTTGTCCGAGCCTTAACGGAGACCAAGAGAAACCGCATAACTCTATCAATCAAGAATTAAATACACTTTGAATGATAAGTAAGCGCACGACAATAATAATTGGAGTCTAATTTACTAATTATCGCACAAATTTTGTACTTATCCAAATGAATTCCAACATCCAGAAGCGAGACCACAATTCTGCATCGAGACAGCATAATAATTGGCCTCTCGATGTTGAATGAATCACTCGAAGTGAAGAAGACAAAAAGTGAAAAGGAAAAAAGCATACCACAATTACAGTAATTATTATTAATTAAATTAAAAAAAACACCACCAACCATGCCACAATTATAGAGCTTGACGACGCCACGGTTATCTCTTGTGCGATCAAGATGTTACAGACGGAGATGGACGCTGCACCATGAGAGAGCTTAGAGGAGATGGGAGAGGCGATGAGAGAAAGCGAACGTGAGGAGAGGAGGAAGGAGAACAAAACCTGAAATGCCCTAGCTTTAATTGTTCAAACTTAAGTCGTAAATTTTATTTATTTATTTTAAATTTATGCACATAGACTATGCTTTTTTTTATAACTGTAGTGTATTGGGTGTAAAAAACACGCACATACACTACGTTTTGTTAAGCGTAGTCAATACTTCATATAGACTAAGCATATTAAGTATAGCGTAGTCTATATTTAAAAAAAAATCGCACATAGACTACGGTTTTGATAAAAGCGTAGTCTATATTCTATGACTACGCTTTTTAAGAAAAAGCGAGTCTGTGAGGTGTAGAGAAAATGTATATTCGTAGTAGTGGTTAGGGCATAATAATTGTAAGATTCGTAAAAATCAAATAATAGACGTTTTTTTATAAATATATCTGTTTAAATTAGATCCACATTTTAATACTTAGGAAGTTAATTTTTCATTTTTCAGTACCTAAATTCTGCATGATGTGTTAGAATTAATACGAAAACACACGACTACATAAATTTGTGAAATTTCGACCTCTATGAAAGTTTTGTAAAAAAGTTAATTTCCACAGTGAGATAGCTATTCTTCTTGCTCGTCGCCTTCCCAAGCAGCAAGTGGCTGGAAAACTCCGGCTGCTCTCTTGTCGCCCTCGACGACTTCTCATCCCCTATCAAGTATTCCTCTACGGATGACACACGCGAACCAAAACAACAAATCCCATGTTCTATTAAATCTTAGAACAATTATCAAGGATCCTATCCGCATCATGTCAAATCCAACCCATATTTTCTTTCTTCAATTTGATTGCTGCTTTGCCATTGTTGTATACCAATTAAGTCTTCGGCGGTTGTATAAGGCCCGTTTTCTATTATAATCTGAAGGTCGGTCTTAAATGAGAGTGTAAGTGTATGAAGAAGAGAAATACATCTAACAAAAAACTTTTTTGTGATCTTACAAGTTTTCAATAGCCAAACGGAAGTGTGACCAAGTCAAATCGTGATCCCTCTTATGACTATAGTAGTCGGTTAGCGAAACAATTTTCTGATTTAGTATGTATGCAAAATATGTTGGAACTGAAGGCTTTTTCATGCTTAAAACACTATCAGAAAAATAAAACATAAATAAGATGTAAGCGTATGTCATATTGACACAGGTCTATAAGATTGGATCTTAGTCAACTAATGATATGCTGTTAGATATACATGTGACGTAGAAAGTAAACAGTAGAACAATAACGACACCAATTTAATGTGGTTCAAAGAAACTCTACCTATATCTACGAACCTATTGAATACGTTATTCCTTACTCCTTAGGAATTTCTTGTTCTATACTTCCTTGTTTTATATAGATTCAGGCTTTCTGAAGCGCTTCACCTACCCAGTCCTTCTAACTCCATTCAGACTTTAGAAAATTTCAAAATTGCGCTCTTCTGATGCTTTTGACTTGGTTGACTTTAAGCTTATTTTCTATTGCTCTTGCGTTCATCGACTCGTTTTGATTTATTCAAAGCTTGAGACTGATTATCTTATTAGTCAATTGGATCCATCTAAGTTGGTTCCTTATCGGGCGTAATTACCCCTCATATTAAGACTCGTCTAAGCTAACTACAAGCAATACATCAAAATAGTCATCATAAAATATATGTAACTTTACATATCTTTTCAATTAATTTAGGGTTATTGGCATATAAAAAATACATGAACTTTAATTAGATTTTAGTTTTGCACACGAACTTTAAAATGAATATATAAATACACAATCTTTGATATGATTTTGGTTTTGCACACGAACTTTAAAATGAGTACATAATACACGAACCGATTAATTGTATTTTTACCATGATTTATTTTTTCAACCAAATTGAAACTACTGACATGACATTAGACATAATGAGTTGACAACGAGATGCAAATAAATTAATAAATAAATAAAAATTGCATTTGGCAAAACACACACAAAACATATATACACTTCACGAGAAAGAAAAAAAAGAACACCACACACAAAACGGAGAGAACACTTTAAATCTTAAACTCACAATTTGTAAATGAAGTAAATGGCAAACAAGTAGGCTACTGTAAATGTCTTCTTCTTCTTGCATGAACTTTAAGATTTTCACATCGTTGTCAACTCGTTATATCTAATTTCATGTCAGTTCAATTTGATCGAAAAAATAAATCGTGGTAAAATTAATTCAATAAATAAGTTCATGTATTTATACACTCATTTTAAAATCCGTATGAAAAATCAAAATTATATCAAATTTCGTGTATTTATACACTCCTTTTAAAGTTCGTATGCAAAACTTAAATCATATCAAAGTTTATGTATTTATATGTCAATAATCCTTAATTTTATGAGCTAACCAAAATATTTTCTGATCCTAGATTCCTAACAAAATTAATGTTTATGATTATAATTTTGGTTGTGCTTGGGTATCGTCCCCCTCCTGCATAGATGGGAAAGGGCTAACTAATTTAGATGGGTGTTTTCATATTGGTTCCGGCATGTCACATAAAATTTGGGACGCCAAATATTACTAACAAGTTAAAAAAAAATGTATAAAAGCTATAAATCTTAGGTAACTAGGACTGACGTGAGACAATGTGTATTGTTATGTTGGTACTGTTAAGTAATGCAACACATAATGTACAAAATTGATAATAAACTAAATAAATTTATAGAAAATATATTTTTCTCAACTGATTTTTACCTAAAATTTAATAAGTTATCAAATAAATAAAAAATAAACAAACAGAAAGTTTAGAATATGAATTTCACTTTTCTGTATGAAGCGTTTTGACGGCTATTCATTTCCCTACTGTATATCTGCATATGTCCATTGACGATTTCCCCTCAAATTTATCAATGAGTTTAAAGACAAAGGATGACCGGAAGAAAAAGGCACTTTTTTTCCCATTCAATGCGATGTTCGTTATTTATATGTGGATTAATTGTTTAGGAACACACTAATTATAATCAAAATTATTTTCTGATAAAATAATGCATGAACTTTTTTTTTTTTGGAATTAGGTACGAGAACTTCAGCCACATATTTAATCCTACATGGAAGCCGTAATTAACTATATGGCATTTCGGTCGATAACTAAAACTCTTATGTTTATGAGACACGATGTTTTAGTTTTCGATCAAAATGACACATAATTAATTACCGGCTTCCACATAAAATTAAATGTGTACGAAATTTTAATTCAGACCAAATTCCAAAATAAAAGTTCATTTATTTTTTGACCAAGAAAATAAGTTTGGTTAAAAACGAAATTGGGTATAGTTCATGTATTTATAAACAATTAATTATTTATAAATTTAATATTTTCACTTGATGGGATGAGAAATATAAAAAGTAATTACAAATTATATTTCAAAAATTAAGTTAAAATAGGATAATAGCAAAACTCAAGCTAGCAAGCGTCCTGCGTCCACTTACAATTGTGTGTGGAATTTCAAAAATGTCAAAATTATTGCATAGTATAATTGTCACACGTTCTTCACGAATATACATACTACACATAGACATATTACTATTTTTTATGCATTAAATGACGTAACACACATTAAATACAGACCGACAATTAAAACTTCTGTATCGACAAGCTTTTACTGAAATTCATAATAATATATAAAATTGCAGAAATTTGAAAATTTATGTATGACACTAATAAAATCAACAATGTAAGATTAAATCAAGTGGGTTGGCGTAGTGTGGTTCAACACTTCGTTTCCTTAATTAAGTGGTTGGGAGTTCGATTCCCAACTCTTACAAATGGACAAAACTCATTGACCAGTCTACTACCGCTTAGTGCGCTGACAGTTGGGGCAGAAGTTTAGTCTCATGACGCCCGGTGTGGTTATCTTACGTGGGCAAAAAAAAAAAATATAAGATTAAGTCGCACTAAAAAATATTATTACTTTTTATAAATAATCGAAGAAAGAAAAATCACGTGATTGGAAAGTTCTCAAGTGAAAATTAGTCTAAAATCTTCTGTTAAAATCTTCTAGAATCCAAAGCAAGATCTCCCCTCAACAAAAGTAAAATGAAAAAATAAAATCCAAAGCAAAAGCAAACAAGATAAAATAAAGGATAGATCTATTTGTACAAAAATATATATATAATTAGATATTTTTATCATTTTCTATGATTTTTGAAAATTAAGGAATTAATTTATTTCAATTAAATTTTTGTTTTACTTAATCACCCCTTCACGGTAATTATGGAAGTGATATATATTGATTTCATTTTCGGATGTTAGTGTTCCAAGTAAGGAATGGATAATGAGTTCACTTTAGAATAATAGTAATTCCAATTAAGGAAGGGATAATTATTTGATTTATTGATTAATTATTAATATATTTCATTTCATATTCTTTTCTTCACATTCACATCATCCATAGATTTATGGAATTTGGTTTCATCGTGCTCTTCGTCACTTGATATATAATTAGTGTTAAATTGAAGAGCACGATGAAACCAAATTCCATAAATCTATGGATGATGTGAATGTAAAATACATAAATTGATATTATATATCTTACATTATAAATTAAATTCGAAATACATTAAAAAAGATCACTTAAAATAAAAATTGTGATATAAATCTACATTGAAATAATATCTTAAATTCAAAATTAACACATTATAATGTACATTAAAATATAGAGTGATGCTATTTGGCCATATTATGGTCGGTCATACTGTGTGAGAAAATCATATTTATGTGGAGAGAGATTAATTTCAAAATTCAAATTTAAAACTAATAAATTTAATCACTTTTCAGAATAGGTGGGAAAAGTATATTTATGTAAAAATGATTAATACATTAATTTAATATTATTATTTTATTAGTTAATTATATTGGTAATTACTAAATATCTTCGTGTGGTCGCATAGCTTTATTGTATTTATATTTCCACAGTGGTGATTTTTAAGAAACAAATTAATCATTTGTTTCAAAAATTATTTGAGTAAAAATGGAAAATAAAAACATTCCAATTTCATAATATGACTGTCAAAAATGGATTATGGGTAATTTGGGAGTGGTCTTTATACTATATTTCATTCGTCGCATCCAAGATGACATGTTTTTCTTTTTTGATTGTTCCATCTAAGATGGTCTGTTTCATTTTAGGAAATAATTATCTCTTCAAAAGTTATGAGATCTACCTACTTTTTATCAATTTAATCACTTTATATAATTCTTCTAAATAATCGTGTCGAAAAGAAATGGACCGTTTTGGGTGGGATGGAGGGAGTAATTATCAAGGATCACACACACACACACACACACACACATATATATATATAGGGGTTGGATCCAATGAGAACTCATCTTTTTGAGAACTTAAGAACCATGCATAAGACGTTGAAGATAATGCACAAAACAGTATAAAGTTGTGCATAACGAAAGCATTCTAAAATTGTTTCACAACAAAATAATTTTAGAAAGTTTTCGTTATGCACAACTTTATATAGGGAGTGGATCAAATGAGAACCACATCTTTTTTGCGAATCATGCATAAGACGTTGAAGATGATGCACAAAACGGTATAAAGTTGTGCATAAGGAAAACTTTCTAAAGTTATTTTGTTGTGCAACAATTTTAGAAAGTTTTCGTTATGCACAACTTTATAGATTTTATTCATCAATTTTATACGTGCGTGCATAGTTCTCAAGTTCTCAAAAGATGAATTTAATTGATTCATCTCTCTCTCTATATATATATATATATATAGAGAGAGAGAACCACCTCTTAGATAAGAACTAAGTACCAATAATCATTTGTTAAATTAAATAAGACTAGGTTACTCGTAATTATTTAATAATAAAATAGTCAAATCCTCAATTTTCGTTATTTGGATATTTCACATTCTATTATTTGTTGTTCATGTAATTCATGTTGTTTTTATGTAATCGAGTAATTATGCATATGAGAATAATTACGAAAACCAATATACAAAATCTCTTGATTTTAGGGATAAATTGTTATCATTAAAATATAAGGATAATAAACTATTTATAATTAATATTGACGGTTAGATTATAAAAATGAATGGACAAAATTAGTTCTTTGTTCTTACAAAAATGAGAGTTCTCATTTGATCCACTCATATATATATATATATATATATATATATAGAGAGAGAGAGGAGGGATCAAATAGTACCCGAGTCCCAGATAGTATGTAGTACTCAATCTCATCCATCCATCCTATTAATTGGATGGTTAAGATTCACGCAGGATTTTATGTGTTTTACAAGTAAATTTTTTGAGGTAAGGGCATATTAGTCATTTATTTTTATTTTGGTTCCCTTTTTTCAACTGATTCTTTTCATTTTCAATAGATTCTTTCCTTTTTACGCAGTAAAACTAAAAACTCTTCTATATTTACAGATCAAATTCTTCATTAGCCGATTGTTCAGTTTTCTGGAGATCTAACTATGGAGATCGAGCACATAGGTAATACCTATAAGTTTGCGATAATATGCATTTACTTTATCACAGTTTAGAGTATTTGTTATAATTGAAGTTGGGAAATCAAATTTTCTTTGATTTTGTTAGCTTTCTATCATTATTTGTGTTAATTCATTGAAAAATCATACATATTTAGTTTTTTTGAATTAATCTACGAGTATCGATGCTTATGCCCGTGTTTTTATCATTATTTGAGATATTTAATGCGTTTTTAAAAAATACAGCAATTGAGCTGCATGTTGTACTTGTATACATGCATATATTTTGTTCTTTAGATGCATAGATTTACTTATATATATGCGTTGTTTGTGTATGTGGTATGGTTTGTATGCTTTTTAAAGTTTAGCACTTGAGTTGCAGGGCGTAGTTGTTTAAATGCAGTACTCTTCATATTTAGATGCATGTTTACGTTAGTTTGAATGCATTATTTGTGTATGCTATATAATTTTTATGTTTTTGTATTTTCAGCAACTTTATATGCATGTCTATGCTGTTCTAAATTCATATTTGTTCATAATTAAATATATTTATGATAATTATATCTTTATTATGCAGATGATGTTGTGTTTGATGTGAATTCGAGTTCTGAAGATGAATATATACCACAGTGTGATAATGAACAAAAACCTAATGTTGGAAGAAAATTTTCAACATTAAAAGATGGTGAAAACTTTTACATGCTTATGCAGTGAGTTGTGGGTTTCAAGGGAGGCTTGGTCCTATTAAACGTTCGAAAAATGGAGTTATTACTTGTAGATATGTGGTATGTACTCGTGAAGGTCAAAAGTATGATAGTGGGAGTACAAAGAAAAGATGTAGGATGACGACAAGAGTAAAATGTAAAGCTCGTGTTATTATACTTCTTGTTGATGGTCATGGATATGTTGTTACACCTTCAATGCTTCTAGCGGGAGCAGTTCAAATAGGGATATGTTTGATGTGTTTTGTGGTTGTGTACCTCCAGAACAGATTGATGTGCTGCCTCCATATGTTGTTAAGACTAAATGAAGTGGAAAAGGTTGAAGTCCAACAAGGAGAGGCATTGAAGAAGACAGAGAAGCCAAAGAGAAAATGCAGCAATTGTAAACAGATGGCACATCATGATGCCCGTAATTGTGATCAAGAACCTGTTTTGGATTAGTAGTATTAGATTAGTATTATCAGATTTAGGATTTATTTTTGGATTTTAGTATATTTTTTTATACAACCAAAATGATGATGTTGTTATGTTTGATGTTAATTCGAGTTCTGAAGATGAATATATACCGGTGTGATAATGAACAGAAACCTAATGATGTTCTAAATGCATATTTGTTCATAATTAAATGCATTTGTGATAATTATATCTTTATTATGCATGTGATATTGTGTTTGATGTTAATTCGAGTTGATGTCAGCTATATGCAAGTGGTCATTATATCAGAATTCTAATTGTAAGTGTAATTATAAATGCAGATATTTTTATTTTTAAATGTATTTTTCTATGCATTTACATGCATTGCTTGTGTTCCTAGTTTTGAAGAATGCGAATTCTATTTAGTAATGCAGTTTCATGTGTTATAAAATGCATGGTCCTCTTATAATAAATGTAGCTTTTTATAATCACGTAAAATACTATATTCAAACAGTATTGAAAGTGTATTAAAATTAGAACACAACACATAATATCTATTAAAATTCACATACGTTGTACAAAAGATCATAATTCACATACATATTTTCATTATCTAACACAAATATAACCATCGTTTTTCCATCATCCATCAACAGTTTGCCATCAACAAAAGATACAAAAAAGAAGAAGAAAATTATTACATTGTTTGTCGATCTTAACACAAATTTTTGTTACGAAATAGAATGTTGGTCGATCGAGGTTTCTATCAATGCATTTTTCGTTGTTGTACAAGTGCGCTCGTCAGTTGTGATTGTTTAACTCATTGCAATCTGCATTGAGTATGTAAGCGCAATACTTCTCTCGAACTTTCTCATCTCTTCTTTGATGTCTTTGAGAATCTCGGATCCATTTGTTATTTTTATGTCCCATATAGGTCTCCATATGACACATAATGTAAATCCCACAATTAATAAAGTTGTTTGGGTCACCATGGTATCTTCAAGATCAGATAACTGAGCTTATGCAACTTTCTTACCTTTGTGGTTAGCTTTCTCTTTTTAAGAAAATTGGCCATAAATTCAACATGTATTCAAATCAGCATTGCAATTCATAAACAAATGAAAGTTTTATGCATTCATGAACACGAAAAATTAATAAGAAAACTCACAAATGTTGAAATACATTATGCACACAAAAATATAAAACACTACATACAATTAAACTACCTGTCAATACATATATATAACATGGGCTGACAATTCGTGCGTGTCGTGTCGTTATCGTGTCGACACAATAACGACACGACCTGATAAGGCCAAACACGAACACGACCCGTTAAGGATCTGTCCGACACGAACACGAACACGACACGAAATGTACTGACACGGACATGACACAAACACGACACGAACACGAATAGACACGATTTTTTTCGTGTTGACACGACACGATAACGACACGACACGAAACAATAAATTTAAATCAAAATTAGAAAATAAAAAAAATAAAAAATAAAAAATATATAAAATATAATTAAATTAATATTAAATATATATATAAATATTATCGAATTATACAAAAACGACACGATCCGACACGAACACGAATGCAACACGAAAATTATTGGGTTACACGAACACGACACGGATCCGACACGAACACGACACGAAATTATCGTGTCCTTATCATGTCGACACGATAAGGACACGAACACGATAAGACTGAATACTAATCCGTTAATTTCGTGCGTGTTCGTGATGTGTTTTCGTGTCGTGTCGAAAATTGACAGCCCTATATATTACATTGATTGAAAGTAAGATTTTACAAACATAAATATAACTCTATAGCACATCTGCATTAAATACTACTATACCATGCATTGAAAGACTAGTAACTATGCATACATATATATTTTACAGTGAAAATCAGAAATGAAATATATACTGCATTCAGATATACTAAACACTGTATACAGTTCTCCATATATATGCATACAACGAAATAGTATATAATGCATATATAATTAATTGATTGACTGAAAATAAGAATTTAAATGCACAAAGAGAACTCTATAGAACCTCTGCATTAGATAATACAATAACATGCATTTATAATATATCAAGCAAGCATACATATATATTTTTCAGAAACCTAGTAAATATATCACGCAAAAATAAAAAATTCATGAATTAAAAATGTATGTTTGATCTTATTATATTTTTTTACAATGTTCGATTAACTTGCAGTTTATATTTAACTTGCATGTTTGATTAATTTTGTTTTTCAGAAACATAGTAAATATATCAAACAAATCGAAAAACCTAAGTTTAAAATGCAGGTTTGATTTTCTAATTTCACAGTGTTTGCAAAGTTTAACAACTAAAATACCTTCAGGATCTTGCTTTGGACTCTTCCTTTTTCGCGGAGGCATGATTTTTCCAGAAAAACTGTATAATTCGTGGATGAATAAGTGTTTATATATCTGAAGATTTGTTGTTAATTAGTTGCAGAATTTGTAGAGAATGAATTCTGCAGCTGAAATCGAACGAAAAAGATGAAAAATCGAGTGAAGAAGATGGAAAGTAGCAGATGAAAAGAAGATAACTGTTGAGGCGAGAATGAAATTCTGTAAAAACAAGAAAATTTACTACCTATGTATTACTTGGTGAATTTACAGTTATGCCCTTGATGGAATTAAATAAATAAAAAGGAAATTTAACATGTCACTTGTCAAGCTGTGATGTGTCCACATGTTCGAAAATTGTGGCTCAGATTGGGTACTACATACTATCTGGGACTAGACTACGGGAATCCAACCATATATATATATATATATATATATATATATATATATATATAGCGGAGGGTTAACGTGAGAACTATTTTTATTGTGAGAACATGAGAAATGAATATGCTATGAAAGTTAATGAATACGTTGCGAAAGTTAATGAATAAAAAAAATAGAATTTTCTCTTCTCATGGGATTCAAACCCTGGTGAAAATTCCGAATTTTTGGATTCATTAACTTTCGCAGCGTATTCATTAACTTTCATAGCATATTCATTTTGTTCGTAAAGAATTTTTGTAGTTCTTAGTTTTCACGTTAAAATTGGTTTTTATTTGAACCTCATTCTATATATATATGTATATATATTAGGTATGTCAATGGGTGGTTTTTACCCGGATCGATCCGAAACTGTTCAAAACCCATTAAATTTTAAAGCAACGATTTTGGTTTCTGTTCGGTTTCGAGACCGTTTGGACCGGACCATTTAGATCCATAATTAGATGGTCTGATCCGATCGGATCTGGATCTGGTTCTGATCCGAATAAAACTCGTCTATTGACAAGGCTAAGTTTAAATAGACTTATCAATGAGTTAGTTTTATCCATATCGATTCAAAATCATTCATAACCCATTAAATTATAAAGTAACAGTTTCGTATCTAGTTCTGATTTTTGTCTGGTTTGAGATCCGCTCAGATCCGGACCGCTTAAGACCCATAGTTGATGGTTTGGGTCCGGTCCGGATCCAATGTCTAAGGGGTCGGTTCCAGAACCAGAACCAGAACCAGAACCATTACTTATTTATTGATTCTGATCCGAATAAAATCCACCAATTGACATTCATAATATATATTATGTAAATTTAGCAAAAATCAAAACTTTAGCTTTGAAGTCAACTGGTAATAAATGAAACATGTAACAGCCCATTATTTCTCTCTCTCTCCACAGTTTTTCCAACTCATTTAACCTTTTACTCATATTTGGTGACTTTAAAGTTTTTTTTTTTTGAAAGAGAAAAAAATTTAAAAGAACCTTTTTCTTGGCAATCACCATTTTCCCTCTTTCCCCGAATATTTTTGTATCATCTCCAAACTAAGCCTCATTCTAGGGATGGTAATGGATCGGATCTGGTTAGGTCCAGATTCAGATTCGATTTTTTTTGTTTTGATCCGGATCCGATCCAGATCTATTAGATCCAAAAAATTGGATCCAGATTCAGATCTATAAGATCCACAGGGTTCAGGGTTTAGACCCGGATTCATATTTTTCGTTTGTAAAATAAATTCTAAATCAACTATAATTCACAGTAACACCTAATAATCTAAATACACATTAATACTATAATAATTATTTAGAATTTATACAATTATCACTATATTAGAAGACGTTGGTTACAAATTTACTATAAAGTAGGAAACAACAAATAACTCGATCGCTGGTGGTGTAAGTGGCGCGACCCGTCGTGAATGTCGATTGATACATAATTGGAAGAATTTGAAATGAAATTGGAAGTATATTTGTTTTGGGAGATTTTGAAAAAAGAATTTGAAGAGTTTTAAGTTGGGATTATGTATTTAACTATAATAAAAACAATATATATATAAATAAATGGATCTGCGGGCCAGATCTGGATCTGATCCGGGTCTCAAAAACTAAAATTCAGATCCAGATCTGAAATATGATAGTAGGATCCAGATCCGATTCAGATCTATCGGGTCCAATTTTTTGAGGATCCAGATCCTGACAAATGGATCTGGATCCACAGATCTAGGAATGACAATGGACCGGATCTGGTTAGGTCCAGATCCAGATCCGATATTTTTTGCTTGACTCCGGATCCGGTACAGATCCATTGAGTCCAAAAAAATTAGATCCAGATCCATAAGATCCGCAGGGTCCAGACCCGGATCCATATATTTTCGCTTCTAAAATAAATTCTAAATCAACTATAATTTACAATAACATCATAATAATCTAAATATAAAATAATATTATAACAATTATTTAGAATTTCTATAATTATCACTATATTGGAAGACGTTAGTTACAAATTTACTATAAAGTATGAAACAACAAACAGCTCGATCGCATGTGGTTTAAGTGACGCGATCCGCCGTGAATGTCGATTGATACATAATTAGGAGAATTTGAAATGAAATTGAGAACATATTTGTTTGGGAGAATTTGAAAAAGAAAATTAAAGAGTTTTAAATTGGGGTTATGTATTAAATTATAATAAAAAAATATATATATATATATATATATATATATATATATATATATATATATATATTCTTAATTTGAATCTGGATCGGATTTGGGTCTCAAAATTAAATCTCGGATCCAGATTTGAAATATGTGGGTATGATCAGATCCGATCCGGATCCATCTGATCCAAATTTTGAGGATCTAAATCTTGAAAAATAAATCGAATCAAGGATCCTGGATCGAATTCACGATCCATTGTCATCTCTATACGAATCTGAATCGGGTCCGAGATCCATTGCCATCTTCCCCCCGCCCCCCAAAAAAATCCCCCAACCCCAAGGCTTTGCACACACAAACATATATGCATGCAATTAATTTATGTATAAAATAAATGATATCTTCCTTCTCCATCTACACTCTCCCAGCTCACACTCCTCTTTATCTCTATCTACATCTCTCGTTCTGTATCTATACTTGTATCAATAGTTTGCTTCACCTTTTCATTCAGTAAATATGCCAATAAACACGCGTGGCTTTCTTCAAAGTCTATGATCTAAACTCTGAGAACGTAGGATCAAAGCGCGACACGAAAAGGTAAAAACTTAAGGGATTATGGTAATAAAGTAGAGAGAGATGAAAAACCCTAAATATCTGTGCTCGCTTTGCTCCAATCTCTGTGATAACTACACGGTTAATTGCGTGTAATGCGCGTGCTCACTGCTTGTCTTCGCTATGTGTACGGATTCGCAGCTTATTCTTTTGTGCGTATTTGGTTGCTAATCAGGTCCAGATCCATTGTTGGCTGCAGTGAATTATCTGCATGATTGTTGTGATTGTTTGTCAGCTTTGACTGAATGCAAGATTTCGGCTCCTGTTCCTAGGTTTTATGGGTTCAGAGAGTTGTTTGTTGAATTAGGTCTATTTTGGGGCTTCTGTGTCTTCTATGCGATTTTTTTGAGGTATTACTCGTCAACTGGGAGATCTGTTACGCCTTAAGTATGCTGCTGTTTGTCAGCTGTTGAATTTCGTCTATTTGCTTCATCATCTTTCGTTAAGATGTTGATTCCATTTTGGGATTTTGTTTTCCATTAATGGTATGGTATGGCTACTTTGATTTGGCTTTATTTGGGAGGTTTGCTTTTTAGGCTTCCATAAACATTCTTAATGGTGGCTTATGGATTGTATTCGAGTAGCTTGTGTCCTCTTGTTCCTATTACTAATGGAAAAGAGTTCCATTGATGGTGATTTTTTTGATTTGGCATGTTTCCGGATTTTTCTGAATGAGTGTACTGTTTCATTTGGTGGGTGACCTTATAAGCATCACGGGGTCGAGATTTGAATTTCTTAAACCGGTTTTAGAAGGCGAGCAATGAAATGAGATCCATATGAAGGCTTTGGCCAATTTACTTAGTATTTTGATTTATTATGCTTAGCTACTTGTTCTTTGTATGACATCAAATGTTGAAGTTGGACATCACAAGAACTGTCAGTATTTTTCTTCTTTATATCACCTGAACATGTTAAAATGCTAAAATTGTTAGAGATTGTTCCCACACTGGATATCACGTGTATTTATTTACAAATGTTTTATTATGGGTATCAGGAACAGCAAAGTGCGGCACGACGAAGTTTCAGCATTTTATATCTACTTGGGCTGGGGATATAAATTGAGATAAAATCAAATTTCGCTTGATTTGGTACAACTGAGCAGAGTTTAACTCAACCAGAAGTTGTCTCGCGATCGCTTATATGAGAAAGTTCTGATAGCTTAGGTCAACTCTTTGATATGGGGCATGATTGAGCATCAGCATGAAGATGGTTTTAGTTGGAGATTTAGTGGTGTCAAGGTTTTTCAATCAGCATTTACTAACCAAACAACAGTGAAATTGGGAGGAAAGTTACACATGCTAAGTTGTGAACTGAAACTCCTCTATGCTGATGAAGTTATATTGTTTATTTCTTTTCAAGTGCTCAAAGGATTTCCTGATTAACTTAACAGTCTACTCATCTCAAGGTTACGTCAAGCTTGGTTTTGAACTACTTGCAGCTGTTTGACACTCTTGAGGATAATGCAGTTCGTCTTTTATTTCTGAATAACAAAAAGAAAAAGAAAAAATGGAATATGAGACGCTGATAACTGATTATCAGCCAAGAACTAGAGGACGGGTGCTTGCTGCTGTTGGACCGGTGCTTTGGATTGCTATCAGCTATGTAGACCCTGGGAAATGGGCAGCATCTATAGAGGGGGGTGCTCGGATTGGTTTTGATTTGTCCTTACTAGTGCTCATTGTAAACTGTGCTGCTATTTTATGTCAGTACCTGTCTGCACGAATAGCAATTGCCACTGGAAAGAATCTTGCACAGGTTTTTTGTTTCCTTCAACATTTTGTTTCTCATGAGGTGGATAAGCTTATTTGTAACATTATTTTTCATTATAGCTAAACTACGAGAAAATGGGTTAAATGTGAAGTCGTTGAGGGTGTAGTCAAATTTGATCTCTTGCAAGCATCATACAATCAAGGAGTTTGACTGCTTAGTTTTAAGGTTATCTGCTTGGATATTCTCGAACATTCTTAAACTTTACTTGGTTATCCAACTTAGGTAACTACTAGCTGTCCAAAATTGTCTTCAATTGCTGAGGAACCATCCAGCAGAATCAATTTTTGTCATCAGTTTTCAAGACAATAATTATCAATCTGATAACTCTACCTGCCTGAAAGTTGTCACTTCCCTATGTCTAGTTGGCGATCTTGAATAGTTTGACCATTATTTATCTAAGATTGCCTAAGTGTCCAAGTTAAATATTATCAACTGATAGACCTCATCATTGCCGTTCCTCATCTTCAATGCATCTCTGTATTAATCTATATGCTTGAATTGTATCTAACCTCATTCCTCATTTTAGTGCACTGTATTGTAGAGCTTCATAGAATTTCTTATGCTTTATAAACCCCCAAAAGAATGTGAACTTACTGTGGTTGTTGATGATATCGTAGATTTGCAGCGAGGAATACAATGATTTGACATGCATATTTTTAGGAATTCAAGCTGAGATCTCAATGATTGTGTTAGATCTCACAATGGTAATTTTATTCCTTCAGAATATATTTTGGATTTAGTTACTTCTAACATTCTCTCTTTCTAATTGTACAAATGTTTCTTCTGGTAGATCCTGGGCACTGCTTATGGCCTCAATGCTGTCCTTGGAATCGACATATTTAATTGTGTTTTCTTGACTGGCTTTGATGCCATCCTGTTTCCATTTCTTGCTAGCTTCCTTGTAAGTTTATATGCTTCATTCTGCTGCGATTTAGTAATTGGATTCTTGCAATTACATTATATTAAATACGGTGCAACTATTTTCCAGGGAAATCCCAGGGCAAAGATATTATCCATAAGCTTGGCATGCTTCATATTAGCATCTTATGGCTCGGGAGTTTTAGTAAGTCAATCAGAAAGCTCATTCTCTACGGGTGGGATTCTTAGTAAGCTGACTGGAGAAAATGTATACACACTCATGAGCATCGTTGGAGCAAATATCATGCCCCACAATCTATATCTCCATTCTTCTATTGTGCAGGTCTGAAATCTGTCTCTCATATGGTCGCATTTGATGTTGAAAGTATGTGCTTTATGCCTGTTGGAGCTCTCCAGTACAATGCTTTTACGGTTCTGTAGTCTCATTTTTGCAGAGTGTTTTTGAGTTCCTGGTTCTGTGAATTTCTGGTAGTTTTATTTACTAATTTTGTGAACCTATGCTAACTGTGCTTACCTTCCTTTTGCAGGGTGAGGAGCAAATTGATGTTTCTAAAGAATCATTGTGTTATGACCATTTTTTTGCCACTTTATGCATCTTCAGTGGCATTTTCCTGGTGAACTCCATGCTAGTGAACTTGGCTGCCAATGTGTTTTATAGTAGTGGAATAATTTCGCTCACTTCACAGGATGCATTATCATTACTTGATCAGGTTGGTAGTAGGAGTCGCTAAGTGTTTTCTTATCCATCATTTTAATGTATTTTTTCTATTTCTGGTCTATTTCAGATAGTATTGAAATTTTATGGATGGTGATGCAGGGATTTCGAAGTACGTTAGCTTCAGTTGCTTTAATATTCATTATGTTTGTCTCCAATCAACTTGTAGCTGTATCTTGGTGTTTTGGAAGACAAGTGACTACCCCTGATTTCTTCAGATTTGAGATTCCTGATTGGCTTCACCGAGCCACTATCAGAATAATTGCCATAATTCCTGCACTTTTTTGTGTTTGGAATTCAGGAGCTGAAGGTATATTTCAACTCCTGATCTTTACACAGGTTGTTGTTGCTCTTCTGCTTCCAGCTTCTGTCCTCCCTTTATTTCGAGTGGCTTCCTCCAGATCAATTATGGGAGTCTATAAAATTCTCTTGTGGTGGAATTCTTTGCTTTAGTCTCCTTTATTGGCATGCTGGCTTTGAAGATTGTGTTTGTCATTGAACTGGTATTTGGAAGTAGTGATTGGGTTGTTAGTTTAAGGTGGAACATTGGAAGTAGTGTGCCTATTTCGTATATCATTCTTCTGAAAGTTGCGTTTGCCTCCTTGTGTTTGACGCTTTGGCTGGCAATTACGCCATTGAAGTCTGCAAGTTCTGGTGTAGATATATACACATTGAAGTGGGATAGTAAAGTTGCTGTGATTGACCCATCTGTAGAGAGAGGGCCAACTGAAGTTAGTGAAGTTCAACATCAATCGGAAAAGTGTGTGGAAAAGCAGGAAGCGACATTAACATCTGAGAGATTCTCTGGGAGCCATCAGAACTTAAGGACTCCAACTCCAGATTTGAATTTGCCTGAAACACTTCTGGATTCTGAGATGAATCCCGACCTAACTACCGTTCAGGAGAATACACCTGATGTTACATTTTCAAAGCCTGCTCCAGGTAATCCTGAGGCACCAGCAACCATTTCAGAATCTGCCTTTCCTGGATCAGGTGTGACTGACTTGAGGACAGAATCAAAACACATGGTGGAGAAGACGTTGAAAATTGAGGGAGATGTCCAGAATGAGAAGGACTTCGAGGCAGATCAATGGAAGCCTCAGGAGTCAATCGAAGATGTTTCTGAGAGTGGCCTGTCTTTGTCTTCTGATGGTCCAGGATCTTTCAGAAGTGTTGGTGGAAAAAATGATGAAGTAGGAAGTGGTGCGGGAAGTCTTTCAAGAATAGCAGGGTTAGGCCGTACTGCAAGGCGCCAGTTAACTGCCATTCTTGATGAGTTCTGGGGACAGCTGTTTGATTTTCATGGACAAGTTACACATGAAGCCAAGGCTAAGAAATTGGATGTTTTGTTGGGGGTTGATTCTAAGGGAGACTCAAAATCTTCGTTGGCTTCAGTTAAACTGGAAAGCATCAGGAAAGATTCTGCTGGATATATCCCTTCTCCTGGTGGTAGCGGACCTGATCTTTTAAGAACTTCTAGCTTTACAGTCCCTCGATGCAACATATTGCACAAAATAACATTGCATCACCTCTTGGGGTTCAGCAGGGGTTACCAATGTGGTCTAGTCAAATGCATCTAATAGATGCATATGTGAGAAACTCCAGCCAGAATACCCTTGACAGCAGTGAGAGGCGCTATCACAGTGTGCATATCCCATCATCATCTGATGGTCATGATCAACAGCCAGCAACTATTAGTGGTTATGATATGACATCATATCTGGGTCGAGTGGCCAAAGAAAAGGTTTTGATTATCAAAATGTCAGTTGGAGTCATTAAAACAAACCTCAGTACCCTCAGTTAAATTGAACTCTGTAGATTCGTATAGTCGGCCATCAGGGCAGAAGCCACAAAATGGGTTGCGCAAGCCACCTGGTTTTCACAATGTTCCTGTTTCTATGCCTCGAATCAATTCATTAAAATCTGAGAGACCTTTTCAGGACATTAGCCCAAATGAACCCGTGGATTACAATAATAACTCACCCAATGTGAAGAAATTTTACAGCTTGCCAGATATATCAGGACTCTATATCCCTCACCGTGATTCCTCCTCAGATAAAAGCTCTCAACGGGATATGGGCTATGGGCAGTCCATTAGCCGCCCAGCTAGAGAGCAGATGAGTTCAAGTGCTTCTTCATGGGTTGGCACTGCTTTAGGATTTAATGAATTTTTTCCTCCAAAGGTTTGTAGAGATGCTTTTCCGTTGCAATTGAATTCTGGTTCAACTGCTGGTTCGTTGTGGTCTAAGCAGCCTTATGAACAATTTGGTGTGGCTGATAAATCACCTTCAAAAGTTCCAGAGGCTGCATCAATTCTTGAAATGGAAGCGAAGCTTCTGCAGTCTTTCAGAAGTTGCATCATGAGACTTCTAAAGCTGGAAGGATCTGACTGGTTGTTCAGACAAAATGATGGAGCTGATGAGGACCTTATTGATCGAGTAGCTGCAAGGGAGAGGATCCTCTATGAAGCTGAAACTAGGACTGTAGACAGAAAGCTTGCTACTGCTGCTATGAGAATAGATGAAACAGACCTGTCAAAGTTCATGTCAGTTCCTAATTGTGGTGATGGATGTGTTTGGCAAGTAGATCTCATTCTAAGCTTTGGGGTTTGGTGCATCCATAGGATTCTTGAACTTTCTCTCATGGAAAGCAGGCCTGAACTTTGGGGGAAATACACCTATGTACTAAATCGTCTTCAGGTACTATTTACTGTATTTACTCCTGAGAATTTTGTTCACACACTGTTATAAACTGGTAACAGTGAGTATCTTTTCGTTGACATTTATGGATAGTGGAGTACTTCTAAATTCTAATATCCGATCAGTCACAAAAAGTTTTTTCTTCCTGTCAGTGTTTTTCCATTTTGATCCCAAATGTATGTTCTCTTCTGCAGGGGATTATTGATCTAGCTTTTTCAAAGCCTCGTTCCCCAATGGCACCCTGTTTCTGCCTTCAGCTGCCTGTCGGATACCAGCAAAGGTCAAGCCCGTCTGTCTCAAACGGCAGCTTGCCACCTCCTTCAAAGTTAGGCCGGGGGAAATTCACAACTGCAGCAATGCTTCTAGACATAGTCAAAGATGTCGAACTTGCTATATCTTGCCGCAAGGGGCGAACAGGCACTGCTGCGGGCGATGTTGCCTTCCCTAAAGGTAAAGAAAATTTGGCATCTGTTCTTAAAAGATACAAGCGCCGGTTGTCAAATAAACCAGTGGGCGACAAGCTAGAAGCCGGACATGGATTGCGCAAGGTAGCCGTTTTATCGTCATCTCCATTATCATCTCCTCAGGGTTTGTAGCCCATGTGTTAAGTTCATAGGCGCTGATTCTGGAGGAGATGCACTTTAGCTGCCATGAACTAGCAGTCAGTCCCCTTTCCCCTTCCCTTGTGTATTAAAATCTTCACTGCACTTTAGTTTCCTCGGTACTTTGTCGTGTATACATAGGATAAAACTGTGGTGGAGGATGCAACACATCCGCAGAAGGAAACGAAAACGGGTAGAAGAAAGGTGGAAGTATATTTTTATTGAAAGTGGAATGTAGTTTTAACTTAATTGGGCATAGTAACTGGTATAGTATATAATTGTTCATGGAGGGTTGGTGTTGCTACTTCTTTGTGCCCTCATCAATTTTCTCTTGCAGCATAAGTATTTGGCTGTCTGGTGATGCAATATTGGCAGAGAGCTGGCTCGCTGAAGATTTTATTGTCTTAAACTTTTCCTTTACAGGAACCTCCCACTTCACACTTTGTAGTATTTAAATTCCAAATTAATAATGACTATAGGTCTCCCTACTCACATGTAACATGTTCATGATAGATTAGAACTAATTCCTATAGTTATGAAATCCACGTGTACATAAAAACCAAGCAAAGTTGCATCCTTTGTGGAGAAAGGTGGTGTTTCCCTATCTGTCTCTCTTTTCTCTTGATATAATTTATGACCTAAATATTGATTTCCCATATGATGCCAGAATACGGAGACAAAGCGGCCTAAGATCGTGTTTTATGGCATCAACACGACCTTGATTAAATCCATTGGTTTTCACCAACTAGATATGAGCATGCATGTAGTTAAGAGATGGGAACACTTAGGCCCTCTTTGGTAGCTTATGTAGATTGTACCATGTTATGTTTAATTTTAATCCAGACACGTTAGTTGGGTTAGGTTATGGATCTTTGGGTCTTTTATTTGATAGCTTGTTTTGAAAACCCAGATACATCTCTCACCTTCTCGACACGCTCTCTCTCTCTCCCCCCTCTCTCTTCTTCCTCTCACTTTCTCGGCACTCTCTCTCTCTCCCCTCTCACCTTCTCGGCACTGTCTCTCTCTCTCCCCTCTCTCTTCTTCCTCTCACCTTCTCGGCCCTCTCTCTCTCGGCCCTCTCTCTCTCTCCCCTCTCACCTTCTCAGTACTGTCTCTCTCTCTCCCCTCTCTCTTCTTCCTCTCACCTTCTCGGCACTCTCTCTCTCTTCCCTCTCTCTGGTTCTTTTCTTCAGCCATTTGAGAAACCCAATAAAGAAGAGAATGGCAATAATGTAAAATTGAATGAAAGTTTGACCAATTTTCAAATATAAACTAGCTTAAACGCACCTTACGAGCTGGTCACAAAACTAATCGAAACAAGGATTTTGGTAACGGGCTTTGAGTTAGGAACGGGCCTTCAAATTAAATAACATGCCTACCAAATGTCCATTTTTTGGCCTTACTCAAATTCAAACTAGTTGAAACAAGCCTACCAAAGAGGGGCTTAATATACACGGAGTAACGTTTTGAAATTTCCTCGATCTATCTATTTCTTCCAGACTACTGAAGGTTTTTATCATATATTATGTAGATTAGGCTAATACGTAAAAGATTGTAACCCAAGACATAACTCAACCCACTATTAACATGGTTCCATCTCTCATATGTTGTTGACCTTATTGCAATCTGAAAGTTAAAAGGAGATAAGAAATGGGTGATTTATCATTATTAATTCATTAGTTTATTACTACTCGATGAAGTGATCGCACCTCATAGGCCATACTGGAAATTGCAATTTCTTATTTAATCGTCTATTTTTGTTGTCTATTTGCTACATTTCCTTGTTCATCCAACATAGGACGATTGAGAACAAGACAAAAAAATAAATAATAAAGAAAATAATACCTCTTTGCTTAGTTTGCAAATCTACTTTAGTTTGGCGGTGCACAATTCATCATCCCCCTTTCCCAAAATTGTCCGTCTCTGAGCTGTGTAAGTTACATAATAAATATATGGGAGTCTGTATGCTCTAGCATGCAACAATGCCAACAAATGAGAGAACAAAAATAGGATCACCACTAGGAACTTTAGTTATTTTAAGAAAAAACTAAAGATAAACGAAGATACGAAAAGTTGATTAAATAATGCTACATTTTTTTTAATTTAAAGATGAATGTTATGTATTTTATAATTCATAATTCATAATCAAGATTGTCTATTCAAACGACGAAGACTTTAAGCGCAAAACAAACATATTGTTCATTACGTAATTCCTCTTCACTCTTTATAATATACCAAGTTTATTTCTTCGATATTCAATTCCTTAATTGCTACATTATCTTGTTTCCTTTAAATAGGCTTATTGATCAATAAAGTTATACACACTAAATTCCAGCCATTCTCTCCCTATTGTTTCATGATATTTATTTGTTTGCTTCTATCAGAAACTACTCGCAAAGCCCAAATTTATTGTGATGAGGGATATGATGTTCCTCTTACAACTACAATTTGTGAACTATGCTTGCAATCTTAGTGATTAGCTAATTTTCAAGAAAACGCGATCTCTAACATATTGAGACATTAGTGTAGCTAGATTAATTCCCCTCTATGTTTCTATTAAATATTTTGATCATTTACGGCAAGGGGATTATAAGTAACTAGTCTGATATTTTAGAAGGCGTTAACGTGGGAGGTGGTGTTGGTGATTTCTGATCTGTGATCATGTCGTTGCATGGACTGCCATTGCTTGGTATATGATTGGTAGGAGAGAAGCCGGAATCGAAATGCGAGGCTTCCTAAGCCGCCACCACTTCCAGCTCCGCCTTCGCTCAGCTCAGAGCACAGGACAAGTAGAACTATGATTTTTTTTAGAGGAGTATTATGTCGAGTAAGCATATATATATATATGCAGTGGATCAAATGAGAATTACATCTTTTTTGTGAACTAAGCGAACTATGCATAAGACGTGTTAAGATGATGCACAAACGGTATAAAATTGTGCATAACGAAAACTTTCTAAATTTGTTTTGTTATGAAACATTTTTAGAATGTTTTTGTTATGCATAATTTTATAGATTTTGTTCATCGATTTTATACATATGTGCATAGTTCTCGAGTTCTCAAATAAGATGAGTTTTCATAGATCCAATATATATATATATATATATATATATATATATATATATGAGAGGATTAACGTGAGAACCATTTTTATCATGAGAACCAAAAAATAATGAATTCATTGTGAAAATTGATGAATCCGTTGGGAAAGTTACTTTGAATCCAAAAAGTAAAATTTTCGCCTTCATGGGATTCGAACCGGATGAAAAATTTTGAATTTTGAATTCAAGAACTTTCTCAACGGATTCATCAACTTTCATAGCAAATTCATTTGGTTCTTAGTTTTTAGAATAAAAATGGTTCTCATTTGAACATATATATATATATATGGAGTGGATCAAATAAGAACCACATCTTTTTGTTAACTCTGCGAACCATGCATAAGGCGTTGAAGATGATGCACAAAATAGTATAAATTTGTATATCTAAAACTTTCTAAAATTATTTTGTTGTACAACAATTTTAGAAAGTTTTCGTTATGCACAACTTTATACTGTTTTGTGCATCATCTTCAACGTATTATGCATGGTTCTCAAGTTCTCAAAAAAGATAAGTTCTCACTGGATCCAACCCCTATATATATATATATATATATATATATATATATATATATATATATATAGGAGATGGATCAGGTAGGAATAGATAATTTGGTAGGAAATAGGAATGAATCTGGGCCTTTGATTTGCTATATCAATGGTTGAGATTTAATTTTCGTGTGTGCTACAGTTTTGTGTTTTGTGTGCTACACGGATTATTGTGCAACACTATAACTCTTCTTGTGCTACGCTGCAATGAAAGATGTGCTAAACTAATATATTTAGATATGTGCTACGAATGGATGAAATATGTGCTAAACTTTCATGTGCAATACATTAATTCTGATTGTGCTACACAATATGAAAGATATGCTACTATTCCTACTTTGTACATTAAGGAGCTTTCACCATAACCAACCCCTATATATATATATATATATATATATATGGGTTGGATCCATGAAAATCATAATTTTTGAGAACTTAAGAACTATGCACGACGTATAAAGTTGATGAACAAATTCTATAAAGTTGTGCACGGTGAAAATATTCTAAAATTATTGTACAACAAAACAATTTTAGAAAGTTTTCGTTGTACATAACTTCATACTGTTATGTGCATCATCTTTATACGTCTTGTGCATAGTTCGTATAGTTCTAAAAAAAGATGCAGTTCTCATTTGATCCACTCCATATATATATATATATATGATTGAGTTCTCGTAGTATCCGGTCCCCAGATAGTATGTAGTACTCAATCTAGACCACACATTTTGAACACGTGGACGCATCAAAATTTGACACGTGGAAGCCTATTTTTCGCTCAGGGGAAAAATGGGAAGGTGCCCAGCGGGCGCTGGGTAGAGGAGTCCGCGAGCGTTGGGTATCCGCGGGCGTTGGGTTTGGGGCGCTGCATTCTTAATAACATGACACTGCATTCAAAATAACATGACACTATATCGCACTCAACCGGCGCTGGGTAGGGCCTGGGTGTGCGCCGATGCTAGTAGGGGCGTTGGGTGTGCTTCAAACTAGGTAAAGCGGTGGTGCTCGGAGTTGAGTTTGGGAAGAGCCACAATAAAAACATAAATAATGCATATGAAATAACATAACACTACATTTAAAACAACAAAACACTACATTTAAAACAACATAACAATGCATTGCACCCAACCGGCGCTGGGTGCACGCGAGCGAGCGCTGGGAGTGCGTTTCCAGCATACATTAAAATTGAAACTCATATGCATGTTTGTGTTCAAATGAATGCATTTTTGTGTTCATTTGAATACATAATTCAGTTCAACTATATGTATGGTTTATTTTCGAAATCACCTAACAAATCAAATTACTAATATATCCTTACTACCACAAATTAACGTGTAAAACTTTTAAAAATCAAGCGTGAATCTCAACCACACGATTAATTGGATTGATGTATGAGATTAAGTACTACATACTATCTGGGACTCGGATACTATTTGATCCATCATATATATATATATATATGGTTGAGTTATAATAAAAACCTATTTTTTCCGTATGAACCTAAAAATCAATGCATTTTATGTATAAAGTTAAAGTTCTTTACGTATAAAGCTAATGCATGCATAAGTTCTAGTAAAATACAATACTATTCATTAATATTTCTTAGGGCAGTAACTTTATACATAAATATTAAATTTGTATGTAAAGTGCATTAGTTTTTAGGTTTTTACGAAAAATAGATTTTTATTTGATCTCTTCCATACATTATATATATATATATATATATATATATATATATAGGAGATGGTTCAGATAGGAAATGATAATTTGGTAGGAATGAGAATTAATCTGGGCCTTTGATTTGCTATATCAATGGTTTAGATTTAATTTTCGGGTGTACTACAGTTTTGTGTTTCGTGTGCTACACGGATTATTGTGCAGCACTAGAACTCTTCTTGTGCTACGCTGCAATGAAATATGTGCTAAACTAATATGTGCAATATATTAATTCTGATTGTGCTACACAAATATGAAAGATGTGTTACTATTCCTATTTTCGTACATTAAGGAGCTTTCTCACCATAACCAACTCATATATATATATATATATATATATATATATATATATGGAGTGGATCAATGAGAACCACATCTTTTTATGAATCATGAACCATGATAAGACGTTGAAGATGATGCATAAACGGTAGAGAAAGGCAGATAACTAAAACTTTCTAAAATTATTTTGTTGTGCAACAATTTTAGAAAGTTTCGTTATGCATAACTTCATACTGTTTTGTGCATTATCTTCAACGTCTTATTCATGGTTCTCAAGTTCTAAAGATGAGTTCTCATTGGATCCAACCTATATATATATATATATATATATATATATATATATATATATATTGAGTGGATTAAATGAGAACTCTAATATTTTTAGGAACTAAGAACTAATGTGGTTCATCTATTTTTTATAATCTAACAATCAAGATTAATTATAAATCATTTATTATCCATTGATTTTAATGGTAACCGTTTAATCTTATAATCAAAAGATTTTTATATATTCATTTAGGGTAATTATTCTCATATGTATAATCACTACGATTACATAAACAACAACATAAATTATATGAACATAACAATTAATTGAAAATGTGATAGCATGCAAAAGAACTACAGTTACACTAACAACAAAAAAATAGAATGTAAAGATCCAAATAACGAAAATTTAGGGATTCGATTATTTTTATCATTAAATAATTATGAGTCGTCTGATCTTAATTAATTTAACGGTGGTTACTGATTCTTAGTTCTTATCTAAGAGTTAGTTCCATCTAATAAACAAAATTTGGATACATAATATAAACAAAATCAAGACTATATTAATAATGAAACTTTAAATCTATTAGAAATTTTTTAACACATGAATCGGAAAAAGGCTCAAATATTACTAAAAGCATAAATTATCCTATTATTCTTAAACTAGAAAAACAAAGGTTAACAGGAGAAGATATAACAAAATCAAAAATAAAATATATTTATAAATTTAAAATAAAAAATCCAGATATAACAATTAAAACAACAAATATAGAATATAGTCCATTAGATATTGAAGAATTTAAAAAACATATTCCCGAAATGATTAAACAAAATTTTATAAAAAAAAAAAATCAGAAAGTCCACATAGGACAACAGCTTTTATAGTTAGAAACCATTCAGAAATAAAAAGAGAAAAAGCAAGAATTGCATATAATTATAAAAGGTTAAATGATAATACCGAATATGATTGTTATAATAAACCTAACAAAGATATGTTAATAGGATTAATACAAAATAAGAAAATCTTTAGTAAATTTGATTTAAAATCGGATACAATCAATTAAAATTAGAAGAAGATTTTAAAAATGGATAGCTTTACATGCCCGAAGGACATTTCGAATGGAATGTTTTAAGCTTTAGTTTAAAAATGCACCTTCAATTTTTAAAGATTTATGGATAATCTATTTTAAAATATAATATTTGTCTAGTATATATAGATGATATTCTTGTAGCCAACGATAATATACAAGAACATGAAAAGCATTTAAAACAAATTTTAATGAAATAGAAAAATGGACTAGCAATTTCAAGAAAGAAAATGAAAGTATTTTAAAGAAAAATATCATTTCTAGGATTAGAAATTGGAAATTGCAAAATTGAATTACAAACACATATCTGAAAAATTATTAAAATTCCCAGATAAACTAGAAGAATTAAAACAAATCCAAGCATTTTTAGGATTAGTAAACTATGCTAGAGAATTTATTCCTAACTTATCAAAATTAGTAGGACCTTTATACAGTAAAACAACAAAAAATGGTCAAAGAAATTTTATTAATGACGACTGTAAAATAATTCAAAAAATTAAAGAAGAAGTAAAAAATATTAAACCACTAGAGTTACCATTAATATAAGATTACATAATTATTGAATGTGATGGTTGTAAAGAAGGATGTGGAGCTACATTAATATGCGAACCCTATAAAGAAAGTCCAAAATCGACTGAAAGAATTGCAGCTTATGCAAGTGAAAAATTTTATAAAATTGGAAAAAATTGGACTAGTTTATATTTTGAAATTCAAACATTAATAAATTCTTTAGAAAAATTTAAAATATTTTTAAACAAAGAATTTACAATAAGAACAGATTGTGAAACTATTATTAAATTTATAAAAAATGAAAATAGTAAAAAGATAAATAGAACAAGGTGGGTTAATCTTCAAAATACAATACAAGGACATGGTTTTAAAATTAATTTTGAACATATAAAAAGAAAAGATAATAGTGTTTCAGATATGTCATCAAGAAATTTAGATAAACTTTTTTATGCAGGAAATGAGTAAAAAGATATTCAAACCTTTCAAAGGGAAAGAAAAACTTGTACAAGATGATAAAGATTATACATGAATCTCTTCTCCAAAGAACACATCATCATATGATGATTTTTTACACAGAGAAAAGCTTATGAAAGCATCCTTTAAAGCTTATACAGGTTCTTTCCAAATTCAGCAAGAATTTTCAAAGGAAGTAATACAGTTTGGAAATATATCTTTACCAATTTGTTTTGATGAAAAAAAAAAATTTAGAGTTATGTCATCCATATCATGTTGGATTTGTATACTGGAAGCAGTTTTGGTTGAGCTTGTATACAATGTTTCCTGTTACCACTATTACAACATCCTATCTGAATTGTTTACTTGATTGCATATGTATGTCCTTTTATCTCATATATAAGTTAGATCATACAGTGTGTTGTAGATTACAGAAGTCTGTATGATCGGTCAAGCTTAATGAGATATAAAAAGTATCACACACGGTGAGACAACTTGAGGACGAGTTGTCGGTATAGTCATGCGGTATAGATAAGAAGTAACTTGACTTGGTTGCTTGTCTATACCGGCACGCGTCTCGACGTATTGATGGATCACAATGAGATGAGTTCTTCTATCCGACCGCCGTGAAGAACCTAGATCTCGAGATTTACGTTGATCTAAACCTCGATAAGGTATTAGGTGAGTATGAGTTCTTGACCATCACTTTGACTTGTTATGGGTGAGGGTTACATGAGTTAACCCAAGATTCTCTGATCTGGGTGGTGACATTGCTTGTATGTCATGCTAGTTACCGTGTCGAGTCACCGTATCCGCTAGGATGATGATGTCCCTTAAGGAGCTCTAAAGGTTTATTGTACTAAACCCGCAGTAGAGTTATCTCAAGTACAATAATAATATTGAGTGGTACTACTTAAGGAATTAAAGTAATTAATTATTTTAAGCAATGATCAGTAAATAATTAATGGACGACGATATCTTAAATACGGGATTCGTTAAGTCTAAATGCGAGCCCGACTCAACTTCGAAAATAAAGGGTAAGTCAGCATTTATTCTCTAGTGACATGAATAAATTTTTATGAATTAATTAATGTGCTAGGCTGAACATAAGATAATTAATTTATTTGAGGCCCATCTTTATTCATTGCATTTGATCCCTGTGCTGGCCCATCAAGGCCTTTAAACTTATGATTTTCAAAAGCCTCCTTGTCCCCCTGGGACTCTACTTGATCCTCTCTATCTTAAGTGATATTATTATATTTATTAGATACGCATAAATTCTATCTTGATAAGATTTATGATTGCATTATAAATATAAGGAGGAAGAAAGCGAATTTTTATAGCACTCTCCATAGATTGTCCTGACTCGGCATTGGAGTTTAGGCAAATGGGATACAGTCCAGAAGATCAAAGCACGAGTCTTGATCCTTTCTTCCCCGACAGATTCGCAGATAAACACGAGAAAACTCCTACGTGTTGCAATTAATTATATAGGTGCATGCTAGGTATATAATCAATGTATGGTGAATTAAACATCCAAGATAGATCATCGGGAGAGGGTTAAAATCAGATTTCCCTACATATCAGTTATTAATAAACAACAATGTTTATTAGATAATTTATGGCATTTGCAAACTGTTTAAAACGTTATAGCTTTTAAAGTACAGCGTTTGAATGTTCTGGGATTTTATTTCTCAAAACAGTCTCTAAAACTTCCTGGAAAAAAAACTAGAATTTTGTGATTTTAGAGGTCACAAACTAGGAATTTTTCACAATTGAAAAATAGTTTGTAAACATATTTCATGTCACAATCCTATTTTTAAGGGTTTTTACAGATTTTCATGAAGCCCTTAAAGCGACTCGTGAACAATTAGATGTAAATTTCTACATTGAACCCAAGAAGTAAAACCATTTTCGAAATTATTACGCAAAACTCGATGTGATTATTTCACAACAAGGAAATACTATCGAGAATTGCTAGCAAAAATGTTTGATTTGCAAAAACACAATACTGAAAAAGAAGTAATTATAAAATTGTTGAAAATATCTTCTTTTAAAACATATCAAAACAAAACTATTTTAGAATCTAAAGTGGAAAAACTTGAAAAGAAATTAGATTCTAAAATTGTAAAAGTTACAAATAGAAGTTTTTAACAGTTTAAAAACAGGCTTCTTGATTTACCTTGGAAAGAAACTGTTCAACCATTATTTGAAAATTTTCCAGAAATTGAACAGATTATTTTAGACAAAATGCTTCTAGAATTTCCTGAAATACTTGAAAATTTGCAAAGAAAGATCATTGAAATTTATTTTAATGAATCAAAATACCAAAGAATAAAAGTTGTACAAAGACAAGATATACAGGTTATGCATTTCAAATAAAAAGAAAGACAAGAGTTTGTTATCCTTTGATTACTCTTGTTACAAATTGATCTTAATAAAACTGATATGACTGAAGATTTAATTTTAAATTTTTATCAAAATGGCATGATCGATTTTATTGAGTTTCAATTAACTAAAAAGATTGAACATCTAAAACATTTTGTAAAGTCACTGCTCTCTTCCGAAGCATCTCGCTATTTCATATGCACCATCTAGAAAAGAATCATTGTAATGTATGATGAAACACTTGCAAAAACCTAGAAGGACTTATATTGTAAAATTTAGCCTTGTACATTTGATCAAAATCACAACAGAGAACAGATCAAACATGTCCAAAAATCTGAAAATATGCCAAGATTATCAAGATGGAAACAATTAAAATTACTAGCAGAATATCATTACATCCAAATTTGGGGAACTGAAAATTGGAAGATGATACTCCCATTCAGTGGAGAATGAGAACAAAATCTTGAGAGAGAAAACATTATTAATACAGATGAAGAAGAAGATCTCATGGAAATTTTGGGCAATGATGATCAAATCTCATATACAGAAATTCTAGATACTCATCGAAACTTTTGAAGACATCTGTAAAGAAAATATTGAAAATTGTGACAAAAAATTTGACAGCTCTTTGGCAGTATATCAATTTTTTCTACCACCACTTCTGTAATAATTAATTTTCCTTTTTTTTTTACTAGATAGATGGCTTGTAAATATATAGCCATCTTTACTGTTATCTTTAGTTAGTTAGTTGTCATTTTTCTATCTTTAAATCTTTTCATTAGGTAGATGTCATTCATGACATCTCATTGACAAATAAATTGTAATAGTTATTTTAGTTGCCTATAAAAAGGCATAAGTTATTCATTGTAAGATGCAGCCCCGAGAAGAAATAATATTTTGAGCTTTCTGAAAATCCACATGAGTTGCTGAGGTTTTCAACTTCTTTCTTCTTAGCCTAGATTAAAACCAGTGTCCATATAATATTTTTAACCAGTGTCCATATAATATTTTTCATTCTCATATAAAAAATTTATATAATAAAATAAAATAAAATAAAAATCCTTCAATTGCGTTGAACATATTTTCTGGAAACGAAGGCTCCGTCTTTGCCTCATATCTTCAAAAGAATTTCTGTGTGAAATTCTTAGGTATGAATTCTTTTTTATTCTCGTCCTTCTTTACAGTACATATTTCTGTGAATTTTTATGGTTTAATGTGTAACCCTAAAAACACACCCTATCCCCTTAATGGTCTTATGCTCGGGCACTATATATATATATATATATATATATATATATATATATATATATATATATATATATATATGATGAATCAAATAGTACCACCATAAAATAAGATATAAGACTCAATCTCATCCAATCATCTCATAGATCCTATGATTGAGATTTTTCGAACTTTTAAGTTTAATTCGCTGATTTCGCTACGAAAGGGTAGATTAGTAATTTGATTTGTTATGTGTTGTGAAAAACGAACCATGCATTTAGTTGAACTGACTTATGCATTCAAATGAACACAAAAATCCATGTAGTTGAACACAATAATGCATGTAGGTTTGAAGCGTTCACCCAACGTGCACTCGTGCTCGTGCATCGTCCTCGACACATGCTCGGACGTACGTTGGTCAACAATGCATTTTTACGTTTGGTTAAATGCGTGAACATGTTTTATTAAATGCATGAGTATGTTTTGTTAAATACATGTTTGTGTTTCGTGCCAACATGCAGTTTTATGTTTTGTTAAATGCAGTTTTATCGTTTTTGATATGACAAAAACTTGGGCGAGCTCCGCCTCACTATGAGTTCATCCTTGTTTTTTGTTAAAATAATTATATATTAATCGTGGTGAATAAGGATAATTAGATTCTATTACTTTATAATTAAATTTATTGATTTTTAATTATAATTTATTAAATTGAAATTATGATTTTATCAATTCAAAATTAAGATTTATTATTCAAAATTAGGGTTTATTAATTCATAATTATGGTTTATTAATTTAAAATTAGGATTTATTATTAAATTAGGGTTTATTAATTCACAATTAGGATTTATTAATTCACAATTAGGATTTATTAATTTAAAATTAGGATTTATTGTTCAAAATTGAGGTTTATTAATTTATAATTAGAGTTTATTAATTTCAATTAGGGTTTATTAACTTAAAATTAAGATTTATTAATTCACAATTAAGATTTATTAATATATAATTAGGATGTATTAATTCACAATTATGATTTATTAATTCCAATTAGGCTTTATTAATTCAAAATTAAGATTTATTAATTCACGATTAGAGTTTATTAATTCAAAATTAATATTTATTAATTCATAAGTATGATTTATTAATTTACAATTAAGGTTTATTAAATTAATTAATTTTAATTAAAATTAATTTAATAATAATTAATCAACTAAATAACTAATTAATTAATTAAAAATTTAATTAAGGGGTCTCACTATGCGCATGGTACGCACATGAGACCACCCATTTTGATTGCAAATCTCTCATCCATCATTCTCGTCAATTCCGCATTCTCTTTCACCGATACCAACGAATTTAGTCGTGAACCACTGCTATAGCCACCATATCTTTCGATTCTGCAATCATCTATCAAATTCATCTTATATTTTTTCCTCAAAATCTATATTTTCAAATTCTTTTTCTTTCTTTTAAAATTTATTGTTTGTTGTTATACGTGTATGTTGCTACTTTTGTTCGTCGATGTCGCTCGTTATCGCTTGGTGCCGCCATTGCCATGAGAAAAAAAGAAATGATTTGATTTCTTCCCATTTCGCTTCCTGGAAAATTAAAAGGAAAAGAAAAGAAATGAGCTATCACACGTCACCAGCAGACGCCACATATTCAAAATGTTATTTCAGATTGAAGACTACATACTATCGTGATCGCGTATTACGAGATCCCAGGAGCCTCTGAAAATTTTGTACCCTTTCCACATTTAATTATTTATCCAAACCCAATTATTTGTCGTTTCCATGAATTTAAGTTTTAGTTGATGAGCAACATGGTATGAATTGGTTCATCGAATTAACATGAATGCCATCCTCATAAACATATGTTGTTGACCTTATCGCAATCTACAAGAAAATGAGATAAGAAATGGGTGATACGTCATTATTACTACTCGATCATACCCCATAGGCCCACACGATTTTTTAATTAATCGTTGATTTTGGCTACATTTCCTTGTTCATCCAAACAGATGACGATTGCGAATATTTGAAGAAAAAAGAAAAGAAAACTTCTTTTACTTACTGCAAATCTACTTTAGTTTGGCGGTTCACAATTCAGCAGCATCTCTCTCTCTCTCTCTCTCTCTCTCATTCTCATCTACGAGCTGTGTAAGTTACAACTGAGGTTAGGAATTAATTAGGAAGATCCTTTCAGTATTAGCGACGGTAAGCTTTCATAACTGTTCTCTGCAAAAATCAGAAAATGTTCCTTTACTTTTATTTTTGGAGATATATTCTATGGTCGCCCCCCTTGATTTCATTTCTTTAATTTGTGCTGTTCTATTATTTTCATCTCTCTCTCTCTCTCTCTCTCTCTCTGAGCGTCTTTATCTTTCTCTAAGTATATCTTTTTGGGGCTTGCTCTGCAACAATTTAGGAATGAGGAATCCAAACAAGAACTACAGGTTTTTGAATATGTTTTTTCTTTTTCTTTTTCTTTTTCTTTTTCCAGAGGAGAAGTAGGTAGCTAGGTTATGTGTCTTTAGCAACCAGGTAGGAATCTCTTCCTCTTGGGAGATTAAGAGAAAATCATATGATGTTTTGCACGTATTATTATCTCTGTCTATTCAAACAGACGGTAAGTGCAAAGTAAAAATATCTTTGATATTTACCCAACTAAAATTGTGTTGTATCATTTGAAACTAATCGCAAAATCCAAATTAACTATAGTGAGAGTATGAGTTGTCAAGTAGTCGGGTCGGCTGGCCATGCCGGTCCGAGCCGATTGGGCTTTTCCTGAAAATCAGGATTGGATCGGGCCGGTCGGAAATACATCAGGCCGCTGAAATATAAGTCCATGTCCGATAGGCAAACCAAATCGGGCCGCATGAAAAATTATTCTCTTTAATTTTAGAGGGACGAATAGTTGATTATGAATTTAAAACACAAATGTCGATTGAATGTAAATACGATCCATAGACAAACGAGAGAGGAACGGACGGGACAGAAATAGCAGGCGAGGGCTGGGGCATACGAAGATAGCGTAATTGCGTAGGATTTAAAGATAATTCTATATCTTGTATATTCTAATTCTAATCTATTACTAAATCAGTTATTGAGTAAATAAATAATATTAATATATTATACATCTATTATATACATATTTTTAAATCTAATTATGTTGGGCGGCTTGGCTCGCTGATCACTAAATCGGGCCAAAAAAGTATGATTTTTTTTATCGGGCTCCTGCCCAGCACAACTCTACTTTTAACAGTTGTATGTGAGAGAGATTGAATGATCCTCTTTACAATAGCACGGCTCAAATGAAAGGGATAAGAAAACTGGAGGTGACTAACAATAGAGGCAACTCTCATATGGCCCGTACTCACGGCCTATCCGATCTAAACTTATTAATATTAATATGTTAATTTGTAAATGATACATCATAATAAATGATATATTTATTAAGAATATCTAATACATTATTCACAACAAATGATATAATATTGTTTATGCACAATAAATGATATATTTATTCACAACAAATGATACAATAACATATTTGTTCAGAGCAAATGATATATTTATTTAGAGAAAATGATATATTTATTTAGAGAAATTGATATATTTATTCAGAACAAGTGATAGATTTATTCATAATGAGGGATATATTTATTCACAACAAAGAGATAACACATTTGTGTGTGTGTTGGTCTAGTGGTAGAGTGGTTAATGTCCGATCACTTGTCTTAGTGATTAGCTAAGTTTCAAGAAGACATGATTTGTGCCATGTTGAGACATTAGAGTAGCTACATTTTTCCATTCCATATTTTGATCATTTACATCAAGGGGACTGCAGGGTAGTCAATATTTTGGAACGATCCTCGACTAGGGAGGCGTTGATGGGGTACGTGGTGGTGATTTCTTTGCCGGTGATCTTGTTCTTCTGTATCACTGCCATCGCTTGTTATCTGTTTGGTAGGGAGAGAGGCCGGCGTCAAAATCCTCAGTATCTTGGGCCGCCGGTTCCAGCTCCGCCTCCGCCCCCAGCACTGGACAAGTAGAAATATTTTATTTTATTTCATTTCGAGTATATATATATATATTATCTAATGAAGATGTGATATATTAGGGTATTGTGGTTATGCAACCTTGAATGATGATTGAGATTTCTTTACTTTTCCGTGATTTTCAAATTTATTGGTTTGTAACTCTAAACATAGAGAGACTATACTGAACATTTCTTTGTGAGTCTGTGACCATATATATAGATTTTAGTGACAATATGAGAAGCTACTCATTTTGGATAGTTAACTTTTTCTATGAGTAAACAGAGAAAAATCCTCTTAATTAAAAAAATAAAGGAGGAGCTAAACCACCTAATTCGGTCAAAGTTGAGCGACTTGATTAATGGGTGTTTTCTCATTTTGAATGAACTAATACCGCCAATTAACTAAAAGAGCAAATTCGAGTGTTCAACTTTGCAATTTTATGTATTTATTCTTTTTAACTTTGCAACTCTTTGAATGTTATATAAAACCCCGAAGATTATAGAATTCAGTTATTTTATTTAGAAATCCAAGCATTTTGAAGGGGATTGTCAATGGCTCCAAAATATTCACGATCAATACTGTTTCTTTATTTTCTTTTTCTTTTTTCTTTTTTCTTTTTTTGTGGTGAAAAGCATGAGCTCTGAACAGTTTGATAGCACATAATCTGATTAATGGTTGTCAATAATAGTAACTGTTAGAGATCCTCTGTGATTATCCTCCGGATATAGCTTGATGCTCGTCCAAGAATAGCTCGATTCTCTTCCATAATTAGTGCCATGATCTCTGCACAGATCCTACAATAAGTTAGCTACCATATTTAGTTCTTTCCTTACCCACAGGAATTGTAATCTATATATTGTGTGATTATTGTAATATTGATTATCAAGCAATACAAAATATTCTCCAGTCATCATACATTGTCTCTTAATATGTTCTACATACTTTTAAACATGGTATCAGAGCAGTAACGATCCGGTCGGATCACTGTCGTCTCATCATTTACCCACAAACCGGCATAATGGAAGATGACGAAACAGAGCCTCACGGAAGAACACCAGAGCGTAAGCTCTCGCACAACAGCTAGCCACATTGCTTCGGCAATATAGCCAAACAACAACAGACAACCGTAGCTCGAGCGGCCAAACCGAATGTCACTGTGAGCATCAAACTAAACGAATTTAATTATTCGTTGTGGTCACGGATGATGCATCTCGCTATCGGAGGGAGGGGTTGCCTCAACCACATCACTGGCCATCCTCCTCCCCCCGAAACGTCAGATCCGGCATACAATAAATGGTACCAAAACGATCTTACGGTGATATCCTGGATCGTCCAAAATATGGAACCCACGTTAGCAAACAATTATGTTCGTTACAAGACAGCATACAACCTTTGGAAAGCACTGGCTACAACATATAGCATTAAGAGGGATTCGGCTCAAATTTACGAGCTAACAGTTCAAGCAAACAGCATCAAACAAGGAGCAGGAACAATTGAAAATTTCTACAGCAGCCTACAGAGAATCTGGGCAGAGATCGACGAGAACCAACCAAACCCGATGGAGTGTGAAAATGATATAAGAACATACCAAAAACTGCAATCAGAGACTAGGTTGTATCAACTCCTTGCCGGAATAAGTGAGAAATACGAACCTGAGCAGAGAGACCTCCTTAAAATGGACCGCTTACCGAACGCAGAAGCGACATACGCCTTAATTCGACGGGGAGCAGCCCTACGTGGCATCTGGGGTTCCGAAATCTCAGAGAACCCCACCAGCCAGGAGATCGGAAGCGGACTTGTAGCCCAGAGCGAAGCGATGGCAACGAAAGGGTTTCGAACATTCAACCGGTCAGGCCCGACCAAAAATGGTGGCTCATCATCCCGGGAGAGGATTGATCGGAGCAAGCTTCGTTGTAGCCACTGTGGAATGGCGAAACACACCAAAGAAATGTGTTTCCAGTTGGTGGGTTATCCGGAATGGTGGGAGGACAACCACAAACATCCAAGGATAAATCAGAGAGGCGCCACCGCCGCGATGGTGACGCCGGAGATCAGCGCCGCCGAATCACGGGACGGCGACAACGTCAATCGAGGAGGAGGAATGATGGAGCAGAAGGGGGAAATAACTAGGGCAACAGCCGCTGCTACGAATGGAGAAGGAGAAAGAGTCGAGAAGTCTCAAAACAATTCAGGCCCATTGGACTTTGAAGGTAATGGGTTGGGTATTTTAATACCCAACCCACCCGATAATTATTCTGGAGATTCCTATAGTATGTGCTCGAAAACTGATTTATCCATAGCTCGAGCAAATATATCCTCAAAAATATCTCCCGATGAAAAAGTTGCGTGGATATTCGATTGTGGTGCCACAGATACAATGACATATGATTTAACTGATTTTCGTACATATTCGAAACCAGAAAAATCTTATGTTCAGACAGCTAATGGAGAAATTACTCCCGTTAAAGGAGCCGGAACGATAGAAATTTCCCCTACTCTGAAAATAACGAATTGTCTCTATGTTCCCACATTATCCCACAAACTCCTGTCTATTAGCCATGTCACGAGGGAACTAAATTGCACAGTGCTAATGCATCCTACCTTTTGTATTCTACAGGATATCCGGACGGGGGAGATTATTGGACGTGGCACTGAGCGACGTGGATTGTACTACGTGGATGAGACTGCTCAAAAAGGCGCCGTGATGCTGACTGCCGGGACTACTACTCATGCTGTTTGGCTTTGGCATCGCCGACTTGGGCATCCTTCTACGGGTTACCTTAAACTTTTATTTCCCAAACTTAATTTTACTGATTTCCATTGCGAAACTTGTGTTTTGGCCAAGAGTCATAGACAAACCTTTAAACCTAGTAACACTCGTGTGAATTCCATGTTTTCCTTAGTACATTCTGATATTTGGGGTCCTGCTCCCGTTACTGGAGGACAGAAATTCAAATATTTTTTGTTATTTATTGATGATCACACTCGTATGACCTGGGTTTACTTTTTGCATAATAAATCTGAATTGTTTTCTAAATTCACCCAGTTTTACACTATGATCCAACAACAGTTCAAAACTAACATCTATGCCCTGGTCTATTCCTACTGGTGCGCAAAGGCCGACGCTATAAAGATCTTGTTCACAAGATCAAGCGGCGAAGGACTCGCTTAACCCACCTCCATTTATCCCCGAGCGAGATTGGGATAATTGGAAGGCATATTGGGCTCGGACGGACGCCCAAGAGAAGGCGGCAAAGGCCGAAGCAACAGGATGTCCGAGCCGGATGGCGAGGGTACTTGGGATAGTCAAGCATCGGGTGGCTCACGCCCGCACTCGAGTACGCGAGAGAGATTGTAAGTACTTTGAAGTTTTAGATATAGTAAATTTATTTAAGAATCGTGATACTTGTTAATTATTTAGTTTGTTTGACTTATTTATAAGCAAGAGGCGTGGAGTAGCCGTAGAAGATGTCCGATGGGATGTATTCCAGTATCATGCCACCGACGACGGGAGCTATATCTGACGGAAAGCTCTGAGTATCGCGGTAAGTATATTCGTTAGCGCAACAACGAGCATTTAATTAAATAATAATTGTATGAAATTATATTACGGATGCGGGTTGAGAACAGGTGACCCAGTTGAGCCAAACTGGGAGAGTGATGAGACGCCAGATAGGACTCAAATTCTCAAAATGTCCTGGGGCTCCTCAAAGAAAAAGAATAGGATGTTTGAGTCGGTTCTCTATCACGGACATACATGCAGAGCGAAGCGTCGTCTCATTCGGTGGAGAGTGCCCACTGCGATCCCATAGCTTATCAACAATGATATTGGATCCGAGGCCCGATTGAAGTCGAGCAGCAGCATACCGCATACGAGGCCAGAATGCAAGCTGAGCTGAGAGCGCGAGATAGCGTGCAAGAACAGATTCAGGCTCAGATGCGCGCTCAGCAGGAGGCCCTAGACCGCTTCATGGCCAGCTCCCGTTTCCCCCCACCCTCGTGATATGAGCTCTCGTTTCCCCTCACCTCGTCATATTCGGGTTGTATTATGAATTTGTTAACTTATCGCATGATTTAGAATTATTTTTTTATGGGATTGTTTGGATATTACAGTATTTTGGATTGAAATGCTTTGTTTGGATTGAAATGCTTTGTTTGGATTGAATTGGTTTATTTCGATAGTTTGTATTATATGGATTGAATTGGTTTGTTTTCATAGTTTGTATTGTATGGATGGAATTGGTTGGAATTGGTTTGTTTGGTTGGATTGAATAGATTGAATTGGATGGAATTGGTTGTTTGTATATTTGTTTGGGTTGGTTGTTTGAAACGTTTGGTGTCAAAATTCAAATTGAAGTTGTATGTAATCATTAATATAGCGACGGATTAGCGACGGATTAAAGACGGATTAGAGACGGTTTAGAGACGGATTAACAACGTGAAATAATCGAACCAATCGTAAATTGCGGCGGACTTGCGACGGACTGAGACGATTCTACGACGATTTATTTGACGGAATTTTTACGCAATAGAAAAAAACTATAATTTTAGCGACGGACTTATTCCGTCGCTAATTGACGGATCGAGACGGATTAGCGTCAGAATAACGACGGAGTAGAGACGAAATTTTTAGCTACGGAGTAAGTGTGTCGTTAATCCGTCGCTAACTACGACGGATTAGCATCGCATTAACGACGGAATTTATATCGACGGCCGCTTTGAGGTCGCGGACATCGATCGAATTTTCCGTCACCGTCCGTCGCTAATTTTTAGCGACGGAGATAATTCCGTCGCTAAACGTTTACCAACCAGGTTTCCAGCGACCCCGAGATTCCGTCGCTAATCCATTTTAGCGACGGATCAGACAGGGTTTGCGACGGAATTTTCCGTCACGATCGATCGCTTTTTTTGTAGTGTACATCGCACGAGAAATAAAGAAAAAATAAACTAATATAACACAAACACAAAATAAAGAGAGCACTTCAAATCTTAAACACATCATTTGTGAATGGAGTAAACGACAAACAAGTAGACTATTACAAATATCTTTTTCTTCTTCTTAACAAACAAATTTTAAGATTTTCACATCATTGTCAACTCATCATATCTAATGTCATGTCACTTTCAATTTGACTGAAAAATATATTTTGGTAAAATTACTACAATTAATAAGTTCTTGTATTTATACATACTTTTTTAAAGTTTGTGTGTAAAACCAAAATCAATCAAAGTTCATATATTTATATACTCCTTTTAAAATTTGTGTGAAAAACCAAAATCAATCAAAGTTCATGTATTTATATACTCCTTTTAAAGTTAGTGTGCAAAACCAAAATCACATCAAAGTTTATATATTTATATGTAATAACCCTTTAATTATTTATCCACTATCATTTTCTATTTAATTCAATTTCATTTGATTTCACTTATCCAAACCTAATTATTTGTCATTTCCATAGTATTAGTACATAACCGATATGGTTTGAGACCACCTTTACTCACAACCAATTGAGATTAGTTACTGGTAGTGGTAGCTGACAAGAATTTGTAAAAATAATTAAAAATTATTTTCATTCAACAACTGATTGTTGCAGTCAGCAGCAGACCCCAAATATTTTGATCATGATCTAAATAGTCATAGTTTTATAAATTTATAAAAAAAATTATAATTAAAATAAAAAATAAATAACAATTTAATATGAAAAATTGAAACTCGATGTTATATACTTAAAAAATAATTAATGTGTCCACGAAATAATCAAAGTTGGTATTTTTGCAATTCATTGCAAAAGAAAGAAAGAAGCTATTCTTTTTTATGTTTAGCTCCATTTTAGTTTTTATATATTTATTTTAAGCATGGTATTACTGTAGTAAATTATTTACGAGAAATTGATGGCAGAGTAAACCCAACTGCAAAACAAAGTACACTGTACACACATCTACAACCTTGCCCGTTTAAGCATCGAGCCAATTTTAGATCAATCAAGCTAATGAACCACAACCCATCATGTAGACACTCCAAAATTTTCATGCTTCAATTGTTTTGAACAGTTTCCTTTGTTGCTCTTATGTTAAAGAAGAAAGGAGTGAGAAGAACTCAAAAGGACGTTTATTGATTTCTTGATTTTTGGGCATTTTCTCATTGCTGCTGGCTCCCGACGAGAAATTCTTGCAGAATTTTAGTGGGCATTCTTGATTTAGTTGATTTCATTCTCAGCAGCTGAAAAAATTTTAGATTTCAGTTTAACTTATTAACTAACAGACATGCGTGTGTGTGCAGCTCTGCAATGATCTTGAGTTTTTTGATCATGTGGTGAACAGTGATGGGTGTGAGCCAGTTTACACTTGATGATTGATGAAGCTCTTGCCGCGGTGGGGTTTGGAAAATTGCAAGCTCTGGTGCTGGCTTATGCGGAGCTTGGAGCCATTGCCTCAGGAATGTTCTGCCTTTCATTGGCCCTGGGGGGCAGGAGAGCTTCATCACCACCGTGGTCTTTGACGGGATGCTGATATAGAGAATAATACATTATTTTTCACATATTTTATACCTGTAAATATATTTTTTTAAATATTAAATATAACATTATTATTATACTCCTAGTATCTTTTAAAAGTTAAGTGGGATCTCGTGCTCCCATCCACGGGTTCGCCACTGATTGCAGTAGTTGGAATACAAATTTAGCCAACAACTTATGTCATCCACCCAGTTTGACATTTGGCTAAATTCAATTGGATATGTATTTCTTTTATCTGCTCAATTTGAATAATGTTTTATTTTAAAAAAATAATATCATAATTTGTAAAATATTTTGTCTATATAATGAGCTCCACATTGGTAGTATAAACATACCTATAAAAATCTCCATATTTCACTACAACAAAATGTTTTAGTAGTGATATGGTTTTGAAGAATTGTGACATTCCATGAATGTCACTAAATAAATTTAATGACATCTTGTGGATGAAGAATTATTACGCATGTCACAAAAAAAAGTATGTCACAAAATTTAGTGAAATTCATAAGTGTAGCTATTTTTGTTACATATGAACCAGTACTATTTTTTTTGTAATATATGAAAGTGAACTATTTTTTATAATTCCTAGTTTTCATATTTGAACTTTTCTCTCTTTTTCTTTACCTTTCAACATTTTTGTTTGACCTTGATGTACATTATATTTAACAAATTAATTATCTATTATATTGGAATAAAATCACTATTATTTTGGAAATGTTAAGTTAAAAAAGATCTCAATTAGAAACACCGAAATCTGACAACTAATTGAATATGTATGTATGTATGTATGTATGTATGTAGTAAAATTTGAAACTCTTGAGATATAGTAAAATATAGTTATATTCTTATATGTAACAAAAAAAATTATTGTGACATGTTTAAATGTAGTAAGGTTTAATTACATGGATAGATGTGACAAATTTTACTACATTTTCAAGTGTAACAAAATTTACATACATTTTATGTGTAACAAAAATATATTGATGCATATATTGGTGTAATTAAATTTTGTCACATCTAAAGATGTCATAAATTTTGTAACACTTTCTTGGTGTCACTAAAAATATGTAACTACTAGACATTTTTTGTAGTGTTTGTAGTATGCTTTCTTTTCATTTTGAATTCCATATCTTGTAATTTTTATTATTATTGATTTCAGATCTTAACTTACATGTACGATAATTATTCTCATTATTTTAACAATGAATTTAAAATATCAAATAATTTTAAACCTTTAAAAATATAATAAAATAATTATAGATAACATGTAATTAAGAAATAATAATAAATATATATTTTAGGTTGGTTGTGATCATTTATAAAGCAGAGAGCTTATAATATTGGTTGTAGTGTAGATTATGCATGTAGAGGAGAGATGAATAAATTTTTAATTAAATAATTGGACTGGTGGTGGTTGTTGATAAATATAGTCTTAATATGACTGATCTATCGGTCATGGAAATACATTTGATATTCAATTTATGGATAAATTTACGAATCTAACCTAACAAAAGTTTATGTTTTCAAATCTAACTTCATAAATGACTATTTAATAAAAAAAAAGTTTTTAAATCTAACCTAAATCAATTTTTGATCAGGGTTGCTCTGAGGGTGGGCTACCCTGGACGATCGCCCAGGGCCCACCATGTCAGGGGGCCGAAATTATCTAAAAAAATAATTTATTTATAGATACATAGTTTTATTTGAATCTAAAATATTATATCATTTAAATAAAATATTTCTTTTAAAGGCTCAAAATATTAAATCTTTCTATATTTTGCTTATAGATATATGTCTTTATTTGGTATGAAAATATGTTAGAAAATATTGATGTTAATGTGATTATTAATGATTTTTCATCTGTAAAAACTCGAATAAATTGTTTATATGATATCTTATTGTAGATGAGAGTTAAGATATAGAAATATAAAGAAGATGATAAGTAAGTTGTATATGTTTTTGATAATTTTTTATTATCTATTTTTATTTGTAGATTATTTGAATTTTATGTAAATTTACAAATTCCATTTATTTTATAAGTATAATATAAGGTTTCCTTTTGGATGGTCTAATGGTAAAGTGAATTCATATGACCAAATGTTACAAGTTCAAACCTCACTATCACTTTCTATAGGTTCACGCATGTCACACTTGGTTTTTCAAGTGTGGTTTAGTCATCCTGTGTGGTTTGTAAGCTATTGTGATTTTACCTATATGTACAGAAGATAATGATCGATGATTTTCTATGAATTTTAAAAAATTGGGCATATAATCCTTATTTTACCCAGAAATTAAAAAAATATCATAAATGAGACTGCTTTCGATGTGGGGTTGTGATTTTGATTGTAAGCTGCACAACTCCGCACTAGAGAATTTACCTAAGTTATGTTTTGAAAATCTCTCTCTTCATCCAGTATATTTTTGTAGATACTATATAGGCATATTTCCTTGTATTTCCTTGAATTTATTAGCATGGACATCCAATGTGAAATTAGTCGGCTGAGGTTAGTGAATAAACTTGCAGAAACGCCTTAATAAATCCACCCACTTTGACAAATCTTTTCATATTTCGCTTCCACTTAATGTCTTGTCAGATATTCCACTCTCGTCCCCTGCGACAGAAGACGCGAAGTTAAGGTGGGTTCGTATGGCAGGAGGTCATAAGTTCGAATCCTACCAAACGCCTTTATGGGTTTGAGTCTGTCACACTTGGTTTTCAAGTGTGGTTTACCTGTCCTGTGTGATTTGCAGGCTATTGTACAGGAACGTGTGGTTTACCTAATGCACACCTAAGATAGTGACTGTGGTTCCCCATGATACAAAAAAAAAAAAAATACCCCACTCGCCTAAATGATTGTTATTATATTACGGTCTTATGAAATATAATATTTTTATGTCATTTTTTAAAAATAAATTGTTGCACGTACAAAGTACGAAAAGCTAAGAAATTAGAAAAACAGATTTTATGCAGCTCTTGAATTAATATCAAGACTTTTAAGATATTCGTAATTTTAATATCAATATTAAGAAAGCTCGAGTTAGTGTCGTCTAAAAGTTATAACTGTAAGTTTAATCTTATAGTTATAACTTCTAGACAAATTGGACCGTTTTTTCGATTAAAAAAATTAACTAATATGAATGTTTGAGACTTTTTTTTTCAAGAAATTTGGCACATTTATGTCAAGTACTGTTGAATTAAATCAGTTATACAGAAGCATAGACTGTGAACCTTAATTACTTGCAGAAATCAATGCTTTAGGTACCAGCACTATGACTTTCAACCTAAATGGTTTCAATTTCAATCAATCTATAGTTGATAGTCAAGGCCGTGTTTATTAATTGAATGGCACTAATATGTTGGATATTATACATATATAGAGGAAGAAGATAAAATAGAAACCATACTTATTTTAGTAATTAGAAACTAACATAATTATAAGAATGAAAAAACTCTTCTTAAAATATAAACTACAAAATAACTCTCTCTCTCTCTCTCTCTCTCTCTCTATATATATATATATATAGAGAGAGAGAGAGAGAGATTGGTTATAGAGAAAACTACCTCTTAAATAAGAACCGATAAGATTGAATAAAATCAGACAACTCATACTTATTTAATGATGAAAATAGTCAAATCTCTAAATTTTAATATTCTATTTTTCGTTGTTCGTGTAATGCATATCTTTGTTCACATAATGTAGTTCTTGTGCATGTCATCACATTCCAATTAATTGTTATGTTCATGTAATTCATGTTGTTGTGCATATAATCGTAGTGATTGTGCATATATGAATAATTACCATAAATGAATATATAGAATCCCTTAATTAAAGGTTTAAAACGGTTACCTAAAATTTGAGGATAATAAATTATTTATAACTAATCATGACCGTTAAATTAAAAAAAAATGGATAAACCATATTAGTTCTTAGTTCTAAAAAAGATGAAGTTTTCATTTGATCTACTCCATATATATATATATATATATATATATATATATAGAGAGAGAGAGAGAGAGAGATTGGATCAGGTGAGAACTCATCTTTTTGAGAACTTGAGAACCATGATAAGACGTTGAAGATGATGCAAATAAGTATAAAGTTGTGATAACTAAAACTTTCTAAAATTGTTGCACAACAAAATAATTTTAGAAAGTTTTGGTTATGCACAACTTTATACCGCTTTTTGCATCATCTTCAACGCCTTACGCATGGTTCGCAGAGTTCAAAAAGATGTGGTTCTCATTTGATCCACTCTTATATATATATATATATATATATATATATATATATATATATATATCAAATGAGAACCACAAGTATTTTGAGAAATGAGAACTAATCATAAACGTAGATCTAGGTGTATCCGACAGTTTAGATTTAATGTTATTTTAGGATATCTTTTTACGGATTTTGTCAATTAGATTATTATTGTATTTTTTCTTTTTAGTGTAATGATTTATTCCTTAAATTTGGAGATTTTTATAATTATCTATGGTAGGTGATTACTTATAAATATTTATTATCTTCATCTAGTTCAAATTTTATGGTCTTATTACATATTTTCATGTATTAAAATGTTCAACTTGAATAGAAGATTTTTTATGAGAATTTCATAGTACAATTTCGTTTTTCATTTAGTTCGGTTTATGCATTTATTATATAATCTTATGCATAATTTAAATGTTTATTGTGCACGAGGTCAACCTGCATATTTTGAAAATATATTTACATAATTAATATCATGATTCACATACAACGGTCATTACCGTATTTATATTGTATTATAACTCTAATATAGTAAACGATGTTTTATGTATTATTCTATTATCGTTGTGCAATGTTCAACGAATATGCTAACATGATAATCGTTCATCCATATAATGGATGATATGTGAGCATGTCTTATGTTCAATGCACAAATGCTATATAGTTATTCATATTAGTTGAATCACGAAAATAATCATAGTTGTATATCATTATTTTTTCCCACTCACTAACTGTGAGATTTTCGGTGCGAAATTCTTATTTGTGCTCTTTATTTTAAGGTAAAAAAATTATTTTTTACGTGAATTATTTTCAAATAATGATTCTCAATTATGTAAGTTTGATTTTTAGTTATTGTTTTATTTCGCTTAAAAAATTACATTCTTATGCACAACCATTAATATTGTATGCACAATTATTAATTTCAGAGAGAGAATATGAATTGCACATAGGTGAAAAATCAGGGATTACGCGAAAAATAAGGACTGGACAAATCTTTATTCCCCTAATACGTTTTAAACCATAAAAATAGTATAAAAAACAGTCAAACTTATTTTAAAACATGAATTAAATATAATCCATTAGATTAATTAGATGAAATCAAGGGTGATGATAAGTTCTTATTTCTTATCTTAGGGGAGTTGGGTGGGTTATGGTGAGAAAGTTCCTTAGTGTAGGAAATAGAAATAGTAGCATATTTTTTCATATTTGTGTAGCACAATCAGAATTACTATGTTGCACATGTTAGTTTAGCACATATTTCATCCATTCGTAGCACATATGCTAAATATCTTAGTTTTGCACATCTTTCATTGCAACGTAGCACAAAAATGATTCTAGTGCTGCACAATAATCCACGTAGCACACAAAACACACAACCGAAATTAAATCTCAACCATTGATATAACGAATCGAAGGTCCGTGTTCATTCTCATTTTCTACAAAATTATCATTTCATACCGAACCATCTATATATATATATATATATATATATATATATATATATATATATATAGGGATTAATGTAAGAACCATTTTATCGTGAGAACCAAAATGATGAATCAGTTGGGAAAGTTATGAATCTAAAAAATAAAATTTTCGTCTCTCATGGGATTCGAACCCTGTGAGAAAATTTTGAATTTTTGGATTCAATAACTTTCCCAACGGATTCATTAATTTTAGAGTGAATTTATTTTATTCGTAAAGAATTTATGTGCTTTTTATTTGAACTTCATATATATATATATATATATATATATATATATATATATAATTGGGATAAGTAGTATGTAATACTCTATATATCCCATCTATTCATTCATCTCATAAAATTATGGTGAAGATTTTTTTGGATTCTTTCAATTTATTCTCGTTGATTTCGCTATAATAAAAGTAAATTAGTAATTTGATTTGTTATTTGATATATAAATACAAATCATGCATATAATTGAACATAACTATGTATATAACCGAATACAAATATGTATGTAGCTGTACACAAACATGCATGTGAGTTTCAAATTTTAATTTATGTTAATATTAATGCATGTTGGCAATGCACGCCCAACTTGCGCTCGCGCACCCTAATGCTCGTTGGCCACAGATGCATGTTTATGTTTTGTTATATGTATATTTGTGTTTTGATATATACATGTTTGCGTTTCTTGTCCAAAATGTAGATTTATGTTTTGTTATATGCATTAAACTCTCCCTCATCATTCTCTGTCAATTCCACCACCTCCTTCTCCGATTACCGATGAACTTCGTCTTAAACCACCGTCATAACTACCCTCTCTCATGATCCCTCAAACTTCTTTCAAAATTTCTTTAATTTTTTTCTCAAAAGCTCTCAATTTCTTCTCAAAATCTTATCTTTTTTTTTTCTTTTTTTTCAAAATCGGATGTTCATCGCCATTGCCGCCGTTGTCCAGCACAGTTGTTTTTGCTTTCTATTGCCGCCGAAATTGCTATAAAAAAAATCAAAAAGAAGAAGATTGGGGGAGATGAAAAGAAGAAGGTTGTTTTGTTCTCTTCTCATTTTCACCTTGCTAAAATTAAAATAAATAAATAAATGAAAAAGGAGTTGCCACTTGTCAAACTGTGGTGAGTTCACATGTTTAAAATATGTGGTCTCGATTGTGTACTATATAATACTTAAAGACCGGGTCTAGGAGTGATTATTGTCAAAACCCTCATTAACGAAGTTAGTCACTTCGGTTATGGAGTTTTGAGATAAAGTATATAAACATAAATTATTTAATATTTATCCCATATTAATTAATTAATATTAATTAGTCAAATTTATAAGTATGTTCATTAATACTTACAGTAATTATGTGCACAGATGATATACCGTGAAGTCCATTGCGTGACGTTGCCCGCCCGCCTCAGCTGAGCGCCTGGGCATCCAACGTTTGGTGACACTCGTCGAAAATGTGGGGGTAACGCTAGTGACAAACCTTTTTTGTATCATCAGAGTAAGCTCATGACGGGAGACTTTGTAACTTCCTACAATGAATGAGAGACATAATTGGCTCTGACTCTATAAACCCCAGTAGTGAATGAAAGACTATGTAACGTCACAGCAATGAATGGGTGAGTCATTTTCCAATTTAGATCCGATTCGGATCCTTCCGTTATTTTCTTTTCCTTCCACACCTTTTCCTCAACATGAGAAAGAAATGGTATATTTGAATTGTACTCCCTTCATCCACCATATCCACCATGTCACTTGGTGGATGACATGAGTTTTAGTAAATGGTGGTTGAAGTTGAATTATTTAAATAGAGAAAAGGTCATATCATGTAAGAAATGAGTGGTAGAGGTCGAATTATAAGAATTAAGTGTGAACCATAGGCTAATTTTTTGATAAATAATGAATGGTTGTGAAATTGAATTATAAGGTTTGAGTGTCCCAAAAAGAAAAGTGACATACTCTTTGTGGATGTCAAATAAGGCGATTGTGACACACTCTGTGTGGATATATTTAATATTATTTAAATGTTTATTGCTATAACTCGAGCTTGCTCTGAACTCTGTAACCTTCCAAAAATGAACGAGAGACATAACTTCCAGCAGACTCCTCATGTAGTTAATGTACCTATAAATAAGATAAATTGTAATTGCATCAACATATGCATATAAAACTCTTTTGCATCATCATTGTGAGTTCACCCGACCTTGTTACGATTCGCCAAGTCCGTCTGTTGTTACTTAATAAAAAATTGTTTTATCTTTAAAACGATACATTGGATCCGAAAGCACTATTAGGCGCATCTCATCTTGCAGAGAATTACTCAACTCTATTGTCTACACTAGTTCTAAAGTTTTATTAGTTTCTATTGTTTCGATTCAATTTGTTTATTTGTAATCTCAATTCTTACATTTTCGATTTTGAATTGTAAATGCCCAGTAATTTATATTTTCCAACATAATATACCCTCAATCGATACTGTTATTAGAGTAAATGAATTGGTTGGCATGGTGGCCGGCCAGAACCCGGAATTGGGGTCGGGTTAGGCTCGTAAAAATAGTGGCCCGGAAAAAATCGGGCCTAAAAGCTCACACATAGCCCGTGGCCTCACAGCTTTGGGGCTAAAAGCGGGTTTTCGGACTAAAAGCCCACCCACACATTTAAAGTTTTAATATTTTATATTAGTAGTAAATACTAAATAGTAAATAGTAAATATAGAAAATAAAATAAATGACTATTAAAACTCATCCTTTCGTCCATCCCTCTCTATGACATTTCTTTAAGGTCGATGTTTGATGATATTTGTAACTTTAAGTTTATCTTATTTACGTTGAAATTGATATTAGACTTGTTAGTAGATTTAATTTAATTTATTTATTTTGGAATTGATGTTAGTAGGCGTAATTTATCTTATTTACTTTGAAATTGATGTTGGTAGATTTAATTTATTTATTGTTATCATATTTTTGAAATTAAAATAATATCTTATTAAATTAAATATTGGGCGGGTTTAGTAGATACCAGACGGGGTGGGTTGAAATACCACATTTTCAGTGATAGATTTCGGGCCACCCAACTCGATAAAACCACAAGCCCACCGACTGGTGGACCAACCGACCCGCCTCTTTCCAAACTCTACCTGTTAAGGACTTATGTCTATAAATATTATATTAATAATTTTGATAAAAATAATTCGAAAAGGAGAAAACCAGCATAAGTTTAGTAAACATCGGGATCTGGGGCGCAACTTTCAATAAAATGAATAATCTTAGAAAAACATTTATAAATCTACGAAGATTGTCAAATCTTTTCATAATCGGCGTCGATTTAATACCCCTCAACCCCTTTCCCCGGGCCCCCGCGTCAATGATTGTGTTATTAACTTATTATATTACGATCTTATAAAAGAACATATCGTATATAAATTTTGAAATATAAATTGCGAGTTTCCACGCTGAGAACTAGACAATTAGAAAACAGATTTTATACAGCTCGAGTTGATGATGTGTTGACAAATTGGAGTGCTTATTTTAATAGATGGTTTATAATGTTCAATGGTTGGTTCCCATATGTTAAAAAACTAAGTAAAATATAATAATAACAATAAAGAATTGATAGAAAATTATATTCTCAAATTTTCATGATTGACTTCTAAAATTTAAGTTCGATTATAATTGAGTCTAGAGTATTCACTCTATAGATGACTCACAACATCAGAGCTCTCTCTCTTTAGAGCTAAGGGACCATTGGCTTCTAATGATTACGCTCATATAATCGCCACGATCTCACGTTATCTTTCACCCGGATATATCGAAACACAACTATCTCAGACAAGACGTCATGATCTCGGTATTTTCCGCTTCATGTACCTATATAAATACTCACTCTACATAAGATACCAAATACGCATATTCTCATATACCTTCCTTCATACAAAAGTATCATGTTTTTTACAACACTTTTCATATAAAGAAAACACTCATCACACGTTCTAATTTGAGCGTGAGTCTCTTTCTGGAGAATCTCCCGAGCTTGTTTTGCGGCATATTCGTACAAATTCCATCCAATTACCTGAAGACTGTTTGTCTATCATTGATTTACGTTTGACAAGATAATAATTGTTGTAGAATTTACGACTCGACCACATATACATAATTGGAAAATGAAAAGAAAAAAAAATCTCTTTTCTTAGTGCAGTAAAACGAAATTGGGTGAATACTGGGAACTACGTATTTCATAAAGTAAATCAAATTAATTATTCAAATGGTTATTGATGCATAAATACGTCGGGTTTTTCCACGAATTTTAAAAATTAGCACAAAATACATAATTTTAACAACTTTAGTGATTTTACCACGATTTTATATTCAGGCCATATTAGATCTAACTTGGTATCTCAAAATAAAATATAGACAAAACGGTTAGTGATATAAACGACATGTGGAGAGATGACATAAAACATCGTCCTTCCATCAAAATAAATCATATTTTTTTATTCTATGATGCATCGCGTCAACCATCATTGCAAAAAGGGTCAATATCAGTTAATGTTCCAAGATTTCACGATTTTTCACTTAATGTCCCAACATAAGCATATTGTTATTTTGGTCCCTAACGTTTCAGAAAATTTCACTTAATGTCCCGTCGATCAATTTCTGACGTACAAACGCTTACGTTGTTATCGTAATTCCATGTTGGACGCCAATATAAAAATAAAATAAAAAACGTGAAAAAAACTCCTCCAAAACGACGTCGTTCTATTCATTTTCACGCCAATATAAGAGAAAAAATAGAAGGACATCGTTTTGGATGAGTTTTTTCACGTTTTTGTCTATGTTGGTACGTCTTGATGTATTGATGGATCACAACGAGATGAGTTCTTCTATCTAACCGTCTTGAAGAACCTAGATTCGTAAATCTAAGTGTAAGCCCGACTCGGTAATAAAGAGGTAAGTCAGCATTTATTCTCTAATGGAATGAATAAATATTTATGAATTAATTTATGTTTTGGGCTGAACATAAGATAATTAATTCATTTTAGGCACATCTTTATTCCTTGCATTTGATCTCTGTGCTGATCCATCAAGGCCTCTAGCTTCTGAGAATTTCACCCACTACCTATATGAGTCTCATTGGGACTCTGTTATGATTTATGTATTATGTTAATACATCTCTAATATCTAGATATATATTATCTGCTATTATTAGATATCAAGAGATATTATCTGATATTATTAGATATAAAGAGATATTATTTGATATTATTAGATATCAACAGATAATTATTTCAGATATGATTTATCTACAAAGATATTATTATATTTATTAGATATGCAATGATCATATCTAAACAGGATTCTACGAATGCATTATAAATACAAGGTGAAAAAAAATCAGAAATAATCGTATTCATTTGTTTGAGATTTTCGAAAATCTCATAGACACAAGTAGGAGGCGAAATTTTACACTTTTCTCTATAGATTGCTCTCACTCAATATTAAAGAATATGCATCCGCGATACAGTCTAGAAGATCAAAGCTGGAGTCTACCATTGATCTCATATCCCATAAATTCGCAGGTAAACACGAGTAAACACATATGTGTTGTAATTAATTATAAAAATGTATGCTAGGTATATAATCAATGTATGGTGAATTAAACATCCAAAATAGATCATCGAGAAGAGGGTAAAATAAGATTTCCCTACAAAGTCAGATTTAATTTGGCTTAAATTTAAAATCGTGGTAAAATCACTAAAGCGATTAAGTTTGTGTATTTTGTGATAATTTTTAAAGTTCGTGGGAAAAACTAAAATAGATCCAAAATTTATATATTTATATTTCAATAACTCTTATTCAAATCTGTTAGCTGGAGGCCAAACTCACATTACAGAAACCCAAAATCAACGGAGAAAATGAAAATGAAGTTACGTATGTGATTTTATGTGTAATCAAATAGCATATAGTTTCTACTAAAAAAAAGCATACCGTTCTATAAGATTTATATTATATTACAAATATATAAAATATATATACTGAGAGAATAAACGTAAATATAAAATGAATATATAACAGAGATTTTGATTTGAGAGGTGGGTCCATTTAGGAATATTAATTGGGTTAATCCATTCGATTTCGGACCATTTCAATGAGTTAATGGGATATTTTTTATTTCAGGCTAAAATAATCCGGTCATAACGCACTCGATTTTAGGCTAGAGGTCAAACCATAATATTTACGTAAAAAATATTACTATGTTCTATGAATTTTCTTGATAACTTTCTAGAAAAAAATTTAGATCGTCTTTTTTCAATCAAAATATTTAACTTCGTATTAGATAAAAAAATAAGTGTTACTTCAAGATCACATTAACATCATAACAAAATCAGTTACTTCGTGAAAGATAATAATTTGACATGTATTTAATATAAAATATTTCTTCAATTTTCATGTCAAAAAGAGTTTTATTAGGTGTTGGATAAAATCAAAGCACATTTTACAAGCATTAAAACCTTATTATCAAATTAAAAAATAAAATAATAAAATATGACGATTAAGTAATAAAGAAAATTTTGATTAATCAAAAAAATTCACTCGATTTTCGAAGCAGTCCTATCGGACTCGGGTTATTTTTGATCTGGACAATCGGATTAAAAAATTCCGAGCTAGAAAGTTCAGTCATAACCCTCCTTTTCTTCTCGATCCATCGATTTCGGACTAAATCAACATCCCTAGGTACATCAAATAAATGATGTGGGAAATCAAGATTTCAAATCCTCAATATACGAACTAATAAAAATAATAACTAACTTATGTTTTTTATTAAAAAAAAAAGCAAAAGTAAATAAATAATAAGAGTACCCATCAGATAATGTGGTAGTACCACTTATACTATCGCGCAATAACGACTAACATTTTCATAAAAAAGTAGTTTTTTAATTTATATTTATTTTTATGACATCATATGCAATTTTATCACATATTGATAGATATGTCAATATATGGTCCCGAAAGAAGTAACCATCATTGCTGCAATCAGTGAAAATATTGTACTCTTGTCTTAAATTACAATATCAGATAATATAAATGAACAATTGAAGTATCGGTATTTTCATATTGTTTTAGTTTAAACAACTATGTCGTAAATTTTGCTTTAGTTAGTCGAAAATACAAAGCTGAGCATGTGTTTTGGACAGCCATAGACACATGGCAATTGAACGCATGATCTATTAGAATAATTTTTTTATTATTTTTGGATTTGGAATGATAAATGCATAATAAAGAACATATACTTATTATGAGGGCTATAGATTTAGAACTCAGTTATGGAAATACCAAAATTGTATATTATCTACTTGGGTGCCTCCAATGTTATAAGTTGTAAAATAATTTGTTTTGCTTCCATATAAGCATCATAATAATTTTGAAATTTATCAATTTTTTATAACTTTTCTCTAACCATATACTTATAAAATCAACTTTTATATAAGGATCACTATAATATACACACAATTATATATATATATATATATATATATTTGTTTATTTTATTTATAATATTTGTAATATGTTCAATTTAAATTTGAATTATATTGTTTACAATTTTTAATAAAAAATCTTTTACGATCTTTAATTCAAGATGGATCATGAACATATTTTAATGGATCTAAATTAACAATTTTTAAAATCAAAATTGAAAAATAAAAAGAAAACAGATATAAAAGAACAAGAAAGTAATGAGATAAAAAAACTAAAAATCAACTTCTTATTTCAAAAGTTGGAAGTCATCTTTTTACCATATCATATTTGCTATAATATTAAAAATATTGTCATTCAAGCTACCCTAATACACATCACACCTCATGTTACACACATGAGTTGATGGAACTCTAGACAGTAAAAGAGTAATTTTAGATATCGTACTTTTTATATTAGTCAACGTCACATCTCACGCACACTAATAAATATTTTATATATGGTTATCTTAGTCGAATATATATTTACAAATATAAATATTTCGTTTCTCCATCAAAAATTTGTATTTAATTTTATTTATTCATTCATCAAAAATTTATATTTTTATTTTGGAAACATCAACTTATTAATTTTTACCTTTAATCTACTTATTTATTTATAAAATAACCACATATAGCCCTTTTTTATTCCTACTACTTATTAATATATTTATTTATTTATTATCTTCATATACCACATTATAATTTCATTATCCATTAATTATTTATTTATTATCTTTTTTATTTTACCCTTATTATAATTTATTAAAATTCGTACTATCAAAATAATATAATTTTTGTGTGAATAGATGAAGTATTATTTTATAATGAGGACAAAATCGCAAAAGCGAAAGAAGACGTCAAATTCTGTCACAAAACGTAAAATCCATTCACTTTGTGCGTGACACTTTTGACTCCACTAAAATATGAATTTATGTTGTAAGTTGGCCATTAATGTCTGAGTTTCCTAATTTGTTACGTTATTTGATGGAGATGTTGAACAGTTGGAGACGAGGAGGTTGTTACACATGAATAAATTGCTTCCACCAACTCTCATTAATTAGGTATGGCTTCGCCCTTTAATTTAGTAAAATACTTTCACCTCAAGGTTCCACTTTTCTTTCTTTTTTAAGGCTCAAGGTTTTATCTCAAAACATTTCATCCGTGGCACAGATATAGTTACTGATTTTTCCAAAAATAGAAACAGACGAAAATATACGTAAGAAATCATTGGTCCCAAAGCTTTTAATATTAAAGGTAATTCCATTGTAGTTTAATTTTACTTCATAAATATGAATACTACTTTTTTAAACAAAAATATAATATTACTGACACACCGTAATTTATATTTTTATTTTAAAAATTAGACATTCATTATCGGCACGTGAAATGAATTGCTATTTATGGAAAATTAATAGAATAAGTTTGCCAACCACGACAGGAAACATAACAAATTTGGATAATAGAGAATTAATTTTCTAGCTCGCCGTTGTTAAAATTATATTCAGTTTATGTTTATTTTAAAATCTCTTTCAAATTGATTTACAATATATATACTTGATCAAGGATGGATATATTGTATACACTTTATCCATATATGATACAAATACTTTAGGCGATAGTATTAAGGCGATTTATAACAGTAGTCAATTTTATTTTCGATTAATGCAAAATAAATTAAATGTTGAAACGAAACCATTGTAGTGGAAATATGTGAAGCCTATGACCGTTGGATGGGTTAGGTTGGTTAAGTTTCACTTCCGCCAGGCAAGGCTACCTACTCGGCTACTCTACATATATGGTCAAATTGCATGTTTTACTCGATAATTTTCATTAATCCTTTTGGTATTATATATATAAGAAAAAGATCTAATAAACATATGTTTTAGTAAAGATTTAAAAATCATTATATTTTATATACAAAGTTAATATACTTTATGTATAAAGTTATTGATTATGAAATATTGATGAATATATAGTATTGTCTTTTATCAAAACTCAAAAGTGCATTAACATTAACTTTACACGTAAATGTATTAATTTTTAAAATTTTAATATTAACTTTATACATGAAATATATTAATTTTTAAATTTTATAAGAAAATAAATTTTTATTATAATCCAACTCTCTCTCTCTCTATAAATATATAATATATATAGGAGATGGTTCAGGTAGAAAATGATAATTTGGTAGGAAATATGAATGAATCTGAGCCTTTGATTTGCGGATCAATGGTTGAGATTTAATTTCGATTATCTTCTGCTTTGTGTTTTGTGTGTTAAACAGATTCTTGCAAAGACTAGAACTCTTCTTGTCTTCTGTTATAATAAAAGATGTCTAAACTAATATATTTAGCATATTTGCTACGAATGGATGAAATATATACTAAACTAACATATGTATCATAGTAATCTTGATTGTCTACATAAAATGAAAGATGAGTTACTATTCATATTTCCTACACTAAGGAGCTTTCACCATAACTCTCTCTATATATATATATAGGGAAGGGTTAACGTGAGAACCATTTTATCATGAGAACATGAGAAATGAATATCTATGAAAGTAAATGAATCTGTGCGAAAGTTAATGAATAAAAAATAAATTTTCGCCTCTCATGAGATTCGAACCTGGTGAAAATTCAATTTTGGATTCATTAACTTTCAGCAGTATTCATTAACTTTCATAGCATATTCATTTTTTTCGTAAAGAATTTTCGTATTCTTGGTTTCACGTTAAAATTGGTTCTTATTTCAACCTCACTATATATATATATCTTCTGTTATAACATAATATACGTGTATTCAACATAATCCACTCAATTTAAAGGGACCATTTTCCTGCCGAAAATAAACATTATTAGTTATTATTATTATTATTATTATTATTATTATTATTATTATTATTTATTTTAGAAGATACAAAATAAATAAGAATAGTTTTGTTAGAAAAATAAATAAATTTGGTTAATCTCATGTTTATAGGAATAGATAATACCATGGGAATGAGAGAAATAACTAATCTTACATTCATGGTAATAAATATTTCTTGAGAATGGTGATTTATGATGTAAAAATCTTATCGGTTATAGGATTGTGAATGAATGTAGGAATCATCATTCCATTATCATTCAATTCTTACATATCAACCACCACCCAAATATTATATTTTTAATTAATTGAAATCCAAAATTGTAATTCTTAGACTCTAAACATCGAGCAGAAATAGTTCCGAATCATAAATATGAAGGGAAAAGATGTGACAATCTATGTATTGAACTTTATTTACGGATATAATATATTGTAGTAGGATATTATTGTATTATTTGTATGACAAAAAAAGTAAAATAAGTATGTGATAAACTACGAAGGTGAGGCCACAGCACTTTCATATTGATAGGAATATAGTTTGTCGCGATATGAATTGAGATTATTCTATAGAAAAAGGTGTTCATATCAACAACAAACGTTTCTTGCGTGTTGGTTGTTGCAATTTCTTGTTTTTATTTGTGTTCCACGCCTCATAGACATATATCATCGACTATTGATTTTGGAAAATCATTTCTAGAATAGAATTAATATAATTTGTCGAAAAATCCATCATTATTAATATAGTAGTAACTCTTAAAGCCCAATTTTAGGTGGAAACGGGTGAAGATGGTTGGAATATTCCCCCCTTTTTTTGGACGATAGAAAGTATGTAGTTGCCACCTAAGAGTGCGTTACCAAATTTTTTTTCTTTCTAAGTTATTAGGGTTAATTTCTCAAAAGGTTATCAAATTACAGAGTTTATCAAATATATGTACTAAATAAAATTTTGTATTAAAATAGATACTCGATTTTTATTTTCTTTCAAATAAAGTATCCATCTGTTTTTAACCTTTTTAATATCTTAGAAATTATTTTCTCGACAATTTTATTGTTTGATATTCTCAAATAAATAAATTTTATTTATTCACTATAAAACTAAATTTAAGTTTCTCTCCAAAAAATAAATTTAAGATAAAGTGAATGTGCATAAAATATATATGTTTTAACATATTTATATTTATCTATGTTTTAACATATTTTAAATTAGATAAATATAATTATTTGCTAACTAAATAATAATAATAATAATAATAATATTATTATTATTATTATTATTATTATTATTATTATTATTATTATTATTATTATTATTATTATTATTATTATTATTATTATTATTATTATTATTATTACTACGATGTGGGGTTGACTACTAATTATATTACTCCTTCCATATGCGATAAGTATATCACAATTACCTTATTCGACGTCCACAGAAAGTAGGGGTGTGCATGGACCGAACCGAATCGATCGGTTTCGATCGGTTCAGTTCGGTTTTTGAGGAAGTCAGTTTTCGGTTCGGTTGAAATTTTTAACTAAAATTGGTTTTCGGTTTTACGTTTTAGGTTCGATCGGTAACCGAACCGAACCGAAACTATTATTTTTATATATTTATATATTTTATATAATAATTAATTAATATTTTAATTAAATAATTAGGATAAAAATATGTTTATTTAGAAAAATATATATATAATTTATATTTCGGTCGGTTTTTCGGTTTGACCGAAATCGATCGGTTTTTTCGGTTCGGTTTTCGATCGGTTCAAAATTATAAATCGGTTCGGTTCGGTTAAAAAAAATTCGTTCGGTTCGGTTTTCGGTTTTGAAAATTACGATCGGTCGGTCGAACCGACCGACCGATGCACACCCCTAACAGAAAGTGTATCACTTTCCTTTTTATGACATCATTCTTTATTATTCAACTTCACACCCACTTATTATTTATAAAAAAATCATTCTTATAACTCACAACCTAACATACTATGTGACCCTTTCTACATTCAAACAATACCTGCCAACAATTTTATTAAAATTGATGTCGTCCACAAATGATACATTTATCGTAGATGGAGGGAATATTTGCTAATTTTCATTGATAATAATAATAGTAATAATAATAATGATTTTTATAATATAGTTAGCAAATATATTTATCTAATTTTAAATATATTTTAACAATATGAATTTTATGCACATTCATTTTTTGAATTTTTAAAATGTTTGAAAATTATTTTTTAGGAAAAACTTAAATTTATTTTCTTGAGTGTATAATGAATAAATACGATACTTTCATTCATTTGAGATAAATTTAAGACTAAAATTATAGAAGAAAACAAATTTTCAGATCTTACAAGTGTAAAAAAAAAGGTAGATACCTTATTTGAAAGAAAATGAAAGTTTAGTACCCATTTTGATATAAATTTGTTTTAGTACCCTTTTTAATACAATCTTATAGTTTCGTAACCTTTTGAGGAATTAACCCAAGTTAATAGTCTATACACTACATATGACAAATAAATTGTCTTACAAAAATTCATGGTGACAGGCTCGACTTATGCTTTGTTTTTGGTATTATTTAAATTTGAGATCTTTAGTCCTAGATGCCCCACTCCACCGTAAGCAACTTCGAGACATGAATATATCATTTAAAAAAAAAAGTTAATTTTACTGCAGAAAATATAACAAAGGTATGTATTGTTTACTAGAATGTACAGATTAAGTGTGTGTGTTGGGCTTAGTGGTAAAGTGGTTAATCGCCGGCGCTAAATGTCTGATTCGAAGTCACCGTACACATGCCTTTAAAATTTATGTATTAATTAATGAAAAAAAAAAGAATGTACAGATTCATGCATTTAATAGCAATCACCATAAACAAATCCATAGTCGCCGAAAGTGATATGCTCTATCCCCGGTGCTTTTAGCATTTTCCATATATATAATTTGAACGAAGTATTTATCAATACTGTCTTTTAGGAACAATTTAATTGGTGGAACGACATATAATGCATTACAGATTAGATGGTAGTTTTAAATCTCATAAATGACACCCACGTTTTCAAGCTACAAATTATTCCACATCTTCATAGGTAGTGGTTTGCAAGCGTCTAAAAGATATTGTAAAAAGATGTTAAGCATTTATATCAATTTTCTTTATTGTTAATGAACATGATGATGCAGAGATAATTGTAATATTTATTTTGATTAAAATTGTTTTGGCCGATAGATAGGACAAAATTATCACTTGCATTAAATAAATAAGTTTTTATTTGTGGATACAAAATATTTCTTTTCAAATGTATATCATTTTTTGGAACAAAACTTAAATATCCATTTTTGTCAAAGTATGTTCTAAAATTTGCGATACTCCATACTAATTTTATTAATTTAATGTATTTTGGAGTGAAATGTGATATGATTTTCGACATCATTGTGTTTTTTTATTAAAATTGGTGTATTTTGAAGTTTGAAATAAAAAATGAAGTCTCGGTTAATGGGAGGCGATATAATAGTTGATCGGAGACTTCAAAATGTTAGAACGATAGAAAAACTTGAGATTTCGGTTAAAAACCTTGTTTTCGATCATGAAATTGTTGTCTCCGGTCGCGTAAGTAATTGTCTCCGTTCGACTGGAGACAACAATTTCACGATCGGAGACAAGGTTTTCACGACCGAAAATAAAGTTTTCACGATCGAGATTTTCCACTGGAATCTCAAGTTTTTTTTTTAATAATTATAATATTTTTGAAGCCTCTGGTCGATCATTACACTGTTTTCAATCGATCATTACATTGTCTCCGTTCGACCGGAGAGATTCTTCAGCTTTTTAACTTAAAATACATTAAAATAATAAAATGGATATGAAATGTAACAAATTTTTAAAATGGATATAGAGGATACACAAGTTGAAAAAATGTATATTTCTACATAATTCCTCATCATTTTTTATTTCGAAGAAGCTACAAAATTTGATTTATGTAAAACAAACTCATTGGAATGTACGGAAAAATACATTTTCAAAATTGTACGAAATAAAGCAGTTCCTTACAAGTAAAAAAGATAAACTAATACAAAACACGATACGATATGACTAGGGATATCAATGGACGAGTTTTATCCGGATCAGAATCAATAAATAAGTATCGATTCTAGTTTTGGAATCAACCCATTAGATATTGATCGATCTTAATTTCGTAATGTAATAAATGCACAATGAACACGAGGAATTAACGTGGTTCGATCTGTTGAAATAGATTTACGTCCACGGAGCAAGAGAGTATATGTATATTGAGTGTGTAAGAAGCGATTACAAAGAGTGTAGATGTATCAATCTTAATCTAGCCTCTATATATAAACCATCATATTGAGTTCGACTCTAATACAAAGTCTTCTCTCATAAGGATTCTTTTAGATATGCATCCGAATCTTCTACGTCTCTAATTGCGATTAGAGTTGTAGTTGGTCGAGGAGTCTTCTTAGGCCGAACTCACGTAGGCCGAGCTTAATGTCGGGGCCCATTTATATTGGGCCTGATGCTTGGGCCTAGTAGTTGGGCCGTATCCAATCACATCCCCCCCCCCCCAAAAAAAAGACGTAGAAGTGAGGTCGTGATGGAGGGGGGACAGTGGTTGACATCGCCTCGCTGAAACTTGTGGTCTGGCGAAGTGGGATGCGTACAGTCCTGCCGAAGTTGAATGTTGCCTGGTCATAAATTGACCGAAGTCGAATACTCGTTGCCCTACCGAAGTCAAATATGTAACTTCGTACCGAGGTCGAGGCCGAGGCGAAGGCTCGAGATGCGGCGAAGAAGGAGGCCGTAGCTCTGGCGACGGCCGAGGTGGCGGGCGAGGTCGAGGTCTCAAGGCCAAGGTTGGCTGTTGAATGCCGAGATGAGGCGGCGGATGTCGGGAGGCGAGGCGGCGGCCCGTGGAGAGCTTCTCCGCGCTGCGGAGAGGTGCTTTTGTCCGGAGGTTCTCCGGTGGCCGGTGATGATGTCGATCGAGGACGAGGTAGAGGTAGGGGTAGGGTAAGCATAGATGAGCTCACGAACCACGATTTTGCTAGAGATCGGCTTAGCTTCTCTTAGCCTCCCGGTCCTTCATCGTCCTCGTAATGTCGTGTATGCGTTGTATACTTTGGAAAGAAGAATAAATTTTCCTTTGCCTTATGTTGATTTTTCTTTACACTTCGTCCTCGTAATCAAAACGAAGGTAGGTCGTACTCGTAATCAAACGAAGGTAGGTCGTCCTCGTATTTAAACGAAGGTAATTCATCCTCAAAATAAACAAAGGTAGTTCGTCCTCGTATTTAAACGAAGGTAATTCATCCTCGAAATAAACGAAGGTAGTTCGTCCTCGTATTAAATGAAGGTATTCATCCTCGTATTAAACGAAGGTATTCATCCTCGAAATAAACGAAGAAAGTTCGTCCTCGTATTAAACGAAGGTATTCATCCTCGAAATAAACGAATGTAGTTCGTCCTCGTATTAAACGAAGGTATTCATCCTCGAAATAAATGAAGGTATAGGTTCCTTATTTATCGAGAAGTGTCGATAGGGGTGGTCCCCTTACGTGCGTTTATTGTACCCTGTGTTGGGTTTATTTATCATCCTCGTAAACGAAGGTAGTTCGTCCTCGTATTAAACGAAGGTAATTCATCCTCATAGAGGGTAGTTCGTCCTCGTATTAAACGAAGGTAATTCATCATCTTAGAGGGTATTTTATAATGGGGAATGGGTAGTATGCATAAGTGACAAATGAAAAATGCAAGACTGAGCATATGAAGTAAATAAAGAAAAAGATTTGCTCACCGGATAAATGGACGAGCTAATATGACCATTTTATGAGGATTTCTTCAACTCGGTATGGTTCTTCCCATGTGGCCTCTAACTTGCCGAGCTTTGCAGTTTTACTGACTTCGTTATTTCGAAGTACGAGGTCGCCTACTTGGAATTGTCGGGATTTGACACGCTGGTTATAATACCGAGCTACTTGTTGCTTGTACTGAACTTCTCTAATGTAGGCGAGGTCTCTCTTCTCTCCGATTTCTGCTGGGATTACTGCCTCGGTTCCCTCGATCATCCTCTTTCTTCTTCTTGTCAGAGGGTTCCACCTTGCCGCCCACGCTTTCTCCTATCTCGCCGCCCGCCTTGGCAAACCGACCGCTATGCGCCACGCTCCGACGCGGTCGGGCTCGTAATTGACGATCTCTCAGTATAGGGCCCGTGCAAGACGCCGCTCGAAAGCCGAGATAATGAGGATGTCGTTTACATCCTCGATTTTTAGGCTCTCCTTATTGAACCTAATCATGAAGTCACTGATGGATTCATCTCGGACTTGCCTTACAGTGAGGAGATGAGCCGACGTGGTCTTCGACTCGGCCTTTTGGAAGAACCTTCGATGAAAGGCTTCCATTAGATCTCGGTAAGATCCAATACTACCGGGTGGTAAACTGTTGAACCACCGATGAGCGTTGTCGATCAGCAACTCCGGGAACAGCTTGCACATGTGGGTGGTGTTGAGACGCTGATTGATCATGTTGTATTGGAACTGAGAAAGAAAGTTTTGTGGGTCATGCAGTCCGTCATAGGGGGCGATACTTGGCACCTGTACTTATCTGGGAGAGGAGTATCGAGTATCTCGTTGGAGAAAGGGGTAATAATCATTCCTTATCCATCGAACCCGTCTCCCAGGGAGCGATGCCGAGGTCGTCGACTGAACTCGTTATAAGTATGGGATCGACCTCGCGGTGATCATGACGACCTGCCCCACGTTGCTCATCCCTTGCACGATCGGTTTGGAAATCGACTCGTGTAGAGGTATTATTCGCAGCACGAGTGCCTACCATCTGAAGGCTGAGGGATTCACTTCGCTGTGCTGCCTCATGTTTTGATGAGACTTCAACATCCTTTTCATCATGACGAAGCCGACCTTCTTCTCGGCTGGGGTACTGGAGGAAGCTCTACTTATTTTCTTCGAGGAACCCTTTAACCACCTCGTCTAGATTGAACTGCAGTGTTTGGGGTTCCTCTCTGTTGCTGTTGCGATCTCCTTTGCTGCGGTTATCTTCTTCTTCACGTAGGATAGGGTTGCCTCGCTCATCCAAAACTTTGAACGTGTCATTCGGGGGTCGTATCTCTTATCGGACTTTTCCCAGGCCGCGTTTGGCGCGTCTTGCCTCCGTTATTGTTACCGGTAACAGCCCTGGATGTAGCGCTTCTTGTATTCCTCATCGTTGTGATTGATTCCCTGAGAAAAAATTGATCGAAAACACAGAATTTCGTTCCCACAGACAGCGCCAATGATCGATCTTAATTTCGTAAGGTAATAAATGCGCAATGAACACGAGGAATTAACATGGTTCGATCTGTTGAAATAGATCTACGTCCACGGAGCAAGAGAGTATATGTATATTGAGTGTGTAAGAAGCGATTACAAAGAGTGTAGATGTATCGATCTTAATCTAGCCTCTATTTATAAACCATCATATTGAGTTCGACTCTAATACAAAGTCTTATCTCTTAAGGATTCTTTTAGATATGCATCCGAATCTTCTACGTCTCCAATTGCAATTAGAGTTGTAGTTGGTCGAGGAGTCTTCTTGGGCCGAACTCACGTAGGCCGAGCTTAATGTCGGGGCCCATTTATATTGGGTCTGATGCTTGGGCCTAGTAGTTGGGCCGTATCCTATCAGATATCATATCCGAACTAGATCTGGATCATAAAACGATCCGAATCTGAGCGGATCTGAAACCAGAACCGGACTAGAATATTCAAAACTGGAACGAAAATCATTGCTTTAGAATTTAATGGTCTATGAGTGATTTCATATCTTTTATGGATAAAACCGACTCATTGACAAGCCCACTTAAGTTTAAGTTTATCAATAGACGAGTTTTACTTGGATCATAATCAAATAAATAAATATCAGTTCAGGTTCTAGAATCAGAACCTGATCTGACCGGACCTGATCATCAAATTATGGGTCTAAGCGGTCCGGATCTAAAGTGGATATGGAATCGAAACCAAAAATGAAACCAGAACTAAAATCATTATTTTAAAATTTAATGATTTATGAACGATTACGAAACGATTCAGATAAAATCCCTAGGTATGACTAGAGCTGGGAAAAGGGGCGGGTCGGGCTGGCCCGGCCCATCGAGCTTGTTGTTTTACTTGGGTCGGTGGGCCTTATCTCAAATGCTATCGGTGAAAATATAGTAGTCACCAAATTTATCTGGGCCACGGCCAAACCCGTCAATATTTAATTTAATAAAATATTATTTTTAATTTCAAAAAATATGATAACAATAAATAAATTAAATCTACTAACATCAATTTCAAAGTAAATAAGACAAATTACGTCTAATAGCATCAATTCCAAAGTAAATAAAATAAATTAAGTCTACTAACAAATCTAACATCAATTTCAACGTAAATAAGATAAACTTAAAGTTTCAAATATCATCAAATATCAAATGTAAAATATTAAAACTTTAAATGTGTGGGCGGACTTTTATGCCTGTTAACCCCGGGCTTTTTAGTCCCAAAGCCCGGTCAGGCCGATGGGCTATGTGGGCGGGCTTTTTAAGCCCGATTTTTTTCGGGTCACTATTTTCACGAGCCCAATCCGATCCCAATTCCAGTACCCCCGACCAACCCATCGGGCCGGGCCAATTTTATCAGCTCTAGGTATGACTACACGCCAACTACTAAGTTTGAGCGGGGAGTCTTGGCGTTGACGCCTTCTTTGGCCGCTGAAAATGAGTAGAAAGAAAAGCCCACTTTGGATACGAATGATTTTCTTTTGCATTTCCCTACTAAAATGTTTAGTGTAATTTAACACTAAACAATTACATTAATTAATCATTAGGTCCGCAGCTTAGAAGGGGGATCAAGGGGACACTGGTCCCTAAAATAATTTTAACAAACTATTATAATTTTTTTTTAAAAAAGTCCAGTTATAATATACTTCTTCCAAACTTGACCCATATTTTATTTTCGGATTGTCCGACCAACTTAGCTCATTTCCTTTTAATGAGATAATTATATCTTTAAAAGCTACTAGCTCTATCTACTTTTTACCTTCTTAATCAATTTATTGCATTTTCTACCTATTTTTTTAATTTTTTTAATTATTTTATGTTATTCTCTTAAATATCATATCGAAAAGAAATGAGTCACGTTCGACGATACGAAAGGAGTTTATTAGTTTGCATTACTAGATTAATTTTCGTCTAACATACATTAAATGCCTAATCATTCTTTTCGACACGTTCGACTATACGAAAGGAGTATTATTTACATTACTATATTAATTTCCATCTAACATGCATTAAAATAACTAATCCTTGATATTACTCATTATCGACGTGTGACAAAAGATATTCAAAACCATATTAAATATGGGATGGTCTCATGTGCGCGCGATGTGAGATCCACCCTAATTAATCTTTAATTTATTAATTAATATTTAATTAATTCTAATTAAAAATAATTAATTTAATAATATTAATGGTAAAGTAATAAACAATAATTTTGAAATAATAAATCTTAATTTTGAATTAATAAACCATATTCGTGAATTAATAAACCCTAATAGTGAATTAATAAATATTAATTTTGATTTAATAAACCCTAATTGAAATTAAAAAACCCTAATTTTGAATAATAAACCATAATTTTAAATTAATCAACCCTAATTTTGAATAATAAACACTAATTATGTATAATAAATCATAATTTTGAATTAATAAACTATAATTATAAATTAATAAATTATAATTAAAAAGTAATAAACTTTAATTATAAATTAATAAAATATAATTATCCGTACTCATTATAATTAATATATAATTATTTTAACAAAAACAAGAATGAGTTTATTTAAATCATGGTGACGGAAGTCACCCAAGTTTTATCATTAAATATAGAGGTGTTTGGCTAAGTTTATTTTAAAGAACATAAGTTACAGAGAGCTTATAAGATGTTTCAAGAATTTTATAAGGCGTAATGTTTTAAGAGCTTATAAGTTGTCAAAGTGTTTGAAAAATTTAGCTTATAATTAGAGAAAGAATCGTGAATTAAGAGAGAAAATCATAGTTAGGCGAAAAAATTGACGAGAGATGAAGTCGATAAGATATATGTGGATTATAACGAATCATAGTAAGGTTATTTTGATAAATTCAACGTTACTTGCAAACTTATGAAAAAATAAGTTGGGATTGAATTACTTATTTTTAAGTGAATTTTATAATTTGTTGGAGAATTATTTTAACAAATTATGTTCGCTTTGTTTTATTTTACCAAACATCTTATATGAGCTAATAAACTCATAAATAACTTATAAATTATTTTAAAGAACTTATACTTATAAATTTGTTTTGAAAAGTTTTATGCTTAGTCAAATATTTCATAATAGAAAGTCGGACTACGTAACTCCAGAAAGGAGCAAAATGATTAGAAAGAAAACTCGCTCTAACTAATTCCTCAACTTGCTAATCCCTTTTTTCCCACCAACCCCCGCAACCTTTCGGACAAGAAAATAAAAAAAATAAAAATAAAAATTTGCTAGTCACAAGGCTCAGCCACATCTGGCATCTAGCAGATCATATCAACGGCCCAAAATAATCCTCAACAAACCCCCCTGACATTGACCTGTCTGCAACCCCGCTCTACTCACCTACCAAAATCTAAACATAACATGTCACACACCTCCACCATTCTCTATTTAAAACCACATAACTTACTAACCCCAATTCAGCACTCTCCTCTATTAAACACGCACTAAAGCAAGCCAAGTATCCAACTTTGTTTTCTGGTGTCTGCGTTTGTGTGTGTCTGACGACCTTTATATTTATCAATTTTCATGGCGGCGGAGATCGGTCATCACGGCTCGAATGGGTTCTGCGTGAAGCAGAACGATCCGTTGAACTGGGTGGCGGCGGCGGAGTCGCTCAAGGGGAGCCACCTCGACGAGGTGAAGCGGATGGTGGAGGAGTTCAGGAAGCCGGTGGTGAAGCTCGGGGGAGAGACGCTCACGATATCTCAGGTGGCGGCGATCGCTGCCAAGGACAATTCGGTGGCGGTGGAGCTGGCGGAGTCGGCCAGGGCCGGCGTCAAGGCCAGCAGCGATTGGGTCATGGAGAGCATGAGCAAAGGCACCGACAGCTACGGCGTCACCACCGGTTTCGGCGCCACGTCACATCGGAGGACCAAGCAGGGCGGCGCTCTTCAGAAGGAGCTCATTAGGTATTTTTCTCTAACTAATATCTTTTTCTTTTTCCTGCAAATTTCCTATTTTAGAATGTGCGTGAAATTTTGTGAGCGAAACAGAGTGAGTTTGTCTTATAGTTGTATTGATAGAAATTGTGTGCACCGTTTAGGAAAAGGGAGAAGATGCTTTCTTATTATCTGTTTAAACCATTATGACAAGTGTAAATGACTTGCAATATTACTTCATCTTTTTGAGGACCAGTATTTTAATATTTCTTATCTGCTTGGAGACGCGTACCTATTGGCCATTAGTATTTTTTACTCTATTATTAAAAAAATACATAAATCTAGATGGCTACGGCTACCCACGGGTTGATTGCTGGCTGAATTGCCGGCCACAAAAGAATCGAGTATTAACAGCCTGAAATAATGGTTATGCAAAGATCTAATTTATAGATTCGCGGATCTCACTAGTGATATATGCTCATCTTAACGAATACACAGACACTTTTGGTGGGAATTTTAAATTCAACACAAGTCGAAATTAGTTATAAATTAGGTTTAATGGTTACCAAATCTGACGAAATTTAAACTGCAACAGGTTCCTGAACGCCGGAATATTCGGAAATGGAACGGAATCAAACCACACGCTGCCGCACACGGCGACGAGGGCGGCGATGCTGGTCCGGATCAACACCCTCCTCCAAGGATACTCCGGCATCCGATTCGAAATCCTGGAAGCCATTACCAAATTCCTGAACCAGAACATCACCCCCTGCCTCCCCCTCCGCGGCACCATCACCGCCTCCGGCGATCTCGTCCCCCTATCCTACATCGCCGGCCTCCTCACCGGCCGCCCCAACTCCAAGGCCGTCGGCCCCTCCGGCGAGCCCCTGAACGCCGAGGAGGCCTTCAAGCTGGCTGGCGTCGCCGGCGGCTTCTTCGAGCTGCAGCCGAAGGAAGGCCTCGCACTCGTCAACGGCACCGCCGTCGGCTCGGGGCTGGCCTCCATCGCCCTCTTCGACGCCAACATCCTCGCGGTGCTCTCGGAGGTGATGTCCGCCGTCTTCGCCGAGGTCATGAACGGGAAACCCGAGTTCACCGACCACCTGACTCACAAGCTGAAGCATCACCCCGGGCAGATCGAGGCCGCGGCGATCATGGAGCACATCCTCGACGGCAGCGGGTACGTGAAGGCCGCGCAGAAGCTGCACGAGCAAGATCCGCTCCAGAAGCCAAAGCAGGACCGTTACGCCCTCCGCACCTCGCCGCAGTGGCTCGGCCCGCAGATAGAGGTGATCCGCACCGCCACGAAGATGATCGAGCGCGAGATCAACTCCGTGAACGACAACCCCTTGATCGATGTTTCTAGAAATAAGGCCCTCCACGGCGGAAACTTCCAGGGAACCCCTATCGGAGTGTCCATGGACAATGCTAGATTGGCCATTGCATCAATTGGGAAACTTATGTTCGCTCAGTTCTCTGAGCTGGTCAACGACTTCTACAACAATGGATTGCCTTCTAATTTGTCTGGCGGCCGGAACCCTAGCCTCGACTACGGCTTCAAGGGGTCCGAGATCGCCATGGCCTCGTACTGTTCCGAGCTCCAGTTCCTGGCGAACCCTGTCACGAACCACGTGCAGAGCGCGGAGCAGCACAACCAGGATGTGAACTCATTGGGCTTGATTTCTTCACGAAAGACAGTCGAAGCTTTAGACATTCTCAAACTCATGTCTTCCACCTACTTGGTTGCCTTATGCCAAGCCATTGATTTAAGGCATTTGGAGGAGAACTTAAAGCACGCAGTGAAGAACACAGTGAGCCAGGTTGCTAAACGAACTCTCACAATGGGCGCCAACGGCGAGCTCCATCCTTCTAGATTCTGCGAGAAGGACTTGATCCGCGTCGTCGACCGCGAATATGTCTTCACCTACATCGACGACCCTGCCTCGCCACCTACCCGTTGATGCAGAAGCTGAGGCAAGTCCTCGTCGACCACGCACTCAAAAATGGAGACCTAGAGAAGAACGCGAGCACCTCGATCTTTCAAAAGATTGAGGCGTTCGAGGAGGAGCTCAAGGCTTTATTGCCTAAGGAGGTGGAGAGTGCTAGAATGGCGCTCGAGAGCGGGAGTCCAGCCGTGGCCAACCGGATTTGGAGTGCAGGTCGTACCCGTTGTACAAGTTCATCAGGGAGGAGCTCGGGGCGGATTCTTGACAGGGAGAAGGTGGTGTCGCCTGGGGAGGAGTGTGACAAGGTGTTCACGGCATTGAGCAATGGACTCATTATTGATCCGTTGTTGGAGTGCCTTCAAGCCTGGAATGGGGAGCCTCTGCCTATCTGCTAGTTAATTTCTTTTCTTCTTTTAACCTAATAATAATTTTTTTGGATTTGTTTGTGGTCAAAATTGCTTTTTTGTTAATTTGTTGTTGTTCCTTCACTTTTGCTTCGGATGGGAGTCTCCTGTGTACTGTGAAAATAAATGTTTAAAATTTGAATGAGATTCTCGCGTTTGCAACCCTGTGATTCTTAATCTTTCTACATTTTAAGTGTTTGTTGAAAAATATACAAAACCGAGAGATACAAGTTCGGACTTTGAATATCCCTAAAATCTGGGGCTCAAAGAAGAAGAAAAAATATATAAAGGAAAAAGAGGACAAATGAGAGCATGGATAAGAGAAAAAGGCCTTCGGACTTTGTACATTATTTATAATTCACTTTTGATATGATGGTTTTCAACTCACAAAAACAAAGACAAATCAGATATCTTCATCACGACAGCAGAATCCCATGAGGTAATGTTTATTATCTTGTGATATTTTATTGCATAAAGCATCAAATATTCAAATCCCAACCGAGATTTCACGTGAGATGTGATTCGAAATCTTAATTTATCCGTATTCCAATGATCTATTTTAAATAAAATGTTTTTAATTCATTATATTTTGATTATATCATAACATGCTCTTACATAATTCATTGTAATACATATGTATTTTTTCTTATTTATATACGAATTTTTGGATAATAGATCAATTCAGACTTCAACTTTGATCTTGTGGACTCTTTTTTCCAATTCTATTCTCCAAGATCTTGAGTGAAAACAATCTATCGAGAATATTACAAAATTTCATCCCTAATATTTCTCTTGTGATTTTCGGAAATCACTCTTGTGGCATAAGATAACTGATTTTCTCTATCTTGTATTTACAATTTTTCTCTAGAATCTTAATTAGATAGGACTCTTGCATATTTAATAAATAAAATAATTATCTTCAGTCCCTGAAGATAATAATTCTTATTTATAATAATTATCTCTTAATATCTAATAATATCAGATAATATATATCTAGATATAAGAGATATATTAAAATAATACATAAATCAGAACAGAATCACAGTGATACTCTTATAGGGGTGGACAAAATCTAGGCAATAACATGACTTGATGGCCAGCCTAGGGATCAAATACAATGAATAAAAATGAGTCTAAAATGAATTAATTATCTTATGTTCAGCCCATAACATAAATTAATTCATAAATATTTATTTATTCAATTAGAGAATAAATGTTGACTTACCCATTTATTATCGAAGTTGAGTCGGGCTTGTATTTAGATTTACGAATACCCGTATTTAAGATATCACATGTTCATTAATTATTTATAGCACTCTGACTACTTAAAATAATTAATCTTTTTAATTTCTTAAGTATTACTAATCAACCTTATTATTGTACTTGAACTAACTCAATCTGTAGGGTTTAGTACAATAAACCTTTTGAGCTCCTTAAGGGGATATCATCATCCTAAACGAATACGGTGACTCAATATAGGTAACTAGCATGACATACAAACATTGTCAACACCAAAGATACGGAGAATCTTGAGTTATCTCACGTAACCCTCACCCATAACAAAGCAAAGTGATAGTTAGTAACTCATATTCACCTAAAACATTATTGAGGTTTAGATCAACGTAAAATCAACGAGATCTAGGTTCTTCACAATGGCGAGATAAAAGAACTCATCTCATTGTGATCTGTCAATACGTCAAGATGTATCAACATAGACAAACAACCAAGTCAAGTTACTTCTTATCTATACTGTAGCCTATATCGATAACTCGTCTTCAAGTTATCTCAGCTGTGATCCTTTTTATATCTCAACTAGCTTAACCAATCATACAAACTTCTATGATTTTCTACACACTGTATGATCCAACTTTTGTATGAGATAATAAGACAATATGTGCAATCAAGTAAACAATTCAAATATGAGATTATAATAATGATAACAAGAAATATTGTATGTAAGATCAATAATTCTGTTTTCCATATACAAATCCAACGAGATGGAGCTGAAAAATCACGATGTTTTTATGCACAGAGTTTCTTCAAGAATGAGTGTGACAATACTTAATTTGATTCAGTATTCCAGATTCAATTAGTTGTTTTTTATGACGGGAATAACTCGAAGTCGTTGCTCAAAATGCTCATTGGATAAATCTCCCCAATATGTAGTAGCATGTGGACCACTATTAAATTAAATTTTTTGAAGTAGACACGAGTAATTTAGCGAAGCCGGTAGAATTGCATACGGCCAAGTTAATCTTTCCAATTAATTACCTATCGTCGCTAATTAAACTTTGTATTAGGGAGTATTTTTTACTAAAATATATTCAATAAGTGTCATATCTGAATTACATCTCTCATTCTACCCATCTAATAGTCAAACGTCGAACTCAAATACTGGCCTAATTTCTGTTGAACTCTTGGATCAATGTAGATCTAATACCATCGATTGCCTCCATACTCCCTGATCGATCTTAATTTCGTTGAATAAAACGCGCAAGAAACACGAGGAGATAACGTGGTTCGATCTATTGAAATAGATCTACGCCCACGGAGCAAGATAGTATATGTGTATTTGAGTGTGTAAGCGATTACAAAGTGTAGATGTGTAGCTGATCTTTCTCTTCTATTCTAGCTAGCGGCAAAGGGCGGGTCGGGTGGCCCGGCCGGCCTAGCTGGCTTGTGGTTTTTACCGGTTGGTGGCCCTACCGAAATGCTATCGGCTGAAAATTTGGTAGCTCATTGACCCATCTGGGCCACCGGGCCAAACCCGCCCAATATTTAATTTAATAATATATTATTTTTAATTTCAAAAAAATATGATAATAATAAATAAATTAAATCTACTAACATCAATTTCAAAGTAAATAAGATAAATTACGTCTACTAACATCAATTCCAAAATAAATAAATTAAATTAAATTTACTAACAAGTCTAATATCAATTTCAACGTAAATAAGACAAATTTAAAGTTACAAATATCATCAAACATCAAACATCGACCTTAAAGAAATGTAATAGAGAGTAATGAATGAAAGGATGAGTTTTTAATAGTCATTCATTTTATTTTCTATATTTACTATTTAGTATTTACTACTAATATAAAATATTAAAACTTTAAATGTGTGGTGGGCTTTTTAGCCCGAAACCCCTGCTTTTAGCCCCAAAGTCTGAGAGTCTGTCGGGCTATGTGGGGGGCTTTTAGCCCGGTTTTTCGGCCACTATTTTACGAGCCCAACCCGACCCCACCCAGGTATCCGGGCGGCCCATCAGTGGCCAGCCAATTTTGCCACTCTAATTCTAGCCTATATTTATATACCATCAAGTTGAGTTCGACTCGATTCAAATTGAGTTTGACTCTAAGAAAGTCTTTCTCATAGGATTCTTTTAGATATGCATCCGAATCTTCTACGTCTCCAATTACGATTAGAGTTGTAGTTGGTCGGGAGTCTTGGGTCGAACTCACATAGACCGAGCTTAATGTCGGGCCCATTTATATTGGGTCGACGCTTGGGCCTAGTAGTTGGGCGTATCTATCATATCCCCAAAAGACGTAGAAGTGAGGTCGTTTTGGAGGGGACAATGTTCGACATTGCCTCGCCGAAATTCGTAGTGCAGCGGTTGTATGTCTCTTGGCCGCTTTGCCGAGGCGTTCGCAAGTCGTGTGTCGATTGGCTTCGCCCGCCGAGACGCTCGCCAAGTCGTATGTCGCTGGCTTCGCCGCCGTGGCGTTCGCCAAGTCGATGTCTCTTGGCCACCGCCGAGGCGCTCGCCGGTTATACGTTCTTGGGCTTCGCCCTGCCGAGGCATTCTGCCGAAGTTGTACGTCGTTTGGCTTTACCCTACCGAGGCGTTTTGCCGAAGTTGTATGTCGCTTGGCTTCGCCCTGCCGAAGTCGAATATGTAACTTCGTGTCGAGGTCGAGGCCGAGGCGAAGGCTCGGGATGCGGCGAAGAAGGAGGTCGCAGTCCTGGCGGCGGCAGAGGTGGCGAAGGCCGAGGCGAGATCGGCCTGCGGAAGGCCGAGGCGGAGGTAGTCCGTCCTCGTATTAAACGAAGGTAATTCATCCTCGAAATAAACGAAGGCCGTTTGTCCTCGTATTAAACGAAGGTAATTCATCCTCGAAATAAACGAAGGTAGTTCGTCCTCGAAATAAACGAAGGTAATTCATCATCGAAATAAACGAAGGTAGTTCTTCCTCGTATTAAACGAATGTATGGGTTCCTTATTTGGCAGGAAGTATCGCTAGGGGTGGTCCCCTCACGCGCGTTTAGATCTCCTCCTTAGAGGGTATAGTTCGTCCTCCGAAGAGGGTATAGTTCGTCCTCCGAAGAGGGTAATTCGTCCTCCTTAGAGGGTATTGTTCATCCTCCGTAGAGGGTATTTATCATCCTCCGTAGAGGGTATTGTTCATCCTCCGTAGAGGGTATTTATTATCCTCCGTAGAGGGTATTGTGGAAAAGGTGGTATGCATAAGTGATAAATGAAATATGCAAGGAAAAAATATTTTATTAATAAAATACGACGTACCGGATAAATGGGCGAACTTATATGACCATTTTCCGATGACTTCTTTAATTCGGTATGGTCCTTTCCATGTGGTATCTAACTTGCTGAGCTTTGCAGCTTTACTGAATTCGTTACTTCGAAGTACGAGGTCGCCTACTTGGAATTGTCGGGATTTGTCACTCTGGTTATAATACCGAGCTACTTGTTGCTTGTACCGAGCTTCTCTAATGTAGACGAGGTCTCTCTTCTCGATTTCTGTCGGGCATCCGACGATCAATTCGTTGGTGACGTTGCCGGATGCACCGTGGGAGGTGGCGGAGTGGACGAAGAGGCGGTTGGCCTCGCTCATCGAGACTTTGAACCTGCCATTCGGGGGTCGTATCTCTTATTGGGCTTTTCCCAAGCCGAGTTCGGCCCGTCCTGCCGCCGTCGTTGTTGCCGGTAGCAGCCCTGGAGGTAATGCTTCTCGTATTCATCGTCGTTCTGATTATTGCCTGAGAAAAAGTTAATCGAAAACACAGAATTTCATTTCCCACAGACGGCGCCAGTGATCGATCTTAATTTCGTAGGGTAATAAATGCAGTAAAGAACACGAGGGAGTTAACGTGGTTCGATCTTTTGAATAGATCTACGTCCACGGAGCAAGAGAGTATATGTGTATTTGAGTGTGTAGAAGTGATTACAAAGAGAGTAGCCGATGATCAAGTGATCGATCTGAGTGTAGATGATCTCTTCCCTCTAATCTAGCCTATATTTATATACCATCAAGTTGAGTTCGACTCTGATTCAAATTGAGTTTGACTCTAATACAAAGTCTTCTCTCATAAGGATTCTTTTAGATATGCATCCAAATCTTCTACGTCTCCAATTACGATTAGAGTTGTAGTTGGTCGAGAAGTCTTCTTGGGCCGAACTCACATAGGCCGAGCTTAATATCGGGGCCCATTTATATTGGGCCTGATACTTGGACCTAGTAGTTGGGCCGTATCCTATCACTCCCCTTGTTTATAAGTGCTATTTCCAATTTTTCTTACCTTTTAATCGATGTCTTAATTCATAATATGTGAGTAAAAAATTATAATATCCTTCCTGTTTTACTGTTATTATTCTTAGAATTTGATAACTAGTTCTATATATGTATTTGCCATGATAATTTATAAGATTATAAAGATAAATTTCTTTATTTTCTTGATTTATTTAATTTGACGACCGTAAACACTTATAGAAAATCAAAAAAATAATTCTTTTCTCTCTATTAATCACTTTAACCAAACATGTTTAGGGGGAAATTTTAGGATATGACAAAATTGGTAGAGGTGAAAATGTCAACAACAATTCAGGTTAAGACTTTTTAATAGAACTTTGAGGGTGTTAGGAACTCAAGTTGAGCTTATAAGCTTTTCAAAGCAGATTATAGGTTGTTTAAAAATTTATAATTTCTTGAAAAGTGTTTGAAAAAATAAGTTTCTAAACAGTTTATAAGTTGTAAAAATAAGTCCAACAACTTATAAGCTCTCCAAAAAATAAGTTCACAAACCATAACTTATTTTTTCTTAAGCTTATAAGCAACAAATGAAAGTTCACGGACCATAACTTATTTTTTCTTAAGCTTATAAGCAACAAATGAATTTACCAAAATAATTTTACCATGGTTCGTTATTTCAATATATATCCTATCAATTCATCACTCTTCAATTTTTTTTCTCTAACTATAATTTTCTCTTTCTAGCTTAAGATTCTTAGTCTAGTTTATAAGCTTAATTATCCAAATATTTTGAAAACTTATAAACTATTGAGATATTATATTTTATAAGCTCTTAAAACATGTATAAACTATTGAAACTTATAAATTCACTAAAATAAACTTAGTCAAACACCCCCTTCATCTTGTCCGATAAAGTAATTGAACTTTCCCTTCTCTTTTCTATACATTATTTACTTCCTCTTGCGCTAAATTAAATAGCACAACAAAATGTTTAAGACCATATTATGAGTCCAAGATTTATAAAATAATAGAACTTATATCCTCATACAAACTTATATCTGGCGATATATTTGTTATTTTATGGGTCTTAGACAAGTCCAATTTCGTTATTTCTTAAGCCCCATAATTTATCAATTCTATCCCCAACTCTAAATCTCAATTAGAGAATAAACTTAGGATGATGGTTTTGGATAATAAGGATATTTATAGATATTCCTTTTTTTACCGATAGATATTCCGGTTTTTTTAAATAGTGAATTAAAATATAGAATTGCCCAAATACAATAACAACTATTGATAGGATACGGCCCAACTACTAGGCCCAAGCATCAGGTCCAATATAAATGGGCCCCGACATTAAGTTCGGCCTATGTGAGTTCGGCCCAAGAAGACTCATCAACCAACTACAACTCAAATCGCAATTGGAGACGTAGAAGATTCGGATGCATATCTAAAAGAATCCTTATTAGAGTCAAACTCAATTTGAATTAGAGTCAAACTCAATATGATGATTTATAAATAGAGGCTAGATTAGAGGGAAGAAATCAACTACTCTATTTGTAATCGCCTTTACACATTCAATACACATACACTCTCTTGCTCCGTGGACGTAGATCTTTTTAACAGATCGAACCACGTTAACCCCTCGTGTTCTTTACTGCATTTATTACCCTACGAAATTAAGATCGATCACTGGCGCCGTATGTGGGAAACGAAATTCTGTGTTTTCGATCAACTGTTTCTCAGGTAACAATCAGAACGATTTCTCAAGTAACAATCGAGCGATGAGGAGCGAAGGGCGCTACATCCGGGACCATTACCGCAAGCGATGGCGGCGGGGCGTGTCAAACGCGGCCTGGAAAAAGCCCAATAAGAGATACGACCCCCGAAGGGCACGTTCAAAGTCTCGATGAGCGAGGCAATCCTATCCTGCGTGAGAAAGAAGAGTACCGTAACGAAGGAGGTCGCAACAGCAACCGAGAGGAATCCCTAGCACCACAGTTGAACCTCGACGAGACAGTAATCCCGGCATAAATCAAGAAAAGAGACCTCGCCTACATTAGAGAAGCTCGGTACAAGCAACAAGTAGCTCGGTATTATAACTAGCGTGTCAAATCCCGAAAATGCCAAGTAGGCGACCTCGTACTTCGAAGTAACGAAGTCAGTAAAGCTGCAAAGCTCGGCAAGTTAGAGACCACATGGGAAGGACCATACCGAATTAAAGAAGTCCTCGGAAAAGGGTTATATAAGCTCGCCCATTTATCCGGTACGCCGTGTCTCATTAATAAAATATTTTCTTTATTTACTTCATCTGTCTTGCATATTTCATTTGTCACTTATGCATACCATATTTTCCACAATACCCTCTACGGAGGATGAACAATACCCTCTATGGAGGATGATAAATACCCTCTACGGAGGATGAACAATACCCTCTAAGGATGACGAACTACCCTCTAAGGAGGACGAACTACCTTCGTTTAATTACGAGGACGAACTATAAACGCACGTGAGGGGACCACCCCTAACGATAAAACTCGACAAATAAGGAACCTATACCTTCGTTTATTTCGAGGATGAATTACCTTCGTTTAATACGAGGATGAACTACCTTCATTTATTTCGAGGATGAATTACCTTCGTTTAATACGTCCTAGGATGAATTACCTTCGTTTAATACGAGGACGAACTACCTTCATTTATTTCGAGGATGAATTACCTTCGTTTAATACGAGGATGAACTACCTTCGTTTATTTCGAGGATGAATTACCTTCGTTTAATACGAGGACGAACTACCCTCATTTATTTCGAGGATGAATTACCTTCGTTTAATACGAGGAAGAACTACCTTCGTTTATTTCGAGGATGAATTACCTTCGTTTAATACGAGGACGAACTACCTTCGTTTAATACGAGGACGAACTACCTTCGTTTAATACGAGGACGAACTATCTTCGTTTATTTCGAGGATGAATTATCTTCGTTTATTTCGAGCATGAATTACCTTTGTTTAAATAAGAGGACGAACTACCTCCGCCTCGGCCTTCCGCGAGCCGACCTCGCCTCGCCCGCCGCCTTCGCCGCCGCCTTGGCCCGCCTCGACCCGCCGCGGTCGACCGCCGCCTCGGCCGCCCGCCGCCGCCTCGGCCTCCGCAGTCGACCTCGCCTCGGCCTGCCGCCTCCGCCCCCGATACTGCGCCGCCTCCGCCTCGGCCTTCCGTAGGCCGACCTCGGCCTCCTGATACATGGCCGCCTTCGCCTCGGCCCTCCGTAGGCCGACCTCGGCCTTCGCCACCTCAGCCTCCCGACACGCCCGCCCCGCTGCGCCTCACCTCGGCGCCGTCGAGCCTCAGCCTCCTCTTTGCCGCAGCCCGAGAGTTCGCCTCGGCCGCGGCCACCTCGTTGACGAGGAGGGTCTTCTCCTTCTCCAAACCCCTCGAGACGCGGGCCACCCGGTTGACGTCCTCACATAGCCCAGCTTGCCTTCCAAGTGAAGGACAACGACCTCTTTTGCTTCGAGAGCTCGTCCTCGGCATATCATGCCGTGTTCGACCTCGACACGGCGTTACACATTCGACCTCGACACGAGACTACATATTCGACTTGACCCAATAAGGCGAGCGACATACAACCGGCAGAGCGCCTCGGCGAAGCAAGCGACATTCAACGGTGAAACGCTGGCGGTGAGCCAAGCAACATCGACTTGGCGAACGCCTCGGCGGCGGAAGCGACATACAACCGACGGATATGCGCATTCCACCGCGGACCACAATTTCGGCGAGGCAATGTCGAACATTGCCCCTCCATCACGACCTCACTTCTACATCTTTTGGAGGATATGATAGATACGCCCAACTACTAGGCCCAAGCATCGGGCCCAATATAAATGGGCCCCGACATTAAGCTCGGCCTATGTGAGTTCGGCCCGAGAAGACTCATCAACCAACTACAACTCAAATCGCAATTGGAGCGTTGAAGATTCGGATGCATATCTAAAGAATCCTTATTGAGTCGAACTCAATTTGAATTGTAGTCAAACTCAATATGATGGTTTATAAATAGAGGCTAGATTAGAGGGAAGAAATTAACTACTCTCTTTGTAATCACCTTTACACACTCAATACACATACACTCTCTTGCTCCGTGGACGTAGATCTTTTTAACAGATCGAACCATGTTAACGCCTCGTGTTCTTTACTGCATTTATTACCCTACGAAATTAAGATCGATCAACTATCAATGGTGTAGATCTATTGGGCCGGTTGGCCATGGCCCAGTTCCCAGCATGCCCAAATGTGGGCCGGTGTGTGTTCGGATTTGAGCCAGCTTAAAGGCTGGTTCCCACAATGCCCAAAATGTGGGTGGGGTATGTTCGAATCTGAGCCAACTTAAAGGCTGGTTCCCACGATGCCCAAAATGTGGGTCAGGGTGTGTTCGGATCCGAGCCGACTTAAAGGTTGGTTCCCACGATGCCCAAAATGTGGGTCGGGGTGTGTTCGGATCGAGCCGACTTTTAAAGGTCGGTTCCTATAATTTTATATGGAATATATATTTCCTTTTATAAATTCATAGATTTTATAGAAATTTAATTTACATCATTAAACAGTAAAACTATGTGTGTGTGTTGGCTCTTGGTAGAGTGGTTAATACCGAGGCCAAAGGTCTCGGGTTCGAGTCCACCGTAACGCAGACTTTTAAAATTTACGTATTAATTGACCAAAAAAAAACTATATCAGAATAAAGAGTTAGGGGCCATACCCATATTTGAAGTTATAATAACCTCTGCTAATTTTATTTATGAATTTAGAAATTATAAGTATAAAAACTATATTTAATAGGGCAGTTAAATTATTTCATTCGATACATATCAAACGTGAAAATACTATTAAAACAGAGGATCTTGTCTAATATGTTAAATATAATGTAAATTTATTGAAAATATTGAAGAATCATTATTGAATTGGCTACGTAAAAGGAATCATACTTGTTCTCCCCCGAAATCGACCTGGTTCTGTATGTCATCTTTGGGCAGTGGCGGACACAGGTGAGAGTGAGAAGGGGCTTAAGCCCCTACCAAGTGGTTTTTTTTATTACTGCGAAATTTTTTGCATTTGTAGAAAACTATCTTCAGCCCCTACTAAGTTGTGATGTTGAAGAGTGAATTGGCAAAAATCTAGGATGAGAAATTTGAAATTTGCAAGAAAAATAGAAAGAGGGAAAGAAAATGGTTATCTGTGTAAAAATGGAGATTGAAGAGAGATGAAGAAGATGAAAAAAGAAATAAAAGAAAGTACAAAAAAGAAAAAGTAAAAAAGTAAATTCCCTTCTACAAAAGAAAAGTGTTATACAATAAATAACGTTTCTATTAGTTTTGAAAAGTGAAACAAACATAATTTATATTTTTTTCTTCTTGCTTTCAACAAAACACAAATCAAAGTATTTTCTGCTTCTAATCCCGCCGCCGCTGATCATCTTTTTTCCTCATTTTTTGTGAGTTGTCTACTCTTTTTCTATTCCCTTTTTCTTTCAATTTATTTGTATTTACATAGAAGTTGTTTGTTAATTGTTATACTTTTACTTCTTAATTTATTATTTCTACTCCTAAATCTCAATTGTTTATTATTTATTGGCATTTAGTTAATATATTCTTTGAATTCTACAGTGAATAATTCCATCTTAAAGCCTCAATTGTTTACTATTTTATCATGAAAATAAATATGAGTACCATACTTTTAGTTTAGTTTAGTTAATTGTAAATTTAATTAGAGTTTGGAATTAGGGTTCTAATTGAATATTTTTTAGGTTATGATTTAAATTTATATTTTTTTATGTTTTTAATTAAAAGAGAGTTGCATTTGTTTATGTACAAGATGGAGCGTTTTTTTTAAAAAAAGGCGCAAGGGTGAGTCATCTTCATCACCAAGTGAACCTATTGTTGAATCAGTGGAGAATCAAATCCAAGTTGAATTAGATTTGAATGAGATTGTTGGTGATCCGAGACTACGAAAACTAATAGAGAGTTCGATATTGCTATTTGTGATCAAGACGGAGAGTACTTGATCAAGGGCCCTGTCAACCAGGTTGGGCATTTGTATCCGAAAAGAAATATGGCATTCAAGAAAGGAGTTTTCAAGATATTTGGTATCGAAGATTTATATGGTTAGAGTTGGCGTTGGTTTTACCTGTTGCTACTGTTTCTATTGAGAGAACATTTTCCGCCATGAAGATTGTCAAGACTGACTTGCGAAACCGAATGGAAGATGAGTGGATGAATGACAATCTAGTTGTGTATATTGAGAATGATCTTTTTTCAACGATTGGTAATGAGTCGATCTTGCAACGTTTACAAGCGATGAGAACACGTAGAATTTCATTACCACCACTTTAGTTTGATGTGTTGGACTATTTTTGATGTATCAAATATTTATAAATTTTTGTCGCTATGATTTTTTGTCGATATAAAAATAGTAAAACCCCTATCAATATCTTTTGCTGCGTCCGCCACTGTCTTTAGGAAGTCATATGAATAAATTTCCTTATGAAAAATTTATCATAAATCACTTAATACCTTTAGAACTTGTATTTAAAATTTCATAAATTCTGGAAAGGTTTTGATATGTTTTTTCTGACGAGTCCAAGATAAGAGTTCGAAATTGTCCAATTTTCGTAGCTGCTGACAAAAGTGGAATATCTCCTGAACCACTAATCCTTTTCCTAAACAATCAGTTGAAGAGTAAAATAGACTTCCTGAGGTTTTCATAATGGTATGGTAGTCAGTTTTCAGATAACTGAGTAAATTTCTATGAACTTTTGAAACTAACAAAAAACCAGGATGTAGGACAAGACCGGTGATCTGACCGATGATTTAAGTCGATAATCTGAGTCGACGATCCGACTTTTAACGATCTGTCAGATGAGCTGATCCGTCTTAGGAGTCCTGAACGTCGACAACTTCGTCACCCTTTAGTAAAATTGAAATATCTCTCTACTCGGTGATCGTATTAGAACGTCGTTTCGCGTGCTTAAACTAGATTTTCGTGCTTTCTAATTCCATAAGACACACCTTCTAATTCTTACGGAGAAAAACTTTCAAGTGTTTGAAATTGACTATTGTGCACATTAAATTTCCAGCACCTAAGAAAAATTCAAGTATAAAAAATAATTAACGATCAAGTTAAACTTAATCAACCACTAATTTAAAGGTTTTTACGTTTTCTAAGCGTTAAGATAACGAGGTAAGGGTACCGACGAGAACTCAAAACAACAAAGGAGTCTTAAGAATTAATACATAACCCGAAAACTTAAAATCAATTACTTCCCTTTACAAGATCATCATCCACTGAATTTAGAAAATTATCGTTGTTCCATTATAATGAAGGTCAAACGTGGAGTTTGGAATAAGCAGTGAAGAGGAAACATGAAACTGTTAGCGATGAGTCGCAATCAAGTGGACATTCTTATGTACAAACAAAATGTGGGCTTTTCCTCAAGGATATGAGAAAATGAAAATCTTCTCTTGAAATGAAAGTGAAGTGTGATTAAAATTATTTACTCTTAATTGTTTGTCCAAAATATTTAAGTTTTATTTATGTATCTTATCTGTTGATTCGTCGACTTTAATGATAATCGTATTCAGATCCTAGGCTAGATGAGAATTTCTAATAAGGAACGTATACACAAGAACACTGTGAGTCACTTGTGACCGGCATTCGTTACCGTAATGAAGCCTCCTCCACGACGCCCAAATGACAAATATAACATGAAATATGTTGGACCAAACAACCTTTATGAAAAATGAAAGAAGATATTTAGTAAACATAGGCATTTCAAGCAAAAACCCGTTTGTTATTGTTCAGATAGTACAATTTAAACGTAAATGATGAATGTTTGGTATGTGTCTACTGAGTATTTTGCACTCAAATCTTGCATATTTGTTTTAAAATTTGCACGTTGAGCGGATAATTGAATGAAGTAGTGTTGAGTAGTGATCCCTTTTGTCGTTGATTTAGAATAGAGCCTTGCGTGCACATCTCACACGTATTTATGCTGCAAGCACTCTAAGCTATGTTATGATATGTAAATTATTCCACATGACCCTCGAGCTCTTACATTATTAATAAAAACAAGTATTTCCTTCAAGATGTATGAATAACGATCCTATACCATTTTCTTCTCCGCTTTTTAATTCTCATCCTAAGTCGCAGTTCCGACCAAACCCTTCTTAGAAATTGCGAGCTGTGACAATATCATTGGAGCTTGAGATCATTTTGTTTTAATAACCTGTAATGTTGAGAGTTCCCCTAACCTTGTTTGAAATCAAGGTCTTTTGTATTTTTAACTAGGGTGTATATAAAACTATTTGTTGGATAGATAGTTTTCATTCTTGCTATTTCTAGTGATTAACGGAACCTTGCAAGATGTTATGTTTGAAATCCATACTAAATATGTCTAAGTTATGCGCTTTTGTCCTATGCTGAGTTGCACAATGTCTGTGTGTCTTGTGTGTCATATTCGTACATTGTAGACGTATTCTGATTGATCGAGTATTCAGTTGGTATTTGGAGGTATCTGTTAACAAGCTTTGACCTCATGCTATATAACTTGAACATTTGTTATTGAACTCTTTATGTGTACTTGCACTTTATTGCAAGTACAACTTTATATGGTGAGTAAACTTGAACTGAACTGGTCAACTACGCTTGGTCATATTCTTTTCTTTTTCCTTTAGGGTGTTGTTGATTTTCAGCTGTAGTACTAATCTTAATACTATTTCAACGAAACCACCTTAACATATAAATTTGTCTGAGGGAGAAAACTATACAAGTTCTTGCCTTATCACCATTGGAAGTTTTGAGATCTAAAAACTTAAAATTTATAAATTTGTACCAGCAATATGATTGATAGTGTTGAGTAAGAATAAGAGAAATATACTGTGCTAATAGGGAAAACTACACAAATCCCATAAAATGTATGAACAAATACCCAATCGTTATAAAAACATGCAAAATCAGGAAGAGATACCCCAAATATCATTGAAAAAACATTGTCTAAGGAACGAGTTGACTTAAATTTGAAAAAGTCGTGCCAAAATCGGGAATCTTGGCCGGGAGTGGAATCCGATCGTCGATCGGATTCGATCGGATTCTTCTCACCGATCGGATCCGATCGGTTCCTCCCAATATATACCGGACTCTCCTCCGGATTAACTCTCGACCTCTCGATTTCACTCCTCCCGGATTCCCTCTCCCTTCACTCTCTCCTCCCGTATTTCACTCTCAACCGCTCGCTCGCTCGCCGCTTGCTCTCTCGGATCGGATAGCTCGTCGCGAAAATCTCGCATCATGGCTTCTCGTGCACGTTCTCTTCGCTCTCCCGCACGGAATCCGATCGGTGTTTATGAATCCGACCGGTCGGATTCCTTAAACACCGATCGGATTTCTAATTTTGGTTAATTAAGCGTGCTTATGCTATTATTACGAATTTATTAGTTAAGCGTGCTTATTATCATAGTTTATTAGTTAAATCGCTTATCATAATTAAACACCTTATCTTAGTTTATTAATTAAATCGCTTATCATAATTAAACACCTTATCTTAGTTTATTAATTAAATCGCTTATCATAATTAAACTTGCTAATCATAGTTTATCATAGTTTATTATGGTTTATTAGTTAGTTAAATCTACTTATCATAGTTTATTAATTTTAAGCGTGCTTATCTACAAATGCAAAATATAAAATCCCACCTTAACTTGACTTGAACATAAAAGTAAATAAGACCCACACACCGCCTTAACACGCTTATCATAATTTATTAGTTAAACGTGCTTATTTATTGATAATATCATAATTTATTAGTTAAGCGTGCTTATTTATTGATAATATCATAATGTATTAGTTAAGCGTGCTTATTTATTAGTTAATCCGCTACTTAATTAGCACACATGCGTTTAATATGCTATTATTTATTTAATATGTTAAAATGTATATTATGATTTATTATGCTTAATTATGTTAAGCGTGTTATTATGCTTTATTATATGTTTTATTTTTATGATATTTATACACTTTATTGTTTTTATTGTTAGGGTGATGTTGATTATGTGAGACCCGAGATGATTAATGTAGTGGTCCAAATTAGCACATATTATAGGATCAATTATTTAGATATCATTAAGACTAGATTATTGGAGATTGGTGGTGAAGAGTTCTTGGATAGGTTTGCTAGTGGATACTTGATCATTTACTTAGCTGAAGCTGGTGCAAAAATATCATGGCTTTGCACCACGTGATTTCCGTCGAGTTATGACGAATGATGGTCTAGTATGGTTTCATATGAGCAGACGGACATTTGTTTCTTGTTCATGACTATGCACTAGTCACGGTTTAAGTTTTGGGCTCGTCTTTCAATCTTAGTAGAAACACCGGTTGCTGGCGTGTTCGAGTGTTTAGAGCTTTTGCCGTTCGACCATATATCTATTGCGGACTTAGTAGAGTGTTTTTTCGATAGGGCGTGCATATAGATGATGCGGATGGTAGTTTATACCTCCGTGCTGCACATATTATTATGCTATACGGGATGCTATTATCTGTAGATCCCAGAGTCTTGATAGAGTCGTGGGTGCGGGCATTGGTCGATGATTTGGATTTATTCTCTAGATTTCCGTAGGGTGCATATTCGTATCAGTGTATGCGCCACTACTTATATCAAATTCAACCGAAGAAGAAATAACATTTTTATGGACCAGCTTGGGCATTGGTTATTTGGTCGCTCGAGATCATACTTGGTCTGGGTGGGGCTGTTGGGAAATATGTAGACCAGTATGTCTACCCTAGATGCTTGAGATGGAGATTCAAGAGCAAGTCCTCAGTCGATGATTTATCGATTTTATTTGAATCTCAGGTACTACTTTTTGCATATCCTAAAATTTGTGTTATAATTTATTATTTAAATTTTGATTAAGTCTTGTTTATTTGAATTGTATATAGCACTATATGAATATTCAGATCATACTGGCTACGGAAGAAGAAATGGACACATGGTACTGGATATCACTCGGACACGACGAGGCGTTTGGTGTGCCCTATATAGAGCCCCAAAATCCGTTGAGGGATGGCGAACAATTTCCCCCACGAGCACGAGTCATTAGTGGTGACGATGATGGGAATTCTCGTGCCTCAGGGTACTTCACGTTGGCGTGCGAGGCGTAGTACGAGGCGGCATCCGTTGAGGAGTCACATCACGGCGCACATGATATTGAGGGCTCGATCGGAGAGCACCGTTCATATCTCGTCAAAGAGAAAGCGAAGCGAGTCCTCCTCCGACTTCTTCCTCGAGCAGCGATCACCTACGACCTAGTGATCGTCAGTTCTTAGATGACCTATCAGAGAGGCATGCTCAGAGGGTGACTGAGCTATCGAGGAAGCACCTTGAGGAGGTTGAGGTACGGATGACGACGAAGTTGAAGGGTTGGTTTAAGGAGTTGGTTGGTGCTGTCCGTCATGGTCGTTCGCGACGTACACCGACCCATTCTCCATCCGATCATGATACTCATCCCGTGGCACGGCAATCAGTTGATGAGGCACGGGAATCAGCTGATGGCAGACATGCAGATGCGCCAGCTCGACATTCTGTGCACGAGTTTGGTAGGACTAAGGCCATGCCATCCTATCAAGAACCACCTCGTGCTTCCTATCAGAAGCCACCTCGTGCATATCGAGAGCCACCTCATACTTCCTATCGTGACCACATCCCGACTCCTATCGGTGATCGCCTCCTCGCTTACTATCGTGAGCCACCTCCTGCCTCCTGTCGTGACCACCTTACGCACTACTATCGGGAGCCACCACCTGCTGCCTCCTGTCGTGACCCACCTCCGCTACTATCGGGAGCCTCCTCCTTCTTATCGTGACCACCTTGACTTCATTCACGATATGTTTGATATTTTTAGTGATTGTGGACAAGTAAGTTCAATTTAATTAAATAATTTAAATATTTTGTGTTTATTTAAATATTTCTAAGTCAAATGATATTTTCTCAGTGATTGTGTCGATTGGGATGACCTCCAAGTCCCATGACGATCCTTTACTACGGGAATGTCCGATTATAGACACGGTGGATGACTTTAGGGATGCCGATGCGAGGATCACATCGGGAATGACGAAGGCATGACATCGGGGATGACGGAAGAGACGGGCAATCTTGTGGTGACACGGTGCACTGTACTAGGAAGAGTGGCGGCGGCGATTCCCATCGATGGCCTATCGTCTCCATATGTTGTTCTTGGCAAACCGCGTGAGTTTGATCGATGTTAGTGTCGAACTTCAAGCTCTTCTTTGAAGCCACCCTCCACGTCACGGTGATGATTTCGAAAGTGGTGAAATCTTAATCGGGCATTTTCATGGATATTCTTAAGCCGACCGACTTATTATCTGCAGACGTAAGTACTTTGAATTTCTAAGTATTGAATTTATTTTAGTTGAATTAATTGATTAATACTTATACATTCAATTGTTCTTATTGTGGCGATTGATCATTCATGACGAGTGTAGAGTGAGACCGATCGAGGCGATCTTGTATTGTCCACCGTGAACAATGCAAACACGATTATATTGGACACCTCCTTCTATGTAAGTATTGATTTCCCAATAATTTACATTCATTTATTTATTGCTTTGCTCAATTGATGTCCGATTAATTTATTTGAATGTCTCAGCAATGAATCCTTTAAGTTGGTTGGAAAGCTTGTTCAAGCGGTTGGAGGGCCCAGAGTATTATTTCCACGATCGAGGGCACGGCGGGAATATCCACTATGACCGATTGGTCCGGCATCTGACAGATGATTTTGTAATTGATATCATGTTATATATTTAAATTTTAATATATTTAATTTGAATAATTTAAATTATTTTGTAATAATTTTGTTATGTAGGTGATTATACCGTGCCTTATCTATGCACACACGTCGTCATTTGTTATCAAAGTGCTTGTTGGGCGCTTGATCTATATGATTCGATATATTGGAGATTAGAAGATCATGCGAAAGACACCGCTGCGAGCGGATGGCTCCCTATTGCATTTATTTGCATTCATCACGGGTGAAGGCGATTATTGGAGCTTCAACGATACGGGCATATTGAAAAAAGCGTGCCACTTGAATTATCTATCTCGTCACGATAACGGTTCGCGGAAAAGGCGGCGTCGCTTGTGGTCCATATGCATGCATGTACGTTGAACGTGCGATATCCGGATCGCCGAGTATTAATTGGGGGACTACTCATATATCAGCATATAGGAAAATTATAGCTACTTCTATTTTTGAGTTGTGTGAAAACGGTTAAGCGCTTGAATTTAAATGTGTAATATCTTAAATTTCAGTTTTATTAATATTTGTAAATTTAAATGTGTACATATAATCTTTTTTGGCTAATAACATACTTTCTCTGTGTAAATTTAAATGTGTACATATTTTATCGTGTAGGTGGATTAGAAAAACACAATGTATAAAATTTAATGTATATATAATAGTGTTTTGATTATTATTATTATTATTATTATTATTATTATTATTATTATTATTATTATTATTATTATTATTATTATTATTATAGCACAACACAATGTATAAAATTGAATGATATAAAGAAGAATAACAATAAAAGGTGCCAAATACAATATTTCGAAATATTAAAAAAAATACAACAACTTTAATTAATCGCTTATGCCTTCATCTATTCGATTTGGACATTTCCTTCGTGTATGTCCCGGTTCCCTACAATGGCGCATTTCTTTGGTGCTCGGCATCTCTTGCTGACGATTCTCCCATATCGTTTGTAGGCACTCTTCTTGTAGACCTTTCACCACCGGATGGAATCCGACTTGTTCTAGGTCGTCCGGCTGTCTTGTCACAATAGGAGGCAATACATTCGCTTGAGCTACCTCATTTGGAACCGACCACTCATTGTATTGAGGGACATGATTCAACACCACCTTGTATGTCTCGATTAAAGTGTTGGTCGTGTAGTATGATTCGACGTAATTGTGGATGGATTCTCGGCCTCCTTGTCGATGAAAAGTATTAGTATGAGTTACATGAAAAATAAAGCGGCGTGTAGTATTAGTATTAAAACTTACTTAATGGCAGCAATTGCGTGTGAACACGACATCCGTCTTGGTTAAATTCTCGACAATCACACGATTTGAGTTGAAGATCGACCAAGAAGTTCCTAACGCCGAATCGCACCCTATATTTTGCATTTGTAGACCTCGTCATAGAAGTAACGACGACTTTTGGACACCGCTATTGTAAGCTTTTCTTTGTTTCCTCGGTGAGATAATTGTCCGAACCTACGTCTTTCTTTGCTTGTCTATCGTTGAACCTTTGCTCAATTACAAGTCGATTGCCTCCAACATTGAGCATATTGGAAGGCGCCACCCATAATAATCGAGAGTTAAATGACTCTACTGCATTTGATGTTAAGAAACTAAAAGCGGCTCACGGGGACTTTGAGCAGGCCCATTTTATGGTCTTACGGAGCGGTTTGTGGTATGCTTTATCATTTATGCTTTCGATAGCGAGACATAGCACGTTGGTATTGTGCAGGCTCGTATGCATAAGCGGTTTCTTGGAACATTTCCACCACAGTCTGCTTCTGGCTGTTTGATCTTGTTCGATAAGTGGTAGAAGCATAAGGCGTGATGAGCTTGTGAAAATACTCTCGATGGCGTTAGCTATGGACACGTGTGCGTCCGAGACAATTAAGAGTTTTCCGGTATTTTCAAATACCCTTTGGATGCGTGAGATAAACCATGACCAAGATTCATCATTCTCAATCGGTTGACACCATACGCCAACGGAACACTTGCTCGTTGGCATCGCCGTTCTTGCAACAAATAAAATTCCTTATTCTTTCCCTAGAAAGGCGATAGATGCAGCGAGCAACGAGCAGATGCGAAATCGACCATCACCATCGACCTCATAATCGGTAAATGTACGGGATTAAATGCGTGTAACATCTGCAGATAACTGGCGGCATTTGGAATGATGATCATGCCGAGTATATCAACTCAATCGCTGTATGTCGGGCAGCAACGCCACATCATAAGCGATCACGGATACCAAAATCATGTTTCAACTCGGCCATAATTGATTTAGGCTTCATGATTTCACTGTTGTGCGCATTTTTCGAGCATGTCGTTGCAACTATCTTTGAATGAACCTTGATGGTCAACACAACCCAAATCACGGTGACATTTGTGTTGGATATAAACTTATAAACTTTCCAAATATTACCTCGTTGGGCAGCTCGTAACTCAAAATTACACCTCTCGAGTGCTTGCATTTAAATGTCGATCGTGTTGTGTCCGAGCGACCAACAACGTATTCCGCCCGCCCATATGCCACACTTGCAAGCAATGAAGATAGAGTCGTCTTTGCTATAGTAATATGAATTACTACTCAATTCTCAACAAGTGGAATTTGTGGCTTGAATCGGGTCCATTTCACTAGCAACAAGTGAAAACAGTTAAATAACATAAATATTATCAAATTTTACAAATTTAAATCAATTCTACATTATTTTACGATCTTTTAAACGAGCAAAAATCTTCCAACAGTAAAGCTAACCATCTCAATCAATTATACGTTAGTATTACTTCCATTGGAAAACAAATATATTAATTTACTTTAAACCTTTTCTATGCTAAAATAATAAATAATTTTTTTATGTTGAGGTTATTAAGAAAATAATCAAGATATATAGTAATTATACTCGTGTCACTAATTTAGCTATCATTTTGCACCAAATGTTGACGGCATTTCTTTTAAAGGTGTGTTTGGAAATATTGGGCGGGTTTGGCCATGTTGAGACGGGGTTGGGTTGGGCTACCATATTTTCAACCGATAGCATTTCGGGTAGGGTCAGTAACCGATAAAACAACAAGCCCGTTGGGCGGGTCGAACTTTGCCGACTCTAGCGGAACTAACGAGTTAGTTTATCTTGACATCGGGTTGGTTGACATCTTACGGATAGGTGCTTGGATTAATCAAAGATAATAGTTTGGGAAGTCCTCGCTTTTCGAATCCATCTGCAAAATCAATAAGCGTATTATTTAAAATTGATTGTTCGGGATGGTCGTCGGAGGCATCTGAGTCGGTCTCTTGAGATCTTGATCTCGGTACATATTAACTTCGTCTTCTCCATCAACATCATCATTTTGAATAGGGTTGTTGGCCTTGTTGTCTCCGTGGCGTGCCTTTGGGATTGAAAACCAATCACCGGAAAGCATACTTGGAACATCTTGTAAATATTCTTCTTGCATCTACGTGTGGATCGAATGATTGGGCTCTCCGGGTTTGATCCACTCGCAATATTGTAGTGTTGTGAACTACATAAGCGTGGGTATTCTTCGTACATGCACAATCGAGCAAGCGGTTCATCATCGATTAACAATGATTTTATTATCCGACCATATCGAGATGTGGATAAATAAAATAATTGATAATCGAGTGCTTTCAATTCATTGGCTGCAATCGTGATTGATATAGTATATGAAATTATGAAAAGCGATCTGGAATTTGGGCGATTTGTTGACACCCATGATATCGTACAATCACTATCAAACTCTCACCATAATTCGCGATAATGAATTTCCAATTGTCCATCTACATAAAGAAAGAATAAATAAAATATTAAAACAAAATTCCCAATCAAAATATCGTACATGTAAATATAGTATATTATTCTTTGGGGTTCTTGGCGAATTACCTTTGATATTGGAAAATGATTGAATTCTCCGTGGTTTTCCTTCAAATCTGTTGCTTGACTTGATTGAAAATTTTGGAAAATGAAGTTATGAGATGTGAATGAATGAATGAATGAATGAATGAATGAATGAATGAATTTAAATTTTATAGAGGTAAACAACAACAAATGATGGGTGTGCATGTAGCATTCACGTGAAATTCTTGTAGCTTCTGATGAATTGAGACTCATTATTGTACAAATTCTTTGTAAAACGATAAAATCGGACTATTATTGTACTAAATTGAGACCTATTATATCGGTTTCGTGAATGAATTGAATCTACAATAATTTGAGAGAAAATTCAAAGCACTTATTGAGCGAAATAATAATAAAACAAAACAAAAACCGATCGGATCCGGTCGGTGTGTATCTCGGATTGATACACGGCGGAATCCGATCGTATCAATAAAGCGACATTGAATCCGATCCTTCCGTCGGTTCGGTCGTTCAATAGAAATCGATGAGCTCCTAATAGGAGATTTCCATTTTAATCCGCTCGTTATTTTACGAGAAAACAAAGTCGAACATGAGGGTATATTTGTCATACAATATAAACCTCACGATTTTCGTGTTTTATCCATTGGTATATATGCATATCTCTTATGAGATGCGGGTATACGTGCATCGCCCCAAATATAATTATCATACTAATTGATCTTAGTTCATTTACAAATTGTCTTCCCAAGGTTTAATAGAATTTTGTAACAACTTTGTTGGTGTTCTTGCATCAAAATTGGTAGTAAAATGCTCGAGATCGTCAATAAATCTCATCCAACATTCTTCCAAAGTAAAATAAAATGATTGTAACTTTGCGGTGATTCATAATTTTTATTGACTAATATTAGAATTATAGTTTAGTGGTATTTTCGACTCAAATAAAATTAAATTTTATTTATAATTACAATTACTATATTATAATACTCCCCGTCCCGTTACAAATATTAAGAAAAAATGGGTTAAGGTGTTTAATGGTGTTGGTCATGATTTAATGTTAATAAAGTAGGAGAGAAATAGAATTGGAGAGAGAAGAGAGTAGAATCTACGGAGGCATGATTGGAGAGAAAAGAGTAGATTAAGGATTTAATTTTTGTCGTTTTGGCGTATCTTGGAATTATTTGAGACATTTCGATTTGTGAATGTCTTAAATTAATTTGGGACGGATGGATTATATAGATAAAGAGAGAATTTGGTGCTGCGCCATAGAGCACACTACGATACCCCAAAGCCACGCAAAAATTTCTTTTAAAAAAGGGAAAAAGATAGTATATCTTAATGGAAATGCAAACACACGTAAACTTGAACCAAAAGTCGACACATAAGAGAATTCATAAATGAGTGGATTTCACTTGAAGGGTTGTTTCAGTTAGCCAGTTGTTTTCTTACCTACCAATAATGCTAATACGTAATAACCGACTTCTTAGAAAATAAAATTTCATGTTATTTTGGAGACATTTTAAGATCCCCTGCTCCTCTTTTTCATCTTAAGATCAAATCCACCATTTTAAAGTTGACTGCAAGCATTTCTTATCTAGAAACCAAATTATGTATTTAATAAGTATTTATTAGAGATATAATATTTTGAATTAATATTTCGTTTTGTGCGAGATTGATTTTTCATTGTAATCCAATAATGTATAACAATTGTCTTTATCTTTTGCAATCTAATATGAAATATCATTCATATTCTAAATTTTAGGTTAGTAAACTCTCCATTAAATTAATCCTATAATTAAGCAGCAACAGAAACGAAAATAATAAATGGAAAATTTGCAACTGAATTTAGCGTATAAAAATAATAATGGACGCCAAAAGAATGTTATATTATACTTATTGTTATTATTACCCAAGACATTATCTGTTGATCAACCTTATCTGACAAAATTTAAACTCCAATAATCTTCAATGACAACACCAAGAAACAGCCACCAAGATTGATAAATTTATTCCCATCAAACATTTTACATTTAAAAAACAAAACATCCACACTAACAAACAAATTCGAATAATTATGAGTACTACTCTAGAGTCTGGGCCCTCCAAAACACATATATAATACCCCTAAATCGAGCTACTTTGGAATAATTAATGGCACAAAAATGTCGCCATTTTAATTCCCCCCTATCCTAAACAATTAGAAATTACACACTATCATAACGAGAGATCAATCAGTATTAGTAATCAATCAAAGCTAACAAAAACCACACTCCAAAAAGCAGAGGATATGATCAATGCTGCTGTCCTAAAATTCGATCAACTCAACCTTAAAAATACGCCAACTAATCTTCGAAGCCGGTCTGTTTCCAGATGGCATTCCGCACCCTGCTCAAATCCCTCCCCTTGAGCGTCCGCCCGATTCCTTCATGCACCGACAGCGACGCGACTCTCGTCCTCGCCAAATACTCGTGAGGGGGCATTCGGTCATTTCCGTCGTCGTCAACCTCCTCCTCCTCGTAATTGTCCGTACAATCCCCGGCGCGTGCCCCGTACTCGCCCTGAGGATTTTCGACCAGTCCGGAATGTTCACCGGCAGCGATCTCGCCCCGATCGGGTCGGAGACTGCCTTCGGAGCGGTTTTCGGAGCAGGCGCGGCTTGGATATGGAAATGGATCTTCTGATTTCGGTAATTTGGTTGGTAGCGTCACTGTTGTTGCTCCAGACGTCGGCTTCGTCGAACTCGAATTGATCGGCGAGCTCGGACGAGGAGAGCCTCGCTGCGCCGCCGAGGTAGCGGTGACTCTTGGCTGCTGCCATTGCAGTTGTTGGGGTTGAGAATGTCGGAGCAGAGTTGT